>CM073325.1:7835000-9035000 GCA_037043015.1 Bryum argenteum
CTCCTGGATGTCTCATAAAGTCATAAACCTCTCTAACTCTCTTTGCAGAGAGTACCCGATGGTTTGTCAAAGGACTCTCCACTTGGATAATCTTGTCGATCTTCACCTCGAATACAATGTCCCCCATAGTGATCATTTCGCACTTTCGCTTCGAGAGGTATCGGTGCTAGGAACTTACTTGACGTTGAGGCCTCCAACGCCATCCTCGGTTCCGACTCAATCCTCTTCGTCCCCGGTCCGATACTTTCTCAAACACGCCCTCCACTCGCCGATACATTCAGTGAAGAACTCGATACATGTTAGATGCTCCATCGCTGAAATCGAAACCTCATGGTTGTAGACCCACTACCCCTACCACGCGCCTCGATCCTCGTCCGCTTGACCTCGCACCACTTGTAGCCACATTCGACGATCGTCCACCAACCGGGATGCTATGTCGCTCTCTCACGTCGTGGCCGCTTTGAAGACGTCCTCTTCCGGATAGAGGAACACTTCCTACAAAGCGGCTCGATAGTCGCGATATTTGGGGACGGGCACAGATTGTGCAATCTGCTGAAGTGGCTGGTAATCCAACTCATCTCCAATAACATAACTACGATGAATTGGATCCGTCTCTTCTGGTTCAGCTGGTGGACCTTGTGATGTTGCATGTGTTGGATCCGCCTCTAGTAATGCTTCGTACTTAATATGGGCATCCATAAGAACCATAATTGCTCGTGCCACATCCTCCCGTGATAACCCTAGACAATGTAACATATGCTCCCCGCCGTTTGTGCGTCTCGCAGAGCGATATTCACCAAAATTTCTGCAAGGTATTGAGAAATTTCACGGACCTGCACTTTGCAAGCAAGGATTCGGAATGGATGCAAGAAGAAGGCATCCTCGACAGAGAAGTCTTCCGCATTGCTTCATCGACATCTCGGACACATCACATATATCATGTCGGACGATGGGCGGGTAGTAATTGCTTGAATCTCGCCAAAACGCGCTTGCTTAACGCCGACGTCTGGTCCCTTATTTTAAAAGGTTGGTGCGTCATCCACAAATAAGGCTTTGAGGGGTCCTCTTCTACAATCCACCATCCGTGCTTCTCCCATGTCTTGTCGATTTTGCAGTTGGTTCCGATGTTGCGAGGCATGGCAACCTGATCATCATTGGAATACAATATCATTATGGTTAATATGGTGTAATTTAGAGTCTATTTGACAATTGTTTTGATTTCTATTCAATAAAATATTGATAACTTATACCAAAATTCACCATCCGACGACATGGTTCATGTGAATAGAGACTAACATAGGCCATTTTGTTTGTTTTGATTCTAATATGACTCCATGTGGAAGATGTTTTATGGTTGACGACTCTTTAGCCCCGAAAAGCCTAGGCCATTATTCTTCAAGAAACACTTCAAATCTGTCACTATCAAAAAGTGGCTTCAAAATCTAGTTTTAGAGTGAAATTTAAGACTTCTAATCCTAGAATCTTAAAATAAACATTGATATAAAGCCACCAAAATTTTTAGGCTACTATGCATCGGAAGGATTAAAATATTATAGCATTTGAAATCATAAGAATAATTCATTTGCTTAATTGTATTGAGTGGTCTAGCACACTTTAACCCCTAAACGCCCCAGCCTATTTTTAGCAGAAAAGCACATTTCCCTAGAAATCGTCATAGATGAAAATGAAGAGAAGCTATTAAGATCTCAACCGTACGAACTTGTAATAGACTTATCGAAGATCATGTGGACCAAAATTTGAGTCATGAGGCCTTATAGATCGGGAGATCATAACATATTAATACTAAAAACAAATTGCAAAATTTCATCATTTTCACTTTGAGGTGGAAATGCTACCAATATACCTATTGCAATGAAAAAATCACCAACTAGAAAGATGTTCACCTTCATCTTAATAAGTCCTTTACCCAATAAAAATTCATCAAAAAAATTTCTTGGCTCAAATAAAAGCCATGCAATGGTAAAAACTGCCAAAAATTTTACAAAGGAAAATTAGTCCAAAACTAGACCCTCTGCATTCAATTTCATGCCCTATCTTCAAAACATCTTCGATCTTGTTAAGGTTTCTACCAATTAGACTAGACTCTAATTGGAGGCCATTCCAAAAAATTAAGTTGAAATCCAACGGTGGATGAAGGAGATATAGCTCCTCAAATATCATCCATTTTCTCACTTTATTTGTTGACAAAACATCATTGCAAATCCAATAGCAAAGTCATTTGGATCAAAAAACTTCTCACTACAAAGTTGTTAGGAATCACCTTAACCCTTAAGCGCCCACAGTGTCGTTTTTTGACATTTTGGATGTGAGGCTCCGTCTTTGGTGCACAACTCCGCTTTCATCCCATCGATTTTTCATCCGCCGTTTTTTTTGCTCAACTTCCCGGTGGGTTTACTCTACTCCCTCCTTGGATAAATAGTAAAAACCTTGATCCTCAATTTGTGAGAGTGGACGAAAGAGATTTTTCATGAAAGTTTTGGTGGTGTGATCTTCACCCCTTTTTTGCATGGATCTTGAAATCCATACCTCCAAATGGCATGCAACTTGGTGGTCACACTAATTTCCTTGCTCCACAGAAGATCCTACGGTTGGATTTTCCATTTTCATCTTTTATTTGTTTTTACGCAATTTTGAAAAAATCAGCATTATTACCAACTGTTAGGAGCTTTACCCCCCCTTGGGCATTTAGGGGTTAAGATCATGACCATGAAAAAAAAATCATGAAAAACTTTTTTAATTTCACATAATTGGCTTGCAATGATAATACATGCCCCATGCTTGGAAACCCAAAAACAAGAGCTGTCTTCACTAAAGTGCATTCCATTAATTCATACTTTATTGTATGGGCTTGCAAATTCTACAACACAAACTAGACTTGATTTGGAACCTAACCCAAGTGATTTCATCCAAAACGGACCTCGGATGAAGAAGATATGGCTATTCAAAGTTGCTGCCTTCCATCCAAAATGTCGTTTTTCGACATTCGGCGCGTTTAGGGGTTAATTTCACTTGGCTTAAAAAAAATTCACTATACAAGGTCTAACTTCTTTAAAATCATGATTGGCATGATCATGTTGGTTACCTTAAAACCAATTTCTAGACATGGAAAAGGTGTGTAGCATATTCAAAACAAATATGCAAAGGATCGAGATTGAAATTATTTGACAAACTTTTATGCCACATTTTATTCTTTTGTGAACTCAACATGCTTTAGAATGAAAATCCAAAATGATTGATAAGAATTTATTTATCACATAAATTTTTCGCTAGAAAAAAAAAAAAAATTAAATGAAGATCTATAGGTTTTATGTAGGAAATAGTGTTTTTTTCTCTCCCTTGACCAAAATGTGCGAACATGTTTGACTGGGGTTAAATGCTCTTTTTACAGTGAAGACAATTTTAGAAATTTGGAATTGTAAAAGAAGGTAATATTCTTTAGTCTCAAACGACTGTATGTGAAAGATGTTAGTTCTACAATATCTGCATTAATATTTTTACTATCATGTGTTGCTAAATGTTTTCATTTTTCTTGTTCTTAAGCAAGTAATTATAATGTATGACGGGTATCAATATGGGCGGGTATCCCTCATGGGCGGGTATCAGACGTTTGAAATGGCTTTAATATAGTAAATGGGATGTTTATTGGAGTTCACTTGGTTGATTGTTTCAAGGGGTGTGCGCGCGCACACCCCTTGCAATCTCTGATAATTTTTTTATTATTTCTATTTTTTAAAGATTCTTAAATTTTTTTAGGGTTTAAGGTTTTAAGATTAGGATTTTGGTGGCTTTGGTGGCGGCTGCATGGCTGCAACAAAGACCACAAAGAGGATGAAGGGAGGAAGACGAAGATTCTAACATATCGAGTACAAAGTGGACAGCTTGAATAGTAGCGTACCTGTACAAGAGCGAACAAGAACCCAAAATGCACGCCGCAACAGTAGCAACAATACCAATGATAGCAATGAGGAATAGCAACAAGATCAGCAAGTAGCAAGCATCGATTAGGTAGCAACAGCAGGCGGCGATCTGGTACAATAGCAGCAGCGATTCGGTACTAGAGCAAGCAGCGATTCGGTACAGCAGCAAGCGACAAGGAGAATCGGCAAAAAGATTTTTGGTTGCAACAAGTCACGAAACTCTCCTAGTGCTCTACAGATCGTCCTAGCAGCGTTCTTGAGAAACACGAGCAAGAGCGGAGGAGGAAGAAAAGACAATAGCAACCTGCAGAAACACGAGCAAGAGCGGAGGAGGAAGAAATGGCAACAACGACCTTCAAAAACACGAGCAAGAGCGGAGGAGGAAGAAACGGCAACAACGACCTTCAAAAACACGAGCAAGAGCGGAGGAGGAAGAAACGGCAACAACGACCTTCAAAAACACGAGCAAGAGCGGAGGAGGAAGAAAAGGCAAGTGTGCAAGAAGATCAGAAGCGGGGAGGTCAGATGAAAATCAAAGAGAGGTGGTAGAGGTGTTCGCCGGACACCCCTCGCCCCCGCTTGTTCTTTGCGGGTGACCTGCGGCGGCCGAGGTGCAGCGCTGCGCCAAGGTGGGCCGCTCAGGCAGGCCGCCAAAGAAAAGCGGTGGCCGGGGTGTCCCTGCAACACCTCTACCACCTCCTCTTTTTTTTTTTTTTTTTTTTTTTTTTTTTTTTTTTTTTTTTTTTAAAAATTTAAATTATGTCATTTTTTAGTTGATGAATGTCTAATCAAAGGTATTTTTATTGTTGTATTATAGCAATTTTGTTGTATCTTAAGTTTTTTAAAAAACTTTCTATAATTATGAAAACAATTGAATGATTTTAGTAGAAGGCTAATGTAATCTACAAGTTATTGTTTCACTAAATTCTTGAAATTTTGTTGTGTGTTGTGAATCATTTTTTTAATTCTTAAAATTCACCTAAAATGAAATTTATTTATTTATTTTTCTTTCAAATTCCAAGATGACTCAAAATGTAAGTTTACTTAGTTGAATAATCTCTAACGCACGAGTGTTTGCATTGCTAAATTCCGGTTTATTTGTTGTATGTTTCCAGGTCTATATATTTTACATCTATTGAAGAGCATGTCTAAGAATGGACATGTGGTGTGAACACCACTTGGTTCTAAGCCCTATAAAGCTAACTCATTGAGGTGGGAATAGTTTAGTTACAATTTGATTTAATATTTTTTGTTCTTCTATAAAACTTTGTTCCTACTTGAGTGCAATTGAATCATTGGTTGCAAGTTTTATTCAACTTTCATTTTTATAATGTAGTAGAAGTTAAAGTTAAAGTTTAAAATTACCATATTTTCCAAACAATAATATATTGCATTCATACAAGAACACATGATAATTCTATCCATCGCTATGAAAATAGATCATACAATGAATATTGCAAATATTATTTTTTCTTGCAAATTTAATTGAACCTATAAGTAAGTTGTAACTTTCTATAATCATTGTCATTGCAATAATTATTCCTTTATCCTAAACAATACCACCATCTTTGTGATTTTATGCACGCTCAAAGCATGATGTAGGATTTATAATGGAAATTGCCATAGGTACAAAGTAATTTGACGCCATTTCATGTTGTCATTGTCTTTTTTTATTTCAATCAACGATTTTTAGCAATGTATTATGAAACGCAAACAATCCAATTCCTAAGGTGTAACATAGTCTTGGACAAGGTATCAAACATGATGATTGTTATTTCCATGTAATCAAAACTTAGCATCGTATTATTTTATCCAACACATGTCTGTAGAGGTAGATAAACCGTTCTCTTAACAATTATATACAATATCATTACGAACTTAGTAACCAACATTAACAATCATGTTTGGAAGCAAAAATTTATGTCCTTGAACATATGTTCGTTTGAATGAATGATATTTTCTATTGCTTACACACATATTTTCACATGTTTGCAATGTATAGGTTCCTATTAGTTCAACAACGACAATGGATGACTCCAATTTCCAAATCCCTTTAGTACATCAAAACACCCAATCTGACGATGTCATTAATCCGAACGGTTCGGTGGGAGCGCGATTAATCGAGCTAACAAATGCGGCGGACTGGAGATGGTATTACTCGCGTCATTTCATCTCAATTGGGAAGGACATTTGAATTGTTATCGAAAAGAAGAGAAGTTGTCGGCAGAACTAGGGAGTATACATTTGAAATCCGCGCGCAATCGCATGCATGGATCGAAGTTATTCCCGTCCGAGGTGGCGACGCGCATCACTAGGGTAGACGATGCATTGCGTTGGACCGGAGAGATTGTGGGAGAGCGTCTTGGAATGTGTGTTGGATTGATCATCCGTTGGCACAAGTCTTATCTACGTCGCGATAAGCCATGGAACCCACCATTCAAAATGGCGAGGACGTATTGAATGGGTGCCAAACGCCACCGCATTTGAGGAGGTTGGCGCAAGAATTTGATTTCCACGACAACTTCAACACACCTGATCCACCGATAGGTCTCGGCGCATGGTATAGCTTCAAACCCCGTAGATGAGAACTCTCCATTTTCTCAAAGTCTCCTTCCAACATCCGAGATTTGCCCCATGTAGATGGGCTTGTTTCATGTCGTAGCGGCCCGACGTCCATATTCTATGCAAAATAGAAGAAGCGAGAGATTCCAGGGAGACATCTTCTGAGAAGGTATATCTACGAAGGTATCTCTTCTAAGCGTCTGCGGGCAATAGGGCGAGGAGGATGCAAACAAAATTGTTTGAGAGACATTCAAGAACGGTATCTATTGGACATGCGTTATAATGCGTGGGCTTCTACTTATGCAATTCAAGTCTTGGATGAGACAAATCTTTGCTTTTTTATACACGGACGGAACGTTTCCAACGAGATAAATTTATCACAAAGTTAGATGGCAAACAAGTTTGTAATGCTTGTTATCTTTCTGGGCGTTGGATATTCACAAAGACGGTTTAAACAATCAAGAAGGAGTGTTTAATATATGGAAAGAGTGGCGGCGATTCACTTCAGAATGCCTTTTCAAACCCGCCGGGAGAGCACTAGAATGTCGTGCCGGCGGAGGCCTCATTTAAATCATTTGTGGACGAAGGTTTGGTTGTCCTCAACCTCATCGATCAATTCTTCGTAATGATGACAACGGGTGGTGCTCTTATTCTCCTCGCCTGAATACTCGGAAGTCCGATATATTCAATTACGTGAACGAGGAGGTGAAGAGAGTTTGTAACGGAGAAACCATTTTAATTAGCTCGTTCGAAGGATGTGGCGCGATCGGGTATCCTCATGCCCAGCGTACCTCCATTCTCGAGGTTTTCAAAGTGTTATCACTCCCGGGAATATAAATGTGCCATGGAGGAACCACGAATGCAGATCTTTCGGATCAAAACAAAAGAGTTGTTTATGATGCATCCTTATTCGGATGGAGGAACGGAGGGATTATTGGATATTTAAGAGGTCGTCTTATATCACCGGAGTTGTACATGTGCGCATCAGTTGTTGATGGCGGGATCAAAACACTACCACGGTGGTGCAGAAGAATCGTCAAACCGTGAAGAACATCGAGTATCGGTTTGTGAAGACCCATTTGTGTGGAGCCTCGTGCGTGGGATTGGTTTATCTTTGCGATGTGTGGTTCGGCGCGCACCACAAAATACGATAGCAACCAACCAGTGGCGCATTGTTGCGCGTGATAGGAGATGTGAAGAGGAGAAAACGCTTTTGCCTCAACATTACGTGTCAAGCGGATAATCGCACACGAGAGAATAAAAACATTTACATGTTTGCTCTATGTGTTTCATTGGTGGGATTGGGTTTTTTTCAAGAGGTGGAGCTCTCTTTCCTTATAGTGGGCCATACACACAAAGATATCGACCAACGCTTTAGTTGTATATCTAATGTGTTGAAGAGGTCGGACATCGACTCATTGAAGGAAATGCTTAGTCTAATAGAACAAGGTACATCCATAACAGAGGCGTTTGTTAGCGCCAGACTCTTAGAAAATGTGTGGGACTGGAAGTCCTTCATAACCCCTCACTTAGTGACGGGTGGGGACTCTTTGGTTGGCATAACCTTTCCGCACCACATGCGATTCTATACGGACAATCGAGGGGGTCGGTAAGGTTCGAGACAACACAAACATTATAGCAAGGATAAATGGGGACCTGAGTTAGGGACAAAGACGTTGCAATCGCTACCAAATAAAGAAGAACGACCATCGTTTGCAAAGGTGTTTGCAGCTGATGAAAGGGAGTTGAAGGCATTGGATGACTTTATTGCATACAAAGAAAGGTGCATTCAAAGATTCCAACATCCGGGAAAAAATGGTGAAGCTAAAAGAGAGGCGAACATTTGAAACTATACCTAGCCAAATTTCCAAGAAAGATCGTAGCAACGAGCATAGTTCTTCACTTTTTGGCCTTCGAGGTATTAGAGACATCACCTCTTCAGAGATGCATCAATAGGTGTTATTGACGATCGAAATGAATCAAACCACGAGATTACTATTGTGGACCAAATAGTGGCGATCTTCCAAATTCTGAGGCTAGAGGATACTTTGGTCATCGAAGAGAGAGGCCACCTAACCAAGCAGTGCGTAGGGCACAAAGAACGGCTCGCAGTCACATCTTTGATGGAACCGAAGAAAGAGCGGTATCAGAAGGTACTGACGATCCTTTTCCCCACCTTGATCCTCAATCCGATATCCGTTACCGGACAATTTGTAGCCCTCGGTGTTGATCGTGCGAGTAGACGAGGGTGTTCCATTTTATTTAGGGAAGGTGATTGAAGACGGAAAAGGCCGGAATAAAATCAAGATGAAAGTTTGTTGGTATTGGCCAATTATTCGAGGGGGAGTTGGTGACGGACCGAGTTCCTCTTTACAACGGTATGCAAACTGTTTGGATTCATTGTGGGAGCCATCTGGGGAGAATCACGATTGGATAGAGAAAGAGGCATGTATTTTTTCATGGGCGGACGAACCAAAAAGAATCATGTCCCTGTCATAGTCGGGGAGAAACCGCAATGTCTTTGGAGTCACGGGTTCCAAGCAACATTTGCATTATCCAATCTGCAAAGGCCCACATATTAGAATATATCGCAATGCAAACCCAAGCTATCGACGATGACCGGTTGCAAGCCGCATTAGATATTAGTACGTAGTCCATGTGTTTGTGTACACATGGTGTTTCTAAGTGTATATACGTACTAGATAGTACAAGATCGCAAGGATTATTTTCAGACGTGTTGTTGCGATGAACATATGGGTTGAATTTAGTTGTATTATCGATTATATACATAACTTGGTATACATTTAGAATCATGTTTTAGATACTTTTCTACCACATATATACAAAGTACAATATGAAGTATATTTTTATTAAATGTCCATTGGAACAATTTGGTGCCTACTTTTATTAACAGTTTGGTGCTTGCGTCATTTTGCTCACCAAAAATATATTAACTATAATCTACACAATTTGTAGCATATACTAAGCATTTCAAATATCCCTGGACAAAAATATTTGTATTATTCACATGGATTTATACCAAAAATATGTTCACAATGCCATTAGAAGTCTTTTTATATTACCACTTCTAACAATACGCAACATTCTTTGCAAAACACCTTTTTTTCCAGAAAAAATCAAGTTTAAAAATAAAAAATTCCATTTTTGCAAGAAATGGCCATCGTAGTACCCAAGTGCACTTTTAAATAGCCGGGTGCATAATTGCTTAATTGCGCGTTTATGGTGTTCTTGATCTAGGCAAGGTTTCTATCACTAAAATAAAGATTCTACTTGGGATCCATCCCAAAAATAAAGTTGAAATCTAAGCATGGATGAAGGAGATATAGCTCCGCAAATTTGGCATTTTTTTACTTGTATGTCAAAGAAATTCATGAAAAAGCAAATAAGAGAAAATTAAAACTTCTTTTGCAACTTCGAACATTCTAATCTCACAAATAGTAAGGAATTTGAATTTGAGATTTGATATACACATACACACACAAATTACGTACTAGATCCTACAGTTACATACCAATAAAAAAATTTCTAAAATTGAAAATTTTCACCTTGCATAAAAAGAGGGTAGTTTTTGGGAATTTTGAGACTAGTCGAAATCAGGGGCTAACCAATCAACACTAATCAACTACTCTGGTGTTGTGGTATGACTTGGTGGGGGTATAAAATGATAAGAGTAAAGAACTAAGGGGCCCACCTAAGGCCCCGCACTCGGATTGAATGCAGAGTGAGAGGCGCAGACTCGAGCAAGCCAATCCAAAGTATGTGTCGAGATGCAGCGTTGAAGCTTCCGATTGCTGCCAGCCTCCTCAACCCTCGAATGACGGGCACGTACGTGGTCAGGACGACGCTGTGGCGTGCTGCCGGGCGCTGGACTCTTGGCAGCCTCATATCGCACCAAATGTAAAACAAAACCAAATTGTCTTGTCAATACTGCAGCAGCGAGTGCCTTGCTGCAATTTTCTAAACTCTGTCTACAAACTTGTGAGAGATTGCATACCTATTGCCGGAGAGATTGCAAACTCGTGAGATTGCAAGATTGCTAGAGAGGTTGCTGGAGAGATTACGAACTTGGTGTGGATAAAGTAGCCATGGCCGTGATTAGCAGCACGTTTCTTGCTCCGGCTCTTGCTGCGAGCACGTTCTTGACGGGCCGCAAGGTGGAGCTCTCTATTTCGAATCAAGATTGTATAATTAGGTCTGCTCTGCCTGTGAGTGTGCGAGCGGAGAGTGGAGGTGAGGTCGCAGTTAGTCGGAGAGCAGCGTTGGTTGGTTTGAGCGCAGCTGCTTTGGCTGTATCCACCGGAAATGCTTCTGCCGTGCAGAACAATCAGGTTGCTGGTCGTATTCCCGGCCTCTCAGAGCCAGATTCAAACGGAGTCAGGACGTACAGGAGGCCAGATGGGAAGTCAGGCGGGCATGGAGTTGGCTGGAGTCCAATGAGCCCGTACTCTTTCAAAGTGCCGCAAGATTGGGAGGAGGTTCCGGTCTCAATCGCCGATCTTGGAGGAACAGAAATTGATTTGCGGTTCCAGAATCCACAAGAAGGCAACATCAGCGTGATAGTAGCGCCTGTCTTACGATTCTCGAGCACAATTGGAGACAATGCAACAATTGAAGCTGTGGGGACACCGGACAAGGTTATCAGCGCTTTCGGACCGGAGATTACGGGGCAAAACGTTGAAGGGAAAGTGAAGTCAATGGATGTTAAGTCGTATGATGGCCGAACTTATTACCAATTCGAGCTTGATGGACCTCACTTGTTGGTCGCTGCCACAGCTGCTGGAAACCGGCTGTATCTCATGAGCGTCAGTGCCAACGGGCGCCAATGGAAGAAGCATGCACCAGTGTTGAGAGAGATCGTGGATTCCTTCAGAGTTGCTTAAGAGTTGTTCTAGTGTGTGCTTGTCAAGCACTGACCATTCATTTTGCGTATTCCAATAGAGATTGAGTAGTTAGTTTCTCACTGTGAGTGTGATACTTCGGCGTATTTTAGTCTATAGATGATTTTTGAGTGTAAAACAGTGGTTCAAAGAGAGTAATAAATTGTACAGAAAGATTACTCAATGATGTTCAGTGTTTGTAAATTGTTGGCACTCACAGGAATTGGTGATAATTTTTTCACACAAAGGTGCATGGCAACGAACTGGAATCAAGAGATAACGAATGCATTCAATATGTTTGATACTCCTCACAGAGTCTAAAGGAGATGCTACATCGGAATTACTGGTATACAGGGAGATAAAAAGAATTTCTGTATGCCACTTACAGCAAGCAATAAACGTGCTGCTACGAATTAGGTCATGTTAGCAATATGCACGAAGAATTTGTTATTAATCAAGACAGTACAACAGCAACTTATTCTTCATGCTTGCTACTCAAACTAAGTCCCAGTCACTGAAGAAGACTACTGGGCAAAGCTTGATAAGCCTTGTTCTCGAGGATCATTCGATTCTCTAGGTTCACTCTGCCAGAACTACATGAATGATCATTGTAATGCTAAATACCTACCGCCGAACTTGCTACAAAATTTACACGACTTACTGCAAGAAAAAGCACATTTTTCCTCGCAGTTGAAGATTCTCCAGAGATATCTGTGAATCTGATGTTATCCTCATTTCCGCTGACTACCGAGTGCTCTGAAATTCCATTGCCATCACTCCCCAACGCAATTCGTCAAACATCTCCTCTCCCGATTTGGTTGAAGTTTTGAACAAAACCTTCATTGAACTTCAATAGGGATAGCGTGTTTCTTAGGATCTTCTTTGCATTTCGGTATCAGGACTCGCAGCACTCCATTTTTGAGCTCCGCTTTCACCTCATTCAACTGCACGTGTTCCGGCAATGTCAATCGGGTGTTGTAGTTCTCATAGCTGCGTGAGGACCAGCCATCATTGGATTTGTCCTCTGCGTTCTGTTCGCCTTTGATCACGAGCTGGCCATCTTCTACGGTTACTTTCACCTGCATTTTTGAAAACAAGTAGGACCATCGCATTTATCAGAGATTGAGGAGATCAACATTTGATCAACGAGTCGGAAATATGTGACAATAAATCAGTTGGCCGATTTGAGTTTTGAGTTATGGAGAAACTGCTCTGGTTCGTTGAGTTATAAGAGTCTTCCTTATTCATACGCAAAAGAGTATGTAAAACTCGCAAACGACACACTTATTCCCAAGAATACTTACCTCCTCCTTGCTTAAGCCTGGCATGTCGATTCGAAGCCTGTAGGCGTCACTGTCCTCGACAATATCATGAGACAAACGCATGCGCGAGGGGATGACGGAAACAGGTGTGCGGAAGAGAGGAGCATCCATCATTCGATCGACTGCGTTCAGCATGTCCTTCCAGCTCCTGCTGGTTGCCAAAGGATCCCAGATGTCTGCAACAACAACACAAATTTTCAATAAAATTGCGGACGAATTTCTTCGATTGGCGCATCTTAAGATATTACATCCTCGTCTACAATCTCATTTACACACAGAGAAGGTGCGGAGAGGGACAAAAAGCTCACGTGAGGTGTTCAAAAAACAACAATTGACAGACAGAAAAGTGTCACTAACCAAGAAGTGGATCAACAGAACGCAGCTGCCTTCCCAAGCCCCTTCCTGAATTTCTCCGCGTCGTGGGCCTCTGATCGCCATCGCCTTCACCGTGAGCGCCGGTTTCTTGTGTTGCGGCGAGGGCAAACCGCCGCACGGGCGCGTTTCGCTGCGCAAGGAGCATCGCGTTCCTCTCCCCAGCGAGCTTCATCGTGGACTCCGAAACCAAACGAGACAACGAGCGTAGAGCCATTTTCAGTTATCTGCTAAAATATCACCAACACCTCATCAGTCCGAAATTCTTGTGCACATCCTCTGAACATTATCAACCAAACCATTCACTCTCAACCAGCATAAGCATTGTACTGCATATAAACTCCGTGAAAGATCAAATACAGACAAAAACAATCCATCAAATATACTCCTCGCTACATCAACAAAAGAGGCTACTCGTATTGCCTACTCCAATCTCACCACATACTAAGGTGGAAATCCAATCAACGCAAAGGACCTCTCTCCACAATCTTCAGTATACTCAATGAGCTCTGAAGGAGAAATGGAACAAGAAAAAGTTGATGAAATAAACTTCTTTCAACGTAATCTATCAATCGACTCACTCAACCACCAGCATAAAAACGTACTTTACATGAGCTCCAAGGAAGATCAACGTATACTAACAAAGATTCATCAAAGAGCATTACCGGAGAAGGTACTTATATTGCCTGCGGTAAATTCATCAAATCCTGATTAAGTTTACAGCCAATGCAACAAATTTTCTTCTCACGATCACAACCTCGACGGATCAGTATATTTGAGGGAAAAGGAAGGAACGCATACCTCTCTACTGCGAAAACGGTCGTGACTGTAATGTGCAATGAGCGCAATGCAAGGTGATATGAGACTGGAATTCGCAACTGTGAATGCAGAACGGCCAATCTTGCGAGACACAAATACGGATGTGAGACAGAGCTCGAGAAACTTCGGGAAGCTCGGAGAAGCTGTGAGATTCTGCACGATGGTTCATGTTGCCATGTCAGCACATTCTCCATTGGTGGATACCACGTCTGAAGTTTCTGATTGGGCGGAACCCTCCATGTCATCAAGAATGAAGCCTTGCGTTCCAAGTCTCATGGCCGTAACTGCAGTGCCGCGCCGAGATTAATCTTCTTCGACGAAGTTTGTAAGATACGATCAAATTATGAACGAGTGATTGCCTTTTGTATAAATTCCACTTCAACACTTACTACACTAAATTTGATAATTAGTGTTAGATACACTAATTTACATAAACATGTTATAAGTTTTTACTGTTGTTCAGTAATTTTACCCACTATATTGGCCAAGATGGGGGTCCTTATATGGTATCAGAATCAATGCTCTTGGTAATTTTTTTAAAACAAAAGTAAAAATTCATAGCATTTTCAAATCTTATAATAATTTAACACTAATTATCAAATTTAGTGTAGTATGTTCACATGGATTTCTTACAAGTAATTTTCCAGTATTTTGAAGGGCATAAATTCTTCAAAATTCAATATTTTGGTATTCATCACCCGTTTTGCAATCTGATTGTTTTCCACAACTTTACAAAGAAGTCTACTTTCAACGACACCTCATGCGCTCCGATCCGACCAGCTGTGCCCAAGATCATGATGTCACATCTAAAACAAAACAAAACAAAACAAACTACTTGCCTTAAATAATAGATAATTCATTGAATTCATGTTTAGTTCTTGGTTGGTCAAGTAACCTATAATGAGAAGTGTTGGTCAAGTAACCTATAATGAGAAGTGTTGATCATAACCCCTATAAGTGAGAGTGAAGTATCGTAAAACCACCTTAGACCGTGAAGTGTTACTGTTATAGTTTTCATGAAAAAATCATAACCGTGAAAATTTTGGGATAACCTCCCGTCTACATGCTACAAGAATTTTATCTTTCAGCATCTACATTCCTGTTTACATGGTGAAGAGGAGGACAACTTTCGTTAACAAAATCTAAATAGATTCGAGAAAAGTGAACACTTGAGTTCAACGTTTTTTCCTAATTAGAACAACATATATTTCCATCAATGATTTGAATATAAAATTCAATCTTAAAGTTGGAGTGTTCAAGCAAGTGATCTCATGAAAATTCCTAGCAATGGTTTTAGAGTGTTTAGGTCATATTTCAACCTTTTAACTTCGTGGTGTCAAATTATTTTGCTTTTTCAAGGTTTAGTGCTTTCACCACAATCCAAAACCAGAATCATTAACATTGAACCAATGACTCTAATATACTTTATTTTTTGTTAGAGAGCTTCTTAGAAATTTGAGGAGTCATAATTATTGATTTCTGTCAGTTCTGAGGTGAACGACTCGATTCACTTGCATTCCCATAGAAGCAACTAGCAACTAAATGTCGCATTCGGTTCATATTATTGAACTACATTGCCCCGTAAAAAAAAACAAGAATCAACGATTTAATTGTAAACAGAATCGGAATTAGAGTAACCATTATGTCTTATTCTCAACTTTTATCTTCAGTAAAACCTTAATATGCGGAACCTGTCTACTTAGCTATGCAGGACCTGTCTACTTAGCTATAAATTTTCCATAAAATATATCAATAATCCTACATGATATACAACTCTATGAAATGAAATGCCCCATATCATGAAATGTACATAACAAATCCGACGAACCTAGTTGTGCTGAACTTATCATAGTTACCACAAATATGAATCGAGAAAACTCAGCATAATCATAAAATCCCGTACTATTTTCAAGCACCAGAGAGGATGTTCAAAGCCACATCTTTTAGTGATGGCATGCTTGTTTGCTCATGAAGAAGAACATACTCGTCATCCTTGATTCGTCGCAACACCTGCCAGGGTCCAGGATACATCCTACACAGACCAACAATCATACCACAAAAATCAATTTCCTACTAAGGTTGCAGTCAAGATTCTACCATAAATCTAGGTGGCCATTGTTTGGCTAGGAGCGTCGCTAATTCCAGAACAAATGAGTACAAAGAACTGACGAGTCCATACAAACACTTGTAACTTGAGCTAATCTCAAGCGAGCTTCTTCGTAAACAGAGATAACTGGTGAAAAGGTCTCACCTGAACAGTACTCCTCCGGATCTTCCCTTGAAGTTATGAATATAGTAGACAGTCTCAAACTTGGGAAGAAACTCCTTCGCTATCGAGCCAAGTTTTGGATAGAAAAAGGAAGGGTAATCTTGTCAACTTCGTCAAAGGCTTGCAACATAAGCATACCCCATGAAGAAATGAAACAGAATAACACATAAAAAACGTTTCATACAAGGATACATCCGCTTCTGATTCGATCAAGCTCTCCGTTAAATACGATTATGGGACGATTGGAAGCTGCCGCTGCATCCTTGTAGAGCTCCTCAACAGCTATCATCTCTGCTCACCACAAACCAGTTATACGAGCATCTGAACATCAAAAAAGCATCAGCGTTACGATTCTTGGAACAATAACAAGTTGTACAAAAATGGTTTATCGGTACTTCTGATATATCGTTCAACTTTCACCACAGCAATATTTTGAAGAACTTGGCACTAGGAATCAATGCAGAAGGAAATTTTTTAGGGTACCGTTGACATTGAAGTAGGGGTAGGCAACAACAAAAACTTTGTCGTTTGCCTGGGTTCGATCTGCCATTTTCACTTTCCTCCCAAATCCAAAATCCTCCAGTCCGTTTGGACTCGTCAGGTAGTCCAGCTTGAATGATGTTCCATCGAAAAAGTTGGTCTTCGCTAATTCCATGTCTTTCATATCTGGGAAAAACTGGTCACCACATTTCTCACTTAATAAGCGCAAACAAGAGCGAACTCGACTTTCCGAAACTCGTACAATCTGCATTGGACTTGATCAAGAATAGCCCTTCAAGTGAGGTGTATAAATTATTGGTGGATAGAATAGTTTGAAGTGCCGAGCTGGTAAGGCAGAAATCCGCAACAGGCCACCCTCTCTCAGGAGACTCGACCTGATGTCTACATAACAAACTCATATAGTAACAGTCTAGGTGAGAAACTTACAATTCGAGTTGTGGGAGCTTCATTTTTAAAAATTGAACAGAATTCCTTCATCAGAACAATGCTGGTATTCATCTCAATGCCTCCCTCTTCATCACCTGTAATCATCATGCTTTGTAAACGACTCGCTTATTCGAGAACACTATCATGTCATAAAAAACGTGTGAAGCATAAACAGACCTCGGTAAATATTGTGGATTGCACGCTGTAAGGCGATCCATTGACCACCTCACACATTCCAGAAATACGACCCCCCAACATACTTGACAACTATTTGAATTCGAGTTATAAAGAACATTAACTGGTATACATTAAGAAAGTTTTATTAGCACTATTTCATCAGTTCGCTATTATTGATTCAGGAGGAACCTCCAGAATGTCATTTTCACAAGAAAAAGATCTAGTACTGACCGCTTACCAAGATGTGAGAGTAGCGGACAGGTCATTCACCTGGAACGGTATCCAGTCCGGCAGTAGGAAACTCCACTTCCTGTTTCAAGCACATAACATGGCTTGATCATGTAAAGTCTAGACAATAAAGATCACCAGTGATGTTGACCACGCATTTCAAGATGGACAACAGCATGCAATGTCCTTGACGCCTTCAGAATCCGAGACAGAAAAGGTATTGAGCTCTCATTTTTACATTTGCAAAAATAAAGCTTGTCTAGAGTACTGCATGCGATGACCTATCTCATATAACTTGAAGATTTTTTTGAAAAGAAATATACAAGGCAGATATGCTTATGGAACTATAGCCACAGAAGCTGATATACAAAGTTGTGCTCAAGAGACTCGGTCAAGCATTCCAAGACAAGGAATATGCACCACACTATCACCTAATTCATCATGCTGATTCAAAGCTATGAAAAGCAACTTACCAATAAGGTTTTGCCATCCTTCAGAGCAAGCTGTGCAGATTTTCTTGCCTGCAAAAACAAAGCGGTCCAGTATAAGTCATCTGATGGATCGCGAAGTGCCCGCTCGCATATCACAGAATCTAGAGAGCATATCAAAGGGAAGAAGAGGTCACGCCATAAAAGTTAAGCGTTGTAAAACTTTATTCTGAGAAGCATATTCTGATCATATCACTCCGATCATATACCCCTAGAGTGTAATCAATTCAGGTTTGACGAGTGTACCTGCTCAACGAGTTCGTTATAATCCTTTGGGAAGTCGATGCCCTTGCTCTTAACCTCTGCCTTCGGGTCTGAGCCAGCTTGACTTCGCACAACAAGACTTTCAAATTTCATGTTCTTGACCCGCTTGATTGAAAGCTCGCCAAAAGAAGGAAATGACCTCAATCCTTCATGGACTTTCCTGCCCTGATAGCCACGCAAATTACAAATTAATCTTTCGGATGAAAAATCTCAGGTACTTCAGTGACATGCACAATCATGACGCCTCCACTACACAAGATTCCTTAGCTAAATTTGAATAAGAACCTAAGCTCGATTCGATACTCGTAGCTTATCAAGTATGTCTCCAAAAAGCACATGCTGAGCTGCATTCGAATCCTCTCTTACATCGCTGACAAAAAATAATAGAAGTTGAAAATCTAACATCCGTTACAATCGACATTGCATCTTGCAGATTATCATCGAGGCGTGCTTTAACAATACTCTTCAATCGCAATAAAATTTTACAACGACCTAGAGAAAGACTGTACCAACTCAATTCAATAACTATTTCAAAGAAATTCCATTTATGCGATTTCGAGCTAGCAGTGCAGCCCGGTTACACCGGAGCCAGAATTTTTTCGACGATAGCGCACAGAATTTGAATCCAACTGAAAAATGGTCAATCGCTGCAAACCTGAACAGAATTGAACGAGGAAACCTGCATTACAAATTCCGTCCGCGATCCATGATGACACCAAGTCGGTGAATGCAGCATCTTGTCTAGCAGAAACTCGCTTTAGGAAAACGGAGCAATTTTTGTTCTCTGTCTCTCTCCTCGCCATAGCCAGTAATGGCCAACAGAGGAGTACACAGACGGCCCAGATCGCGAGGGTGTTTATCCAACGATCGGGATTTGAACAGAGCAGATAAGGGGACCAGGACTCCATAATGGCACTCGCACTAGCAGGAGTCAGTGCCTAACATTCTTTAATGTCACGTTCGCTGACATCTTTACAGTTACAAAATGTGCCTAAAGGATCTGCATAATTGTTGAATGGGTTCCATGTCAATGAAAAAATATAAAAAAATCCAATATCTACAAAAGAGATTGAACTGCTCAAGGTCCTAGGGGTAGGAGGCTCCAACTTTCCACCAAAACCAGCGAGTAAATGAATAAATTTTTAGATTTTTTACGGGATGATTTCTTAATTTGTATCAATAAGATTTATTGCATTATTTTGAGAAGTTCTTTTAAAAATAAAAATAAAAATAAATAAAAATATATATATATATATAACAATACAGGAGGCTTTGTCTCACACGACGGTTCCGCGCTGGAATCCGTCGTCGAGACTTGCCTCCTGTATCCACACTTCCCGCTCAACCGCTCAACCAATCGCTCAATCAAGCACCGTCAAGGCTTATTGGTCAAGAGTAAAGGGATTCCAACGGTCAATACCCATTTTGAGGAATGATCCAATGGAATGTTATCGTAAAATAAAATAGAGACCATGTTTGAGACCATTGATGTATATTTTATCATTCTAAATATATAAATTCGATATGTATTTTTTAATATTTTCTGTATCAACTTATTTGAAGTTTATGAATATTTTATAGCTTTAGGCAATCCAAGTTAAGCGTGCTCAACGGCACGGGTCCCACTAGTATTGTACAAATTGGGAAATCCAAGCATTTATTAAGAAATGGGCACTTCAAAAAAGTAATGCCAGTGATCTTGAGCAAGCATTACGTCTTCATAGGAAATAAAAGACATTGCACATTATTCATTGTCATCCTAATTATTCATCTTAGTGGCACTCTACTTACTCTTATTGGTATGATTAGGTGCTACATATCATTTCATATGCAATTCACAAAGTAACCTCTTACTCAATTTTTTACTATTTGGTTTCGTCATGACTAGTCTGCTTTTTCCATCCATGTGATTATGACACATTGCTCAATCACCTACTTCCAAAAATAAAGAGCAACCTCATGCTCACTCTCTTGTAGAATAGCCCTAAATATCTTTAGCACCTTCTACTTTCTTAACACAAAACCAGTTCTATCTATCTCAATACAATTTAGAACATGAGAAGGCAAATAAGACAAGTCCAGAGGCATCATAATTAGAATTTTAATTAATTCCACAAGTTACAACATGAAGCACAAAAGTAAGAATATTGATCCATTAGGGATCTAAATCCAAATATTCTAAAAGAATTTCACCTTCAATTTGGTAGGAAACTTGTGCTATTTATTAGTGTTTCTACATACACCAAACCATTTTATGTACAACAAAACTGCAAGTCAAGAACTTCAATATAACACTTTATAAATGATTTAATGTTGTAACCCATACTCACAAGCCACTAGCATTCCATCAAGAACCATGCTATACATTACTAAAACATGTTTTTATACTCCCTCTATCTCATTATAATGGTCTAATAGGTTCTCTCAGATCTACCTCAAATGGTAGATCTAAGAGAACCTATAGGATTATTATAATGGGATAGAGAAGTATAATCAACTTCTCATATTTTAAAATATCTTGCACCTGAATAGCCTCCCACACAATACCATCACTGACATTTTCATAAATCAAAACCCGTCTCCGTTTCTTACACATCAACCTCCGCAATAAAATAACTCAATTTCAATCTAGTCGGTTTTTTACAAGGACATGTCCCAAAGTTTGACACTCCTCTCACCACGTGGCACCTAACAAATTGGACATTGACACACTTGACACACAACAATGTGGACATTCTCACACACACACTTTTTAACACTTGGTACAAGAGATATTTCCCAAGTGGGTCACCATTCACAAGTGTCCATTCCTCTCTTTTCACATTCCAGAGAATTCCATAAAAAAGAGAAAACAAAATCATCACTGGGTCGTTGCAGCAATCACATGGATGTCATTGAATAGACAGAAAAGAATAATGTCTGACATTCTCAATGGCTATCTAGAGGTCCCAGGAGGCTCAAACGGTGTATGACGACAGTATTCATCCATAAAGTGGACGGATGAGCGAGGTTTAAGCGTAAATTTGGATGAGGTTCATCGACGGCGGTCCGTGGACACGCTCCCTTGCTGGCTGGTTCTGTGGTGGGGAGGTCCTCGCCAGTGTCTTGTCGCCCCGAAGCGTGCTGTCTAGCTTTTGATGGTTGCCTCCCCTTTCATTCGGTTGCTGCATAGGAACCATCGCCAAGCCAAGCTGCTGGTGTCCCTGCTGCTGCTTCTAATCATTTCGTCAAGCCAGTGCTGCTGGTGCGTCTCCACCGTCTCCTGACTTCTCCTCCTTCTTGCTTACCCTCTTTCTACCCAGCTGCCCCCCATTTTTCAGTTGCGTTTCGGATTGGAGGTCAGAGAGGCGCTCAGAAGATCGTTTCTGCTCGGTGAGTTTGCAGACTTCTTCTGTTGGTGGTCTAGATTCTTACGAGGTTGCTCTTCCTTCGTCGTTTTTCTGTGAATGCTCTCTTCGCGGTGATAAGGTAAATAGTTGGAATGGTGCTGTGGGTGGTTACGAGAAGTCCAAGGTTAGGTGGTACTGAAGCTTGGTAGTTCTGAATGTTCTTGTCGTTGTTGTGTGATTCGATTAGTGCTAGCTTCGCGGTGAGTAGTGTAATAGTTGGAATGTTGCTGTGGGTCGGTTATTGGAGGTTCGAGGCTTAGTGGTATTGAAGGTTTTCTAGTTATGAGTGGACAGTGGGATTCATTACAGTATCCCACCGTGTTACCTTTAGAGAACTGTTTCTTGATTTGGAATGCGGTAATTGCACCTTATCTTTTAGAGGTGCTGTGTAGCTAGAAGATGCTCCTTGTGCGTCTGTTGATAAGAGTGAGATTTATTTTGGAGTAATGCTTTGCTCGCGGTGGTAAGTCTTTAGCAGGAATGATGATGTAGGTCGGGCATTGGAGGTCCGAGGTTTGGTTTTTCTAGTAATGAAATGGAGAGTGAATGCAGATATTTAAGTTGGGCTGAGTATCTGCTGAGAATGTTGCTGTGGGTCGGTTATGGGAGGTCCGAGGTTTGGAATAACTGAGGATTTCTAGTAATGAAATTGATGGTGGAATTTACCGCTGGCAGTCTCTCAACGTTTTACACCTAGAGAACTGTTTTGTTGGTAAAAAATGCAGCGATTGTACTCATATTTCTTAATCTCATAGAGATGTGAGTCTGTTAATATAGGTTTGAGATTCATATCGATCTTCGGGGTCGATACATGTGTTGATAACTGATGTAGGGACTTCGTACAGAAAGGCGATGCTCCTCACGATTATGTTGCTACTTCCCGAAGTGGGCGTTGATAAAAGAGTGTCTTGTGGTGACAGGGTTGATAGGTGTGAGGATTGATCGTGTTTGCCTAATGTGACGATTGTGTTATATTCTTGCAGGTTTGGTATTGGAATGAGAGTCATTGAGTATTGATTATTGGACAATCGCAAAGGAGGAGTTGATTCGGAAGACAGGCATTGTTTATGACATCTGATTTGAAATCGCACATGCTAGCGACAGCACATAACCGATCATCATCAATCACCAAGACTTCATCATCGACGACACTCTATCTACAGGAAAGCTTGAACCATTCAGTGAAAGTGGCGCTCCCTCCGCTCTATCCTTCCAGTCCCCGTGCGCACAGCTTCAAATTCGTGACACGGGCACCTGCCACTGCCTCCTTACGAAGAGTCAAGCACCGTCAAGATGTATCTCTACCATCAAACCAAGAGACGTGTGTTCAACACTTGCTGCAACAGCCTTGCAGCGCTAGCACTAGTATGACCAGCTTCCACAACCATGCGAGCTCCTGCATTCTCGCAGCTGATGGGAAAGTGGGTGCAACAATCTGGCATGCGCTTCTCCCTGCTCGACACCTCGCTCACACCCTAGATTGCTCACTCTCCAGAGCAGCTTCTCTCGATTCAGGCATGATGATCCAAAGCTCGGATACCACGGTACTTTCCACTTCCTTCATCTTAGCAAATTTCCGAAACGGCAGCGAAGTATGTGATACTTATATTGTTTCTGCATGATGATGTGCAGCTTGGCAGTCCCTCGAAGCTGACGAGATCAGGTGTGTTGTCGGCGGATAGCGTGGGTCTTCCGAGACTGGGGAGCTTAAATGCAACGGCTGCCATGGTAGGAGGCTTGTGTGAAGGCTCATGGAACGCGGCCTGGGACGCCCGACCGGCTCGTTGGTTACACGGTCGTCATTCAGCTTGGCTCCTCTTCGGCGTATGTGCTTGTTTTTCAGCTGCTGCTGTACCATTGATCACTGCTGCATCGTCCCCTGCGCTCACCGACGCTGTTGTAGATAGTTTACCTCCTCCCACTACAAAAACAACAACTACAGCACCAGCTACTCTTACAGAAGTAGAGAGCGAGCCTGTCGAGTCCGCTCCTGCTGTGACCGAGCAATCTCCCGGACACGGAAAGGAGATCATCACCGACTACACCGTCACAGGTACCCCTTGAAACCTCCATCCAGTCTTCATTCATTACATCCTGGTACCTTGTGCTCACTAATATTGGAATTCTGGTTTCGAGTGCTGAGTATTGTGAGATGTGGACTGGTATGGCAGGTGTGCCTGGAGATGGGAGGTGTTTGTTTCGTGCTGTGGCACATGGCTCCTGTTTGCGGAGCGGTAAAGACGCTCCAAATGAGACAGAACAACGGGAGCTCGCTGATGAGCTTCGAGGCAAAGTGGCGGATGAACTCATTAAGCGAAGAGAGTCGACAGAGTGGTTCATTGAAGGAGATTTTGATCAGTACGTTGAGCGAATGCGTCAGACTTATGTCTGGGGTGGCGAACCGGAGCTCATCATGCTCTCCCACGTACTTGAGTAAGCACATTCCGCATATTGTCACTCTTCACATTTGATTCTTACAGAGTCATTACAGCTGACCAGTAAGCGACTGACCGACTGACACACTGAACATGAGATAGATCTACTGCAAGCGTGCAGATTGTGTTTTAGTATATTGAATGTGAGCTTCGTCTTATCATAAAAAATAATCATCTTCAAGGAATTGTCGAATACTTCTGATAGCTACTGGAGGTGATGATGCTAAGGTTAAAATCTTGCAGGCTCATTACAGCTTATTAATGATTCGAGACCCAGTAAGCGACTGACTGATATGCAGAGCATGAGATAGATCTACTGACATATTGTGCTATCATATAGCATTGGTAGTTCCAAGCGATTGTCGGGGAGCTACTGGAGGTGATCACGATGATGCTGAGTCTGGGCTTTGTTGGTGATGATGCAGGATGCCGATTACAGTGTACATGATTGAAGAGAAAACGAAGGCCGGGTTGATAGCAATAGCGGAATACGGTCAAGAACACACGAAGATTATCGACCCGATTCGGGTCCTTTATCACGGATTTGGTCACTACGAGGCGCTCCAGATTCCCAGTAACAAGGCAGCAGCAGCGTCGAAATTGTAGGTATGGCATCCTGCTGGAATACGAAGAGAATGAGAAAAAAGAGTTGATTGAAGCTGATATGAACAGCTCAATGAGTGCGGCGAGACTGTTTTCATATGATTTTCATTGAAGAGGCCCTGCTTGGGTATTCATTATAGCCATTCATTCATTCTATTACTAGTTATTATTAATAAAGTCTGGACAACAAGGAGATTTTTTTTTTTTGGTAATTTGTCACTCTTTTCACAGTTATGGAACGATTCGATTTGTGAGATCAGTTTATTTGGTGCATGCAAATCTGTCTTGAGTCGATAGGAATTGCGGTTACCATCCCATGCATCATGCACAGTAGGTGATATTGACACGTTGGTGAGATGTGTTTGTTTAGAAGGCTCATGAAGGAGCAAGAGTTGCAAGTCACTATCCTATGCATCATGTACTTCATAGAAGATATCTTGATGACACCCCTAAATATAGTTCAAAAATATTTGCCTTTCTATAAAATGTTTTTGAAAGGCCGTTCAAAAACAGCAATGTTTCTATATTGTATTTGAGAAGTATTGCCCTATGACTTCACTCAAAGGTCAAAAATCATAAAAACGTGATATTATGGAATTTTTTGTTATATCATAGAAATCAATTGATATTATCAGAGGACGTTTGTGATATTGAAGGAAGCGCCATCTTGTAGGCATAAAATACTTGCACAATGTCACATTTTAGAACATTGGCACAAATAGGACCGCCATTTTAATCAACTTGAGATTCTGTGCAGTTATTTGTATGCTTTGATTGTCGTTGATATTATAATCCAAGAGCATCATTTGTGGAGTTGCCAAGAATGTTCCAAAGAATCTGAAAATCTCCATGACCTGTGGTCTTGATTAGATTTGCAGTTCACTTGTGATCATTTGTTCAATTTGATTGGACACTTAATTCTTGTTTGAGCATGTGGCCAAAATGATTTTAAACTTATATTTTGCTGTACGTAAAGTTTAAGAGACTTACAACATAACTAGGGATGAATCAAATTACTACATAAGTTCGAGACATTGAAATGTCATATTTAACCTTTAAATGGGTGAGACGGAAAACAACATTTTGGATGAATGGTAGAAACTTTGAAGAGTCATAACTTCTTCATTTAGAGTTCGTTATTTGACAAAATGACTTGAGTCAGGTCCCAAATCAAGTGTAGTTTGTGGATTACAATTGTGGACCTATTTAAGAAAGTATGAATTATGGTTGGCTTTTTAGTAAAAGTATCTCTTCTTTTTGAGTTTTCAATTAAACATGGGGCATATTTACCATTTCAAGTCAATTATGTGAAATACAATGTAATTTTTCACAAAGTTTATTTGCAAGTGGATGTCGACCTTCATTCCCACATAACTTTCTCAAAAATGATTCAAACCAGCCTTATGATATGTTTTTTAGCATCTACATAATTTGAAATAGACGTTTGAATACGTTTTAAAAGTGGCGGATGAACTCGGAGTTAGAGAATTTCCTCGGATTGGTATTAGAGGCATTTTTGATGAGTGCGTGGAACATGGTTGCTTAAAAAACTTTTTTGTTCGTTTTCACTCAACGTTTTGAAACACGATTTTGAACCTAGGATTTGTGCTTCTATTCAAAATGGATGAGGCCAGTATGAGAGAGTGCGTTCGGTGAGTTTGGTGAGCTTTGCATAGCTGTAAACAATACCGAGAGAGGAGTTATATTGGCAAGTATATTTTTATAAATATGAGGAAGCTAATTGAACGAATTTGCTACTATTCTTACAAATTGTATCAAATTATTTTCTCCCATAAATCACATTTGCTAGAAGGTTCCCCTGTAGACCTTTTCATGCGGCGATTTACTTCATTCCACAGGTGTTCTATAGGATTGAGATTGGGAGATTGTGGATGGTGCCAAATAAGCTTGAATGTCTGTGCAAGCAACCAAACTATAACATAATAATTTGCAAAATGCTTTGTATCATTATCATGCTGAAAAATGACACTCTCTTCATTGAAACCCTGCATGCATATAGGCTCCTTAACTTCTGTTTCCAAAATCTCTCCATAGACGTATCCATCCATCTTCCCTTTAGTCAAATGAAGCTTACCAACTCCTGTCTAACTCATGCAACCTCATACCATTATACTTCCTTCCCCATGTTTAATTGTACTTTACACATGTTGATCTAAAAGACTTTGTTCACCCCTTCTCCAACAATACTGCCGTCTATCTAAGCCAAAGAGGTTAAATTTTGGCTCATCGGAGAGATGAGAAAACTCCAATCATCTCATTCATATGATACTATTATATTTCTTTGCCCATTGAAAACGTCGTGCTTGTAGGCCTTACCTCTAAAGACTCCTTTTAACTGAATCATCACTTAATTGCATGCACGTAAACCTCAACTCTCCTTCTATAGTTGCAGTACTAGTACTTTGTCCAACTTCCTCATAATATCAAGATCATCATGCTCATCAAGAAATCAAGGTCTACGAGGTGAAATCTTGTCTTTCACACTCCCCTTCTTACCAAATCTTCGTACAATATCATTGCAAGTACTTAGATGAACACCCAACACACCAACACAACTAAAATTTGATCATAGAAACTCCCTCGCATGTGCATTTGCAAAACCGCCTTTCTTTCACTCTCACATCTCCTAGGAGCTATTATGATTCACTGGAAACCTCTCTCAAAATCCCCTTTTAAACTCTAAAAGTTGTTACACATAAAATTTTCAAAAACAATGTTATCATTAAGATGATGGTGATGTACACAACTTGTGTATATATTAAATTGTACACACCACCTGCAGATATTTTGTTTTGGAGAGCTTACATGTGACTAATTTTCAAAAGATATGAACCCCAATTCCGTTAAAATGGCACTATGCCAAGTGCCATTTTGTCACACTAGATCTTACATTTGTGCTCATACAAAATGGTGTATTATGTAATATCACAATTTTTTTGGTAATATCACTTCTTTATATACATTGTCACTCATTTTCCCTAATACCACCTTAAAATTCTGTTATATCACATGGGTTTTGAACCGCAGTTCAAAAAGAACTTTGAGGTGTGCCATTTTACTGGGATAATGCCATTTCAACGGAATTGGGGATAATACTGCTAATTAGATACCAATCATGTGTTCTTTGTCATTACCGTAGCCTACTAGCAGCTTCGTTCATAAATAATTAGAAAAACAGAAGTCGAATTTTTTTGGAAATTACACTTGGAGGCTGCCGAAACAAAGAGATATTACAATATAAGAATTCCGAAATATTCAAAATAAAGGAGCAGCCACCCGTCTTTAAATGAAGGAGCAGCCACTAGTCTTTAATGCATACTGTACAAAGCGCCCATGAAAAATGAATAGTATTCTGGATGAAAATTGAACTTATGAATATTTATTTTCCAAAAAAATCGATTTAAAAAAAATTCATTTTGAAGGTGTCGAACATCATTTTTTCAAAATAATTAAATATTCGACGGAGCATGGTCGAAGCTGCTAGTAGGCTACGGTAATGTAAAAGCCAAAAAATCCCCTACAAATTGACTTTTTTATCACTGCTCTTCCTACTTCGAGAACATCACTCCCTGTTCGAACACTTGTACTGACCACTGTATAGTATAAAGGGGGACACGGATCTTTATCAACTTGCTTGCTGCAACTTCTGGAAGAACGGTTCGATCATATTTGCTCATGCTGATCGATCAGCTGGATTAACAATCAAAGCCATCCACAAAAAAACTGAATAACTCAATTACGCGTATCTTCTCGCTTTCTTGGCTGTCATTGCAAGATGCAATTTCGGTGATGAGAGTAGTGTGTTTGTAAATATTTTGACACAATTTGAAACGTTTTCGGAACAGTGTTTCAAAGTGCGAATCTGCAACTATGGCGCGGAACGAACTTCTTCGGTTGGTGAGCCGGAGCTCATCAAATAAGTGCTCGAGAATGCTCCAGCATAGAATGATGCTTGCCGCCGTCCACATTTGGATCTTCCGTAGCAGAATCATCAGCAGCTAACCACCCATGTGCCTTCATAAAGAGGAACATGCAAAGATTGGTGCTCAGGAACTGATGCGTCATGGGTTGCACGTACGCATGGTCCGAACATTTCAAAGTGGAATTGTCGCTTGCCATTAGCTAGCTATCAATGCTGCAGTGGCACCTTAGATGCCAGGATCGTACCATACGACACTGGTCATCACACTGGTTCTTATAGGTTGAAGTTTGTATCATTCAACACTTTATTGGCTCATAACAAAGAATCTGTAAGAAGCAAAGGTTCATGTTCGTTAAATGAGCAAGGTTACTGTAGGTGCCATTCTCACATGTAGCTATTTGAAGAAAAGATTCTGGTTGTGCTTCCTGTAGAAACCTAGACCCCAATCATGCAACACAGTCACCAACACTACTAGAAGAACATGGAACAGCTACGCCTAAAACGTAGCTTTTTGAATGGAGAAGCTTGCTACAGGAAATGTATGCAAACGTAGCATGAGCAACGAAAAAACATTGCTTTCACATATGCTACGTAGGGGGTGTAAGTAATGTTACGCCAAAAACGTAGCTTTTTGTATTACTTGACAACGTAGCTTTTCGTATTACTTGACAACCGTGGGGCTCGAACCCACGTGGAGGGTCCGTTCACCCGATTGTCTCCAAAAGTTAACACATAAACGCTACAAGATTGCAAATGCAACCGTAGATAAAACAGAAAGGAGTCTCACCTACTTGGCTGCAAATCTACCTCCATTGCTTGGGGATGCCTCTTGAACATCATCTACTACACACAATAAATACAATCATTATCACTTCACAATGTTAAAGTAAGAAACACAATAATGCATTGTAACAAGACAAAACAAACCTTTAACAAAACAAAACAAAACTCTAACAAAACTTTCGTCAACCTCTTAACTTGATAAAAAAAAAAAAAAAAAAAAAAAAAAAATGTGTTTGTGTTCAGATTCATGCATACATTGATGAACTTTCAAAAGCCACAAACTGTAAACATAGACTATACTCATGCAGGTACTCCCTTGCAACTTGGTGAAAGATTAGTGATGCACAAACCTGTGTCACCTCTGAAACAGCTATTGCAGTGGCCGCACCTGCTTGCACCTGCTTCATTATCTTCAAGACGTTTCAATGAGCGTTGGATCTTGCGATGACACTCTATGATGTGCTTCTCTAAACAATCCTCCAAATCTCGATCATAATTATCTTTCTTCTTGGCTTTGGCTTCCTCGTACTCTTTTCGAAGCTGCAAAGAGTGCACCTTCGAGCACGGACCGAGATCCATTTTCTGCAGGAGAGATTTTCCAAAAATTAAGAAATGATTCGAGACGTCCAAAAGCAACCAGCATCACAGACATTCACACCAACACGATCAGCACTTCGATTCGTGCAACTCCTTAAAAATGAAATCCACCATATAAAAATCTCATACTCAACTAAGAAGCCTCACACCAACCGTACCACTTCAGAACTGGAATGATCTTTTGAAAAACCAGGGATGAATCTATACAAAAATGTCCAGAGCTTCAAGAGTTCCACAGCTCCCGAAATCGTAGACTAAAACTAGTCACCACTACTGTAACCTAGTACCAAAATCACCTACGACTTTCAACATATAAACAAGGTTCAGACGATGTCCCGGAATACTACAAAAAATTCTAACGCCACAGACCTCCATAGATTTTTTTTGTGCAATTAATAGAAAACTCTTCCTAATAAATGCATGTAAAAGATCGTTGAATCACTACAACAGAAATACTACCAACTTGAAACCCTAAGGAAATTTCACAAAACCCTAAAAGAGGTGCAGAGATCATTTCTCGAACTCAAACAAACGACGCATTAGGGTAAAGTTGATAGTACCGTGAGTTGAAAAAGGTCATGCGGACAGAGCCCGGTGAGGTACAGGCGACAAACATCGCGGTCCCAGTACTTGCGTTTCACCTCCAACACATCCCCGTTGCGGTTCGCGCCCATCAAGGCGTCCAACTGCTTCCGAAACGCATCCATGGCAGCTCTTAACAACAAAACCTCTTTTCCAAATTCTCCCTCTTCGAATTCTCTTGCACGGATCTAACTTCTTGAGTTCTGTAAGGACTTCGGCGGCCACAGGCCTAATCAACTCATAAGGGAAGAGCGCTGCTTTTCAGAATGCTTGTTTGACTTTATGGGCTACTTACCTGGGTAAATAAGAAGAGCTTCAATGTTACTCCTCTTCCAAGAGTTTTGTAATGTGGCTCGAGACGTTGCTTCAGCAACGTGTTCTTGTTAGCGCAGCAAAAGCAACGCTTGAGGAGGTAAACGTAGTTTTGAAACGTTGCATATGGGGTGTTATCCTAGTAGTGCAAAATCACGTGTATTTTGTCTTCCTAAACGGATATATATCGAAGTAACGACAGTCATGTGACTCAGCGCACCAGTGAGTTTCTCATTAGAGCATTTCACTGAGACTTCCCATTCCACTACGTTGGTTGAGTTTGCTGTCGATTGTGACAATGCCGTTCACTCCCGAGTACACGGACGTTGTGGATGGCAGTCCGGAGCTTCTGTCTAACGCTGCAAAAGAACCTCACGGGTGGGTTTCCAAGGTGGCTCCGCATGTTTTCACCAACGTCGAACGCCTGGAAGGTGGTGAAGGCGTCGACGGCTTCGACATGCACTTCGAGGTTCATGAAGACAAACGTACGTGCTCTATCTCCTCTTTCAATCTAACACATAATCGTTCACACTCCGAATCAATCAATGAATCGGCCTGTCCAAACACACTCTTGTGGATTTCAATACTGATTCTGCATGATCGAATAGTACTTTCGATCTTGCTTTACTGTAAGTGGCAAGATCGCTCAATTTTGGCATGGTGGAGATCCATGTGTGCTTAGAAGGTGTGACTGCGCAGATGCCCATCATGGAGGAGCTACCAAAATCAAGGTATGGTAGACCTTCCTTATACTGCGCAGTGACTGCATTTTTCTTCTGTATTATTTTTATTTTTATTTTTTTTCAATATTTTTTTGGCTTTCAATTTGTGGATGAAGCTTATTACATTGGGATGAAACCGAAATTAATAACTGATGAAAATTGTTCTCCCCAATCCAGCCCGAATGAGAATCATCCATTTTTCAAATAATTGCCCTAATGTTGCGCAGGGTATTGCATATTGTATTGCATAGCTATTGCGCATGATTGTGCATGAAGTGTTGTGGTTTGAAACAATAGGTGCCCTTTGGAATACAAGAAGTAACCATAAGCAAAATAACCTATGCAGTCCCTTTCAAAAAACCTCAATTAAAGTTTTAATTTGTACTTCAAATGGAATATGGAAAAATAATGCTTGACATCCTACTTTCTCTCACCTAAAGCTTTAAGTGCAATGATGGATCACATTGGCATGTTCAATCTCCATTGGCCTTGAGTTGTGCATGTACAAGCTTACATGCCTTGTGTGGCACTTGTTCAACAAGAAAGTCATACAAGGTAGCAACACTTCACACACATGTACCTCTACTAGGCTTCATATATGCTTTTAACAATGAATTTCAAACATTAAAGGGCTCTTAGAAGGCTCATTATTTTGCTAAAGCAACCATTCAAGAATAATTGCAAATGACCATAGCACTCATAGGACTAGGCTCTTTATTGCAATCATGAAGCATGGAATTACCTAATTAGAATGAATCGTTCTAGGGGAGAAATAAGGAAACTAGAAACCGAAATCACAATTGGGAAGTGTGATTGCAAGCATCTTGTTACTCCTACAAGGTTGGTTGGCCGGCTTGACCCATTCCTTGGAGAGAGCCTTTCTTCCAAACACAAAACTCATACAAATCCTGACTCTCACAAATGAATCAAAGTACAATGACCAATTCTATGCCATTTATGTACTAAAGCAATCACCTGCCATGATCAACATTTAAAATAAAAATTGTCAAAATACAAATAAAGCATAGTCCAATTTGTACCTTCCAAAAAGAATCTACTCTATATTTCCATAAAGAAAGTTGAATCAAGACTCAGCAATAATAATAGTAATAATAATAGAGCAATAATACATGAACAAAATTAGAATGAAAACTTACCTTCACAAATATGGAGGTGGAGTAGGGGCAGGCAAACCATTCTCCACTGCAAACTTTATGGACTCCCTGTAGGCTGAAGCAATCTCATCTGAAGTATCATCTGAAAGTAAGAAATTCTCTTTTGTGCCTTTTTTGGGTCTCCTTACCACTTTGGCAAAATCTCTCTATTCTTAAACTCTCTTTCTTAGCTTTGGCAATGGCTTTTTGTAGCCTAAGTTCTTCTTCCTTTTGTAACTTAATAGCTACCCTTCTTCTTTTTCCTCAATCTTCCTCACACCTAGCTTCTAGTCTCTCCTTCTTCTTCTTCGATTTTCTTCTTCCTGAGCAAGTTTCCTTTGCCTAATACCCTCTTCTTTAGCCTCTTTAATCAAACGTTTTCTTACCAAGTGTGCTTCAAAAGCATCACTAGTAATACATGAAAAAGATGCAATGATTTGGCCCGGGTCCTCTCTGACACGAGGAGGTGGTAACAATGGTACAGCTAAAATCTTAGCTAGCCTATTGCTTGTAGGCTCCTCTTGGTCAACACTTAATTGTGAAAGCCTTTGAGAGAGTTGCTCTTCAATTAACTCCTCAATTTGCTCTTCAATTTGGTCCTCCTCAATTTGATTCTCAATTTGGTCTTCCTCAATGTCGTCCTCCTCATCTAAACTTGATTCCTCCAAACTTGAATCTGAAATAATACCACATTTGCCTTCTTGCAAGTCAAACACATTACTAGGACCAAAATCTGAATCCAATGCTTGAGGATTAAAAGGGTGTATTCCAGTCTTCTTGAAGCCTGCCCTAATGTTTTCAGGGTTACATGCTGTGGCCAAAGCATTTGATGCCAACTCAGCTAGCATGGCTTTGTTATTATCTCCATTCAACCAAGAAGGGTTGGTTGCTATCAGCTCTGACCTCAATTGTCCGAATCTGATTTTGAATGCCCGAAAAACACCAACATCAAGAGGCTGAAGTCGATGGGAGCTGTGAGGAGGAAGAAGAGCAATTTGCAGTCCCATTCCACGAGCAAGAATGATTGCTTCTTCATCCAAATGACTACAATGTCCATCAAGAAGTAATAAGTGGGGATTGTTGGTACTCACCCCCCCTGGAACTGATTCTTGAAAATGCCTCAGCCACTCCAAAAATAAATCTTTTGTCATCCAACCATGTGCTTGCATACTCATGACTGCACCAGGTTCACAATTCTTCACATAATTGTCACCATATTCTTTCCCCGAGAATATGTATTGTGAAGGTATCTTGCAACCACTAGCATTGATACATACAACAACAGTGAGCCATTCCCTACTTGATGAAGAACGAATCAGGACGGCCTTGCTTCCCCTTCTTGCAATCACCCTAACCCCACCAACTTTGATTGAAGCTGACAAGCCAGTCTCATCCATATTCCATACGTGTGATGGTGAGTATGAACCTTCTGATAAGGTTTCTTCAAGGAACTTGTAGAATCTTTCACACCTTTGTGGGCTTATATTCCTTGCTCTCTTGCCATCTAAAGCCTGTGGGGTTCTAAGAACAAGTTGTGGATGTCGATCTTGAAAATACTTCCACCATTTGTCTCCTGGTAGGCCAACTTTGAAAGGAGTGCGACGTCCCTCACAAATTTGTTTAACTTTAGACTTCAACATCTGTAAAGTTATACAATGGGCAACCTCTTGCATATTTAAACACCAATCCACCAAAGCTATCTCTTCATCAGAACTCAAGGCGTGAGGAGGCCCCAACTTCTTGCTCTTAACTTTTTTAGTCTTCCAGCTTCTGATTGTTGATTCAGGGATAGAATAATACCTAGACGCTTCATGGCCACTCATTTTTCCACTCTCAATGCTCTCTAGAGCCATCTTCATAGTCTCTGCAGTCCATTTCCCTCTTTCTTTCACCTTGGTCTTGGTCTTGAATGAGGGAGCAGGTGTCATCACCCTCTGAACCCTCCTGCCCCATTCAATTGGCTCAACAAGATGGGAAGTCCTTTGTTTTGTCATGGTATTTAGAATACTTCCATCTGATGAGATGCTTTTTCTCCAATTAACAATCTGCATTTCACAAGTTCCAAGTAATCAAAGAAACGGTTCAACATTTTTGAATGCAACAGAACACACAGTTTCTCTTAATGTGTTTTTGAATATTCACAGATTCACATGTGATCCTAGACCCTACAAGACCCTACAAAATGATCTTCATACAATGTTGATGAAATGCTTATGCTTGCAGAAAGATTACGGTATCAAAAGCTAAGCCACATTTAATTTAGAAACCATACGAGAGTGGGTTTGACCGTGGTATCCAAGCCTCGCTTGTGAAGCTCAAGCTCATCTCGAAGTCTGGACATGATTGCTTGAATCAATTTAGTAGAAAACTATGACATTACAAAGCAAACTCAAATACATGTGATCGGATGTGAACGGTCACAGGAGAAAGACATATGCATCCAATACACGGAAGACGTATGCAAGTAACTCAATACATGTGACGTCGGATGTGGACAGTCACAGAAGAAAGACATATGCATCCAATACACGGTTTTCTCCATAAGTGGAACCGAAACCATTATAAAAACAAGCATAATGCACTTGTTCAACAAGGGCTTCAAAAATCCAAAAGGCACATAGCCTTGTCACTCTCAAGCTCAAAAAAAAAGATGAGGAAGAAGAATCGCCAATTAGCTCAGCTCAAAAAAGGGAAAAGACAAAACTGTTCAAAAGTATGTGTGTTGAAACTGAAGCACTTCTTACCCCGTTCTTACCTTTTGCCAAATGGAGACACATGTTGCAGATTACATTCTAGCAAATGAAGATCTCCAGAATCTTGAAATTTCTGAATCACGATAGAAAATGAGAGCGCAGTTTGATCACTTTAGGTTAAACTCCACACGAAGCAACTCTACTCTTTGAAATTTGATACCTACATTCGGAACAAATGAATTCATGCCGCAAAACGATCAAGATCACGTGAAAATTATCCATTGAAAATGATCCAGACTTACACAAAGTCGAGCAAAGAATAGATAGTACCACACTTCAAGAAAATGCACCATAAAACAGATTGAAAGAACCGCACCATCACAAAAATAAATCGGAAAACAGATTGGAAAAACCGAGGAAATAAAAATAAATCAACAAAAAGAAAGAGAGCAATCCTAAGCGAGAGGAAAATGTAAGAATACAAAACCTGGATCTCGAGCACCACGAAGCACCAAAGTCGATGGCGGCAGCAGAAAAAAGAAAGCAATGGCAGGAAAGAGCAAACCCTCCCTTCCAACCGGTCTAAAACCCTAAGCTCGGAAGACAATGACAAAACCCTCACTGTGCTCAAGAACGGATGACAAAGACAATGAATGGATGATAAATTATCATTCTTCATCGAAGTTGCGCATTCCACAGCGCAAAATTAGGCAGGTGCGCATCATTAGGCAGGTCTACCATAGTCATGGAGGAACGTGATGACGAGAATATGACGTATAGGGTGAGATATGAGGGAGATCCGAATTACATCACAAAGAAGTTCCACACCAGGATGCTGCCGGGGCCATCTCCCAATACCACAACCCTCAAGTGGCGTATCGAGTACGTACCATACGATGAGAAAACAGGTGCCCCAGACGACCTCGTGGCTCTGAATATTCCTCACACTATTTTCAAGGATCTGGCTGCTCATCTTGAGGCCGAGAAACAGAAAGAGAATGTTGAGGCAGAGAAACAGAAAGAGGATGTTGAGGCCGAGAAACAGAAAGAGGGTGTGGAGGCCGAGAAACCTACAGAGCATCTTGAAGCAGAGAAACCTACAGAGCATCTTGAAGCAGAGAAACCTACAGAGCATCTTGAAGCAGAGAAACCTACAGAGCATCTTGAAGCAGGGAAACGTACATTTCTACTTTGAGCAATAGATTGCTATCCAAGCCGATGTGTAAACACAGCGGCTGTGTAACTTCTTCTGTCATTCTTATATGTAGATGTGCCTCCTCCCTAGCAAGCTGCTCAGAGTATCATGTGTAAGTTGGAAATTGTATAGAGATGTATGTAGCTAATACTTGCTTTTAGATCTTCTGTCACTCTGATTGAGTAGACATGATCGATCTGCACGTATCAGCTTGTTCACTTCTTATACAGCTTCCAACTATATGTGTTCTGAGCTGGCTGTGGTTGGCCATGGCCTGTCTCGTTTGTGGTAATTATTTTAATGCATCGGTATTCGCATCACTTCAACTGCAGGTTTTCATTGTCAATGGTATCTAAAGAAAAGAGTGATTGTGGACTTTCCGCTCATAGTTTGACTTTGAGAGCGTTCATCAATATCTGCTACATTCCATCGTCGACGTTGATATAACACTCGATGTCAAACCTTTCATCCCAATTATATCAGCAACCCGAGAGCCCGAGTGCTGAGGATCCTCAAGCTCTATGATTGACCTCACCACACTACCCAAACCTCTCACGGCAATATAGTTTCCAGAATTGCTTATTCCTTTTTTACGTGATCTAGTTGCAAACTAGTATCTCAACCGGACATAACTAGCATCTTGTTGTTATAGACAGTCTCAGAAACTCTCAATGTCATGGTTAGTATTTGCAAGTCCTTTATAAGCATCACGATGATGCTGTAAAAGCTGCATTGCCAAAAATGAACATTATTTCATCATAAATGAGATGCCAATTCTTGATTGAGTTAAACAATATAATCGTTGAATTCATTTCCAGGTGGGTCCATGAATATTTCGCATCGCAGCACTTCAAAGAATGTAATATCAATCTTTTTGATGAGTCTATTGTGTCTATTTTTCATGATTGGAGGATTAGGTGCTATGTGGTTGTTGCATTCCATGCGTGTGCATATGATGTAACCATGTGTGTAGAAGACATGTAATGCACTGACTTGATTTTTTGCACTCTATGATGGTGTGAATACTCTGTGCACAATCAGCATGTCTATCTACGCCTGTTTTCATGTCATGGGATGACAAGATTGCCTCGGTATATCAAGCAACCATGGTGAAAGGAGGCAGTGAGTAGCAGAAATCATCCAATTGAAAGAGAGTCACTATGGAGGTGAATCGAAAGCTACAGCAATTTGAATCAGAGGTGGTCGATGTGCGCCGAATACATTCCAATACATTCCAGCTTGTTTGCATTAGAAAGAGCGTTACAACTATGCTATGGGGCTAGATATGGTAGGGGTTCATCTCTCCCTGTCACTAATCGATCAACATATGCTGTTCAGTTATGAGTGGGCATAATTTGTGCCAATAGCTTGTAGAAATCTCAAACGCTTCATCAGCGGATAATTGCACCTACAATTCTGTGTTATTGAGACCTCAACCGTTAAAGATCGCAGTCCCAGGTAGTCACGAGCCCCTGTTCAATGTATTTACTGACAATTCAATGGAAATAGGGTTACTGAGACCTAAAAGGAACAAGTGTTTCGTCAACGATCACAGGACGATCCAACACAGATCCCTACGAGGTGTAGGGTTTATTGTTTGCGCTCCTCATGAAACAAATGTTGGGATGGCTTGCTAAAACGAAACTAATCACTCTTCTGGTGAAGTGTGACAAAAACCAATCACAGATTTTATGCATGGTTTATAAGAAACATACACTTTGTGTATGCCGAACATGCTCAGATGACCTGCAAGCGGTTTGGGGTTCATCAGATTCGAGCCTTTCTATCATTTGAAGACAACTGAAAGAACCCCTCGATCAAGCCTGCAGCTCCGGAACAAGCTAATTTACACATATGGCGAGAACCTTGTTATCAATGCAATTGTGAGAATCTAACCGCATAATATTTCTCAAGTCTTGATCATACATGCTTCAATTTCGCTGAACAAGCAAACTAACAACTAAAGCCTCAGCTACACAGGACATCACACGCTTCTAAAGCAGTGTATGCATTTCTATACATGGTGAGTATCAAGATACCCACATCAAAAAAATAACAGTAGTAGAACCCTAATTCTTACAAGTAGTTCGCGAAACCCTATTTCTTGTCTTTGTTTTCTCCTGCTTGCTCCGGTAGACCTCCTATGCTGCCGAACGAGTCCCCAATCTTACCGAAGAAGTCCTTCACTTTGTCCACAACAGAGTTCAATTCATCCTTGGGAGGAATTGAAACGACATCCGAGGCAAACATAGCAGCTTGGGGCTTGGCAGGGTCCATGATCTTGTAGCCATATTGAAATCCGGTAGCGGCCTTCAAAACAGGGTACTGCTTGATAGCTGTTTGTTGAATTGAGCGCTCGTCCTTGTAGATAACACCAGCGATGTTCCGCGTCAATGTGCCCTCATACAACTTCTTTCCCCAATCATTCTTCATTGCTCCTACCATCATCTTTGCGGTTGTTCCTCCTGTCACTACGCTCAACGGGTACCACCTTGGTACATTCAGGGTTCGGATGAAGAGGACGAACTTGGGGTTATCGTCTTCGTCCATCTTCGGCATCTGTGGCTGTGACCTGTTCGGGTACTGCCTGCCGGGAACACCAGCGGTTCGCCTCCCCTTCGCTTGAATGCTCAGACTGGCTCCTCTTCTAACGCTCGGCTCCTCGACTCTCTGCAACGCCAGACCACTGCTGCTTCCTACCATGAACGATGTCTGGTGTGAGCTCCTCACCGCCGCGCTTTTGCAGAAGCTGGACACGCCGGGCGCAAGGGTAGCCTCCATCGTTGCCAAATGGTACCTGCAGGAATACAAGTGATCGCTTGCACAATGGGCTAGATCCTCGAAAGAATTGCAATGTCTAACTGTGGGGAAGCTCCAAAGGCAACCAATTGAACGAACGGTTCGTGGCAGAGGAAGCTCGATTCATTCTGAATTGCGGTTAGTGGGTCGGAGTGGATAAGGGCGCCGGGATAGAGGCCCATATTTCGTCAGGGTATTGGCCTGTCATGGAGAACCGGATTTCGAAGCAGTGGGTCGGCCACGTAGATGGCTGTGACCTTTTCACATTGCACGGCGTTGTGTGCCATCGAAGGCGAGTCGATGAGTGCGTGGACTCCGTGGAGAGGATGCGTCCGAATGTTGTGTAGGAGTCGTGAGCCGGAGTGACCTTTACAAATGCAAGGGTCTCATTGCATCCGGCCAGGGCCAGGTACATTGAGGTATGGGGGTTTGATTTTGAGGTATAATTTTGGGGGAATTTTCATATTGGGGAATATGGGGGAATATATACACTTTTGTAAAATATTTCAGATAGAAAACAATCTTGAGGGGAAGGAAAATCGTCCCCATTGCCACTTTAATCGTAGAAATAGAAATCACAAATCAGCTTTAATCTGCTAAGATGCCAATCTTCTTTACGTTAGTGATGAGAAAATAAGATTAAAAACGAATTCTGTTCCACTCTTTGCAAACATTTTATGATTGTTTCCTTATTTAGAAATATATTACAAAAGTATTGATTTCACTTATATGAAAATTCCCTTTAACTTTGACTCCAAATTCATTAACCCACGATCGTCCTTGGGGTAGCTAACGGACACCCAAAGGAAAGGAATCAAGAAGTCTTTCAATGTGATAGAGGATTGGAGTGAACTATTTATGGGAGAGAGATCGTTGTAGCTCAAAATCACTTGCTCTTTAAATTTTGAGATCATTTTTGATTGAAGTAGAAGGAGGATATAGAGTCATGAGTGTTATGAGCCCGCCTGTACATAAATTAATCAGTGCGAGTATGACTAAGATTTGATTTGAGGACCTTAAGTTGTGGAAATAGACCTTGGGACTCAAGAACATTTTGACTTTTGAGGAATATTGCCTCTTCGTGTCAGGTGTAATTTCGTGTAATTGGGAACAATGACTTTGTATATATAACTTCCGAGCTAATCACCTAGGTAGAACTAGAGTTCAGTGTAATGGTGGTTGGTTGATTTCCACAAAAATTGTTGTAAGAGTCCAAGTGTCGGCTAAGACTTGTTAGAAAATAAAATAGAAATTCTTAACAAATATTTTTTTAAAACTGTCCAAAGTGATACCCAAGAGCGGTCTTGTAAATTTCCCCCCAAAGTCTAGTTTCTAGAGAAATGGAAACTGGTTTGGGACATTCTAGAGAAGAACTAGTTCAAAAAGTACAAGAACAAGGTTGAAGGATTCACAAGGTTTATAAATATGCTTGCATTTCATTGTGATATTGAAGTCCAGTATGGAGAGAAGTTTGAAATATTGTGGCTAACCCCTAAAATCGAAAAGAGCTTCAAATGGGTCGTTTTGGCTTTGGTCACCCCTGCTTACTACATTGTGTGTTCAAAGTTGAACCTTTTGCACGTTGTAGAGTTTCTCCATACCTTTCTGCAAAGACTATCCATGCTTAAAGAGTCCTCATACTTAAGGAAATATTCATGGTCAAAGTTTTTAAAAATACTATTTGAAATCTACCCAAAATTGCCCAAATTACAGTACATGCTCATTGACACTCAAAATATGCACATAATCAACAAGATCAATGAAACTTCCAAAATTCACCAAAAATTATTGAGATATTACTTTTGTTCAAAAAGAATAAATTTGTACATGTATGTAAACAAGGTTTTCAAGGCATGATCCCACTATTCGGATAGTCTATTCAATAATTCTTCACATGCCACTTTTATTGTCAAAAACCAAAACCCCAATTCTGTTAAAATGGCATTATTCCGGTAAAATGGCACACCTCAACTTTCTGAACTGTAGCTCAAAAACCATGTGATATAACAGAATTTTAAGGTGATATTAGGGAAAATGAGTGACAATGTACATAAAGAAGTGATATTACATTAAAAATGTGATATTACAGAATATACCATTTTATATGAGCACAAATGTTAGATCTAGTGTGACAAAATGGCACATGGCATAGTGCCATTTTAACGGAATTGGGGTTCCAACCTTTGTATATGAATTTCAGCATACATCCATGTCAGAATTCAAGCATTTCTTTAGGTATTACAGGTTGCATCTGGGCATGTTCCTAACTCACCTGCTCAGATCAGTAGGATATGGATATTGATTGGGACGGGCAGAGGTAATAAGATTCCTCATGGCGCGGCTTGTACGATCCATCGATGACAGCTGCTTCCGGTCCTCTTGAAACTGGGGGCTCTGGGGGTCAAAGCGAGGGGTCCAAGTATTTTCTACGTCGTTAAGCTCTGAGGCTGCGTATTCCGCTCATTTCGAGCTTGATTATTTTCCAGAATCGGCTCGCTTTGCCGATTATTTTTTCTATGCAGGGCATTCGCGGATCCAGAAGTTCAACAGTCGTTTCAAGATCATACATGCTACCGCATCACCGAGACGTTTTTCAAGATCATACATGCTACACCGCATCACCGAGACATTTTCAAGATCATACATACTACACCGCATCACCGAGACGTTTTCAAGATCATAAATACTACACCTCATCACGGCAATAGGATCCAAGTTTGAAACATCTGCCAATGCGCTCCGAGTATCCATCCCTACAGTGCAGCAAGATGAACAGGCACGAAGCTCGCAGCATGAAACGGACTGGTAACAACACGAGGACTAAAACATCAAGAGACAAAATAACAACAACTGGAAGAAGAAAATTGGCGCTCACCAAGAACAAGAACGCATGACGAAGAAGGAAAACGACGTCCGATATGTACGAAATCGTATACGTATATTTAACCGTATATTTTCGGAATACGCAGCCTCAGAGCTTAACGCCAGAGAGCGGTCAGGGTTCTGCCGATTCTGCAGACCAGCTCGCCCTACGGGCTCGCTAATCTGCAGAATCGGCAGAACCCTGACCGCTCTCTAGTACGCAACGCCGAAAGCTTTCTGTTATCCCCATGCACGACGTGCTCCGCATCTGCCATGGAAGCATCTTCCGAAGCTCCACTTCACTTTCAATCCCATTGTTGACTGCTCAACCCGTACAGGAGAGAAGCTCTGTAGTTACCTCCAGACTGCCATATCTGAAATCCGTGAAGGATGTGTACATAGTTGTCCAAACTTCAATCATTGGATCTTGTTATTTTATTGACTGTCTAATTAGCGTGCCCACCAGTACGGATCTTGAGAAGTATTGACTCAGATTTTTTTTAAAACAGCAAGCAAACTGACCCGAATCGGGCTTCTCCAGTTTTTGGGGTTAAGTCTTCATCATGCGTCGGGTGCTTCGACAAGTCCATGCTCTCGTGCTCTGCAAGGTAATCATGTATTGTCTCAAAAACGTACAGTCTTTTCAGTGTCGGGATCCTTTGGCGAATGCTTGCATGGCAATGTAGTGCAAATCACTGCCAGTTTTTTTCCAATCGCGGAAATGCTTGATTAATCGCTCAGACAATTCGCGTTCAGGGAAAAATTGCGGCACGTTACCAGCTTGGTCAAGTCTTTGGTACTTAAGACCACTCGAATGCTCAACAGAATTTGCTGCATAAGCTCTCCGAAATTGCGACATGAAGTTCTGACTCGTCCTTTCACACTAGGATACATGTTCATATATAAAACTCCTTGGTCAATGGACTTGCATGTCGCTCTCAATCCACGTGTGGAGAATCTGATAAATGTGGCGGTTTTCCAAGTGTCATTCTGGCATGCCAGAATCTCTATCACTTTGTGATCGTAACCGTAATGTAATCTGTACGACCATCTTTGTTTCATGACTATCATTTTCCAGGAACACTGTAGCCTAACTTGCTTTACCCAAATTCACATATTACAGATCACTTTTCAACCACCCTAAACCAGCCATTTCCACGGAATCGTCAATGAGATCAGTTATAGTTATGGTATCAGATGTATGCTTCATCGGAGAGAAAAAGTAAAAATAAATAAAACTCGGGCAGATTCTTAAAGACGGACCAGAGTGTAGTGCAATTGCACCATAGGACGGCAGACCCTTCCCAACCATCCGATCACTGTGGCAATCGAACCCTACAAAATATTTCAAAAACGACGGAAGATTTCAAAAAAGCAAGCGGAAGTACATTACGCAATCCATACCATTTTGTCCAGAACCCAAGACACTGATAGATCACATTACTAAGTTTTAGAATTACTGAATTTCTAAATGTCTTCTGATACTTGATGAGAAACGTTTATAAAATTCCACTGATTTGAATGTCATGCTATGGTTACCAAAAATAAATAAAGATTTAAGTTTCATTGCACGTGTGATCAGTTTCAACATAACTATATGATGAGCACGGTTGAAATAAATTTACGGTCCTTTATAGTATAAGGTTGTTAGAAGTGGACCAGGTAGATAAGGTTTGTTATAAGTGAAAGAGGACTACCAAAACTTTTGTCTTGGAGGTACTATATATTGTCATGATGAAGATCTTGTGGAACACATTTGGTACACTTTGTCAATAAAGATACCATGTGGATATTGACACTTGGACATTGAATTTATTCAAATGGTTATTTTTATACAAAGGGCACAAAAATCACATACACATTTTACATGCCCATGACTTTTTAAGACGGAAGTTCTACACAATCTTTTCACAACAAGAAATCAAATTCCTTAGTTGTAAAGCTTATATATATAACAATATTCCAACTCCACTTGTCATACACCAACTTAAATATCCCAATTGCATTGGCTTGCAAAAAGATGGCTTCCTGAATTATCACTCTTTCTTTTGTATTATCACCAAGGACTTCTGTAATATCACCACCCAGTACCTCTGTGATACTCATTGTAAAATACACATCAGATAAGCATACCCATTCTGACCACTGGACCTGCGGCAATGTACATGTGGAGTTTCTTCAAAACTAAACATTCAGGAGAGTACCCAAATTTTGACCACTCAATCCACCTGCTACAAACTACAGGTAACTACATGACGAACTTAGTACCCTGAACTAAACATTCAAATGAGTACTGCACGCCGTAATTCTGAGAACCATAATGAATAGTCCTCAGTAGAATTAAGTAACTCGTTTGTACTCGTGCACAGTTTATCCAAAAATAACTAACTAAGTTGCAGGAAGCGCCTACTTAAAGCGCCACTGAGACTCGAAACATGCAACTTGAAAGCTTGTCAGGCTTGAATACGGGCTCTGTCACGATTAGTCCTTTGCGGCACCGATGGAGACGATCAGATGGATATCCATGATCACACTTGCAGCACTGATGGTATCATGGAGTAGCAGCATCGAAGCACTGCCATTCCCGGCACCGGATCTGCAGCGATGTCGAAGCCAGGAAGACTGCTGCACACAAGTTCTCGACACTCACGAACCGACTCCATTCGAGTACCAGAGCTTCTTGCCGCTCCGGGTCCGCCCGGCAGCGAATCTAGTGGACGCGACCTACGCATCGAAGCTGGAGAGAGCCTACGCGCTCATGCGCGCGCTTCCGGACACGGATGGCAGGTCGCTTGCAAATCAAGCTAAGCTGCACTGTGCTTACTGCGACAACAACTTCTACTTCGAGGGGGATGAGTATCCTCTGGAGATTCACCAGAACTGGCTGTTCTTGCCCTGGCACCGACTGTTCATGTACTTTCATGAACGAATCTTGGCCCAATTGATTGATGATGATTCCTTTGCGTTGCCTTACTGGTTCTGGGATGATACTTCTTCGGGATTGAAGTCTGGAAATATGGTTCCTGAGATATATGGGGGGAATCCTAACTCGTCTTTGTATGATCCCGACCGTGGTGCGTGTGCTCAGCGGCCCAACATCCTCGACCAAATTAATCCACTTGTCGGTGAGGAAATTGATCATCCATGTACTAACAGTGAAATTTGAATGCATCTAGACGAGGAAGCCTTTCTTTTCATTTGGTTTTATTCCATTTCCCATTTTGCATGAATTTCAAGCGATAGTGCTTCTCTCTTTGAAAAACCCCAACCATTCAGTAACTCTAACTTGCCCATTCTTGAAATTGATAACGGGGATTTGCATCATTTGATATCGTGGACAATTGCTGAAAATATTGCTAGAACAAGCACAGTAGTATTGCTTTCTTCCAGTTGAGTGACGTTTGACAAAACAAGTTTTTACAGTCAGACGGACGAGTGTTGATGCATGGCATGGCGGTGCAGGTTGCTTGGCGAACAAAACGGACGATACTCTTCGGACGGACAATGCGCGTTTGATGTACACGCACATGGTGACGGGAGGTGTGACGCCGGCGCTGTTTTTCGGGATGCCGTATCGGTTCGGTGACCAGGGTGGAGTAGGCGGGGGGAGTTTGGAAGTCACGCCGCATTCGTCGGTACACCTGTGGGTGAATTTCAAGAAGATGTCATCGAACAAACTGTCGGCGGCGGATCCCATTTTCTACGCTCACCATGTCAATATCGATCGCTTGTGGTACCTCTGGAAACACTTGCCTGGAGGTTATCGAAAGGATCTCACGGATCCGGACTGGCTCAACACTCGCTTTACGTTTTACAACGAGCATGGTCGGCTGGTGCATGCCAGTGTGGCCCAGTCTCTTGATACCGACAGCTTGAGGTCAGTCACAAATCCTTCGACACACCTCAATCCCGTTACATTGGCATTATCATGGCGCCACTGAGAGCTTTCCTCTTGCCATATCCCAACCATCTAGATACTTTATCTTACTATGAGTTACATAATGTGTTTTCACTTTCCTTTATCATTTTATAGTCTTACTAGGATGTAAAATTAGATAGTCGCTGAAAGGTTTTACAGTATTTCAAATCAAGTTGTATCGAAACTGTAAGAGAATTTCTGAGTTTCTAAACATGACCGTGTTATGATCATAGGTACAAGTATCAAGAGGTACCGATTCCGTGGGTGACAGGAGCGGTGGATGCAAATGAAACCTCCTCGTCGTGGCCAAAATGCAACAATGATTCAAACACCGACATTCTCACCATGATCAACAACACTGCTCCGTTCCGAAAGGGTGTGCAATTCAAAGGTGAGCCCATCACCTTCCGAGTAAACCGCAAACCCCGGCGCCGGAACTCCGAATTCAAAGGCGAAGAGATTCTGCAGTTGCGAGGCAGCTTCAACTGGACCCAGGACTTGACCTTCCATGCGTTCCTCAACTTGCCCGCTGCCACCAACTATTCGTCAATGCAAGGGTGCCGTGAGTACCTCGGATGTTTCATCGCCCATCCGCATGTCGGTAGCTCTCCGAACATTCCCGGCAGGTCCGTTCCTTTTTCTCCGTTTACAAATGTCAAGCTTATCATTCTTTGACTGTATTATTTTGGTATATATGATAACTTGTAGGAAGTTGAAGGATGTGATGGAAAATGATGGCAGGATGATGTGGAAAGTTGGATTGGAGCAAAAGCTGCAAGATTTGGGAATGGAGGATTCGACCCAATTGGCTATCACAATTTCAAGGAGTGCTTTTCCAACTGTAGCAACACTTACTCTCAATAGTGCCAAGGTCCTTCTTTTTAAGAAATAGAACAAATACGAGTACCCATTATTTATCATTACATTTTACTATTTACTATTATCTTACCATTATTTTACCAATAGTTTACCATTGTTTTGATACCATTATTTGGTACACAATAAAGAGGTAGAATATTTACTTTGTGCAGAAAGGGAATTTTGTGTATGCACAAAGTTTTCAATGTGCACGTTGTATTGAATCATCACTATTAAGTTTTGGAGCTACTAAATATCTATATGCACTTTGACATGTTTGGTTGGAAGAACTTTTGTTGAATTCCACTATATCTAAATTGAAATGGCGTACGATAAAAACAAAAAATTTATAAATATTGAAGTGTATGATGATCGAGGGTAGTCTTATCTAACATACAATCGTAAAATACCACATGATGGGCGGGGGAAAACTCAAAATCTACTCTTTATACTCTAAGGTTGTTATAAGTGAAAAGGTCCACAACAATTTGTACCAAATATTCCATAATTTTTGTCATCATGGACATTGTCTAGGACACATTTGGTACATAAAGACACCATTCCCAAATTGACACTCTAGACATTGAGTTTGTTCATTATATTATCACTCTTCATCCTCTATTGTCACCATCAACTTTTGTATTATCACCAAATATTTGTAATATCACCACCAACCTAAAGTTGCAATATATCACTTTTAAAGAACTGTATACGTATTACCGCCTTCTTTAAAACTCACCTACAAAGACTGTTATTTTGGTTCACTTGCAACAAAGGCTTCAAAAGCAAAACTTGCACGACAGTACCCAGTTTCTGCCTGCTACAAACCACAAGTAATGTGTGAGGAACTTCTTCAAAATCAAACTTTCAAAAGAGTACTACACGCGGACGCGCCCCAATTTCGTGAATCAAAATCCAAACTGTCTCGCAATCTATGCTAAATTTAAACAGAACAAACTTGTTGATTCAGATGATATGTCATATAATACGTCCGAATCAACAAAATTGTTATACAGACATTTCGTTAACTAAGGTTACACAACGTCGTGTGGCAGTCGAATCATGCATAACTGTTGTTTTAGGAGTGCAGGTCGTTTGGTGAACAAAACGGACGATACAATTCGGAACGAGAATGCGCGAATTCGATGTCCACGCACATGGTGACGGCCGGAAGGTAAGACGCCGGCGCTGTTAATCGAGATTCCGTATCGGTTCGGTGACCGAGTGGAGGTGTCTTGGGGAGTTTAAAAACCATGACGCATACGTCGGTACACCTGTGGGTGAATTTCAAGAAAATGTCATCGAACAAACTGTCGGCGGCGGATCCCATTTTCTACACTCACCAGGTTGGTGAGTGGCATGTACATCAGGGGTGTATGTATCAGGTATGAATGGATGAATGGATGAATGGACGGATGAATCCATGGATGGACGGATGTGCAGGTACGGGCCATGAAGGAGCCGGTGCAAGAGGGGAAGCTCAAGTACTTGGGCTCTTCCGAGGCTTCGGAATGTGATATCAGGCATGCGCAGTTATGCACCCGTCACTGCGATTACGTAGAAATTATCGGACAAGCTATGTTCAGGTGACATACGAAATTCTAACTTCTCAAAAATCATGAACGACATGTAGTTTGTTGAATTGGCCATAGTTACTTCAAAACAATGGAACAATTCGATCACGCTTTCCTTCTCTAGTAATATATTCACAGTCTGCATCTTGTAGTGACTTAGGAATCGAAACAACCATTAAAGACAAGTGTCTGACAAAGTGGGCCACTGAGTTCGAGGGAAAGCTGACTGATTCATCCGATGAGTTTGATTCACCAAAAGATTCTGGTAAACCAAATGACTTTAAGCACCGTGGTTTAAAGCCTCAATGGAGCCCACGCGAAGTGGAACGCTGATTCACAGCAGCGTCATCCATACTTCGGATGCAAGAAATCGAAGCCGGAGCAACAAGTGGGGTAAATGGCAAATAAGAAGAAATACTCCCCTGATCTGATCGATAATGCAGGCCTGAGTTCGTCACAACTGCGACACTTCGATTCTGAACGAGATTTCGGGGGCCTTGACGAAGGAGCAGCTGGAGCTGACATTGAAGCTCACTTGTTGAGCAACCTCCTCAACTGGAGGCCGCAATCGCCGCGCCCGCCAGAGAGAGCTCCTCAGAATTCGAAGCGGTAGGTACCATACATGACCTTCGACCAGCACGAGAAACACGATCTTGGGTGGCGTAAAACCCAAGAGTCTGGGACCCAAATTTAACGCATTATACCATTTTTTATCATTTTGATGCTACAAATGTCTCACTTTTGAACTTTTAAAACTCTTGAATTTTATATTTTTTTAAAGCTTCAGAGCTTTTGAACTTGCAACATTCTAACTTTGTATCGTTCCAAAGTCTACAAGCTTTTGAAGTTTTTCTTTTTTTCCTCTTTTACATTTAAACAAATTATATTATTTCTTAATATATTATTATGTTGAGATCTTTTTTGAGTCCACGGAACCTCTTCCGAACTAAGGAAAATTTTGGTACTGTGCAGAATCTTAATCATCTGTAATCATTTCAGAATCTTTTGGTACTATACAGAATCGTTTTCGTTAATATTTTATTATATTTTATGATATTGACTTTGTTTTTTATCACTTTGCAAAATCATGAATTAAACCAGGGTGAAATTACACTAGGGTGGATCAAAATATACAATTCCCTTGCTCTCTAATTTTTGTAAATTGCTTGACAGTTCAATGAGTGTTCTTGTACTCCTCCACATCCTAAAGTACTACTTTTCTAGTAGATTAAGGTAGAAGGAATAATGAAGTGTGCAAATCACTCCACCAATTTTTCCAAAATCATTAGGTACACCGTACACGTAGTAATTTCACTACTTGTTTTTTAAAAAAGTACATTACTGATACTCAAAAATTTCACAAAGTACTCAAAATTGGTAAAAATGAAGTTGCAAAATACCAACATTGTATGGTTAGAGAAAGTACGGTTAATCTTGCTATCAAACGCCAAGCCCATAAGCTTAGTTCCTCACTGCAACAATTCTTTTTGAAACTGGTAGTTCTAAGAGTACAAACAAAGTACTAAATCTTGAATATCTTGCACTTCTACAAAGTAGCCTTTGAACTCCGATTATGCTAAAGAACTCAAAAGAAGCCCCAAGTCATGGAAAATATTCAGTAGGGTACCTCCGCTCCCGTGGCTTGGAAGGATGGATTGCCCCGCTACTTATGTTCCATGAGACCATGACCAGGGGCTCCTTTTGAGATACCTACTACTCCTCTGCCATCAAAGCTGCAGGCGCAATGGAATAAAAATGATGATGATGTGATGTCGAATTGGCCAAGCATGAACAGTGATACACATGTGTAAGCCTGTTATAATAGTATATCATTCACCGTCGAAGGTAACAACAATAAACACACTGAGCATATCGAATCTGAGCACACTGAGTTCCGTGGAATCTGGAACTTTCACTTTGGCACCAACCATGTCCCCAATTAAACATGTGACAATATGCTGCACGTTTGTTTTCATGATTGGATAAGCATTGACTCATCATCACCAGCAGCAGCAGCAAGACAAAGAATGATCACTATAAAGCACCCACGCCTGCATCTTAAAGCATTCCACTGTGAGTCTGCCACTTGAATTAGCTACACTGTCCATTCCACTGCATCGATTGTGCTTGCGCGATCACCATGGCGAGCACTCCAGAGTACACGGAAGTTGTGGCAGGCGCTCCGGAGCTTCTGTTCGGCGCCATGAAAGACCATCACGACTGGTTTCCCAAGTTGGTCCCGCATGTCTTCCCTAACGCCGAACGACACGAGGGTGAAGGCCACACCGGCTCGGTCTACCATTATGACCTCCATGATGACCATCGTAAGTGCTAATTTAACATGCATTATTTCCACACTCCACTACCATGAATGCTCACACTCGGCACGTCAATGAGTCCTGAACTCAATGCTCGTTCTAACACTTCTTGTGTGGGCTTCTTCTTTGATCCTGCTACGATGAAACCCTTTCGGCAAACGATTTTTTTGATCGAGGATTGTGTTGCAAGATTGCTCACTTGACAGTGATGGGCTTCTGTGAGTAGCAATCCATGCATGCAAGATTACGGAGTATTTGAGGCGATTTGTATGCCTGTGCAGATGACGCACATGGAGGAGGGACCGCAGCCAAGGTAATCATGGAGGACTACCATCCAGAGACGTTGTCTTATGTGACAGACTATCAGGGAGATCCAAGGTACAGCCACCTGAAGTGGCATGTCAGGATGCTGCCGGGCCCGGACTCTCCCAATACCACAGCCATAAAGTGGCGTGTTGAGTACTTGCCATACGATGAGAAAACAGGCGCTCCTGATGACATCCTGGCTTTGAATCTCGTTCGTGCTGGCTTCAAGGATCTGGCTGCTCATCTCGAGGAAGAGGCTAAAGCTAAAGAAGCAGAGAAACCTAAAGGCGATCTTGGAAGCAGCACTCCCGAGTACACGGAAGTTGTAGCAGGCACTCCGGAGCTTCTGTTCGGCGCCATTAAAGACCATCACGAATGGTTTCCCAAGTTGGTCCCGCATGTCTTCCCTAACGCCGAACGACACGAGGGTGAAGGCCACACCGGCTCGGTCTACCATTACGACCTCCATGATGACCATCGTGAGTGCTTAACATGCATTATTTCTTCATTACACAACCATGAATACCCACACTCGGCACTCAATGGTCGTTCTAACACTCCTCGTGTGGGCTTCTTTAATCCTGCTAAGCTGAAACCCTGAGTTTCAACAAATGAATTTTTTGATCGAGGATTGTGTTGCAAGATTGCTGACTTGACAGTGATGGGCTTCTGTGGGTAGCAATCCATGCATGCATGCCTACGGAATAAGACGATTTCATTAGAGTAACTAAAGATCTACTTACACAATCATCACTTTCTGACTTACTCTTACATACACAGAACTTCACCATGAATTTATTCCTGATATTAAGTCATGAAGCGAATAACAATGCTTCAAGCACACTTCATCCTTACACATGACAATGGCTCTCCTCAGCCGTTACTCACGATCTCTCTTCAGAGTTCTTCACAGTCCTAACGCTAGTGCTCCTTGACGACACTATACTGGGGAGATCAAGCTTATTCCACCTAAGGACTAAGGAGAGATTAAGCGGGAAAGGACTTATGATGATTGTATGCTACTTCCCTGGATTTGATCAGATGTCATGGTGGTGCTAGCCATGATACCAAGTGAACCTCACCAGTACATTGGTGATAGGCTGTACTTCCGAGGTAGCAGCGTTTTTTTTTTTTTTTTTTTTGAAGATCTGGGTGCGTGTGCAGATGACGCACATGGAGGAGGGACCGCAGCCAAGGTAATCATGGACAGCTACCATCCAGAGACGTTGTCGTATGTGATAGACTATCAGGCAGACCCAAGGTACAGCCACCTGAAGTGGCATGTCAGATTGCTGCCGGGGCAGGACTCTCCTAAGGTATAAGCACCCATAACCGTAAAGTTAAGCATTTCAGCATATTAGAGCTTGTGATATGAACAAGGAGTTATTTTTCGTTTGTAGAAACATAAGGTTCATGAAGAATGAGAAATTTTCAGAATTAATTGAGTAAAATTGAAATTACTACAAATTTTTTTGTGCAAAAGTTGTTCAGAGCCCATAGTGAACATATAGCTTCACCCATGACCGACAACACTTATAGCAATTACGAATCACAGAAATATGCAATTTCAGCACAAATGCGTTACAAATCGAACACTATACTGACCTATTACCGATAAGTAGATATTCTAATCTAAATAGAATGCTGCCCAGTCTTGAGCAGGTCACAGTTCCTGTTGCCATGCCGAGCCGCTCCACTCCCCATACCCGGCCACTCCCATACCTGGGCAGTCCAGATGCAAAATCTGTGGCCAGCTTTGTATCCGCTTCGCGCCTCAACGGCTACTTCCCGCGGGAAGCGACCTCTCTCCCTCGCGACTTCTTCCGTTATTCTGTCCCCCCTCTGTATGTGTCCACCCTTGCGGGAAGAAGAGAGGAGACGCATGCTGCAACAATTGAGTGTGGAGGTTTGGCTGCATTGGTAGCACATGGGTACCGAGGTGATTCAGAGGGTGATAGTAAGGGTTCTGAATCCCCTGCGATGTTGTTGTGAAGGAGAAGTACGGATTCGGGATACCTTGAGGATCAAAAGCGAAGCCTTGCTCCGGCGCTTGAGGTTCTATATTCGATTCTACCGGTTCTGCTACCGCTGTATGGACTTGGTGCCCCCGCGCTATCTGTGTAGCCGTGCCCCCTCTCCGCAAAGACCTGCTTGCCTTCTCGGCAGCTTTTGCTGCTCTCGCAGATGCCGCTTCCGCCGATCGCACAGCCTTCAAGCGAGCCGCCTCCTCCTTCTCTGCCACCCGACGTGCTCGCGCCTCGGCAAGCTCGACAGCCCGCGCCTCCTTCGCAGCTGCCTTCCGCAAGCGCGTCTCGTCTCTCTCGGTACGCAGTCTGTCTTTCTCCCTTGCCGCTGATGCCTTCGCCTCTTGTAATCTTGCCACTGCCGCTTCATACTCATCTGACGTTAAGATTTTGGACTTCGTGAAATCCAAGAGCGGATCCCTGCGCCTTGAGAAGGCTCGTGCTGTAATCGTTGGTAGTGTCAGGAACCTTGTTATTGACTCAGGTGCCCCATCGGCAGCGTCGATGCTAGCAATCCGTGCTTCCTCCTCCATGCAGTCTCCTGTTTCTGCTGCAACAAAAAAGTGCGACGCAGTGGAGTCAGGGATTTGAGCAAACTCAATTTCCATCTCCAAAGTCCGGGCCTCGTCAACAGGTGAGTCTAATTCTTCATCGTCTTGCTCTTGCATGCCGTCGTTGTCATGCTCGACTGTATCGAAGCGGTGCTCGAAGCTGTCCCTTCCGTTGATGGGGTCGCCGGTTGTCTGGTCCGCTGTGTCTGGTTCTGCAGATGCCATCTCCACTGCCGCACCTGCGTCTGTCGACGTAGCAAAAATCTCCGAGGGGGCAAGGTGCGAATTCAGCGCTGCAGGGTTCAGAGGGTGTATACCTGTGCCTCGGAAACCACTCCTTATGTTCTCTGTTGTGAGTGCTTTGCATAGAGCAAGGTGAACCCAATGAGCTAAGGTAGATTTGGTTGCAGGCTGCGATAGGTTTCTAGATGTCCAGAAATCCCTGTAAGATCTAAAATGTTGCTTGAATGATTTGAACACACTAACATCTAATGGTTGCAATGCGTGACTTGTATGTGCAGGAAGGGTGAGGATGTCTAAACCTGCAGCACGGGCCTCCCGTACAACTTCCAACGTGCAATGCGAATTATGACCGTCAAGAATCAAGAGGTGTCGGCGGTCATCTGAAATCCCCCCCATGCCTTGCACACTTTCAATGAAGTGTGACAGCCATGCGCTAAAGAGGTATGTAGTCATCCAAGCCCGGGGCTGCATTGCCATCGTAGCCCCGGGCTCACATCGCTCAATGTAATTCTGCCTAAATCTAGTGCCTCTAAAAACATAGAAAGAAGGAATGCTAACCCCATCCGCATTGACGCAGACCAACACACTAAGCCACTCCCTTTGGTCAGGCACGAGTGAGTGTACGTGGCGGGCACCTCTTCTAGCAATGACAATTCCTCCACCGTTTCTACCCGCTTGAGCTCCGGACTCGTCACAATTCCAGATTCTGTCTCCACCATACTCATGCAAGGTCATCAAACTTTGTAAGTTCTCATAAAAACTATGAATGTTTTCTGAACAGAGGCCGTGAGCTCGTGCAGTTTCAAGTGCCTGCGACACTCGCAATGTCAGCTCATGATGTCGGTGCTTCCACCACCGCATCCACCCTGGACCGGGAATGCCATCACGAAAGGGAGTTGCTCTAGACTTCGTGATGTCATAGACTTTCAGTTTTAGAGCACTAGGGGTGAGACCTTGCCCCATCTCACACATGCGAATGCAGTAATCTACAAGTTGCTTCTCTTCAGATGACGTCAAGACAGTAGCTGGTCCCCGTTTCCGACTCGTCCTCACGCCGTAACACCATTCACGAAATGATGAATAAGGTATGTGATACAATTCAGCAGCCTTGTGCATATTCATACCTCCATCTACTGCTGCCATTGCATCTCGTAGCTAAACGTCAGTCCAGTTGCCTGTCTTCTTGGAAATGCGAGGTCTGCGACTGCCAGTCTGTCGCTGCGTTGACGGGGGAGAGACAGGCGCTGATGGGGATGGCACGACAGGGGTGAAGGCCGATGACGAAGGCTCAGTTCCGATGAGGGTGATGTCCTCCACTCTGTCGCACTCTGGGACCGCACGTGAAGCTCGTCGCAGCTGCCTGGGAATGCCGCTGATGATCCCACCCGAGCCCGGTCTTGCACCTGCAGGACTTCGCCCCTCACCGGCTCCGCTTCCTCTGCCGCAGCTGATGCCCGGTGACGGAACTGCAGCTCCCGACGTGAAGAGTCGAAGACCAGCGACAGATCTCAGCCGACTTCCTTGAGTCGCGCTTCTCCTCTCCCCGGCTCTTTCCGTCTGCGACCCACTCCCTGGTCGCATACCATCGCTACGTCGTTGTTGCTGCAATCCAATGACCCTCTCCAGCTCTCTATAGTCCAAATCCTGATTGAAACCCTCAGACTCGTTCCCACTCGAATCACCAGTGTCACTACCGGCCATCATCTCATCTTCCAAGACTGTACTGTTGTATTGCACATCATCACATGATGCTAATTGTGTATCATGGGTCCACTCTCTAGGATTGAATGCCATGAAAAGCTTTGCAAAAAAAAATTCGATGAGAAATTGTGAATAATGAGACAAGCTTCTGAGTTCATGGAAGAGAATGTTGTGTTCTCAGCAGCCTTGAAATGAGACTTTTATTCTTGCATTTCCAAGACCTCAGATCCAAAATTTCAGCACCTCTCACACCTAAAACCGATAAGTCAGATCCACAAATCTGCTAAAGTCCATCCTACAAACCACATGATCGAAATATCAATCACCATAATGCAATTTACAGTAAACTGGTTGGACAGGTGGCTATTATGGCGGCTGCATGATTTGCTAAACCGTTGCTGGATTTACCCAAGGCCAAATATGGGTGCCGCTGTTAAGGCAACTTCGTCTCTACATGGCCATCATGGGCCTTACACTTTATGGGTAATAGAAACTGTTTTTGGTAAAGCCATCTGCGTTTACGGGAAACTCTAATTGTCGGTCATGGGTGTAGTTCTGGTTATGGGTGCTTATACCTTAATACCACATCCGTCAAGTGGCGTCTTGAGTACTTGCCATACGATGAGAAAACGGGAGCTCCTGATGACATCCTGGCTCTGAATCTCATTCGTGCTGGCTTCAAGGATCTGGCTGCTCATCTTGACACTACTAGAATAACATGGAACAGCTACGCCTAAAACGTAGCTTTTTGAATGGAGAAGCTTGCTATGGGGAGTGTATGCAAACGTAGCATGAGCAACGAAAAAACATTGCTTTCACATATGCTACGTAGGGGGTGTAAGTAATGTTACGCCAAAAACGTAGCTTTTCATATTACTTGACAACGTAGCTTTTCGTATTACTTGACAACCGTGGGGCTCGAACCCACGTGGAGGGTCCGTTCACCCGATTGTCTCCAAAAGTTAACACATAACGCTACAAGACTCGCAAATGCAACCGTAAATAAAATGTAAAAGGAGTCTCACCTATTTGGTCGCACGCATTGAATATAATATATTCAAAAATAGGAGTGTAATATAACTTGCACATGAAATATATACTAGAAGGCATCTTAAAATCAAATCTTCACCTATCAAGAAAAACAAGAAAGAATCAAAATCTAACTAAAATCTTGGTGAATAGACTCGACATATTCGATGAGGAATTGGGAACGCGGGGGGTCGGCCTTAGCTTGGGGTCGTGCGCGGGCGGATTCTCGAGCTTGGCGTGGGCTTTGTCGGCCCAAAGAAGTATTGAGGCCCGGATCTTCGAGGTCGACGTCGTTGGCGAACGATTTGCACACGTCCGAATGGGTCGATAGCACCGTGCATCGACAGATCTCGCCCTGAATGGCCCTCTCCATGGTCTAGGCGCTTGGGCGGCTAACATTGCGGTGCCCATTGTTGGCTTCTTAAATTTGTGTATGTCTTTCTTGCTTTTTTTGCTCGTGCTTGAGGCGGCCATAGATGGCCATTGTCATGCCGGGGTACATGCAGAGCCGCACCGCGAGCCGTGAAATGCCGACATGCGTTTCGGATGGCATGAAAGCCGCTTATTTGGTTGCCCAAGCCTTCCGTGGTGGTGATTGCGCGACCATCGATCGAAAGACAAAGATCACCAAGCACGAGTTCACCGACTCCTCCATTACTTCTTCCGTTTCGGATCATACTTTGCCAAAGATCACCAAGCATGCTTCACGCCCACCGCAACTCATGTGTCGTCAATACTCAGCTGCGGGAACTCCTAACCATCGCAGAATTCGAACACGACCACAACAGAGCTCGAAACCAGGGTAACCACTCAGAACTCACTCACATGACTTCGCTAATATGCCCAACGACTGGTGTTTAGAAGGGTAAATTTGTAACAAGTACGTCTTTACGGTCATACACCAAATCGGGTTAATGATGAAACTTGGATTTTGAGCAGGTTACCTTTATCAAGCAAACCATCAGAAACAAACCATTTTGCTCTTTATCAAACAACCACTTCCCATAACAAACTTTTAAATTGAGAGTGAACAAAAAAAATACCATAGAGATGAAAGCACAATATGAGTACACGAAGCTGAAGAGATTGATCTGAGCACATACCTGAGAGTGCAACAAGATCCTTTTCATTCAGGGTCACGTTTGCAAAATTCTCCTTCAATTGAGCGTACTTGAAGTTTGGACTAGGCGGGGCGTATATCGCCAAGATCAACGCTTGCGACCACTCGCCGTGGGAAAAAAGCCGTCGCGCGCGATCAAAAAAACCGGATACGGTGGCACAAGGCCCGCCTGCATACATACCAGAAACCAAATCGATCAGCACCCAAAGGGCAAGATGATTGTGGTAATCAAGGATTCAAAGAGTATGATTTATACCGCAACGGCAGAATCTCGGGAGGCAATTGCGAGAATATCCGCGCACGAGACCGTTCGAGGACAAGCTCATCCCAAAGCCGCCTTCTTTGGTGTCGATCACGTCGAAGCCTCGGGCGGAGTTGATGTTGGCTCGCGTACTTCTCCGATCGTACCCGCTCGTTGTGTTGTCCAAACAGAGCGACCCATCGCATCCCCGCCACACATCACATTCCCATTCTCATCTTTAAGAAGCACAACAGTCAGAATTTAATCCGGATGTAACGATATTCATATCGAAGTGCAAGTCATCATGGAAGTATCAACATAGCACAAAGTAATGGAAAAATTCCCCCATGCATGTATACATAGAGCTTCAAGCCTTTCAAACACAAACTACACATCACACCGATAAAAGACGAGGGATCTTACAAAAATCTAAGACTATGCCCAACAAGTCCATGTTACAGTGGTGTTTTGAGGAACCACTCGGCATGGTCTAAGTACTACAGTGACATGATGAAAGGGTTTCTACTCAAGAACAAGTAGCTACACTTCTTGCGCTTTTCTACCGTTGTTATCCTCTAGATCTAACTTTGACCAATTTGGTTCAATTACCAGACTTGTAAAGTCACATCAATTACCGTCCCAAAACACCGATTTCCAAAGAACAATGCCCTGGTAAAGTGCTGAAGTACGTAACGTTCTAGCTAGTAAAACATTGTTACTGACAACCAGTGCATGTGCACAAAACACGAATCAAGCAACACAGTCGTGATCATGACTTACATGAACGAAGCAGTCGTGAAAGTGGAGACGAACTAAAGAAGCGGCGATTCGAGGTTCAGCAGCGACAGCCTTGACAACTTCCGTTCTGGCAATGTGGTGGATGTGGGGGCACGTGCAATGGTAAAACTCCGGTGAGAGCTTAGCTTCACTAGTAGACACCTACATTCGCAGCGAGGCCCCACACGAATGCAGGATCCACGGAAGAAAGCTCCACTTTCTCTCCATTGAGAGCAAACACGAGTGGTTGGTGCGCCGGCTTCACCGTCGATGGAAGACCCATCGTCGCTCGACCTTTCAACCTCCAATCAAAGTTCGATTCTCGACAAAGCCGCTCAATGCAACTGAGCGCCCATCAACACCTCCCACACCGAAACTCTAAGCTCAAGATTCAGAAGTAGCTACTCATCACGCTGCAACTGAGCCCACCAACTACTACTCACACAAATCCCACACTCGTCAGACCATCATCGCCACTCGGAGCCAACAATGCAACGATCTCTAGGGTTAGGACATGATGAAACGGTGAGAACCAACAACTTCCTTTCTCATACAAGGCTCGATCCTTGCAGGCCAAGGTATGTAATCCATGATGCCGAATGGAGGATGTGGAGCCGGCCCACTGTCAGAAGCATGTCAGTGGACACTCGGAGCATTCGACAACACAGTGCTTTTAGAACTTTGTCTTCTTTTTATTGTTACTACTCGTAATAACGGATGAGTTTCCTGACTACAGAAAAGAAATGTTACAGAAGCTTACAGATTACAGATCAAACACAAGATCCAACACAAAACGATCTCTTCACAAACAGGAGCTGAAATTTACTAACAAAGTATGCAATTTGAACCACTTATGAAATAATGAAATATCATTTCACTTACATTGTGAAGAATCGAAAGTACTGTTCTTTCACAAAGACATGCCCATTGCGCATTGTCACTTCAAACTAGCTCGTACCACCTTCCCCACTAGTCCCCAATATTGTGCGTAGCCACTATTGTCTCGCCTTTCAACAACCTTGCACTCAAAGAGTCAAAACCATGACGCTTTGCATAATCTACCTCCATTGCTTGGGGATGCCTCTTGAACATCCTCTCCTACACACAATAAATACAATCATTATCGTTTCACAGTTTTAAAGTAATAAACACAATAAATATAAAGAAAGAACACCACATTCTATAGATTGTCCAAAGTAAACAAATAGCAGTGCATTTGAGCAAAAGATAGTCGCACACCACTACAACATAATAAACAATTATTAGATATTATAGATGTTAAAAGTATTGGAATAATGAATCAAAATAGGTAAAAATAACTTACAAATTTGCTTAATAGAGACTTCACACCTCCTGGGCCTAGTTTGTGTGTGTAGCCTATCGCTGCAGTTCTTGCAACGGCAGCAACCTTGCATTTTTCGGACTTGTCCACATGTTTGGGGTCTTGCAATGTGGCAAAAATCGCACGGGCGGAATGCTCCTTCAAACCATAGGGAAGTGGAGTTACCTTCCAAGTTCCTGCTTTTTTGAACACTTTCCTAATTCGAACACGTTTCTCTCGAAGATTGTTGCCGACTTGTTGCATCACCCATTTATCATCCCACTCTCCTTTATAAATGCTCTTCAATCGAATTCTGAAGCGCATTTTCAATTCGGGGGTTGTTTTGACCATGGAATATCCCAATCAAAAAACATTGCAGCCCTCACAAACGCTTGAGCTCGAATGTGTTGCCAAAAGTGACCAACTGGCCTGTACTGAGAGTTGACTTCATACTCTGGAATATCTGTGTGGTCGGTTTCAAAGGTACCTATCGAGAAAGGATCTGCCAAAACAGATTTCTCAAATCTACTTACAACCTTACTACGTGAGGGATTCACTTCATGATTTTCTACTAACCTTTTCTTTTCTTTTCTTTACAACATGGTCATCATACTCGCCCCCTCTTCATCAAGAACCACTTGTCTCATGGCTACTTCAAAACTTGGTCGAAAATATTCACCTCAATTGGTGGAGAGTCCAATTCTCGATCCCGCACTCGGCATGTCGGGGCCCATTAAAAACTAAATAAATTTTAGAAGCATGAACTCAAAATCATTCAAAATCCTTCCAAGATCACTCATCATGGTCAACATCAACACTCAAATACGGTGCATCAAAACGCACGCTACGACTAATTCGTAGAGACCAACCCCGTTCGTTTACGCCAGGAGAGCTTACCGAGCAGTTTGCTAGGTCCCCTCCCTACTACTACGGGCCATCGAAACTCGTGCCGCAAGCCTCGATACCCCCATTCTAAGATGGCAACCGCATTTAGCGAACGAGATTATGGACCGGGAAAAGAACTGGACTCCACTTCACGTTGCAACAATCTTGGGGCAACTTAAAGTGGTCCAGCGTTGTGTTCGAACAGGGGTTGGTCTCTACGAACGAATAGAAAAGACAAGTACCACAAGACAACCTTGGACTACGCCCACGACCTCAACTACAAGGATCTTTGCGAGCTCCTCGCAGCGTAAGGACGTCAAGGAACACATCGCAAGTCGCGAAAAGAGCGTGACGCGCGTCGTCGTAGGTGCCAACATTATCGTGGTAGTGGCCGTCTTGAGATTGAGATTGAAACGAGTAAGTTAAGTTAGCCGGGAGCTTCAGAAGCACCACAGATTCAGACAAAACTAAAGAACCGCACACGGATCGCCACCTTGACGAGCTTCATTCGGCGGCAATCTCGGAGACCGCATCTACGCAAGAAAGCAATCTATTCTTCCCATACTATTGTGACTCTGAAACTGATTGTAGCGCTCCCCATGGTCATATACGCCTGGAAGGTGGCGCCCGCGCTTGCAGCTAGCAACACCGTGGTGCTCAAGACCGCGGAACAGACACCCCTCTCAGCCGTTTTGGCTGGAAAACTCGCGCTCGAGGCCGGCATCCCCGAGCTTCATTCGGCACACGAATCGCGCTTGTGATTGCCACACTCTAAAGATTTTAACAGACCACGGCATCAATATCACACTCACCGAGGGTTGTTCACGTGGAGAGCTCCCTCGAACTGCAACAATAGATCGTTCTTCTTGCCGCAAGCTCCCTCGTACGCCAACAAAACCATCGCTTCTGTCTTCTTGCGGCGTGTTGCCTTCAACTTCAATAAACTCATGATTGTCACTTCTCTCTTTGCTAACCAAAGGTCGACACCCCTGAACCTTATGCCTTCTCTTGGCGGCACGACTATTCTCACCTAAAGGTTGACAAGGTACTGAAGGTGGTCTTCTTTGATATGCAAAAATTTGTGTTGGCACAGCAACAACAGAGTCAATTGTGTTTGCGACTTTTTTCAACCTCTTCCATGAGTTTGGGGTTGCGTTCACGGTCTGCTTCTTCTCGCGCGCCATCATTGATCTCTCAAAGACAGTACTTAAAAAGCAGAAACAAGCCTTCCTTTGCAACCCTCATCAGGAAGCGATGGCGCTCTACGGCGAAGCTGGGAATCTACGGCCACGAGCCGGGAATCTACAGGCAGCTCCTTCTACATGTTAAGAAGATAGAAAGCTAGTTAGTCTCCAAGTTAACCCGAGTAAAGCCCAAGTTAACTCGAGTAAATCCCAAGTCAACTGATTGTCGGAAATTCCTATGGGACTCTCTATTAACTTCAGGAGATGGGATTCTCCTCCATTCGTTCCTGAGTATTGTCTTGAGCTCTCTCGTTTCCAGTTATTCACCCTAAGTTTCTTTGATTGATTCCTTCGTTTATTTCTTTACCGTATTTGTTTCCATTGGTATTCAATTTGAAATAGAAATTTTAAATCTCATATCGGGTGAAAGCATGCTAGGGTGGCACAAAAAGTACGTTACCGTCCCAAGTGACTGTGAACTTGCATGTTCAAAGGCCGTTTTTGGATTCCTCCACCTCCCGAAGTACTAAAGTTTTTGTAGATTATGGTAGAAGACATTATGAATATTCCAAATCTATTGATCACTTTATCTAAAAATAGGTGGAACATTCCTTTATTTGCACTTTGGGGTGTATAGGGTACTTCGTCGCAGTGTGTAAAAATCACACAAAGTACTCACTTTTTGATAAAATTAAGTTGCAAAGTACTCAAAAAATTATATGGATAGAAAGGGCATAGTGTAAGGCTTCTCATGGTGCATAGAAACCTCCAAAAAACTCAAATTTTCCTTGCTATTTTTAGCGGTCAAGGTGCAAAACCATTGACATGGTTTAATTCAGTCAAAAATAAATGAAATTTGATTTATTTTTTTTGCAATCGGATAGAGAAGACTGATCTATAGTCTGGTAGGTTTAAGACGAGCCATTTTTTGGCGCCAAGGTCCATGCGCAGGAAGTGCGGGAAAATCATGAATGAGTACACTGGGAGTACTACGAGTACTTAAGCGTTCCGATTTTAGTAAGATTCGTGGGAGCTGGAGGCACAATTCCTTGGCTTTCTCCTTCGGCGTTTCCGGGATTAGGCTTCCTCCACTTTCTCTTGCAGGCTTTACAATAACTTCAACCGCATTTAGAAAGGATCCGATGTATGGGGCACGTCGTCTTGCTCCGCTTGACACGGAGATCTCCTGGAAGGATGAGAGTGTGGTGTTTCTACGATTTAGCTTCTTTTCTGGTCAATTTAGACGTTCGCGTTGGATTAGGGTTACCTGCTTCAGCATCTCTGAGAATTGAGCTGAACATTCGTGACGTTCGCGTTGGTTTAGGTGGGGTTTGTGGTGATGGGTAATCAGGCCAATCGGGAGCGTACTCGGCATGGCGTTATTCGACCTGGTCCACAAGTTCGAGCTCCAGCTGCAGCAGCGGCTGAACTTCGACGGCAGGTGCACGCAGAACAATCTCGACTGCGAATGCAGGCGTACAGAGCGAGGCTAGCGGCATCTGCGGAGAATGTACAAACACTTCGGTGTTCTGTGGAGGGTTCGATTGAAACTAGTGCAATGCCTGACCGCACAAGTAGTAGGAAGTCGAACAAATTAGCTCGTTGTATTGTGGAGGAGCTACAGGAGTGCAAGACCCCGAGCTGTAAGAGGACGATCATTGAAAAGATATTGAATCACGACACAATTTGGCCTCTACTTCCGTCCTATTACCCACGGCCTTCTGAAGCAAGATCCATACACACTTTCCTGAAGAGTTACCGGAACGAACTACAGGCGGTGAAGGGCGCACATTCTAAGGAATTTTTGGCGAGGAAGGGGGTTCTCCTGGACTCAGCCGTGAGTGACGGCATTGAAGGAACTCGAGTACTGTCGAGGGTGCTGCAGGTGCGTTGCTTTCCAATTTCTATCCCGTCTTCAACTTAGGATTTCTTCTTAGGGTCTTAAGGTCCTATTATAGGAGACTGAGCAAATTATAAGGTGAGTTACCGAATTCGATCCCCGCCTTGTATACGTGCGTTCTGAGAGGCAGTGGGGACGGGTTTCTGGTGGCTAAAGCTGCCTTTGAATAATTGTTGTAATCGATTTATTGTGCCCATTACAGCATTATAGTTACGTTTGATCGCATATTCACACCGTCAGCCTCCATGAGGCCTCAAACTCTTTGTTGAATCTTTGAAGGTCAGTGGTAGGGTTGCAATGGTATCATATGATCATGTCTATTTGTGTCCATCCCATGTCTACAATTTCTTGTGTAGGGTGGTTTGTAAAATGTGTAGTGACAAGGATTTGGGATGTTGAATGCATTCCCATCAAGAAACGTCTTTGATGGAATTTGTTGTGGTTGTGCGGTGCATCCTCCTCGAATATCTTGAATCTTTGAGAGAGGAGAAGTGGTTGTGATGATGTGCGGGCACAATACAAGCTCTTGGAGCGGAAAAAGCGTGCGGGGTTGTCGAATATGTGAAAGAAACGGTGCGTGCATGGTGGCATGGAAGATCTCGTGTCTCACCGAATAAGAAGGATGTGACTCGAAACGATTAGGGAGGAGTGAGTATGTTGTGCATGCTACTCACTATCTCACAGATACCCAGGTAAGTCGCAATTCTATCCCTCCCAAATTACAACTGCTCAATTTTGTTGGCTCCTTCACTTTAAACAGTTGCAAGTGCCCATGCGTGTGTGCCGATGTATGAAGATCGTGGCTAAGTGGTATTGAAGGTACACTGTGGTAGTAATTTTCTTTACAAACGAATTTTAACAAGCTTAGTAGTACATATGTTGTAGTTGTGAAAATAGTTATTGAGGCTCTGCAATATTCGTGATAGATGTCACTGTACTCTCAGTCATATGAGGTAGTGCTTTGTAGTTGGAAACTTGTATGACTACAACTTAGTACTTTTAATTACTTTGAGGTATGAAAATAGTAATATGGGTACAGACTTGGTAGTCATTAAGTAGCTTTGGGTCATTCATGTGTGCTTTAGGTACAACCGGTCACAGTTTGTGTACAGAATTTCATGGGTCGAAAGTGTCTTGGGTAGAGTAGGTATGATATTTAGTATAACTGTACTAAAGAAGTAGTAGTAGTTAATGTTTGAGTACTCTATTGTACTGTGTTTGGAACACATCTATCCAAATATGATATTATGAGTACCCCTTCCATCAGTTTAGACTGACCTTGTCATTGCAATGGTGTACTTAATGTATATTTGTAGTTCATTTACACTCTTGACGGTACTCAAAGTACTGCGTGATGTACTAAGACTGCCAATGTTGTGTGATCTGGTAGGCCCAATTGTTTCAAGCGTTTAGAGAAGCGCATCATGAGTGCCGTATAAAGCAGCGTGCATTTGAATATTTGAAGCCTTGGTATGTAAAGACCTTGAAAGACCAGAATAGTTGTTGTTGTGTAAATCATGTTGAAATGGACTTGTTAAGGGAAGCTTTGAATACCTTTAGGGATACTTCTAAGGGTAATCATTGTCACATAGGATGCACATGTGCTTGTGAGGTTTGCGGTTTAGGTAGTGATGGTTGTTGTGCAACGATCGTCACATATGATTGCATCTCGTAACTTTGGCATGCATGTGTTTGTCCAAAGGATGACCTCGATAAGTGGCATAAACTTGCATGTTTAATGGGAGAGTGCAACTCTTGTGGTGTTTCAAAGGTGATGTTTTGTCCCCAAGAATTGTCTCTTGCTACTAACCTGCTGGTAAAATGGAGATGCTTTGAAATGAAGGTAGTGGGAGTTCATGAAGACACTGGCTATGAGAAAAAACGCATACATGAGGTGTTCAAGGAAACATCCCCAGGTGACTTTGTACGTTTTGTATTTTAGAAAGAAGGTGCAATCATTTGTGACTCATAATTTCATTGCAAATTGGCAAGATGGTGAGTGCAGAAAAATGATGGAGAATGTGCCTCACGGTGTTTTGATTTCTCACATAGACTTTGCCGAGAATTACACCTTTGCTATACAAAATGAGGTTCAGTCGATGCACTGGTTTAGTAATTCAATATCCATTCTTGTGCACATTACTTTCTTTAAGTTGCCGCCAAGAGAATTAGGTGAGGATGGTGGCATAGTAAAGCACACTCACTATTACATCAGTGATGACAAAAAACACGATTCATTGTTTGTCCAATATTGTCTCCTTTTGCACTGGGATTGGTTGGTGGCTGCAGGGTATAGGCCACATGAGCATTGGGTGTACAGTGACGGGTGCTCTTCACAATTTAAAGGGTCTCGGGCAATGTACTTCGTGGCGCGGTACCCGGGTCTTACAGGCTGCCAAATGCGATGGAATTTTTTCGGCAGTGGTCATGGAAAAGGTATCTCTCCCATTCTTAGAGTGTTCCTTCTTTTAATACTTGATGATTGACAGTCATTCATTTTTTATTTGTTCATATCTAGTGTTCCATCGTGTAGTTGCTCATTCGGATGAAAGGCTCTGTGGCAATAGGGTGTACTTCGAGTGCTCTGAGTATAGAAACTATACTTTTATACTTTGAGTACCTGATGAGTACATCTGATGCAGGAGAGTAATTCTTGATGATTAAGTGTCATTAGTTATATCTTTGTTCATGTCAATGACTTATGTGCGACGATGTCTACTCCAATGTGTTTTTGCTCATCCGTTTAGCTCATCCGGTTACCTTGAAAGGGGTTTGGCACTCGGGTGTTCTTCAAGTATTCTCGAGTACATGTTAGGTACTTTTTGTACTTTTGATATCTAATGAGTACTTTTGATGCGGGAGAGTGGGGCGGGGCTTGGAGCGATTGTAAAGAGGGCTTTGCGTCAAAGATCAAATTCAACATCCGGAAGACGACCATAATGCACACCAAATGTGTGGGTTTTTAAAGGCCAAGTTTTCCCACCGTGTTATTGGTTCATCGATGTGAGGAATGAAGTGCCAATATCTCGTGTATTTTGGCACATTGGCCCGGAGGAGGTGGACGGATCAAACGAGTGGAAGTGCGAGAACGATTCTTGGATCTCGTCAATTTCATAGCATTTTTGGATGTTCCCCGACCGACTCCACCCTTTTGATGGTTCGCGATTTGTCGTGTTTTTGTGCCTTGCATCAATCGGGAGTGGGTGAGTTGCGAGCAACAATCGCATGTCCCGGATTGGAGGGTTGTGCGTCTAAGACCATTCAACGTGGCGGCGATGACAGAGCAAATCGAATCTCATGATGAACCGTAGAGTTGGGTACATGGTGGTGTGGAAGCCGAACTCAAGTCTTGTCCAAATTGGGGACAATTTCATGATTCCAACTCCTGAGGGTAACGATGAAGGCGTAGACTTTTATGTCCTTCAATGTATTAAACCTAAGTTTGAGCTCCAACAAGACTTTTTGTGCCCCTGGGGAGAGGAGTTTGATGTAGGTGATGAAGCCATAGTTGGCATGTACTACCAAAAGTACGGGAGAGGCTCTAACACATTTGTTTTGCTTGACAAATCTCTTCCAAAGACATATTCGTCCTCATCTTGTTAAGGCTGCAAGTTTCCAATGATACTTGCACAACACACTCATTAGGGGCAAATACATCGCTTTATAAAATGACAAATGAGACCCGGGAAATGATTGAGCAAAGCTTGTCGGTGTGGTGGGCAACGGATGATTCAAGGCCTTAGGTGAAAGACTACCTTGCTCGTGACTTGTTAACGTCTTGTCCGAGTACTCGAGTCTGATTTGTATACATCATGTACACTCTTGGTATTTTGAATACCAATTTTCACTTGGCTGAACTCATTTGAGTTTCCAACTTTGTCATATCCAAGTCTCTTGAGTCTGTACTCTTGCAAGTGTAATTGTGGTAATTGTCACTCCCCTGTTTGTTGTACTTCCGTAGTCTTGTGACGCATTTTAAGGCAATGAGAAAATTCTCTGGCACCCGTATTGAAGTTTTTAAGTCCTTCAACCAAGACCTTCAACTATCTAAGCCATTTGTCTTTGCTAGTATTCATAATGAACCCACGAGTACATTAGTAGTCTACATGTACTTTTATAGTATTCGCGACTACCCACAAGTACTCATTGTGTACCTAGAGTACTACACATTCCACTTGCCACGCACAAAGTGAGAGGACATAACTGTGATGTTTCTCAATGTGATGTCGCGACTACCTAAGTATGAGTACTGCCTGTGTACCTAGAGTACTACACATTCCACTTGCTTTCACGCACAAATTAAGAGGACATAACTCGTGATGTTCCTCAATGGGTAAGAATCGAACATCAACGAAATTTGGTCATGAGAAGTCGATAAAGCCAAGTGCATGAGATATGTAAAGGATTTCATTAAACTTCCATGTTTGAAGGGAAGAGAAGTAAGATGTTTGATAAGCGAAGTCCTGGTTATGCTATGTACAATGTTTGAGTATCAAGTCTGGTCATAATATGTACACTATCTACCGTGGTCATAATATGTACACTATCTATCGTAATCCATGCCTTGGGGGTATCGACAATTGAAACTACCGCAAAGGCATGCTCCAGTGTTGTTATCCTGGAATGATGTTCTATAGTCCTGTAAGGCAAAGAGCCCACATTACAATCAGCCCCTAATACAATCATGAAAGAAAAAAAGTGAAGGAAACCTTGAACTTGTGATTAGAAGCCTTACCCACGTGAGCTCCTCATACGGCTCGATGTTTCTGATTGCAAAAAGGGCTACATAATATAGTTGTGGATCACTATGATCGCCTCTTTACCGGCATGTCCACCAGGATTAGCATCCACACACCGTGATTCAAAAACGGGAAACGTTACCATACAAAAGTGGGTCTAGACTTAACGATGTCTTGTCGTTGTTGGCCGCATCTCGCTTCTCTGTAGTCAACGTCCAAGCTTGGTTGCACCGCCGCCCTCCTCATGGTTTCTCGCGTGTGTACATATTTCACCATGATATTCAACAACAAATTGACCTTTTTCAATAGCGTCCAATGTCTTAAGTCCCCAGCCCCTACCATTAGTCCAGAACAAATCCAAATTCAAACTCAAACCTTTTTGAACAAGCATGTTTCTACAACTACCACGACACAGACAAGTGATGTAGCATTCCAAGATAAATTTCCTTGGGACATGTCCTCCACAAATAACTGAATCATCCCGATGATCCCACGACTGCTTTTGCTCCGACATGCAAATGACCTTCACCGGATTCACAGTGCTTGTACTCGCACACCTTCAAAACAAACATCATATAAAGTGAAGCCATTCTGCCCAAATCAAATTCAAGGTGTAACAAACAATGTGTAAAGGGTATAGAAATCATACCTCTGAATTCTCACTACCATCAACACCCTGCAAGACACCGTCAGCTCCATATGCGGAATCCATGTTGGAGGAAGCTGCCACATCCACTGGATAATCCTTGCCGGGGCAGTTACGGCTGCTTTCTTTCTCATTATCGATAACAACCATTTCAGATCTACTAGTATTTTTGGATTCATCATTGTTTGTTATCTGCGATTAGCAGAACAAAAAATGAACTGTAGTTCAAATATATATATATGCAAAACCAATGATAAGTTCCAAACTTATCACAATATACAATTACCACATTCTACAACTATCTACTTGTAATTCATACATACAAAGTAGTGCTATCGTTTAGCACCCTTCCCCTTCCTCACCCGCTTTGAACTTTTCTTGGTTGCAGCCGGGCCTTCTTCCTCCACCTCATTTACCGACTTCGTCTTGGTTGCAGCCGGGTTTTCCTCCTCCACATCCGGCTTTGAAGTTTTCTTCTGTGCAGCCGGGCCTTCTTCCTCCACCTCATTCACGGATTTCATCTTTCGCTTCTTTTTTGGTACATGACCAGCATCTCGGACTCCTTCTGCCCCCCTGGATGCTCGCAACGTTGCCTTCCGCGGCTGAGGAGCTGGATCAATTTCCATTGTCAGCGGGGAACCTCCTTCACTCTCCATCACGGAGGGCTGGATGTCATGCTGTTGGCCAACTGATGTTGGCTGATCAATGGGAATCGTTGCCGAGCGGTTGTCCTCCTTTGCCAATGCGCCCTTGGAAACAAGAGCAAGCTCCACGCCAGTCCCTTCTCTCCGCCGCACCAGGATCGCTAGTTCTCCGTCTTTATCACGGACATCCTCATCGTTGCAGCCCCGCTCGATCTCCATCAAGTCTCGCCCGTTGCTTCCAGCATCAACCTGGCCAACTGCTTGGTTGCTTCCTTCAATATGCTTCTCAGCCTCCTTGGCAATACTTAACACCAGATGCACCGCTGCTTCATTATCGGTGGTCAACGTAGGACTTGGGTTAATTCCCACAATGTTGCGAGACTCTTCTGGGGAAGTGCAAAGTAGTGCAACTGACTTTGGCTCCTGGAGGGGGGTTACTAAAGGTTCTGATGGGGGTGAATCCCCTCCTTCATCGTCACTATTCACCTCCGAGTCTGAGCCATCACCATCATCTCGTTTTGACGATGCAGTGTCTTCATCGGAGGCGAGTCCTCCTGTTTAGGAATGCCTCTCAGCAATCCTAACACCACAGCCACATTTCAGCCAAGCAATCACGACTGAAAACATACTGCACTAAGAATCCACAAACTAATATTGAAGGGCACAAACCTGCATAATTGGAAACAACCGAACGCCTCTGCGACTCTCTTGGTACTGTAGTGACAGACACTGGTCGTGGGAGTGTGGGCAACTGTGGCAAAGCTGCAAGTCTTGGGAGTGTGCCGAGCTGTGGTGCACATAGAGCTTCTGGGAGTGTGGGCACCTAAGGTGCTACCTGAGGAATTGGGTGTGTGAGCGGCTCGGGTGAAGCCAAAGACGTTGGGGAGACAACTTCTTCGAGCGTCTTTGGACCCTCAGTTCCTTCCCCAAAATCGATTACTTCTTGTACAGCTCTGGCCGAGCTCGTGACCACCGGGGTTGTTGGTGTAGGCATTTCTTGTCCCGTCGCCCTGCTAGTTCCGCCACAACGCTTAATTGGCTCCCTTTGTCCATCTGACACATGGATTCATAGCCAATAAGCATAACCCACGCTTAGTATACTCATAGATGTACAACTTATACCTAATAATGTACACATAATGGTGTAAAAGAATACTACTTACTACCATGACTGAACTCTGTACCTAAAGAAAGGCACAGTAGTACCACACAACTACTAGCATACTGAAGAAATATCTGAAGTACCACAGTGTACTTCAGTGAAGTACCACAATGTACTTCAGTGAAGTACCAAACCTACTATTGAAGAGTACTTTAGCATGCCTTTGACTACTTAATCACAAACTCAGTACTACTATACATCCTGTTGGGTAGACTTTGTAGTAACAAAGTATTCAGAGTGGCAGCTACTAACAGCCAAACAATACTTTTTAAGTACTTAGCATGAATCCAAAGTACAGATTTTCCATGAAGAGCATACTGAAGCCATATCTAAAGTACCACACTATACTTCAGTGAAGTACCAAACCTACTATGGAAAAGTACTTGAGCATGCTTTCGACTACTTAATCACAAACTAAGTACTACTATACATCCTCTTCTGTAGACTTTGTAGTAACAAAGTATTCAGAGTGGCAGCTACCAACTACCAAACAGTACTTTTTAAGTACTAAGTATTCACACTATGAATCCAAAGTACACATTTTCCATTACTTCCTTCTCTCTAGCACAGCACTTGAGTGCAAATCACTACACTGATCACATTACAACGCAATCACTTGTACTCTAAATACACAAAACCCTAACACGCTCTACGGATGTATTCACTTTACCATCAAGACAAAACGTGACATGGAAGACTTACCCAAAGCCTCATCCTTCGCAACGCCAAGTTCTCACGATCGTGCTTCAATCGAAGAGCCTCGCCATGTAAGTCAAACTGTGTTGCCATTGTTGCAACTCCTCCGATGGAATACCCCACCCGGCTTGTGTGCCAATTGGGGTGCACAAATTCTGGCACATCCTCTCCACACAAGTCGTCCCTCTCCCTTTGCCAAAATCACAATGCACACCAAGGGTGATAAAGGTGCTTACAGCTTTGCTACAATAATGTCAAAATTTGGGAAAGGGAAGGCACACGGACTACAAACAAGAATCGCTAAGTGGACTATCACCAACTAAAGGAATCTTGCGCGCATAAAACAAAGGCCACGGCCGCATCCCGATGGGCGCCCTCCAAATTTTAAGTCTTTGCGCCTCATCGTTGAAGGCGATGGTCGTCGTTGCTTCGACTTGAGTGCTCTCGACCACTCAACTCCGAGACTCGCAAAGACGATATTCCTCAAAGAAGAAAGATCCATCTTTGCATTGTTTTTTTCCTCACCCGCTCCACAACTATTTTCTCAACTTTAGCGTAAGGATCATCTTGTAATTCCGACTCCAAACTAGCAAGTTGCTCCTCTAGCTCGTCTCGATTAGCCTCCGTTGCTTGAAGCTGGTTCTTGGCGCCCTTGCTTCTTGAGCTTATGCAAGACAGAGCACTCTTACACTTCGCTATTTCCAGTGTCAAAAGGCTGATCATCTCCCCTATACGAGCAATTCTTTCAGCAGTACGCAAACCAAGGTCATCTTCTTGCTTGGTGGGAATGCGACTCCCGCATACTTCAGACATATCCTGCCACCACAAAACTCCAACATCAACACTTTAGGTAGGCAGCACACAGTTCATGTAAGAGCGGAAATTCTCACATAATTTACAAAACTGTAAACATACACAAACGGTGAACAAATATTCAACCTACCTTTTTAGCGCCATCAGCAGGCTCGAATCTTCTAAGTTCTCCGGGCTCCAGCTTCAAGCTCTTCAACTCATCCTTCGTCACGGAAGACAGGCCTTGCTCCTTCATGTACTCGAGCTTGGCTGTCCTTTTGGATCGCGTAGTGCGCTGAGTGTTGTTCACGACTTGAGCAAAGGCTGCCCAGTTGACAGATCCAATTCCGTGTTGGTTTTCATGAACTATCCCTTCTGCAAATTTGACCTTCAAATGCGAGGGTATGCGTAGAGGATCATGCGAATAAATGATCGGGTGCAGCTTCCGAACTCTGGCCATAATCTCCGCATTCGTAACGTCCTGCCACCTAAACCCGTTACGGCCCTTCTTTCCCGATCGCTTGCCAAATACTTCGGCCATCTCTTCTGCAGTTTTGTGACCTTTGGGGAAGCGCTTCGGGTTCTCTCCAGTACCCTCCAAGCCGTATTTCTCAGTCCACTCATAGGCAAGAATCAGGGAAGGAGGAGGTTTGCACTTCTTCATAGCTGAGTCAAGGTCAATCACTTCCACGTCGAGGTCTTCATCTTCATCGCTATTGCGCCCCTCCTCCATCTCATCGACCTCGTCTTCAACAACCTTGTCCGCTTTTACGCTCGTTCTTTCGCTTCACCCCCGCTTTTCTTAGAAGTTGACGAGCCACCCACCTCCTTCGATTTGGCGGACTTCGTCGGTGATGACTTCGCTTTTGACCCCGCACCCGCTTCCTCTCCCATCAATGGCCGTTTGCTTCATCCGACCCATCGCGCGCAAACAACGCGCACCTCACAATGATCCCGAACCTCCCGCGCACACAATGCTAGAGAGCTCAGACGCACACAATGCTACCCTAAACCTCAGACGCACACACACCTCAGACGCACACAATGCTACCCTAAACCTCACACGCACAATCACAGCGAACCTCACACGCACAATGCGGTTCTTCACAATGTACAAATAACCTCACAAGCACTCGCTAAACCTCACACGCACACAAATAACCTCACACGCACACAAATAACCTCAATCAACGCTGAATATTCACCCCGCTCAGACCTTCAATGCCCGCCACCGCTCACTCAAGCTCGATTTTCACGCTCAAACTCACCGCTCAATGCAAACCCGTACCTGACAGCACAAACCTCGTCCAACAACAACAAACTCAACCACTCTCGACACGAAGACCCTAAACCTCACACGCAAAGCCAACACGCAGGACAATACGAAACACACACCTCGAGACACAAGCAACGCACGACAAAAAGCAAGGAAAATGCGGCTCCACCCACACTCGCATGGGAGAGAAGAAGATCACCGGTCACACCGGTCAAAGTGGTCACATCGATCGGCGGTCACCGGTGAGGAGAACTTGGCGGCCAAGGCCCGTTAATGATGGCTAAATAAAATCGATGGCAAAATCTATTCATGGCATGAAGTGGCTGGATCTCCGTAGATTGCGCAATCATGCACACTCGACAGCCTGCCCAAACCCTGAATTAGTAAGGGGAGTACCCACAGTACTTCAAGCAAATCCGGAATTGAAGGGCGTTGACTTTAAGTACAGTCCAAGTACTTTAGGGTGGCCGTAAGTGTGCCACCCTAGCATGCTTTCACCCTATCGTCTCTACATTCTAATTTAGTACCCAGCAAGAAGTTTTCTCTTCAATTCCATTTTCTTAGCCGAGTCAGAAAGTGATTGGCAGGAAGTGAAAACCATAAAAGAATCACATATGCTTGGAGAGTACTGGCGTGGGTCTCAAACTAAGGTGGTTTGAGAAGTTCTGGCTAACACAGAAGAAGAACATGGCTATCTTCCAAATTAGGTGATCCCTCCAATAGAAACAGTAACTTAATAAACACTTGGATTAGTGATGGAGCCGCCTTTCCTTTTTTAATCACATTCTTCTTGTCAGGCTTTTTAATTGTGATCTTTCTTGCAGGATGCTTGGAAGGACTTCCTGACTGAAGACGTTCAAATCGGCAACTTCACAGCTTCAAACAATTTTTTAACCCTTCTTCCTTGTGTAGAACGTAAGAAGTTTCAAAATACCTGGTCTAATTTCTCACAATATTCTGAAGTATACTTTTCACTTTATTTCTTGTCGCCAATTGAAGTTCTCTATCAAGGACCCCAAAAGTTTATTCATGTGTTATTTTATCATGCCATACTCTTCAGGGATTTAGGTGTCTACAAAAACGCTGTTATGAGATTAGCATATACAGATTTTTTTATTTTTTTGACGCTCTAGAAGTTGGCATATGAAACTTAACTTCTTACATTCGAAAGTCCCCTTCTTTTCACGAATCATATGAATTTTCCCACTTGTAGGGTATTTATGTTCAGAAGAACTTCTGGGTTGATCGCATCAGGTGGATAGCAATGTACTTTTGTTGAATGTTATCAACAATGTAACTGAGATTGCTCGGATAAGAATGAATCCTAAGCATTTTCACTATATCCTAAGTATGTAACTTCAAGGCAATATGTGACGCCAGCGTATTTTTGTGGTTGGTTTTATAACACTCCTATAATATAAAATCATGTCTTATTGATAGTAAATGTTTATATTTTAAACTAAATTCTACAATTAGAGTAATAAGGTTGAAATAGAATCTATTTATTCTAGTGTACTTTGGTAGAAATGAATACAAAATTTGGAGTCAAAAGGTTATTAATAGTTGGAATTAAGAATATCATTTAAGAGGATGTGCATTGTGGAAAAGTTCTTAAAAAAAGAGATTTTGAGAAGCTTTTTTACAATACATGTGTGGTTGCTTCTTGTTCAGTGGAATCCCAAGCAACCATTCACGGAACAAGAAGAATTTGAGAATGGGTTATTTTCTATAAAATTTGCAAATAAATTTGTGGATTAGAGATTAGAATTTTCTTTCTGCTTAACCTTTAATATAGTGTCATTTTATTTGTCATAAGGCGCATCATAAAACTTTTGTGGCTTCATTCAACAAATGAACTTAGAGAGATTTGAACTTAAATGCTTCCAAATACAATAAACATATCATTGTGAAGCAACATATAGCATAGACTATAACATAGTATATTAATGAAAAGGCGTGAAAATGAAAGTGCGGATGAGGAGGCAAAAGGTGTTGTGAATTCATTTATTGAAGTACTAGAAAGGAATTTTGTCAAGAGCTACATTATGTTTCATAAGTTTAAAAAATGGTTGATATGCAATATGCACCTTCATTGATAGCTTACAAGAATTAGGAAAATAGTGGAGGCACTTAATTTGTATTCTCTTGAAACTCACACTTCTTTGAGGCACTATTCCTTTCTTATCCTGATCTATGATCGCTCTTATGTAGGAAAATGGTGCGTAAATACAAAGCAGTTACGGGAGAAGAATTTATTCCTCATGATACAAGTGGAGACCAAGACTTTGAACCTCATGAGGAACCATCTCAAAGGCAATGGACTCGTTTTCCGGAAAGTACTCGAAGCCAAGAAGCGGGGACTAATTCACAATTGAGGGTGGTTTGTCCATGTAAAAAATGTGAAAGAAATAGTGTTCCTACTCCAAGATTCCTCCGTATTGCAAATGAGCACATTCGAAGAAACGGAATGGGATCGTTATATAAGGTACGTTTTTCTAAGTGGTCTATGATTGTGGGATTCTAAAGCTTTGACATGGAATGACTTTTTGTGTTTAATATTTTAAAGTATACTTATTTATTGAAATTTATTGGTACATTAATGTATAAGATTGATAATTTTTGGCATTGAGGTGATTTCAACATCTATGCTCAAACTTAGCAACTTTTGAAATTTTAGGCCAAAAGTTTTTGTGCTTACTATCTTTGAGAAGTCCATGCCTAAAATATTAGTGATATTGTGCATATAAAAGGTGTTTGGTTTACTAGGTTGCTTTACGTTATAATTTATTTAGTTGAGAATTTATTTTTATATGAATCTTCATGTTGTGGTACTAGGACATCTTTGATGCACAAGTACTTTCCGCCACCTCTACCATGCATACCTCAAGTGATGATAATGAAGGTGTTGGGCCATCTTCTCCTTCATATGATGTGCAAAATGAAAGAGAGACATTTGGATGGGAAGAAGAAGAAGACTTTGAGGAGGTTTTAAAAGAAATGTTGTCAATTCATCGCAATTACAACACATCGAGCACACGGTCTACTCGTGGGGCAAATTAAGATTTAGAACTTACTATCCTGCAGCAAGAATCATCCATACCCCTATTTCGTGGTGCAACATCTACCAAATTGAGCACAATTTTGTTGTTACTCAACATCCAAGCAAGACACAACATATCTAATGTGGCAATGGATGATATTATGAAGGCGATCTCAGAGCACATAATAGGAAGTACATTGGAGCCCAAACTTCCTAATAATCGACAAGAAGCTCGATCTATTATCAGCAGAGTTGGCATGGATTACAAGGTTATTCACGCTTGCCCTTGTGATAGCATTTTGTACTACAAGGAGTATGCAGATTATACTAATTGTCCGGTATGTGATTTGTCTCGATACAATCCAGACTATGAAAAAAAAACCGTCCCTCGGAAGGTTAGTTCCTCCCTATTGTGCTATAGCAAATTCAAGTATTGTACATTTGTTTGATTACCCTCACATTATTTTTGGTTGTCGCTCAATCTATTTTAATGAAGTTCATCCTTGCACCTCACTCTTTACAACTTATGATTGTACCTTGTATGTGCAGAAAATGTTTTATTTCCCTTTGGGCCCAAGACTAATAGCACACTATAGAAGTCCAAAGTTATCAAAACTCATGACGTGGCACATGGAGAACAAAAGCCATGACAAAATTATGAGAGTGCCCTCAGACTCACTTTGTTGGAGAGAGTTTGATAAACAATGGCCAAGTTTTGCTCAAGAAGATAGAAATGTGAGGTTAGGCCTTGCAATGGATGGAGTGAACCCTTTCTCAAACAACACCGTAAGTCACTCGACATGGCCTATTATGTCAGTGATTTACAATTTACCTCCGTGGTTGTCAATTCACAAACGACACGTTATTCTGTCTGCAATTATACCAGGTACAAGGAGTATTCAATCAACACGTAATTAGCTTCAAGTTTTTTGCTTATGAAGTATCAAATCATGTTAGTTTTAGAAAATAAGAGTATAATTGATTTTGCTATACGTAATGTTTTGTTATTTATAAATCCATATAATTTTCATATACTATATAGATTGAAAAAAGAAACTATTGATATTTGATTTTGTTGAAGAGTTTTCTATACAAATGGTTATCCTAGTAGTTTTTTAGTTTTTAGTAACAATGAGTAGTTAGTAAAACAACTATTGTTTTCATCATTTTTTTTGGGTGATCATATTTATATTGACCTCATGTGGTGTAGTGAAATCAAGCAGAGTATTTACCCTTGTTTCTTATGTAGGGAAAAGGAAAGTTAAAGACATGAATGTATACCTTGCACCAATAATTGATGAGCTACTTGTTCTTTGGAGGAATGGCATTCATGCTTACGACAAATCAAGGAAAGAATGGTTCACTCTTCGTGTAGCACTTCTTTGGACCATGCACGATTTTCCTGGGTACGGAGTTTGTTCATCATTGCAAACGCAAGGTCATAAATCATGTCCACCTTGCGGACCTAATCAGGTAACCTCGCACTATTCAACCGCTTTGAAAAAGGTTATCTACATAGGCCATAGACGGTTTCTACCCGAGAGACACCCTTGGAGGGATCCGCGATATGATAGTTTGTATCCTTGCAACAAACGAGCTGAACGAGTTCCACCGCACTACACCAAAGTTTTGGCGTGACCAATGGGACAAGGTTGTGAATGGAAGTGTGCCTTTAAAAGATAGTGGCATGAAGGCTTACAGTATTTTTTATCGACTTCCTTATTATGAGGTTTGTACTATATTACTCAACTTGGTTATAATGAAGGAATTTTTTAGGTTTACATTAAATGAACAAGTGATTTCTTGAATTGGATCGTTATGTTGTAAGGGTTGATTTCACTATATAGTTTTTGTTAGAATGTTTCTTAAAATTTCATGGAGTTGCTTTGCGAGCATTGTGTTTGGTAACTAGCTTCAATTATTAATTCAAGTTTGTGATACAGACAAATAAAACATTATTTATTAGATTCTATAATTGTTGTTACTGATTGTCCATGTGTATTATAGTACCTCATGATACTCAATGTTTTGATATTGCAGACTCTAAAGTGTCCTCATCTTCTAGATCCAATGCATGTAGAAAAAAATATCTCAGCAGCTATCTTCAAGACATTTTCCAATTGCAAAGGCACTAAGGCAGATTCAATGCGGGTACGAGAAGCTTTAGAAGAACTAGGTATAAGGCGTACTCTCCAACCATTTGAATCCTTTGACCATGATGGAAAGAGAAGCGTGGAGTATGTACCGGCACCATGGGTGTGGACAAAGGAAGAGCTCAATGAAGTGATAGAGACGGTTCGCCACGCAAAAACTCCCACTGGGTATGGCTCTTCTTTTATGTACAAATTTAGTGAAGGGAAGTTGACCGGAATGAAAACCCATGATTACCATAATTTAATCCAAGACATATTGCCAAAATGGGTATACGTGGTACTTTGACCGCGGAAGTGCGTAACATAGTGTATAGAGTTGGGAATTTATTTCGGTGGATATGTTCAAAAGAAATTGATCCGGATGACTTACCAAAAAAGTTAGAAGAAGTCTGCAGAGATCATATGCCTCGTTGAGTTGCATATGCCACCTCTCGTCTTGGACACCCAATTCCACCAGCTTACCTCACTTAGTAGAGGAAGTTGGCATGGCTGGCCCGGTATCGTATCGTTGGATGTATTTTATTGAACGTTACATGAAGGAATTAAAGGATTTTGTTCGACAAAGAGCAAAACCAGAAGGGAGCATGGCAGAAGGTTATGTAGCATCAGAGTCCATGTATTATGCAAGCGAGTTTGTAACGAGGTTGCAAAAAAGTGCACCTCCTGCATGGGTAACGGAGGAGGATCCCAAAACCTTGGGTTTGGTTTTGCCGACGAGAAGGAGACTTCAAGGCATGGATGTTGTTTTTAAAGAACAAGCTCATCGGTTTTTACTACACAACCACCCCTCAATGGATAAGTGGAGACGGAAGTAAGTTTGCATACTAAGCCTAATGTTTTAAATTTACGCACAAAATTATTTCAATTCTATATATGTCAGATTTTGCATATAAATTATGTATAATGTATCATACATACTTCTTTGGTGTAGGTAGGATAAATCTTGCTCTTTAAACCCATTCATTTATTGAAACTTCATCAATACATACAACTATACCTCTAGGACTTGTTGTCTTATAATTTTGATATAGTCGTTACGTATGTTTTTTTACATTAAGCTAGTTTATTATCTTACACTTTTAGTATTTGAAATTAAAATTCTTATAAGCTAGAATTGTTGGAAGATTTTTTAAATTTTAAAAGTGGGTCATGTGACACTTGTAGGTATGAAGCAGAGAAGGAGGGCAACAGAGATATTGGTGATTTTCGGCAATGGATACATCAATCTGTGACATTAGCTATTTATAATAAAGAAGTTGTCTCAAATACGGAGTTGGACTTGGCGATTGGCCCGCAACCAAGGGGAGAATTTATGAACGCTTTGTGGGCCTATGGTAGGCATTTTAGAGTTCGAGCAAAAGACACATTAAAGAAGACCACTATGGACTCAGGCATATCGGCAACTTTTCAACACCCTGACCGAACTCAAGAATATTTTGGACTCGTTGATAGTATTGTTCGGTTAAACTTTGATTCTTTCTCCACTGTGTTGATAAAAGGAAAGTGGTACGATTCTGTAGAGGAATCTAGCAGACGAAGGGGCACCGTGGTGTTGGATGAATGTGGGTTCATGCGTGTTCGAGCTCAAAAATTCATGCCTGACAATAGGATGACGGATGAACCCTTTATGTTTCCAAAAGATTTAGAGCAAGTGTTCTATTTGGACGACAAGTTGAATCGAGGGTGGAAAATAGTCATTCCAGTGCACACTCGGTCGAAAAGAGTGTTTTTTAGCAAATCTCGATTTGAAAGTAGTGCAGAAGAGGATGTTGATGTAGATGATGAAGTTCAAGACCATGGCGAGACCTCCAATATATTGGGGGAGCGTGTTCATGTAAGTTTGTCAGGTGTAGAGGCAGATGATTCAGCTGGTGAGGATCCACTTGAGCATGAAGAGGACGCAATAGATTTTGATGAAGTTTCTTTAGAAGTAGACAATAGGTCTTTATCAAGTGACGATGTAGGTGATTATGATCGAGAAGTCCTACCTGAATTCAGTGTTGGAACTTTGCGCTTAGAGGAGATTGAAGACCTACAGTCTGATGGAGAGCTTGAAGTTACCCAAGAATAAAACTAATTGTCTCATAATAGGTAAAAAACTTTTACCCCCTTATTTTTGTTGAGGAATATGGATTTCTTAAAACAACAAAAATAATATGTCATATGAGCGCAAATTAGAATTTTATTCTAACATGATTGAATTGGACATTTGCTTAATAGTAGGTACAAGCAATCTATACCCACCAGGAATGTCGACCTCATCAGCTTCAGAGTCTCTACTGGTGAAGAGATGCCTCAATAAACAAATGAATGAAAGTTGTGCATTGGTACGACCTCGTTTCGTCTCCTCGCCATTGCCGAAATTTGTAAGTAATCGTCTTCCTCTGAATCCGGGGTACAAACATTAGGATCTGAGGTTTTTTCATTTTGAGGTTTTAAGTAACGGTTTAGAAACAGTGAGATTAGAGGAACGGTGTCGTTGTGATAATCAGGATCGCTCAATCGAAGTGGCTTACGTTTGTGGATGATTCTCAGTAAGTTAGGGTTTTAGGAGAGCAACCATTTTTCTTCAGAAATTCGTGACTTAGCTCTGGAAAACTTTCGTGATTCGCTAGATCAGAGGCCGTCTTACAGAGGAACGCGGCTTCATTCATCTGGATCCGCAGCAATTTCATTTCGATTCTCGCTGCATGGATTTGGCAGAATCAGGGAGATTAGAGGGACGGTGCCGTTGTGAAATCTGAATCTTTCGATTGAAATGGCTAACAATTTCCAGTAGATTGTGCACCAAGTTAGGGTTTGAGGAACAGAACAATTCTCCAAAGAATCATTCTTTTATTGACCTGGCTCTAAGAATTTTCCCGTATTGACTAGATCAGAGGCTCGCTTATTGACACGATGGTTGAATTGGTAGGAACAAAGCATCGGATCAGAGTTTTGTGGGAGCGAAGATATCACATTGGTCCTCCCTCATCCTTCCTCCTCGAAGTTTTTGTTCAGAGAACAAGGTGCTGATCGAAGAAGAGGTTTCTGAGGAGGAGGAGCCGAAGCCACTGCGGATTCCGAAGAAGTCCGCTTCTAGGTTTCTGAGGAGGAGCCGAAGCCACTGCGGATTCCGAAGAAGTCCGCTTCTAGGTTTTTGAGGAGGAGGAGCCGAAGCCACTGCGGATTCCGAAGAAGTCCGCTTCTCCTGTTACTGGGCAGATTCCGAAGTCGGCTTCCCCTGTTACAGAACAGAGTCCGAAATCGGCTTCTGAAGAAGCGGAAAACCCTGGCCTCGGAAAACCCTAAATCCAAGAAGAATGAGGGAGATGGATGGGAGACAGCAAGTGAAGGCAGTGAAGATGATGCCACGAAAAACAAAGTAGCAACTTCGACATCAGGAAACAACGAGGAGGAGTTCGAGGACTCATTGACAGAGGAGGAGCTTCGGGCGGTAAGCACCATCCCCATCTTTTTCTATACATATCCCTTCCATAAATGATTGAATCTAATGGTGTATGGGGCCGATCCAGTGACGATCACGCTCGAATTACGAGCTTCTGTCAACAATTCCCTAGTAATGCACTCCGGGGAAAGAACCGGGGAAAGAAAGTGCGAGGTTGCAAAAGAGCTTCCAAGTTGGTCACTTTCATGCAGTTATGAATGTTATGAAGGATCACCACTGTTGGATAGGCTTCATGTAGGGACCATCATCAGTAGTTGACCGACGTCATGAAGGCAGAGGCCTTCGGCAGATTTTCGTCTACTCACATGGTCGTCTTCTGCCACTGCAACAACCCTATTTTCACTCGTCTCCCTGCCATGTCCTTTTCTCCTTGGATGTGCTTGAAATTTTATATCTACTAATGAATCTGAGTAAAGCGCACAATGACTTCTGGTCATATTCTGCACACACTTTTTGTGCTGATAGCCATGGGGAGCTGCTATATCTCATCTGCTTAAGGATTAATACGTGATGTCTTTGTCTGGCAGCCTCTGAGAACGTGCAAACTTGAATGGTGGTCACGGCTTCTGAGCAACTCCCGTACCACAGTTGAGTGTGTTTGTCTCCGGAACCAGTCATACTGCAGTTCAGGCTCACTAATGGGAAGACATGAAGTGCTGCTTTCTTAATGACAAGAAGCGAGAGATCGATGTTCACTTGCGGGAGTTGGGGTAGCTTATTGGTGGCTCTGGTTAAGTTACATGTAGTTCAGGCATTGGCCCTTACAGACGTCGGTTCCCTATCCCCTCGATTCATCGTGTCTTACAGGCACCCGGTGGTTTACAATAAATCATTCTTATCTTAAAAACACCAGATGGTTAGGGAGCTAGCGGGCGCAGTATTCTCTTTGTAGATTACTCAAGCAGATACATCCGATGTGCATAGCAATGCCAGTCAGACAAGTGTCCCTAGTTAGACTTCCAAAGGCCATACAGCAGCGTCAAACTGTATCGAGTCACCAGCTAGTTGATTCTCCAAGCGTTGCCAGAGGTAGAGGGGTATCGGCGAAAGAACTCCAAAGAATTTGCAAAAACTGGTCGCTGACAGCCATTTTCGATTGAATATTTTCATATCCAAGGTATCGGCTGACTTATCGTCCGCGTATGCAATCATTGTTATAGCCCCTACGTTTAGTGTCTTATGGAAAGTGCGATCCGTTGGCTGCATTTGATTTAATTCCACCTACACAACGTCTTAACGTTCCACATCAATATTGGAGAGTAGAATGTATACAGAAGGTATGCATCCATCCACGTTAGTGACATCTTCTGCAGAAACGATCAAAAGAGAGAATCGCAGTCCATCGAAGCCTGTTCTGAGATATGTTTGTTGGCTCTTGTGATTGGTATGTTGTGCAGACCTGTAGATGTCATCAAAGCTGGTGGTCACATATTTCTGGTTTCCTCTCTTGGGGACAATAACGCCAAGGAAGAAGCTGCACGAGGCTCAAGGATGAACTCTCTGTTGCCAGAGAACAGCTTTATCTTCTCCAACGCGACGCCGCCCAATTCCACCAGGTAGCTCAGTCCTCTCTCTCTCCCCCACCATCCCCCGAATTCATCACCTGATCGTGGCTTTCTGATCGAGAATCGGCAGTGATGGAGGATCATGTGAGGGAGTTCAGATCATGGATTGCTAGTAGTCTTTCTGGCTGCATTGAGTTGTGCTCATTCATTTCGAGAGGGGGAGTTTCCAGATCATGGTTTGCTTAATTTGGGGGGTATGGGATTTGGGGAATGCTATGCTAGGCGCAGATGCAGGCAGAGATTGCGGGTTCGATAGGCGGGACAACGAGTGTGGTGAATGCGAGTAGCGCTCACCACAACGTTTGATACAGAGAGCTATATCAGTAGCAAATGCAACGAAGGCACAGGGCAACACGTTGTACGCAGCTGACAAATTTTCTGAGGCTTTGGAATGCTATGGTAGTGCATTCAAAGGAGAAGCGAATGATCCAAATGCAAATGAGCTTCGTGCACAGTGCTACTCCAATCGAGCTATCTGCGAGATCAAGTTGGTAATGGATTTTCTTAACAAAAATTTGGAGCTATTGAGTGAGTTTCGATGTCTCTGACGAATTGTTTTGTTTTTCAGCAAAATTACGCTGCTGCAGTGACAGAGAGCACGAAAGCCCTAGAGCTTGAACATCAAGTATGTGAAAGCTCTCAATTACATGACTAGAGCTATTGGGAGGAGGTTGTGAGGTAGAGATGTTGTGCGAGAGAGCCCAATTCGGTCAACTGTAGACAGTTGTAAGTTGATGACAGTACCGTAGCCCATCGCTTGAGTGTTATTTTGTAGTAGCTAGCAGTACCGTTGTCTGTATATGTAGAAGAATACATTCACCTACTAGAGCTGACGAGGGTTGACACACCCCCATTTGTTTAACATGTTACGAGTTAGTAATACTCAGGAGGTCATTATTTATTATAGAATGGTGTGGCGTAGCATGTTTACCTTGGTACTGGTGTCTACATGCGCAACAGACTATAGACTTCGGCAAGTCATGACTGAAGTTCCTTTTCTACCTTTGTAATTTCATCAGATTACTGAGAACATTTTGATTCTATGATATGATATTGCCAGTTTGAAGGTGCAACTTTCCTAGTTATATTCATGTATGACAACTGTATGTTCGGATGTGTTGAGCATTAATTTAACGAACAATTTGTTTTGATGTATAACCACAAAAAGTGAGCGTAGTATATGGGAAGCCATGGGCTCAGATGGTGTTAGGCCAAGGCTTGTTTGACTTTGTGGGCTACTTACTTGGGTACATAAGAAGAGCCTCAATGTTACTCTTCTTCCAAGAGTTTTGTAATGTGGCTGGAGACGTAGCTTTAGCAACGTGTCCTTGTTAGAGCAGCAAAAGCAACGCAGAGACGTTGCTTTAGCATCATGTCCTTGTTAGCGCAGCAAAAGCAACGCTTGAGGAGGTAAACGTAGCTTTGAAACGTTGCATGTGGGGGGTTATCCTAGTAGTGTGAAGCAGAGAGTGCAAAAGAGCAGTAGACCATTTTCCAAGCCGCCGTGTATACTCAGTAAACTAGTCTGTATCAGAAGTATGTGCACCTACAGCTGAGCTAGCTCAAGACAAAGTTGTAAAAACCTTGTCAATAAACATGAAAATTATGGAGACTCCGGTCAAAACAGTCCGACCAGAATCTTGTTTTGTTTTACGGTATTGTTCAAAAATTCTTCACTCATGGAGTCTAAATGCTAAAGGGGGGGTCTTAAGTATAGGAACACAAGTTTTTTCAAAGTGTCATATATGAAAGTGAAGGTGAGATGTCTAGATCTCAACCATACAATCTTGTAATATACTTGTTTGAGGTCATGTGTATCAAATTTGGAATTATAAGGCTTCATAGATTGTAATATCATGACATGTTAGTATTTAAAAAAGATCTGAGTATGTCATAATTTTCACTTTGAAGTGAAGATGTTATCAACAAATCTATTGCAATGAAAAATTCACAAATTCACCAACTAAGTAGTTGTTCAGCTTCATCTCACACTAGTAGAAATGTGCACGAAAGCTTACAATCGCGCTTTGAATGAACTGACAGATTGTTAAAGTTGAAGTTACAAGTGACAAGCCTCTATTTGTGGTGAGAAAAACAAGTGACGGATTTGTCAAAGGTGACTTGTCCCATTAGACATTTTTGGAGATTGTTACTTAAGACAAGTGACAACAAAAATGACGGAAATCCTTTTCTTTCTAAATGTCACAATTCTACATTTTTCTTAGTGTCAACACCCTTGCACCAAAAAAATTCATCAAGAAATTTCTTGACAAAAATGAATGCAGTTAAGTCATAGTTCAATGTATGAGTCTCACATTTTTACCACATAAAATAGACTTATTTTGGATTCAACCCAATTGATCTCGTCCAAAACAGACTAGTGACGAAGGAGTTATAGCACTTCAAAGTTTCTGCTTTTCATAAGTTCATGATCCAAAATGTCGACATTTTTGACATTTTGAGAGTTTAAAGGTTGATTGCCTTGAACCTGAATAAGAGATCATGACTCCAAATTGTGCATGTAAGACAGACAACATTGAGCAAGAATCTCAGTTGGAGGACCTCATATGAAACCAGACACTAGATTCAATCCAGGTTTCCTCATGAAATTTCCATGCAAATATGAAAGGGGGCCAATAGAAAGGTGCCCAATATTACTTTTTTGTGTAATCCCTCAAAATTCCATGGACAAGACCCTAGGGTAAAATGGGGGCGTGATACAAAAAATTAATTTTTAATTTTTTTTAATTTTTTTACCTTATGAGGATCCAAAATGAAAAACAAACAATTGGGGTCCACCCCCTAGAGAACCCGGATTGAATGTAGCGAGCGGCTGATGTGAGTGAGGACTCCGGAGAATCTCAAGGGTCTCTGGGAATATGTCACGAAATACTCGTGCTCGGCATAACATCGGCGGCTAATTCAAAGTGAGAAAATTCCGCCTTAAGTTTCAAACTCAAAGTTTAGACTTGGTCTAGAATCTTGAAACATGCCTGAGTATGACACGGTCATCACTTGAGTACCACCCGCTGGTATCAATTGATGATAATACAAAGTACAGTAGAGGATTACTAGCCGGACGATCTCAGAAAAATTCCGAGACAGTGTCGGGAAACTTTTCTGAGACCATCCGGTCCAAATCCTCTACTTCCCATTATCATCCGGTTAATATCCGCGTCATACGTGAGTGGTACCCACGCGATGGCCGGGTGATACTCGGGTATCTTTCCAAAAAATATTGACCGGCAAAAAGCCTGAACTTCGAAACTCTACTGTAGTCAGTTTTTCATCGAAATCAATCGGCTGACTTTCTATTGGCCGCCGGCACTTCCCGTTCACTGAGCCAGCCCCTGAATCACGATATTCAACATCGAAAAGTTTAAAGGAATCCTCCTATAATAAGATCGTTGCAGCACGCCCCCATGTGGTTCAAGAGCAAATGCCATTTCTGTGCGCACGTTGACTTCCGATAGATAAGCATTTGATCCACATGACTCACCGTCGTATATCCCTACGCTAAGCACCCTTCCCTCCGACTCGGTTTCTCATCACAGCAGCGAATTTTTTCTCTGTAAGGGGGTGTGGCGCGAGTGGCTCCCACCTAAGCGGGCAGCTAATTTTTTTTGGCGAAATCTGTAAATTTACAGCAACTCCCCTGGCTCCCGGAGAGAAAATTCAACTTTGGTAATGGCGATCTTCTGTAACTAGGATGAGACCTTAAGTTAAATGTTTAGGCTCCCTCATTGTTTCAAGGTCACTCTTATGGCGATCTTCACAGATTTTGCGTCACTCATGTGGCGAGTCACTTTTTTTTTTTTTTTTGCCAAGCATTGTGCAAACACATTCAAACATCCAACAAATCACACCCATTTCGTAAACACATTCAAACTTGTGGAAGAAAACACACCCTTTGTGCAAACACATTCAAAGAACAAAGAAACAAACACATTCAAAATCAAAGAACACATTCAAACACATTCAAAGAACAAAAAAACAACGTTATTAAAAATGGTTACCATTCACATGAGGTGCAGCTGCAGCCTTCATCACCGCACCTTGAGCTTTCCTGCACATACTCAAAAAAACACTCTTAAAGCATTGGGCGGAGGAGTTGAACCTCGGCCGAGTAGGCCCTGCCCAAACGCAACACCCAATCCCACCACCCCACCCCAGTTAGAAACTGTCAAATTTTACCAATGCAAAAAAAATTTGCTTACATCATGGAAACAGAGGTGCTCTTACATTTCAGCACCGAGTCTTTTCCGGCTCTCACTCCACTTTGCAATTGCTGTAGTGTAAGGAAAGTTCTCTTGCGTCCACCACGGTTGGGCAAAAATTTTGACACAATTGTCAAGGTTGCCTCCAAGCCTATTCCGAACCTTTGATTTCATATAGGCCAAAGTCGAAAAAGTCCTCTCATCCTCCACGCTGCCAAGGACTGCTGTGACTGCAATATTCGAGAGTTTAATGAACTCTGACAAGCGGCTTCTCATAAGTCCATTTTAAGCAACTTTTCCCCAAAGCTTCGTAAGTGGATTCTTATCAAAGGGTTCGGCCATTGCACTCGCCGAGTTTGAACGCATAGTGATCTTAAACAGACTCGTCTGCATACCCAATAACCTCGCATCCAGCATAGGTTCGAAGCTCACCGTCTCAGGCTCATTTTGAGATCCAGAATGCGTACTTTGAGGCACACAGAAATGCTCACGAAGTGACTTCATGTGCAATGGGAACAACTCTTCAGCATTCGGCTGTAACCAGAATTGAGGAAAAACTATGCTCAAAGAGTTCATCAAGTCAGATTGGGGAAACCTTCTCTCCAGCTCACCAATGAGCTGTTCCGCTGCATCCCGGCATTGTGCCTTCACTGAACTTACAACCTCCTCAAACACCTTCCGGCTCACTGTGAGCTTCGAACCTGCAGGGTCACGGCCGAGGGTGAGGAGCAGAAACCAACAGGTTTTAAAAATGGATTTTTGAATGTGAGTATTTTTGATACTAAGACATAAGACAAGACATAAGACAAGACATAAGAAGCCCAAGACATAAGAAGCTCTCATCTTGAAGAGGTAAGCGATCTCAACCAACATTCAATACATTCTGGAATGACTGGACTTGGATACGACTTTCTGCTGCATCTATCAAAACGTAAACGATGACGCCGATGACGACGGGCCCTACTACCGAGAAAGAGCAAGAAACAAACACTGAAGTACAACAACAAATTATCTGGAACACGTTGCGGCACAAGGACGCAACAGACCAAAGTCTACAGCGCGTCTCCGCCACCCCGCTGCTCGCTCGTTACCACCACCATTGTAGCAACATTCTCTCTTAAGACCCCCAAAACGAAACAAAACGCTACCAACTCAAAGCTCAAAGCTTGGAATGTACTACACCTAAAACCTTGGAATTTTTTCGAAACCAACCCACTGATCCAGTGTAATGAAGCATAGGAGCATTCTTATGCTTCCCACTGATCCAGTGCATCAGTCTTTAACAGTTCATCAACGTTCATACTGAAATCGGGTCGACATCGTCATCAGAAAGTGACGAGGACTCAGAAGTGGCGGCTCTAAGGTCAGCGTTCTCAGTGTTTGATGTCAATAAGAACGGGTTCATTACAGTTGAAGAGCTTTAAAGAGTGATGCGCAGTCTCGGTGACAAGTATACGACCCTCGATGAGTGTCGGCACATGATCGTAGCGTAGATAGAGACGGCAACGATATGGTTGATTTTAGCGAGTTCAGCTGTTTGGTGTCTCGCACTTTGAAAGTATCCGCTTGATTAGATCGACATCTGCATGCTTGCGGCTTAGAACATAACAAGACGAACATAGCCAGATGACCATTGATTCATTGCAGTGCGACATATGCCGCGCTTGCAGAATCATGCCCAATTCTTTCCTCCCATGCATGAGGACTATACTATAGATTACTGTGACAACACTGATCAGGCTAATTGATTGACGGCCTGGAAGTCATGAATAAAACAATGAGCCATGCAACCCATGGGCTTCTTCCAATCTTGCTTTGTAACAAATTAAATCCATGCATACCTTTTTGAATCCGTGTGCTGCTAATCAAGATAGAACTTACGGTTCACGAGAACAGTCAGCGACCACCGAGGCAGATCATAATATTTCTCAACAACAGTACAATTTAGGTTACAAAGTCGGTTTGCGTGAGATGCAATTCACAATTTCCCTACTGACATAACAGAACATGTGACATTGAAAGAAAGAAAGAATAAATTGGTTCGCAGCTCACCTGTGGAGCTGCAGAGCTTGTGCGCAGGGTATGTGTGGTCTGAAATGCGGAAGCTTAGAGCTTCTGAACCGTCATTTAGATCCACAACCCAGTCTTGGCTGATGGTAAAACTGTGATCACTTACAAGGTCACAGAAATGCTGAAAATGTTGTGGTTGGAACGACGTGTCCCCATCGAGATACATCATGAAGAGCTCGGCCTGGCATATTTTCACTGCCGCAACATAATCCGAAACAAAGGCATTTTTTGATTGGGCAAACTTCATTAGCAAGTTCACAGATTCGAGCAAAGGCATTAAACATGGGAGGGCTAGGAGAGTGCCGATGTCAACCAAGAGGTCGTAGTTGACACGGGCTGAGTCCCTTGCGGCAACTTGTTTCGGCGTCAACCCCGGCTCCTTCACAGCACCGTCCTCGCACATCTTCACAATCAACGTCTTGTACTCCGACAAAACGCGTCTTAGTGGATCGAGTAGGCTAATCCACCGGGTCTTCACATTCCGCAGCATTGAACGACCCTCTGTTTCCATGAGGTCAGCAAGTCTTTGAAATTCCAGATGTTTCTTGGGCGATGCTGCAAAGTAGACATACATTGCCTGACAAAGAGATTCAACTTTATCCACAATGGGTAGGTTAGAGATTGGTTGCACAGCCAAATTGGTTCGGTGTGCCATGCAGTGGATCCCGATCATCCATGGAGCATGTTTAGTTTGAAGTTGCTTCGTTACTCCGCTCCTGGATCCCTGAAAAACTGAAACGCCATCCGCCCCAAAAGAAACACATTTTGAAGCAAGTGAACGATCATCTAATCCACCGTGATGGAACAAGTGCGCGACTATGGCTTCCGTAACAGCGTCAGCCCCGTTGCCTTCGGTGAGGCGCTGTAAACCCAACAAAATAGAAATGCGGCCAAATCCCACAGAAACATAAGCATGCAACGAAAGCCAAGACTGATGGTCAATTGTCGTAACCTCATCGGCACTGATGGACAGGAACGGGGCATCTGCGATTACCTTTTTTGTGTGCTCACTTAGCACTTCGGCCAAGCAGTTTGCCATCTCCCACCCGCAGCCCACGCTCCAGTGTTTTCTAGGCATGTCCGGGACTCGCAACTGAGCCAACAGTGCACGCTGGTCCTCATAATCAGCCATTGGCCGACCGTGACTAAGCATGGAGAAGATCACTTGAAGCTGAACCATTTTTTTTTTGTTCTCTCGAGTTGCTCCTTCCTGCATCAACTGCACCACTGTTTCGCTTCCCCCCCTAGCAAAATAGATTCTTTCATTCTTTGAATGGGCACATGTTGACACAAAGAAATGACAGCCCTTCTTGATCTTGCCTGCATCTACGATGGCACGCCTTCTCCCCGAATGCTTCCACAGGGAATCGAGCTTCGGAATGAGGAGTTTTTCTCTACCCTCCACCTCTGAGCAAACGGTACAGCGTACCTGAGTCACACGGCCGTCACTTCCCAGGACAGACTCCGCCCAGGGAAACCTTGCTGCCCATGCATCTTGAAACTGGCGGTTCTTCTCATATCCCTGCCTTCGGAGCCTCGCTGCCTCCACCAATGGACTAGCGATTGCAGGGTCCAGCACCTGCACATCGCTATCAGAGCTCAATGCTGGTTTTGCCGTCCCGAAAGAGACGTTGTCTCCAAAACTCTCTGACTCGCCTCCCTCTGTGCTTGTGCCTGCACCTTGCCGCAAATTGCAGCTCGCCGTCAAACTGTCACTCACTTCTACAATTCCACTGACGTTCACACGCCCCCCATACAGAAACTTAGAAAGATCTACTTGCTTCGGAGCCATGAACTCTAATTCAAAACACACACGCACAAGCAAAAAAATTGCATGAACAGTCAACTCGCGTGGGCTGCGGGTGGAAGATGGCAAGATCAAGCACACATGAATTAAGCACGCATGAGCAACAAAGCATGAGACGCTTGAGAGGGGAAGAAAACTCCCTATCTTATATTCTAAAGATTACAAGTCGCCCCTTCGTCTTCCGCCATCTCCAAAACCCTACGGCGCTGCGCTCCATGTAAAACTCCCATTCATCTCCAGAATGAATCCTACGGGCTACGGCGCTCAACTGCCCTGGCGAACACGGCGCTCCTCCAGGCTCTCAATTGGCAATGTGCTAATTACAGCATTCGCTCCATCTGCAAAACTGCTGGCGAACTGACAAACGAAGCGTTAAACCAACTGGCGAGACGATGAATGGGAGCCCACCACGGTTGGGCGATGGGAGTGGAATCGTGGGCGGCGGGAAAGGCGACATCCCGCGCCACGTCACGGCCATATGGCGATTTGAGGATTAGATTTATTAAAACTTTTCCAGGGGCAAATCGCCCTGCCCGAAAAGGGCTCGTTTTTTGCGATTTTTCGCCAAGAAAAAATTCGCTGCATCACAGCATTCCACTAGTTACACCGCCTCAAGTAAGTGCAGTACAGTGCATTGATAGCATTCGATAAGCACCATGCCGAGCACTTCCGAGTACGAGGAAAATGTGAATGGCACTCCGGAGATTCTGTTCGGAGGCGTAAAGGATCTTAACGAGTGGATAACCGATTTGATCCCAGATGTCTTCTCCAAAGGTGATCGTGTACAGGGTGACGGCGAAGCCGGCTCCGTCTACCAGTACCAATGTCATCAGGAGGGTACGCACTCACTTCTTTCCCTCATTCGATTCTGATTGCTACCCCATATTTAATACTCCTCGTGTGATTGGGTTATAATACCTTGTCAGACTGACTTGTGGTGAATCCCTGCGAGTCCGGGTAACAAGAGAACTGAACCGTACAGAATGCCTTCAGTCTGACTTCTAGAATTATTGTACTTGAGGACCATGCCCACTTAAATGACCTCCGGATTTATGTGACTGCGCAGATGAACCTTTTGGAGGAGCGCCTGATATCAAGATAGTGATAGAGGAATACAACCCACAGTCGCTGTCGTGTGTGGTGAATTTTCAGGGTCATCCGAGTTATAGCGATCTGACGCACCAAGTCGAGTTTTTTGCGGGGACACAGCCCGATACCACAATGATCAAGTGGCGGATTTCATACGAGCCATACGATGAGGCAACTGGGGCTCCGGACGACCTCGTGCGATACAATCTAGTTCGCGTTGGCTTCACGAATCTGGCTGGTTTTCTTTCGGGTGAGTATCAGCCACCTGAAAAGTGGTAGACTCCTGCTATTCAAGCGAGATTCAGAACACTCCTGTACTTGTGCACCTACTCCTTAGCTAGCTAGGAACTATCATTTATAAGTATTATTTTTGTAATTAGAAGACATAATCAATTCCTGAAGCTTGTTTGATCTTGACGGAGCGTCCGATTGTGCTAAGGGCTGGCTATGGTTGGCCCCCCACTGTCTCTCTGTATTGTATTCTGGTCGTTAGACCTCAATTCAATTGCACATGACCTCTTTTCTTTCACAAACATTTGAATTCGTTTCTTTTCTTTGAAACAATCAGTTGCAATCGTCACAGCAATCGATATATAAGTCCCATAATTAAGCACCACCTGCCTAAGTAGCTAGCTAGTTCGACATGGTGTGTTGCATAATGTATAGAGAAGGATATACATTGCATAGCTATTGTCCTGGTGAGCAGTTATCATATCTACATTTTCGCGATAAATGATCGATCTGCACATTCCAGATTGTTAGTTTTGATGAAGCGTGTTGCTGTGCCATGGCTATGGTTGGCCACTGTCATTCTGTTGTGGTCGCTAAGCGTTCAATCAATACTGCCAATTGTTAGCTTATTGTTCGTCCCGACTCAAGCCTTCGAATGTTTTGCAATAACTTCGAGCCTCTAACGTCATTGAAGTCAACTCTAAAACAGAAGAAACTCTAAAAGTTCAAACTCTAGAAGTTCCCTCCCTGCGTACCCACCTCCATTCCTTTTAGTTTTAGGGCAACTTATAATATGTAATCTTTTCAGAAAATACTGAGGTTGTCATAGTACTTAAGTTTATGATGTGCTTTGATAATCAAGTGTCGAAAGTCCAAGATTCTATTCGAAAAGTAGGGATATTCATCGATACTGTAATACCCACAGGGTCCTTCAAAGCACCGAACCAAATTAATATATTGATCTGAAGACGAAAAGAAGTGCTCACGAGGACGAAGGACATCTTCACTCAGTTTTCATCACCAAGATACTAACTCCAGTATATAACCAAGCAAAAGCACATTTGAGGGACTACTATATTGATACACGACGGCTAGCTAGCATAGATAATGTTCTCGAGCAGCCTTTTACTTCGCTTTCTCGGCTTCAAGATGAGCAGCCAGATCCTTGAAACCAGCTTGCACGAGATTAAGCTTCACGAGGTCATCAGGAGCACCCGTTTTCTCATCGTATGGCATGTAATCGAGCCGCCACTTGATGGATGTGGTATTTGGATCTGGCCCAGGCAGCATCCTGACGTGCCACTTCACGTGGCTGTACCTGGGATCTCCCTGGTAATCCACCACGTATGACAGCGTCTCAGGGTTGTAGTCCTCCATCACCATCTTGATTTTGGGTGCTCCTCCATGATGGTCATCTGCACAGTCCCACAAATGCTTGGTTCGCCACCAACATCGTAAACAATTGCAAGCCAATAGAGACTCAGAAATCAGGAACAACGCTCCTACGGTAGCACTTACGTTTGTCTTCATGAACGTCGTATTGCCAGACAGAGCCGGTGTGGCCTTCACCCTCGTGACATTCGGCGTTGGTGAAGACATGCGGGATCTTCTTGGGTGCCCATTCGTGATGGCGCTTCACAGCATTAAACAGAAGCTCCGTAGTGCCTGCCACAACTTCCGTGTACTCGGGGGTGCTCGGCATGGTGACAAATTGGTTGCAAACCCAATCAGTCAATGCAGTGGAGTGGAAGCCTCAAATTGTCAGTGGAATGCTGCACATGATGAGAAAACCGAGGTGCAGGGGTGGGTGCTTCATACCAAGACTTATCCATCCTCCTGCTGCTGTTTCTCGTACGAATATTCATGCAATGCTTACACGCTAGTGGTAACACAGCGAATATCCTATGCTAGAGGCCAAGGCTTGCACCTCGAAGAAATATCATTGACGGTGACAGTGGCTCATGTGGACCCATGCTTGTACTTATCCACTTTTAAGAAAAGAAAGAAAATTGTCATGCTTGGATAGGGCATGATTCGTACAACCGGCAAAGAGCTAATCACCAGTTGCTTACTTTTGTAACTTCGATGCTGAATATCTCACGGTTTTGAATCTGATAAACACATATTCGTCAAAGTGGTAACATGTCAGATCATGGGACTTTACAGGCTTCACCACATAGGTATGAATTTCATACTCTTCAGCACTAAAACAGACACGTCCAAAATTCGACACTACGAGGGTTAGATAACAAGACAGGCAAGAATCACTCTAGGAACTTTAAGATTCTGCGGAGCCCTCCTCACATCTCATCTTTGAACTAAGATGCCTGCTGATTGCCTATCTTTACATACAGAGCACGTGTTTTCCTTCCTGTTTTCATGGCAAATGGAAATACGTTACTGAGAAATGTGAGAACAAGAAACGTACAAAGAATAATTTGTAATATAAATAGAATCTTATTTTTTGCAAATTTAACAGTGCAAGTGTACTGTGTACAAAATCACATAATTTAATATATGTGTTTAGGAGTGAATGGCATATTGATGATCGATAGCGAACCCAATCGATGCAAAGTTGCTCCAATGGAAACGGAAGTGAAAATGAGAGTCTCAAATCAAATGGCAGTAGAATGCTGTGGTGAGAAACTGTGGCACAGAGATGGGTGCTTCATACGACGACGCATTTTCGTGCTGGTGACAATGGCGCAGGTGAATCCAATGCTTACAAAATTTTAAAGATAATGCTGTACCACGGGTCATGGTTCGTACCACAGTCAAAATGCGGCAAAGAGTTCATCATCGTTAAATTGAAAACTGTATTGGCATATAGCAATTCAAGTGCCGGTAGTCAATGTATCGGTAGCCAATGTATCGACAATACACATTTCATTGCAACATGTTGATGGGCGATCACCCCCACGATTGCATCCTCCACAGAAACCACACCCGGGAATCCATATCCTTCAACAAGCTCATTCTCAAAGATACCAGATTAAATCCACCTGTGTGAAAGACAATCCACGTTACACTTGCACGTTGAAGGCAAAGCTGAGTCCTGGCCGGACAGCGAAAAATGCATTTACAAAATCAGTGCACCATGACTGTGCTATCTACGAGAATTCCTTCTTGAGAACCCTGTACGTATCCTAACTGAGAAAGCTCACGGTTTAGGACCTGGCTACATCCTAACTGAGAGAAAAAAAAAAAAAAAAAAAAAAAAAAAAAAGGGAGAAGGCTCCTCACACAGCAGTTGTTAGACGCAGCTGAATGGGAAAATGAATGGGCTCGGCACTGAAATTGACACCTAATTCGAACAGCTGGGAGGAACAGGTCGGCACCTTGCTCCACAAGCCTGTTTGTACATGATATACTAGAACCAAGTTCACACCAGCCGAGATACAGATGCGAGTGCCATGGGCAACACACACGATGTCGGCATCGTCATCGCCGTACCACTGGTTGCGCAGATCCTCCATCAGCTCGTCACCCAGAATCGTCACCTCCTTCCATGCATTCGAGGTCGGATGCTGCTGCGCTTTCGACTCTGATGGGTTCTCAGCTTGAGGATGCTCCAGCTTGAGAATGTACACGCCCGTGGGCACCCCGCCGAAGCCACGAGCAATGACCGTGTAGATTGAGCCTCCACACTCCACCACTTGTGTCAATTGGTAGTCCCCGCGATCGTCTGGTGGTATTTCGTACAATACTCGCTGCCAGGCTTCCGCCTCAATGTCATACGCCATCACCCCAAGCTGCCCACAATTACAAATAGCCTCACAGTATACAAAACGACCACAAACAGCGGCTGTAGGACCATACGAAAACACCTTGGAAGGGTGCTGAGCGTCCACCACTCGCCACGCTTTCGTCGTCGACTCGTAAATGGCAATGCTACGAAAGGAATCACTGACGAAGTTGTGACGAATCTTTCCCACGATGATCACCTTGTAGGAGTCTCCTGTGACTACTATGTGTACTGAAACGGAGGCTGGCCACTTGTAGGTGATGGCTGGAAGCTCAACGCAGGTTCTGGCGACGGGGTTGCATAGAAAGAGGCTGGACGTGCCTCGGAAGCACAGGATTCCTCCAGCAGATGCAACTGGTACTTTTGCTTCTCGTGGTAGAAAGTCCAATGGCGGCAGCTTCTGCCATGTGCCTGCCTCGTGGTCGTAGCCGCAGAACACTCTGAACAAATCGTTCCCTCCTTGCTCGTCCTTGCCTAAAATGCAAATTCCTAAGTCGCCCATGTAAAATCTACGCGCTATGACTACTGGATAGTAGGGCTCCGACTGCACATTGAAGAGAGCTCGAAACTCTGGAGTTGAAGAGAGAGCGTTCCATTGCTTGCATACCGTCCGAGCTCGGTAAAGCTGTGCCACTGTGAGCCGGGAAAGTACTCTGCTCACTACATCGTCCGGTAATCTGCTCCAGTTATCAGAAGTGGACACAGCCTCATCTGCTGTCCGATATATTGTCCCCATTACACCTGCTAGTTCATTTAGGGTTCGTAAGCTTCAGTCCTCTTTACTGATACCGGAACAATCCTCCACGCACAAGGATTCCAGGAACCTCCTAGAGCACTCTTTACGCCAATTTCAAGCAAATCTGGCCTGCAATTTGAGATGTTCCTGACCTCAGAACCCTAAAATGCTCGCCAGAAACCTAAACAACTTGGAAATCTTCAACGCAAAGTGCACTCTAGTTACAGTTAAAGTAGTCCTACAACCCCCAACACAATCCAAGCTCCCCCAAAAATATTTAAGTATAAAATTACCACCAAAAAACCCTAAGAACAGGGAGCCTCAAAAATTTAAACAATCCGGCACGGCGGAGAAAAACCCAACAGATAAGAAAACGCCATTCTACGTGTACTGTAACCATTCAAGCTAACAAGCAAGTAATCGCCATGAATTCAGGTAACCTACAAATCAAAATTGTCGCAAAGTAATGCAAACAACAATCGCCTACCTTCGCAAAAAGATCCGTAGGCAGCTCGCGTTAAGTGATGATGCTCGTCTCAGCAAGCGGATCGATGAAGTGCGTGTTCCATACTCGATTCTTCACTAATTAAAGCTCCGACTGAAAATTCATGTGCGACTTCTGGCGTTGGTGCCACGGCAAGTTTCGTGCAATCAGTTCTGCGATTGAATGACAAGTAACCCCATTGCGGCGTCCAGTCCTGGTGTCGCAAGACTCCAGTGGCTTGCTCTGTTCCTGCATTGCGTGCGTTTACTATGATGATCCACGTGGGCCGCCACGTGGTATACAGGATGTGCCGATTCGGAAATTCGTGCGAACCGAAAGTCCAAAAGATAATGAATACGGTATGTCAATTCAAGCAAAATTTATAATACCGTATCTGATAGGCCAGTTCGACACCTCGTCATAATACATTTTCAAGATTACAATTCAACGGTTCAATTTCAGTGCCAATTCTTGTTATTTTGGAGTACCAATACCATTTTTTACAGGGAACTTTCCAGTATTATTGGCAATTTTGAATTTAATATAATTTCCGTCAAACTCGTTTAAGACATTTAGTAGCGTTGATGTTGGTAGTATTGGTAATGTTGTTCACTTTCAATGAAGTACCCAATTTGTGAGAATAGTTTGACTCAACTTGAGCTAAATCGTCTAATTGAGCTAAAACTGTCATTAGATTTAAATTGGGAGGTTGGGAATCTCCCAAGATATTGAATATGGTATTTTGACCTGCATCAGCCTATTGCCATCCCGTCTTGTTGAGCAATTGGGGACCTCACTCGACGGGTAATTTCTAGTCTTAAGGCTGCACGGAAGTTTTGTACGATGCAAAGTCCTGATTGTCGCGTGCTGGCTGGCTAGTGTCAATTGTGACTGTATCATCAGCAATCTGAGATATAAGTTGAGACTGGTTGGCGTTCGGCAATTTAATTCTTCGAATGAGTCGCGCCCCCTTCAACTTCCTTTGGCACAATATGGGGGCCTTCGGTAACGACAATGAAAAGGGTTGGTGCGAGGAGACAGCCCTGCCTCACCCCAATTGATATACCATACTACACCCCATTAATCCACATGTATATATTATGTAACATTCTCTCCTTCCATATTCATGAAGCTGAAAACGTGCTGCCAATTTCACCTACAGTCACATCAAATAAAAAAAGTGTAGACCATATCCAATGTCATACACACGGATGTAATAAATACTCTCAAATCAAGCACATAAATGTACACTTCATGAGCATAATATGCAGCTCACGACATCGCTTGAATTCGAGCGATGTTATACTCAAAACTACATTCTTAATAAGGCGACGCTAGCATCCTGCGAGAATTCTTCCCAAATGCTACCTACACATCGATCAAGATTTTCGGCAAATTGTTACAAGATATGCACAAGAAGCCGTCTAATTAACAAACTCAGTTGTTCTTGGCATCGATCTTCTCAAGCTGGACCTTCTTGTCCTTGTTCTTCCCCTGCTTGATCTCCTTCTCCACCTGATCGAAGAAGCTGCCGTCATAGACACCCCGGATCTTCTCCTTGGTAGCAAATCCCTGGTCATCCTTCACGAGCCAGAAAGTGAAACCCCATTCGAGCTTGGCTGCAGACCAGCCGTAAGGATCGTTCACGTTCCGGAGCGCGTCCGTCATGCGAATGATCTCATCGTACGTCATGGCGTCCGGGCGCGTCCTGGCGTACTTGTTGAAAATCTCCTCGAACTTGGACGGGACGAAACGACCCTCCGTGTCATAGACCTCTGTGTCGGACCCGTGCTTGGTGCGGTGCACCTTCTCCAAGTAGATGGGGAAGCGTGGGTCCGGAATCCAGCCATCGTAAGTTGGGTAACTGAAGGAGCCGTTGATGACGATGGCTGCGAGAACTGAGATTGTTGGCGAGTATCCGAGCGCTCGGAAGCCTTGGTATGTTTCCTGTGGGTAGATCACACCGTCTCCGTTGCGGTCGAAGAATGCGCAATGCTGTTGCAGAACTGTGTAGTCGTTGTGTGCGCGGCCTACTGTTCCCTCTGGGTGCTGCGCGTCCACCGCTGCCAACGCCCTCGGCAAATCTACACCCAAATACAATACCATCAGTTTTCTGCAGTAGTCAACAAAACTGATACCAGTTTACTACAAAAAAGGTGACATTTGCTTCAATGGAAAGCTCAATGGCGTACAATAGAAAATGCAAAAGATGGTGACTTACGAGCATTTTCGATGGGGAGGTCCTTGTGCGACACATTATACTCGGAGGTGACGGGCGCCTTCTTGGCCACAGTCTCCATAGCCACCGACCCAGCGTTTCCGTTCCCATTCTGCGACTTCTTCCCAGACTGATCCTGGGGAGCTTTCGACTTGGTATCAGGGTTCGCGACCGCCATGGTCCGGAACGAGACTCGTGCTCGCTGGCCTGTCGTGCTCCATCGCTGCAAACCAAGAGGTCGAATGGACCCAAGACCATGCACAACACGTCCCGCTGCAAGAGTACTCATGTTCGCCTACTTACAAAAATCGATCAGAATATACACTTACAAACAACCGCTTGCAGGATACAATCGCTTCTACTACTGTACACAGAATCTGATTGAGAGCTGTGAGTTTGGTGCTGATTGCAAATACAAGGGAGAGAGGGGGTAATATGGGATGCGAGCAGGTGATGCATGGCACTCCAGGATTCATCTCACGTGGCGACCGCGGGCACTAAAAGCGAAACTCCACGTGTGGGTGATGTGTGTGTGCCTCATGTCAAACTGTGCATCCCTGAAAATTGTGAAAATGAATAGTATTTGTGTATTGGGTTAGAGATGGTACCAAGTGTGTGATGGGGATCAGGGTGGTGATGCATGGCCCGGTGAGCATGCAGCGCGCTGCTAGTCTTTAGTATCACGTGGCGGGGGCCGCGTGGCCGCTCCCGTTGCAGTACAACAGTGTGACCACCCTTTGAAACTCTTTTGTGCTTGGATGGCGGAGCCTATTACCGTTCATTCATGCTTCATTTTTTATTTTTTAAACCAATCAATGTAATTATCAATTGAGGAATGCATCTGAGGGTCCCTTTACACTATAGATCAAGAACAAGATCAAGAAAATTAAAATCATTTTCATGGTCATGGCTCTTGGCCAAGAGCTACGACCATGCTAATTAAATCAAAAAAGAATTTTGGGTGGCTTAGCCACTCTAAAGTGGATTTGGACCCTGAAAAGTTTAGTTCAATTCTCTAATATAAATCCTCATAATTCTCTCTTTTAACCTCTCCTTTTTTCCTCCTTTCTCCTACCACTGAATGCACCACGGCACTAGATGTTGAATTTGATCATTTTGGATGACAACTCTTAACTTTGAAGTGTCGTATCTTCTTCATCCAAACTCCGTCTTGGGCGAAATTTGATGGGTTGGATTCCAAATGAGGCCTACACTTCTGTCTCGAAAGCCTTATTCTTAATCAAGATCTTATAAAGTTATGGCATAAATTTTTGTAATGGTTTCATTAGTTTTTACTTTATGAAACCTGTGGCATGTTTTACATTTCCAATTTTTTATTTTGAACCAAGAAATTTTGTTTCATAATATTTTGCACAAGTGTGATCTTAGGATGATTTCCAAAAACTTCTTAGTTGTAATTTTTTTGATCCAAATACTTTTGGCATAGAATTTGCAATGATCTTTTTACAATGAAAAAAGGAAATAAATGGATGATTTTTGAGGAGCTATAATCTCCTTCCTCCTCGTTGAATTTAAACTTTGTCTTTTGGGATAAATTTTAAATAGAGTTTAATTCTAGTGATAGAATCCCTTGACCTGATCAAAGGTATTTTGAAGGTAGGGCATAGATTTGAGTACAAGAGGTCTAGTTTTGGAGTACTTTTCTTTTGTTAAGTTTTTGAAATTTTTCACCAATGCAAGGCCATTCTTTGAGGCCAAGAATTATTCTTTTTGCTACAATTTCTTGGTACAAGGGTGTTTAACCCCTAAATGGTTTGACTCATTTGTAGTAAAATGAACACATCCTCAAAAGCATTGTCATAGGTGGAGGTAAAAGTGTGTTATCCAAATCTCAACCGTACAATCTTGTTGTATACATATTGAACATCATGTGGTTCAAATTTTGAGTCATGAGGCTTCATAGATTGCGAGATCATAATGTATTAATACTCAAAAATGATCACATAATTTCATCATTTTCACTTTAAAGTGAAAATGCTACCATTAGACTTATTGCAATGAAAAAGTCACCAATTAGAATGTTGTTCACCTTCATCTCAGTAGCATCCTTGAACAAAAAAAAACCATGAGAAAAATTTCTTTGTGCAAATTATGGCCCTGCAATGGTGAAAACTGCCCTAAATTTTACAAAGGAAAAAATGTCTAAAACTAGGCTGCTGTCACTGAAATGCATGCCATTAATTCATACTTCATTGTATGGGTCTGAGATTTTCATTACATAAACTAGACTTGATTTGGGACCCAACCCAAGTGATTTCGTCCAAAACGGAGTCCGGATGAAGAAGTTATGGCTCTCCAAAGTTGGTGTCATCCAAAATGTCGTTTTTCGACATTCGGCCCGCTTAAGGGTTAAGAGATGAATGTCAACAACTTTCTAGTTGGTAATTTTTTGATTGCAATTGGTTTGTCGGTAGTATTTTCACTTTAAAGTGAAAATGGTGGAATTTTGTAGTTTGTTCTCCTTTGTACTCCTTTGTTATGATCTCGCAATCTATGCGGCCTCATGTCCCAAATTTTGGTCCACATGGGTTAACATAGATCAAGTTTGTACACTTAAGGTCTAAAGAACTTACCTTTATCTTCACCTACAACACTTTTTTCAAAATTGTGTTTTGTGGCTAAATATAGCCAAGCAAAGAAGAGGAAGAAGAATAAGAGCACTAGACCCATAAGGGTTGGTGTAAATAAAGTGTCCGTTTGACCTACCCTTGATGATATGCCCACAAGGCATAACAACAGTGGTATAGGACTACTAACTTCTTTGAAGGTACACACTGCATCAAAAAAGACGAGGAACCAGTGGGCTCTAAGTAGTTGCTTGGAATGTATTCTGCTCTATGAAAGTAGAGGTTCAACAAAAATCGGGTTTGACTCTCCTCTCCCTTATACGATTGACCATATCCGGTTTGTTTAACCCATATCCGATTTGTTATTCGTGACTGATGTTGATTTAGCTCAAGCTCTCTTTACACCTCATAGGGATTCTCCCTTGTTTATAAAGTGTTGGATTAAGACACCTCTCCCTTTGATTTATGAGACTGGAAATGTTACTTGTGTACTTTCACGCCAACACAGCCCTACAATAGTTCACTCAGGTGTTACTTGGTTCACCTCCTTTCCATACTACAACAACTCACTACATGTCTTTTTGAATGAGGCACCACAAGCCTTGGCTTGGTGGTTAGGGCTTGGGCCCCCAATGAGGAGGTCGTGGGTTCTATTCCCCATGCCGGCGTGGTGCTCACCACTATAGTCCACCCAACTATTGTGGGGGGTCTTTGGACCTTGTTGTATGGGTACCTCAAAGCCCTTTGGGGGGATACTATGTCAAGTATCTTCAAGGCACTAGTAACTAGGCTAGAAACTAGCATAGTTATAGTGTCCACCCTCGAGAGGGGGAAGTAGTATTGTTTGAATTTCCCCTTGTCCGGTGGCCATCGGGATATTAGCATTACGAACGGACACTTCATTCACGCCGGCCCTTTAGAAAGGGACCGGAGTTTCTATCTATCTATCTATCTTTTTGAATGAAGCATTCCTATTCTGGTGATTCTTACACATAACCTAATTTCTAGACGCTAATATAGAACTCAGGCAGGGCTTTCTCAGTGACTGCTACCATGTACTCTATATCCTCTGCACAATAATTGGTCTAGTTCATTTAGACTGAGGATTCAGTGGTCACTAATTTCCCAATTGTACCAGTGCTTTGCTTTGAGTAGCAATACATTCAAGTAGAATCAACAATCGCAGAGCAGAGTAGAAGGCCATTCTTGGAGCGACCGAGATCTACTGCATCCTCTCCGGACTGAATTACACCATAGCTACACAAAGTGATTAATTGATTGATGGTCATGGGCTACCCATTCACAATAGAGCTTTGTCGAGAATGGTACTTGGACTCGGCAGCACATGACCAGCTTGTCTCTAAAGACTGTTTGGTTCATCTGCTAACTATATTTCGGACTATGTGAATCAAAAATCCTCAACATATGACTACCTGGTTGTGCATATAAGTTTCCAGAGACAGCAATCGAGTGCTAAACCCTAAAAGGAAGTGCCAAAATTGATTACTACCTTCAAGTCAAGATTTTTACCACTAAATTAGACTCTAAATAATTGAAATTTATCCAAAATAATAAAGTTGAAATCTATCAATGGATGCAGGAGATAAAGTTTCAAAGTTTTTGCCCTTCATCCAAAATGTATCAAATCTACCGTATAAGTGTTAAGAATGAGTTTTACAATATTTTCGATATTAACCCCTAAAAATCCAGGAAAGCCGATTCGGTTTTCTGAGATTTCGGGCAGCTCATTTTAAGCATTTAAACTGATATTTTTGCCTAAGATTTTTATTGGGTGCTCCACATGCAGTAATGTGTATGTGGTAAAATTTTCAAAGTCAAATTTTAATTTTATAACCTTCATCTAGAAATTTTAGGTTTCAAGTCCAAATCGGGCAGTTTAAAATAATTTTTTTTAATTTTTTCTTTTTAGAAATATGTTCATTACCAAATTACTATTCAAATTCCAATGTGTCCGAAGTCAAAAAGTTTACCAATTTTACAAGGGCAGCCTCCAAAACTTTCAAAAACAATCTTCACAATTTCTAGTAATTTTACAAAAAAAAAATTCAAAAATTGCCAAAATTCGAGATTTTGGATTTTTTCCAAGATTTTTTTTTTCAAAATTCACATTATCATAAATGCACCTTCTCACCGTCGAGATTTTTCTCAAACTAAATATATCATACGTGGTGCTTGTTTTACTATATGGTTGTTTTTAGACCTTCTTTCATAAAATATTTTACATTAAGGTCAAAAAGTGGAATTGGTCTCTAAAATTTTGCATGAGCATAACCAACTTGAATACCTACATGAAAAAAAATGAGGGAAAAATATTTGGAATAACAATCATCAAGTTGCCCTTGGCACCATTTAGACAATGCCTCTCACGCAGTGGCAAAAAAAAAGTGTTGGTCAAACTTTGATTGTTATGATCTCACAAATGAAAAACATCCAACGGTTGAAATTTTGACCAGTCCTTTGTATACAAGTTAGGTACAAGATCTTACGGTTCAAAGTCTAAAACCAGAAAAAAAAGTTTCTCCATTTCCCCATCTCCCAACGAAGGTGAAAAATGGCAGTTTTTGGTTCTGGAGGTCGAGGAAACCCCTGGATTTTTAGGGGTTAATTCTGGGATCTATCTCCAGCTGTTACTGGCCTACACCTACGGTATAAGGGTTGGTTCTCCCTGTACTGTATATACACATGCTATGACATGAATGTCTCGTGATTTGGTAGTAGAAATACTCTTCAAAAACTCAAATTTCCTTGCTGACACTGAAAACCACTTTTCCTGTTTGCGAAGCAATTTCTGCAACTTCAAGAGACACGAGTTCCATCGTCGGAAGTTGCTCATCCCCTGATTTTCGGGTTCTCAATCCGCCGAAGTTGACACACTCGTTGATCTATAGTCAGCATTCTAAATTTGAATGCACTTTTTTAGAGCTTCTTACACATTTTTTGTTGTGGATCTTTCCCTTCTCGTTTCAAATCACGCACTGGAGGTCCAGTTCGCCGATGGTTTAGATTTTTGATCAATCATGGCGATCGCTGCTACCAGAGCGAGCACACCATTGCGCAGCCGAGGCGCTGCTCTTCTCTGGAGCTTGTCATCGTCAATGACGAAGGTCGATCTGGACCGCAATGGAGCAACGATCAATTCGGGTATGACTACTTACCGAAGACTCTTTGCTAGGGTTTAGCAGCTTTTGAAGGAACTCATGAAACGATCTCTTTTGCAGGCGCTCCTAATGGCAATCATCAAGCTGAAGAAAAGCGGCTAATTCACTCAGGTATAACGCTGCTCTTCCAGAATTTTGCAAGTCATAATGCGATCGCAAGCAATTGCAATTTAGGCGCTCACGATCGATTACAATGTAGGCGCTCACGATAAGTATCCCTTTAGGCGCTCGATCATTTGCTTTCTAGGTGCTCCTGATCAATTTCATTTTAGGCGCTCAGGATCGGGCGCTCAAGATCAGTTTCCCCTCATGCGCTCATGATCAATTTCATTGTAGGTGCTTCCGATCACTGCAAGGTAGCAGTGGTGGGAGCCGGTCCAGCGGGACTGGCGGTACTCTCCACGCTGCTGGACCTCGGGCAGAGTTCAATTCTTTGGATCGATCCGCAATTCAACGCGGGCCGTCTCTCCAACTACACAGAGGTTCCATCCAACACGAAAGTGAAGCTTTTCCAGCAATATGTGACCACATCGCCCTCCTTAAACCGCTACTCTAAGCAAGCACTAGCGCCATTCCAAGACCAGGATCCCGATCGCGGCTGTTCTCTTGGTCTCGCTGCCCGCATGGTGAAAACCCTAACAGACTCCATCCGGGAGGAAGTCCGTTCCGAGCAAGCTCTTGTTCGTGAGCTTCGATTTCTCAATGGCAAATGGCATCTGGACACGGGCACCATCGTAGACCAAGTGTACCTCGCAACTGGCTCCGCTCCTGCGAGCCATGCTTTTCAAGGGGAAACTATCGACCTCGATCTGGCCTTGAAACCTTCCTCACTCCCGAGCCTCCTTTCAGATTCTGACATTGTGGGAGTGGTCGGGAGCAGCCACTCCGCCATGCTCGCGCTTCGGAACCTCGTGGATTGCACAGTGAGGCCGAAGAAGATCATCAACTTCTACAGAAGTCCATTGCTGTATGCACAGTACATGGACGATTGAATTCTCTATGACAACACGGGGCTGAAAGGGGAGGTCGCAGAGTGGGCAAAGAAGGAGATCGACACAGGCAATTTGGAGAAGAACGGGATTGTTGACAGGCAATGTGTGAAAGGATTGTCCCTTGATGAGCAGATGGAGCAATGGCGAGGCTGTACGAAGCTAATTCAAGCCGTAGGATTTAATAGAAACCCCTTGCCGAGAATTGTTGTCGATGGTGAAGAGCTTGTTAATGTAGAGTATGATCCTTCGAATGGGAGAATTGCAGAAGGGCTTTTTGGTTACGGGATTGCGTTTCCGGAGCGGACGACTGATCCCCATGGGAATCGTGAGCTTGCTGTGGGACTCTGGAAATTCATGCGGTATGCTCGAGCTTCAGTCAAAAACCACGCCTCACATTTGTCCTGAGCCATGTCTTTCTGCATAAAATTTGCCATAATTCATATTTACAGAGTAGCATGTAGATCCATTCTTAGACAGGTGTACACTAATGACCCCTATCTGTAAAAATGGTCAGCAGTGCATTCTCACTGATGTAGAGTTTTAGTTCCATTCTTGAGCAGGTTCACACTGCTGACCCTTGATTGTTGAAATGGTCAGCACTGACATTCTCACTGATATTAGCAGTTAAGTTCCAATCTTGGACAGGTTCACACTGTTGACCCTGAATTGTTCAATCGGTGAGCAGTAGCCCGCCTCCAATTTATACCTTTACTTTCTTAACTGTAGTAGTATGCATCAGTTTCCTGAGGAGGGCACTCAGGAGTTGAGACCGTTGCTTTTAAACGCACAGTTCGAGTTTGACCGTAGTTGTGTCTACATTCAAGTAATTCATATATTGAGGAATTAACCTGCAATGCAGTTATCATGTATCAGAAGTTGGCTCTTGCAGTTGCAGCTCAACACGAACCGGCTATTCTAGGAGTCTGAGGTTGAAGGCCTCGAGATTCAGATACATCTGATCTACCTTACCTTGTCGATCAACAGAAAGAATTACTGCTTGTTTTCAAGTTTAAATTGAACCCTGCCTATCAATTTTACATTATTTCTCTCCTTGTAGGGTTCGAACCATACAAATAGCGACTATCGTAACCCTCAAGTTTCTATGTGATGTAACCCTTCTGAAGGTTCTAAGAGTTCGAACTGCAGGAGAGGAATCTGAGCGGTTCGTTTCATGTGAAAGGGAGTTCGCGGGATTCACATGCAATCCGATCATCTTCTTCTCATCCGTTTGATCTCGCTCGTGGTGGCAAACTGTCACCAGCTCCGCCCCGCTTGGAGCGGACCTTCTCTCTTTTTCTCCTGATGCTACTCGCGGTCCTTTCTCCTGATGACACTACCTTTCTACTGATACCTCTCTGCAGCACCACACTCTGTGGAGTCTCCTTTCTGATCACCTCAACTAATCATGGCGCAGATTGTGCTCCTCATAAATCTCCAACTTCATCCCTCTCACTCCGATTCCAAATTCCCTGGTCAAGATCACATTCTGATTCCATACTCCCCGATCTGAACTCCATTTCTTCCCTCCTCCCCTCTCTTGGTGAGTTTTGTAATGTCCTTTCTGGAATTTCTCCGTTTTGTCACGAGTTTTTCTCTATTGGTCATTTATCCTGATGTCTCTTATCAGAATGTATCTATGAACGTCAATCTGTCTGCAGGTACAGTTTTCTCTGTCATCGTTGTGCGTGTCTAAGAGGCAGCTCAGAAGAATTAGAACCATGAGTCCAGACATTGTCGCATCGATGGATTCGCGGGTCCTTCCTGAATTGTCTTCGTTTTGTCAGCGGTTTTTCTCAATTGGTCATTTATCCTGATATGACAAAATATATCTATGAACATCAATCTCTGCAGGTAAAGTAGTCTCCTTTGTCGTCATTGTGCATGTCTTAGAGGCAGCTCAGAAGCTTCAGGACACGACAAGTCCAGACTCTGTTGCTTCGATGAATCCGGTATCGGAAACTGGCTGTAGTTACAGGTCTACGAATGATGTGTTTAGAGAAGTTTTCTGAAGGAAACAACTCTGGGAATTGCACGAGTAAATGAGCTGTTAGCTTGTTGAGCATTAAATAGAGCCAGGTTCAAGTAGGTGTGAAGATGGGGGCGGATCCAGGATCGTCACGAGCTAGGTCGCGGGAGATGAGTCCAAGAGGGGGAAAAGGAAACTCCCCGAAGTCGCCAACGAGCGTGTTACCTCCGATCAAAACGTCAAAGCCAGCGTCGAGGACGAACTCCAACCTCGTCTCGCCCAAGTATGGCGACAAAGACAAGGAATTGTGTCACAACCCGGTGTCGCCGAGGACGCCAAAAGAGATGACAGGGTCCGCCATTGAGCGTGCCACTGGCATTATCTACCCTTACAACATGTGGGGACCTTGCAATCCAACCAAGTATGGCCATCTTGCGAATGTGCCTCCGTATCTCGCTCAGAAGGAGCACTACAGAGGAAAACATGTACGCTTCCATCACCTCCTGTGCACATCTTGCTCACTCTTTCATGTACCATATTGACTCGAGCATTCTGCAGGATAAAGTCGAGAAAGATAGACTTTCGAAACGACGATTCGGTCATATCAGACATCACTGCTACTACAAAAATTTGATGGAGCCTACCAATGTGGAGGCTCTGGGGTGGCTGGACCCCAAGAGAAAGGAGTTTTGGCGTACTGATGTGGAACGAGTCTTGAAGAAAGATGAAGAAAAGCGGAGAGCTCGCCAGAAGGTACTACTCGCAGTTTGACTGTGGACCTTTGGGCTGGCTAGTTAGACCACTTTCTGATGTTGCAATTTGTATTATGTGACTTTAGGAGCTACTTGGGATTTGGCAAAATGAAGAGGCATGGAGACGACACAACTTACAGAAAATGAGAGACATGAAGTATCAGGCATATCTTGACATGAGTGAGAATATGCGCAAGTATGGCTGCCGCAATAACATCAGTGGCGCTCCGAACATCAATATCATTACAAGGCGACCCATTGGTGAACATAACATCCAAATGGAATCCTTTCAGGACGAAGTTGCAGCGTAATCCTTCTCAACACTGGAGTCCATTTTCGTATCATGTAACTTACTGTAGCTACTTCTCAAGATAGGGCCCTGGTTTCTTCTTTCTCTTTCATTCCAACTTCCATGACCACAGAAATTGCATGTTCTCTTTGCTACATTTCCTTCTATAAAAGGAATTTGTTAAACTCATGATGCTTCCCGTACCAGGGTCAAGCCAAAGCAGCTCAAGATATGTCTAATTTTTTGTAACAATGATTGTTTCATAGTGCTGTTCCATTAGTAGTGCAGTGTCAATTTTTCTTCATGTGCACATGAAGATTAGTTTTAGACTTCTTTGAATTGAGCCTGCTGAGCTTGGTTTACAGGTATAAAAAGGTGCAACGAACACTAATGATTCGAGAGAGAAGCAGTGGAGCCAGGAATTACAACATTCTCAACTGGAAGAAGAATCCACCAGGTCCAAAATTGCCGCCGTGGCCGGAGAAGCCACCAACGCCACCCCCACCGCCTCCGCCAGATCCGAGGGCGCCTCTCAACACCTCCAAAGGAGCCATCTCGTGCGGCCGTGTCTATGGTCCCTTCGGTACTGTCAATATCCCGTAACCCCCTCATGCAGCAGGTTTTTTGCCGGGTCAAGTAAGACCCACAGCCCAACCAACACTAGATGTGAAGCTCTTGAAGTGGAAGCTTGCATGTGGGGGTCGGGAAGGTAGAGATAACCTTGTTCATAGGTATTTTTGTTTGCTATCGGTTCCCTCGTAGAATCGTTTTCTGTGCCTACTTGTCTTTCAATTTGTCACATTTAAACAGTCAATACGGCACACATTGTAAAGTGGTGCTATATTTGCTATATTAGATTAGTTGTTAGCAAGCAAGAGCTTTAGCACCTAAATCATTGAAATATAAATGACAGTTTCTAATCGGTAACGAGACACTTGGTTAGAACTTAGAAGCTCCTAGACGTGGACTGGCAGAAGTTTGATGGCCGCTTAGCTCATCTTCTCACAAGAACGTTGTCGCTGTTTTCAGGCCTTTAGATTGCTAACACCTCCTTTGAACGGTGAAGGTTACAGTTGACAATTACACCCGTTACAGATCAACTCGTCACCACTCTAAGTCAAGTCTGTGCTCAATGCAATTATGAATGCGAGGGTAGTCCACCGCGAGATGTCCAGGAGAACATCTGACCTGCACTTAGAGATGGGCAAGTTCAATTTCGATGTAGATACAAGAATTTGAGATTTTCATTGAGAAGTTTGTATTACAATAACGACAGCTTCCGGAGAAGAGACAGGGTATAGGACTTGATGACAACGTTATCCAGATGAGTACGTCGCTGGTGCTCATCCAGGCTGAGAGTCTAAAATACAGAGTCAGTTACCCATAGTGTCCACCAGACACATTCAGGATAGGGACTACATACTCGAATGGTTTCCCTCCTTGCGATGTTGCAGCCGACATTCAGGCCCCCTTTCTGAGGTTTGCCCACCCCGGTAGGTCGATCTGATGCCAATCACAAGGGTAAGGAAACCAGGTAACCTGGGGCCAGTCGATGACTTCTGGCTGTCTGGTTATGAATCTAGTCTAACATGTATCAAAGTAGCTTAGTTGATGGCTACTAGTGGCGTTCGGGAGTCTCGAAAGGAGGCTTCAATCGTCGGGAACACTTTGCTTAGTCTGTCAGATCCACCTGCGGCGTTCTTCGCTCGGAATTCATTCAGCAACAAGTCTAGAGGTGGCGTGCACAAGGCGTTGATCGAACTCTGGGTCGGCACTTGAATTACTCTTCTTCGGGGAGTGGAACACGTTGCTTCATCCTCCTGCACCACCAAAACCATTCATTCATCATTCATCACCATCAGATAAAGCTCGTGATATGCTTCTGGCAAACACGATTGAAATGAAACAATGAACCATCACGGTTCTTTTCACTTATATCTCGAAAGAAAATGACATGGTGTCACAGCAGGATGGTACCGAGTACTCCTCCTTCAGATAATGCTCAGTATGAGCCTCAATAGCGCCCACATGTGCGCCGTGACAGCTCTCAAGTTTTGAGGCTGCAACGACCTGTGACTCCATGGTTTCCAGCATCCGTGCTCCTCCTTCGTGCTCTTCGACGCTTGTTCCTGCCATTCCACGGTTATAGGTCAGTCCGTGCGTTCACATCCCGACTAGGACTACTGACATGAGCACATATTTGTCCTTGATACATGCCCCTGGCATATAACACGGGAGGTATGTGCTGTGTACCGTCTATAAAGGTCACGACCGCGCTGCTTTCGGATTCAATCTTCACTTGAGCCGCATCCTCCAGCCCTTGAAGTTCAAACAGTACATTCGCGTTCGCGTCTAGACCCTCCCTGCAGCCCCGTACACATTCCAGTTAATAAGCATCAGACACACAAGCTGAATGCAACACTTCGACTGAAATCCGTGCCTGCACAAGAGTACTTACCCGATAATTGAGGTGACTGTAGAAGTGTGCGACTTCTCCAGCTCCTGGATGTCCTTGTAAGTAGACTCCCACTTTCTGCCGGAAGTCGATGTGTGCTTGGCACTGATAATGAGACACATGTGGAACAAGGTTAGAATCAGCTCGGGTAAATTTGCATCCGGTTCCTACCCGTGAAAGACAACATATACACCCTGAGGTCACTTACCAGGACTCAAGAATCTCCTCCATTCGAGAAACCTTGGCAACCATTGCGGCTGAATCCTCCACGGAAGATGCATCTGCACTGGCGATGAAGCTATTCAACCGCCCGTTCGCACATACCGCTTCCTCCCGGATCTTCTGGAGACCTTGCTGCACCACAGCTGAATCTTGGTTTGCATTCTCCCTCAGCTTCTTCACTCGCGTTTGGACCTGGTTTAAAGTCAAGTTTACTGGTAAGGAATTGCACAATATTCGTCGCTCCACCAAGATCATGTCACACTTGCTCACAGTGCTTCGCTATTGTCAACGCCAACATCCAGATTACTCGCTCATCAGCCAAACCAAACATAACATTCCACCCAGGAACTTACAAGGTTGGTCCGATTCGACAACGAAGTTGCCAGCATTGCTGTGATGCTCTCCAGGAGCTGAGCGTGCTCGTTCCTTGCGTGATTCTACGCACACTCCAACACCGATTCAGAAAAATCACAAGCACGTACATTTACTCGAATACAGAATGAACGATATTAAAGCGCGTGGATTCCACAGAACCTTCCCAACATCGATTCCAAGACACTCAATAACAAAAGCAATTCAATACGCTGCTCCCACTCTCCAGCCCATTCAATTTGCAGCGGGGTGAGAGAGGAGACAAACCTCGTAGGCCTCAGCCAGCTCCAGAAGTCCTTGGTCGTGCTTCTCGCTACTCGTATTCACGTGCTCTCGGAACTTAGTAGCATCGCCCTCCATGGCTGCCAAAGAGGTCATCACTTCTTGTGTGATACCCCGTGCCGCCTCCAGGCTTCTCTCGGCCACCTCACGCTGTTGTTCCGCAAATCCGGTCACTTCCTCACTCTGGATCGTCAGATTCGCTTCTAGCTCCTGGAGCACACTCTGTGCATCTGCTAAGGCGCTCGCCAGCAGCTGCTCGGTTCAAAAAGGAAATACCGTCAGAAGGGCTGCTCAATTTGATCTAAAAACTAAATGGCAACAGAAACCACATTCAACCATCGTAGACACTATTGACGATGCGATGGCCCCCGACGACAGAAATTTGAGATGCATACATACCTCTTCCAGGGCTGCCGGGTGAGCGGCCACTGAGCACTCTAGTGTCTTGAACGTTGACGTGGATACTGCCTCGTGAGCCACCACTGCTGAGTGGAAAGACTGCAATTGTGACATATAAAGCTCCTTCAAGCCTTCGAGTTTCTTCTTCAGTTCCACCGCAGCCTGATCCTTGAACTCCAGGAACACCTGAAGTTGTTCTTCCAGGGTCTGCAGTTGCTGCTGCTGAACACCTACTCCACCTATCACTAAGCCCCGTAATTCCTCCAACTGTAACGCGAGTCCGCTTTGAAATGCGTCCACCAACTCCTGGTTCTTAAATTCCAGCTCCTCCTTCCGTTCTGCTCAGAGATCACACGTTACTATCATCAAAGCGCACCGACTGAGTTCACACCCACCGCAAAACTCAAGCCATCCACAAAAACGACAAGAATTCCTTATCGCAAATCACAAGCGCCGAGGAAGCATGGGAAGGGAAGTAGTCAGGTCACTGTACCAATCTTAGCAAACAGCCCCGCCACATCCTGTACAGTTGCTTCCAGCTCCTTTCTCAACTCTGCTGCCCGCCCAACGAGAGCCCTCTCTGCATTTACCACAACAATGCATCAGTCTCACATCCACGTCGCCCGTTCTACAATGTTAATCTGCATCCCATACAATGCCGGCCGTGGAGGCGGCAGGCTGCTGACCTGCTTCCCTCTGATTCGCAATCACGAAGTCTCGCTCCCTAATGGCAAAATTCGCCTGTTTCAGGCCTTCGGTCGTTTCGTACAGGTTTTCTTGAGTCATCTCCAGTGTTTTCTGCACACAACGCAATCCGAAGTCTCAACATATATACCTTCACACAATAAAATCTCAAAATACCCACAACAAAGCCTCTCACCTGCGTGTAATGCAGCTTCATCAGAAGCTCTGAGTACTGTTGCTGCTGTGTTTCATTCTGCATCCGCAAGTCCTCTATTTGCTGCACCAGGAAATCATCACTTGTTAGAAAACGTATTGTTCAATGTCCCAGTCCTTCGAAGATGAAACAGCAGCTCAGCCCTGAAGTAACATACCTTGTCCCTCCCTTCCACATCAGATTCCAAGCGTTCGATCTTGTCCACCATAGCCTGCCAAAACAAACCACAATCCATAAATCAGGACATCGAACTCGAGATACGTATAAACAAGAGACCAACGAACATGTAAACAGGGGTTCATAAAATTTTCTTTAACCAAGCGAGCAGAAGGACATTCACCTTCTTCTCGGCCTCCTCCTCGAAGTAACGCTCACGTGGAATGTAAATGCCATTTCTTTCGCGAGCAGAATACACCTCTGCAGTATTTACAATGGTCAGCTACCCAAGTTACAATTCTACACTGCGCCACCAATACATTGCAATGGCAGCAGAGACGTTCTCAATCAACAACTAAGCTTTCAATTCTTGCAAATGGCCAGTCGGTCACAGCGGCTACCTGATTTCAGTCTCTCGATCTCCACGTATAGATCCTTGAGGAACGCGGATTTCATTGTCTTTTGGTTCACCTGCACCAACCAGTTCATTGAGTCAAACAGAGCTCACACTCGATTACTCGGGCGCAGATAAGACCCTCTGCGGACGTCATAAATGCTTCTCAACACAGAGGAAAACGCACCTCAGGCTTGTTCTTTATATTTTTCGCCCGATATGCATAGTCCAGCGTGCTCAATGTTTCATCCAGGCATAGCACAGACGGCGATACAGTAGCAATTATGCACGTCTTCGTCTTTCCTCCCAAAGAGTCCCTTAGCAGTCTTGTGAGCTTACTATCCCTGCATCAACAAATATTGGAAACGCACAGGATCATGAGACATGTCTTCAGACCAGACATCCTAGCTCTGACAGAACCGATTGAACCAGGCTAACTCAGCACCATAACGGCAAGCTCTACCTGTAAGGAACGTGACCCAAGTGTTCCACTAGAGCTGTGATAACGCGTCCAAGGGTGAGCAGACTCTTGTTGATCTCTCCAGCTTCTCGCGCACGGTTCTGAAATTAACATTTCGCACCTGTCAGCGATCCGTTCAGGCACGCCCCTATTACTCAACCTCAAGATCGGTTCCGAAACTTACGTCTTTCGCACCGGACCGAGAGATGTTCTCGGATCCCGCCAGGTCCACCAGATTCAACTTTCCACACTTCATCAGTTCTTCACCCTCCGGGGTGGTTTCCTTCATGTGGATGGCGATCGAGAATATGGAGTGAGAACGGCTGCCATTCGCACACACAGAAATTATCAACACACCTCTGTCAGATTTAAGAGATTCTTCAAACCAAAATATCACTCACATGAGATCGCCTTCCATCAATGCTATTGACTCAACTTTCTAGCGGTGCACATCACCATCGCGTACCTGGACTGCTTGTTCAGCAGCGTCTCTGCGGTCTGCCGCTTTGCCGAACCCCTTTCGAGTAGCGTGTAAATTTCGTTGGCGCTGGTCACAATTTCCTCCTCCAGACCCCTCACCAAAACTCCGCCTTTGCCATCTTCCATCAGCGCCAGTGGCTTCTTGACCTTCTCATCAATCACCACCTTCGAGTACTCCTCCGGTGCCAACAAGTCAGTCAGCTCTTCATTGTACAGCTCCAGGTAAGTCACCTTGACGCTATACTCTTGCTCGTCTCTGTCGAGCGTCTCAAAAATTTGTTGCACCGCACGCGGAATAACACCAGCATCGGCTCCAAGCTCTCCATTCTGCGACATCATGTGCACTTCTGTCAGACACTGCTACCCCCAGCCTAGCCACCTGTTCTCCTGTGTTTCTTGAGTGGAAGGGACCATAATATGACAAATCCACAAGGGCATTGAAGGTACGAAATAACTCGGCGTTTATACTACCTCCTGTTTACGGACAAGCCATATACCTTCGATTTTCGTCCTCCACCTTCCATGGTGTACGTTTTTCCCGTTCCAGTCTGGCCATACGCGAAAATGGTGCAGTTATAGCCCTCAAGGACCTCGTTCACAATTGGAACGACGGCTTGATCGTAGAGGTCTTCTTGTCTGGACTGCGGCCCAAACACCTAAAAGAAACACCGACGAAATTCACAATCAGGCATAGAGGAATGTCTCCCCAGAGTCACGGATGGTTGGCTGATACTACCCGTGCATTGAAACTATTGCAGAACACTAACTGCTGCCAGATCTAAATTCCACTGTGCCACAATCTGACACAATTTGGACCAGATCGGGATATGTTCTTCCGTGGCCTCTGAGAGATCGGTGAATACGAGAGTAAGAGAGACCACGACCAGGTCAACTTCCACAGTTTATTACTCAATCCACCAAAAAACTAGCCTGCTTTCGAGTGATAGAAAACAAAAGGTGCAGCCTGAAGCACAAGGCAAACACTTGCCAGGTTCTGCTATCAAGAAAGAGTAATTCAATGTCCTGGTGCAACTGGCATCAAATTCTTCCAAGGCAGCTTGCAAAAAGATTGTTTAAGTTCCGCTATCTTCCCGGGGATAGAATCGTTCTTCGTAAAGAAAAGACTTTCTCAGAGATAACCTTGCTTCTGAACAAGTCCCGTGGCAAGCCAATCCCTTTGAAGTTAACTCCTACACATGCTTGCACGGTTCACAACACCTTGCTAAGAACGCAAATTTACCTTATCAAAAGTGAACGTTCTGTCAATTTGATTGCGGGCTAAGTTCTGAAGAACAGTGACCTCCCGACGGGGCTCATTGCAAGAAATAACTTGAGGAGCTTTGGATCTTTTCTCATCTTCGCTGTAAGGCCTGCAGAAGATCATAACAGCTTCAGAACATGAAGCTTCGGAAGATCATAACAGCTTCAGTCCACACGTCAATTGAGCATAAATAGGCTGCAATGCGAACTCATACCTGCAACGAACAAGCACTTGAACAGCCACTCCCTTGTCTTTATCCGCTCGCGCAGCCATAGCATCGACCGGAATTTTTGACACAGGCCGAGCAGGACGTGGAGAAAACGAGACCAGATCGCGCGCCAGTGTTTCCGAAAGCTCAAAGAGCAGGTACACAGAAAAAATATATTGTCAATCAAAATCAAAATGCCATCACCTCAATCCTCCTCCCAGCGCTCTTAGCTACAGGCGACAAATTCAACTCCTGAAATATCGCTATACAGCCAATCCACCGAAGTCTTCAATACCAAAACGTCAAGAATCACTCTCCACCGATCACCAATGCCTCATAAATCCCGAAACCAGAAAGAATTTCGCTCAATAGCTTCTTTGCAAGCCGAATCCTGTGATCTATCAAGAGCTAACTGTACCTGCACACCGGGATCGCTACATAAAACCTCCTGGCGTGCGAGTGCTACCGATCGAAAGCAGGTATCAAAATGAATTCAATGAGATTGGACGAAGAGGTGGTGCGAAAACTTTCCGGGAATGCAGGCACTGCAATGAGGCTGCGGCGAGAATGGTGGCAAGACAGAGAGGCTGCCGAGCGGGAAGAAAGGGAGGGAGGGAGTCCGGGCACACCGTTGAGCCACCATGTACCCCTCGTGTACATTCCCTTGTACCCCCGGCTGCTAATAGCCATGAGGCGCCGCGGATCTACAGCGCGTATACATTCTTGGGGGGTTTTAGCAGCTTTATTGGTTACAGTGAAGGCGGTGGTTAGTTCTATTCTAGAGTAAGAAATGAATGCCATTCAAATTCCATGACCGTTGCAAGCAAGGCATTATGACTCTGTGTTCCATTTGCTGTAGTTGCACGGTTGATTCAGTCCACTCTGGATTATGCAATTATTTAATAGCAATCCCACATTGGTCCACTCATTTTTGGACATTGAAACAGTCTGTTGTTCATGTATTTAACTCAATTGCATTTTGGGTAGACAATCTTGAACCACCCGTTTCAGGGATCCTGCAGAAATTCCTTTGTGTGCACAACAAGCACAGAGGTTACCTTTGCCCAGAAACTGTACCTGCTACGTACATTAACCTGCTAAGTTCATTCTTTGGATTATTCTAGTGACCAAATACTGGTACTCCAAGGTAGATGTGAGAGAACCTACTAGACAATTATAATGGGACAGAGGGAGTACGAAACAACATCAGTTTAGAATGTTTCAATAACTGGTACTCCTCCGAAGTAAATTAGTATTTCATGTTGTTGCAAGGTTAGATCAAAAGTGCACCAACACTCAATCACTATTCAGTGAGTAATAAGCTCTTCAAAATTCCTAACCAAGATGATTATTTAGCACTTTAGCGTACATGTGCATAGGATCCTCCATGCCAAGTGTTATGTGAGCAAAAAGTTATAGTGACTATAGCAATCGCAGGTTTCATCACCCATGTGTTTCTTAACACTTCATGATAATATTTTAAGAGATATGAACAAGAGTGTACCAAAATTCTCTATGAAGGGGAAGAATTTATACCATTTTTTTTTATCAAGGTGCTTTAGCAGGATCAAGTATTGTCGTTGCACAATTATAGATAGGCTTGCATGGCATTATAAAAAAAGTGGATGTCAAGAAAAGCATCATCAACTTATGTGAGGAAAGTTTTCTACATGTGGAAAAGGTTGAGATTGATTCCTAAAGGGACATTATCGACACTTCTTGGTTTTATAAGCACACATGACATACCAACATAACTTTCTTACACCTAAGATTTTCTGTTATGAGGGAGTTGAGACACAAATAATACTCACTTGAAATATCATTAGCTTGGTAGTCAATAATCTTGGTATTGACACCTTCATGTCATGTGATATGGGGTGTTATCATATAGAAATAAATCATGTGTCTCCATATATTTAGGTCATCAATCTTCAAAGATGTTGATATTGATTTGTGTAATCCAATTATACCCTTAACATACTTATTTCTCTATTCACAATGTTCAATTTTCAAAACAATAATATATATGCATTTCATGTCATATAACAAACGACCTCTTTGATCCAAAGTCCTTACAATATGTGAGATTGTAATGTTTGAAGTTGGAAATGTTATCAACTTACAACCGATACCTTGATCAAGTAGTTGGATGTACCGACCTGTGACGGAAATTCTAGGAGTGAATCAGGCTTTTGTAAATTGTATCTAGCTTGAACAGAGGGTTATTTTATGGGATGTGAGAAGGTGAACACGCTTGAAGCACTTTATAACCTTATTAGAGCATGAGAAATGAGAAATTTGAGGACCCACCGGAGGTAGGCTTCTCTTTTTGTAAGAATACTCAGCATTAAAATTTGATTTTAGTGTTAAGTAGTCATCTGTGATAGTATAAGTGTGACACAAAAAAGATGCAACACAAAAGTGTAAGGGGAGATGCAAAGAATTCATATATATTTCAAACTCAAACACAAAGGTAATCATTGTTGTCTTTTGAGTGACATCAAGGATGTATCTTCAAAATCCTACACTCAATTGAAGATCTATAAGCGGCTACCATCCTCCTAGATACTCTATGTAGCTTTTTTAAAACCTCATCCGCACAAGTGCAATGCTCAATCGGCTTGGTTTGGAAGGGTATTGGTTGTCAAAAGATCCCTCGTAAGTTGTAAAGAACAAAAGGAGTGCTTTGCGTGCCAAAAAAATTATGTAAAAAAACACGAGATTTGTGGCTATTGAAGATCTTTTTCCTATGCGGACTAGATATAAGTCTTCATATTTTCACCCTCAAAGGACGTTGAAAATCTAGATAGTTGGGATTCTCACATTTTGGTATATATAATTCCAAATATATAGGGCGCTTGTTTGCAATAGAGAAAGCATTTTTATAAATTCAAAAGAATGTAAGCATGATTTTCAGAATGACTTTGGAACACTTTAGCCCCTAAACGCCCAAGGTGGGGTAAAGCTCCTAACAGTTGGTAATAATGCTGATTTTTTCAAAACTGCGTAAAAACAAATAAAAGATGAAATTGGAAAATCCAACCGTAGGATCTTCTTTGGAGCGTGGCAATTAGTATGACCGCCTAGTTGCATGCCATTTGGAGGTATGGATTTCAAGATCCATTCAAAAAAAGGGTGAAGATCACACCACCAAATCTTTCATGAAAAATCTCTTTCACCCACTCTCACAAATTGAGGATCAAGGTTTTTACTATTTATCCAAGGAGGGAGTAGAGTAAACCCACCGAGGAGTTGAGCAAAAAAAACGGCGGATGAAAAATCGATAGGATGAAAGCGAGGAGCTTGTGCACCAAAGACAAAGCCTCACATCCCGAGTGTCAAATAACGACATTTTGGGCGCTTAAGGGTTACATGAGGAGTTGAGTATATTATGGAGTTTAAGGAGGGCAAAGGTTCCTATCATGTGATTGGTCCACTCAAGATATTTCAAGGGATGGACCAATTACGCAAAAGGGATTTTTGCCCTCCTTTGGCTCCATATACTATTTAACTCCATGTTCAAAGCATCCCACAGTCCTTGAAGTTGAATTATTAGAGATTAACCTTTAACCTAAGGGAGTAGGAAATGTCAACTTTGTCAAAAATCGAGCTTATCAATGAAGAATTTTTAAATTCTTTTATAAGACAGTTGAAAATTTGTACCATATGATCTAATATTGTATCAATATGAAAAGTCTTGTGTAAAAATATACATAAAAACTTTACTCATTGTGATATTCATGCGTTTCATAGAATACGCGCACTTCAGAAATATTAGGGCAATTGATTTCAGAAGCATTACAACTTCCTACGAAGACATAAAGAATCGTGATTTGAGAATTTGTTGTGCACAAAAATTACATTTGTTCAATCTAGAATCATTTGAGGTGTATAAAACTGTTTGTAAAGCGTGCAATGGGCAACAATGTATAAAATTTTAACAAATTATCAAAAAACTAGTGTGGTGAATGGTTGTGTTGCATGTGAACGTTTATGTTCAAGTCAAGCACTTTGCTATAAACAGAGTTCTCGTTCTTTTGTTCCTTTCTTCCATTTTCCTTTGTCTCCTTGTTCCCTTATCCACAAAAATTACCATAGAGACATATGGACACTTATTTCTCAATCATACATGACTAGTGAAAAATTTGATTGTATCAACGGGTGGAAGTTTAATTCAAGTTGAGCCGTTCAAATAAGCAGACATTCACTTGTTCTCTAGTTTCCTTGTTACAAACAGTTTATATTGGTTTGATAATTGCAAATGTCCTAGAAGTCCAATTTAAATAGAAAAATGTGTTATTTTGTAATGATCTATTCAACTAATAAGTAATACATTTGTGTGCATAATAATTGAATATAGTTGATAGAGCGAATCAATTGTAGTTTTATTTGTACATATGCAAAGAAATGCAATATGATTATGAATATATTATTATTATCATCTAAGTTTAAGTTCATATAATTTAAGAAGAGTATTTGTAAGTAATGAATTGTGCCAATTATTACCAATTAAATAAGATATTGTATGTATTTTGAAAGATACTTATCAATTCTATTTATATTACATTGTTACATTGTAATAATACATTGTTACACATTGTAGCAACAAAGTGTATGAAAGGTCAAACACAAATCAAATCAATTCTCATTGTAGAATGAAGTATTTGTGAACCTTGCATTCATGCAATTTTTAGCATTAACAATTGTTACAAAATTTATGGTGTAATTAGTTTTCAATAAGTTTTTTGCCATAAAGAAATCCAATTGAAGTTCTATAACTATGAGCGGGTCTCGTCAACAAGGTGTGTTTTTTTTTTCTTTTTTCTTTTTTTTCTTTTAAAAAATAAATTTTGTAACATTTCAAATATAATGGTTTAGATAGTTTCATGTTAAGGAATTGTACCTCTTATACTTTCACCTTTAAGTTTGTTCTATCTATTTTTTACCTTGAATAATTCAACCATGAAGAATGTACTATTGATGATTGTCTTACTCTATTTTGAACCATCACTTTTGAAATTTTTACTTTCAAAAACTATATACTTAAAGATCTACTTTGAATATCTACATTTTAAATAATTGAATTTTGAAAAATTAAAATTTGAAAAAATGAAAAAATTTAGAGATATTTCCAAGCTTATAAAAATCTACAAGTTACAAATTCGGAAAATTGAAAATTTTGAAATATTTTATTTCAATTTTTATAAATTACCATAAAAAACATAAGGTATGAAAAACCACGATTAATTGTAAAATTATAAATCACATTGATATTATTTTTTCTATAATTTTAAAAAATAAAGCATCCTTAGGAATGCTTTTTTATATACTTATTTAAATTTTTACTTCAATGAATTTGTATATCAATTGATGCTATCTTGATTTGAACTTGATTGTTAAATATGTTGTGAACTTATATTCTCTATGCTATTTACAAATCCATTAAGATATGACATGGAATCAATAAAAGAATGTCTTCTACAAAAGACATAGGCAACTTTCTTATTTGTAGTTTCCCAGGAAACAAAATAAGGATATTTTTAATAACACCAATGTTTAAAGTCACTTTATTTTTATTGAAATTTGTTAATAAATTCCAAATTCGATTCATGATTTCTGTTTATGGTACATGTTTTATACAATGAAAAATGTTTATTCACCAATTGCACATGAAGAAAACATGACCCTAAATAACCATAGAGATGATAAAATTAAAGTCCATGAGTACGGAAAACTTGATTGTTTAGTTTGACAATTATTTTAATTTGAATGTGATTTCAATATTTTTTTACCTATAATATTTGTTCCAATATTTGCAAGACTTAATAGAATCACAACAAGGATAAAATTAAATTTTTATATTACTATAAGAGAGTTAAAGATTACAATCGTAAAAAAATTAAATTACAAATATCTTATATCATAATAAACACAAGAGCACAATATTATTTACGTTTTCTTTTAAAAAAACAACGTCACATAAAACAAAAACATTAAGTCCACACAATCATAACCACATTTCAAAATATCAAATGGTAAGCACTTGCTAAACTATGAGATGCTTATAACATTAATTCGATATTTAAATAAAATTAAAACATGAAATTGCAAAGTTTTATTATTAACTTCAAACATTAGAGTAATCAAAATAGCCAATCATAAAACATGGTTGTATGTTTTTTATTTTTTTAACAAAATTCCTGTAACAATAAATATTGTTTTTTAACCACTTAACAATAGATAATAGAATTTATTTGAAGCAATATCAAACTTTAATATATACACCTTCTCAGAGCGTAAAATAATAATCTTTTCTATGTATTAGAAATAAATCTTAAATAGTCCGTAACATATTTTAATTCATTTGATAATGTAGAAAAAACTCTAAAATATAAATTATTAGCTAAATTCTTTTATATTTATTATATTAAAAAATTATATTTACATTTAATTCATACGATAAAGGCTCAGTTATAATTTGTTGTGGTATTACATCATAACTATACATAGATACAAGGAAATCATCACACGTCGTTTTTATCATTAATATTTCTTAATTACTTGATTATGAAAAAATTGACAATATATCTCTGACAATTAAAAATTTATCTATAGCAACTCCATGGCTGACCTATTAGTAGCTCAACAACAATTTTCGATCACTCTCGACAGATCCAGATCACGGGCTTGAAAACAAGGATTTGAGAATATGATTGATGCAGCTCATGATATTGACAATGAAGTTTCTTTAACAATTGGCAAAGGTAATTCTTCCAAATTTCGCCTTTATTCAAGGTTTGAGTGTCGAGGACATTCTCGACACTAAAGGTGTCACTCAAAGTTTGAATGTTTGGTTTGCCGAGAATGTTAAGATGATCGAATATACTCGTCGTGGGGACCACAACAGTGATTAGTACTTCCCTATTTTCTTTGATGTGAAGAATCAATTGATCACATTGTTTGGGATGCGACATGACTTAACTGAATTCAACAGCGAGATCTTCCTTTTATAACATCTTTACGACACCCATCTTCATGCGTTTGCAACCCCACTCAAAAAGAGATATATGTCGTCCTTGTGAAACTTTTGGCTAGCTCAACAGGTCTTCTTTTATTTGAGACGGGTGGACAGAGCTATATCAAGAAGCACATATATTGATTGTATTATATTGTTTATTATATGATTAAATGATTTAATTATGATGATATATTAAATTAATTTGAAAATAAAATAAGCCAAGTATAAAGAATAATACTCAATTGATGCTTTCACGAAATCTCATTTATAAACACTTCTTTTTCCTGTAGAGTGTTTTGTTGTCAAATTATGTTAGATTGATCAATTGCATGCTCTTACAGTAACCACTGATTAAACACAAAATTCCTCCGTTCACCAAGTTCAGTCCGAATTTACGGAAGTACAAGAATTACGGAGTGAGCTTGGTGAACGGAGGAATTCCATAATTTCGTATCTTCCGCTAATTCAAGCTTACTTCACCCAGCCAGGGCTTTATTCCCAGAGTTGTGTAATGAAATTATGCCTCAAGATGCAACAAACTATTACAGGAGGCAACATGTTTTAAACAAATTTGGATCGTCAAATAAGTCAAAAATGCATCCTTTTATTGAAAGTGACTATTTGTCGAATTGGTGAGTTACTCAGATATTGTAAGCTTGACATGACTCAGATGAATATGGATGTAATTGCCAAGTTTTTTCAACATGTCAAGATGTGTCACTAAGTAGAAAATAGTCTAAAGTATATTTCAAAAATATGAAATATGTTATATTTGTTGTGTTTATGTTATACAACATATTCCATAAACACAACAAATATAAGAAGGTACGATTAGCGCAAATAAGAGTGTATTAATGAGATCTTAAAAATGTTACAAAAACTTAAAAATTTATGGTTAATAGAATATGAAAAGACGTTTTTTAAAATAAAAATCAGAGTATGAAGTGAAATTTGCTATGATTTAATAAAAAAATAAACATTATTAACCAATTTGGAATGAAAATTAGTCAATAATCAAACAACTATAATATAAATATATTAATATAAGATTATGTACTTATATTGATCATATTTATTTGTGTAGTATTATTAATTTGAGGAGTAATTGAGTTGTGGTGTGGATTGAATTAACTAAAATTAAGAGATAAAGCAAATAAAAGGTTTTATTATTCATTTCATAAAGAACAAGAATTATGGTTCTAAGTTTGGTATGATAAAAGAGTTTCATGATGAGGAAATTTGTCTCTAGTGATTATAATTGAATGATTGATGACTTTTCTATGTGAGTTTCTCCCTAGTTGCACTTGAACTGACAATTGCCTTTTAAAACTAAAAAATTAACAAACAATCATGTATTTTCTCAAGTGTTGCGAAGTTCATAAATATGAATATAATTCAATATCTCAAAAGACTTATCACAAGTCACTTATATCACATATTTCAAGTCACATTGGTCACTTATCTTAAGTCTTTTATGTCACTTATATCATTTATTTTACAGAGTTTAACTTGAATGACTTATCTTACATAATTACAACTGACTTATCTTAGATGACTTCTTACAAATCACTTATCTCAAATGACTTACCTCAAATGACTTATATCCAATAACTAATCCTCGATGACTTATGTTGAGGAATTTATTTCAAAAGACTTATCTCTTGTGAAGTATCTTGAATAACTTTGTTAATTTCACAATTCCATACTCTATTTATTTTTACAAAATTGTGTTAATTTTACGTTAATTCTTTTTATTCAACAAAAACTTTGTATACATCATAAGAATTCCGTTTATCTCAAAAACATGCTATTAGTTTACATAATTTTCATTTGTTTCACAAAGATTTTTTTTGTTACGCAAAGATTTTGTTGATTTTATAGATAAATAATGTGTTTATCACACAAAGATAAATAATGTGTTTATTATGATAAATTCTATTTCATGGAGAGTATGTTAATTTTGAGCATAATTTAATTGTTTTACTCTTTTCATCTCAAACACACTTTATTTATTTCATTGGGATTCGTTCAATACAATAACAACTTCTTTAATTCACAAAACTTAGTCTATTTCATGAAAACCATTTATTTTGAATAACATTCTTTATTTCACAAAAAGTCTATATGATTTAGTAAAACTTTATTTATTTCATATATGCTTTCTTCATACTTCAAAGACACTGGTTATTTGGATCATACTTATCGTTATACAAATCAATATTAATGGAACTCATAAATAATGATACTTATCTAAGTATTGCTACTTAAGTTACATTCTTTCAGTTATAACTAAAAACTCAATGAATCATCTTCTTAATTATTTGTTCTGAAATACAAAGAAAAAATTACAAAGAGGAAATTGAAGAACTGACTAGGTAGATTAGTGTTAGATTTTTCACTGAATAGGTAGATTAGTAAAAATCAGTGAATAGGTAGATTATTACTAATAATAATAGATTAGGGAGATTTTTACTAATAATAATAGATTAGTGAAGTACTAATGTCCAATTATTATTAAGGGAGATTTTTATGTTAATTTTTCAGAATGTACAAATGAAAACCATGAAGCTAAAGAAAATTTAAACTATATGACCGAACAAATTCTATAGAAAAAATAACCATTATAGCAACAAGAAAATTCTTCAATAATATACTTCGACAAAGATTCTTGGCCAAGACGCCAAATATGGGGTTACATAGGCATATTAACCAAATTATTATACACCTGTATATTATGCATTTAAACTACCAAAAACATAATCCAGGTAAAAAACAAATAATCCACACTTACCTTGTCTTGTTGTACATAAACATTCAACATTTGATTGATAAGTGAAATAGGTATATTAACCCCTAAAGGTCCAGGAAAGCGAAAACTGCTTTTTGGAGTCCAAAATTCAGCCAACTTTGACCATTATAATCTCACAAATGAAGAAGAATCAACGGTTCAATTTTGGCAAGTGAGTGGAAGGCTAAGTTAACTTCAAGATCCTACGGTTGGATCTTCCAAATAATTCTTAGATTGAGAGTTTTTAGGCCTGAAGTAAGGGAATGTCCATTTTTACAATTTTGCATCAAGAACCTTTAGGGGTTAAGATATTTTATCTATGAGAAAATCACAACGATTATTTTAGTACTACTTGACTATTAAAAATAGAACATGGTGTAAGAAACATGTTTCAAATATTGTTAATTTCACACAATTTTGTAATTTGATTATTTGATCATATATGAATAATTTACGAGTAAGCTATTGATAATGAAGACAAAGCTCTTACAGTACCACCGTTTTCTTGTTCACAACCCCCAAATGTATAGAGGTTGTGTTTCTTCTTGTGTGAACTTTTTCTTCACTTTACACATAACTCTGTTGTTTAAATATCTTACTATAATAAAAACCATCAAAGGTTATAAACAACATATCAAACAAACCTAACACATAAGCCTCTTCAAATCCAAAAACTATAAGGTAGGAGTCGTGAAAACCGTCCAACCCCAAAAACCGCACAGTAGGTTTATGGGTAGGGTCTGTAAAACCGTCCGTTCATGGTAAACTGACAGGTTTTGGGAACCATCCACTTTTTTTAGCCCCCACCATGCATGCTGAACGGTTTTAGACAACTCCTATGTCAGTTCCTGAACCTATTTTAATTCATTTTGGGACATTCAATCCACAGTTTTCGGAATACAACCTTGCAAAAAAGCCAGCACTCTATGTTCGGGTAGTGGGACTCCTAAGACTCGAGATTCAAAAATTCATAGGAAATTATAGGATTACTCAAAAAATGTTTTTTTTTTTTTGGGATGGATTTGCACTAGCTTTGCAGACCATGGAAAAATAATTAAAATTTTACACCACTATTCCAAGTATGCAAAGCTGAAATTCAGACGGTTTTCACCACTCCTACCTTACTTACACGTAAAATTTGTGCAACTTCTCAATTACCAACAATAACTGCACTAAAAATAATGATATCTAAGTTTAATGAATAAATGCACGGCTTCAGGTGCCAGCGGTCAGTAATCACCGGCACCCAATAACGTGGATGAGGATATGAACGCCGCCAATGGGCATCTGACAATGATGCATACGCATACCCATACATACATGCATACATACATACATGGGCATTCATCTGGCGGAGAAGACGGGCAATGGTGCGGCGGCCCGGGGCGAGAAGCAAGGAGAGGGGAGTGAGGGAAATGGGGCAGCAGCCAACTGACTGCAGTATACACTAAACCGAGTCCCTAGCAACAAGGACTCAAATCTGGCCGTCTGTTGTGGCTGAGAATCGCATTCTTTTTGGTGCTCACAGACTCAGATTCTCCCGCCAGGCAGCCAGGAGAAGCAGCAGCTCACTTCCCTTCCCTTCCCTCACTACCCGCAGCGTCGGTTGGAAGTAGGAAAGGAAAGGAATCAATCAACAATCAGTATTTGTCGGTCGTCTGGCTGTTGGATTGATCCAACGAAGGATGGCCACCCAGCAACAGCAACAGCAGCAGCAGCCTTCCTCCAACGCTGGGGCTGCTCCACCTCCCCAGATGTCGCAACATCCTGGCTCCGTCATGCCCATACCGATGCACTACCCCCAGCCGGGCCAGCCTCAGCAGGTAGAGAACCGTATTCCACCCTAGATTCCTCCGAGGGTTTGATCGCACCTCACCCTCACTCAGGGTTTGGCATTCCTACTACCGTTGGATGTTCGGTTGCGATAACGGCCAAGATCGGCATTCTTTTTTAGTGTAGTGCGATTCTTGACTGTGGTTCCGAGAGCAATCGTCGTGGGTTAGGGTTAAGTGCTCCTGCTTGAGCGAGGGACTCCGTTTTGTCATTGCTCATGGAGGAGATGGCGATGGGGCGGGAGAGGGTTTCGCCTTTGGGGTTCGAATGCTGGCTAATTAAGTTGTTGATAAACTTTTCAGATGATGCCGCAGCTTGGGGATCATCAGGTAGAATAATATCATTCTATTCATACACAAAAGGAGGCCTGGATTTTTTCTTCTCACAACCTGCCGATTTTGGTTTCATCTTTTTTTTTTCTACGTCGTTGTTCCATCGTGGGCGTTTTTGCTTATTGTGAATAATGTGATGAGTGTAGATGCAGCCTCAGCTTCATTATCAGCAAATCCAGAAGCAGCAGCTGCAAGCTTTCTGGGCGCAACAAATGCAGGAGATGGAACAAGTCAATGGTACGTTTTCTGTCGATGTTGATTTTTTGCACAAGATGATGAATGCTTTTGAGGGAAATTGCTATTCTAGAGACAGAAAATGTACCCGTGCTGTACATTTCACGAGCAACCTTCGTCCCATTATGTTGAGATCTTTTATTTCTGTGTCTTGCAGATTTCAAAACTCATCAGCTGCCTCTAGCACGCATCAAAAAAATCATGAAGTCAGATGAAGATGTCAAGGTTGAAATTCCGTTTCCTCTTTTTCTTTAGTTGGAATTGGGGTTTTTTACGGATCATTGCTGGTTTTAAAGGAGGTCATCAATCTCATTGCGGAGATTGTGTAACAGATGATTGCAGCTGAAGCTCCAGTGCTGTTTTCAAAAGCTTGTGAGATGTTCATCTTGGAATTGACACTTCGGTCGTGGATTCACACCGAGGAGAATAAGCGAAGGACACTGCAAAGGAACGATATTGCGGGTGCGATCACCAGGGGCGACATATTTGACTTTCTTGTAGATATTGTTCCACGCGATGAGTTGAAGGTGAGTTTCTTTCTCGGGACCAGATTCTTTTCATATTTAGGGATTTTTCTTCATACAATACTCCTGTGCTTTTATGAAATGTGCTTTTCAGGAAGAGGATTTGGGTGTTCCATGGACTGGCGTCCCTGGTGAACCTGTACAATATGGAGGAATGTACTACCCTCCCATGCCTGGCCAGCAAATGCATCATCCCATGGGAGCCCCTGTAAGCCTTTTACACATCTGAGTTCCTTGGGGTATAGTAGAGTTTACAATGACACTTCACACATATCTATTGAATGCTAGCGCACCTTTCATTGTTGATGTTTGATGTTTACTGTTGAGTTCAGAATTGCTGATTACAGACGTGATGTTGCAGGAGATGATGGTCGGTCAGCCACCGATTCCACCGAATCCACAAATGATGTATCAGCCAGCTCAGGTGATTGGGCTATGAATTTCGTATACAAACCCTAAATCTTTTATTAAAGATTCAAACAAGAATGTTAGTGTTATAATATATATTTAACGAGTTTTTGGTTTGTGCTTTCAGGCTGCCTTCGTGCCAGAACAGCAGCAGCAGCAACAACAGCAAATGCAGTAGCATCGAGAGCATCGTTCGGGAGTGTGCTGATAGCTGTCATTTCTCCGACAGTTCAGCCTTTTGTGAAAGAGCACTCCTGACTAAATTTTGAGTAGCTTGAACATCCAAGCTGTAGACAGTGACAATTGTTTTCCGTGTCACTTATACTAGCAGAACAGTACTGGAGAGGAGGGGCATCCTCCAACTTTGTGAATACGGAGACGAAGGCAGGCAGGCAGGCGTAGCATTAGCATTTTGCAGGAGTTTTGTTTCCTCTTTTTTAAGTTATATCTGTTGTCCTGTCGTCATCGTTTCTTTTTGCCATCGGGTATTGCACGAAAACCATAGAGCACTGAATTGTTTCTGCATAGTGGTATTTGGAAAGATTAGCTTATTGAAGGCATCTGGTGTGATAGATACTGAGGGCCATACAATCCTTTGACTATCAGAAAGAATTCAATACCCGAGTGCGACTACAGTAAACTTCATTCTCAGCTTATGAAGTGATCGTCACTACTAGCATCGAATGATGTGAATAGATCTTATAAGCAACCAGTCCAACAAGGGTTGACTGCCATCATTATAAACGAATGGATAAGTAAACAGAAAGAGCATCTGCAGTATTGAAGTTGGGAAAACAGGAATTGTTCTGTTTCAAGATGGAATTTTCAGAGAATATTGGATTATTTCATACTGATAATTACAGCATTTGATAGTCAAGTCACCAAAAAAAATCTAAAAAATTAGAAAGTGAGATGCATCACTGTTGACTCTTTGCACTATGACTAGATACAGAGTAGTGTGAGTGAAAGTTTTTCTGTTGGGAAAATTTGTAATCATTCTGAAGAAGGTGCGTGAAGATGTTATATTCCAATCTATGTAGAGATTGTTTACTCATTTCATATGGAATTTCTTGCAATTGAACATGTGGTTCATCATGCACAATGGTTTTTCCATTTTTTAACTTGAAAATTTTCTTTTCCACTTAATCATTTAAATATGCGTCTAAAATTAAAAACTAAAATTAAAATTACACTAATAATCATGAGAAATGTAAAATTTTCATATATAGATATATATTTTAACCCTTAAACGTCATATGCTGTCCTGATACCACACCCAAAATCTCTTTTAAAACTCCACTTTTAGCATTATTCTATTTTTAATTTGCGTGAGCTCTATTCTAAGAAAGTATAGATCTCTTTAAGGTGCTCAGTTTGGAATTTTAAAAATTCCATTTGGTATAATGGAGTGTAAGTTATGAGCAAGATTCTCTCAAAAAAAAACCCAACCCCTCGGGCTGGGTCTGACGTTTAAGGGTTAATCAGTCAATGTATTTCAGTTGAAGTATATTTGCCTTTTGAAGAGCCATAGTTTTAGATATATTTTATTTTTTCAAAGCCGTCCTACAACAGCAGGAGGCAGCAGACGAACGATCGTTGACGTCAACGGCGTCGGTCAAATTTACGACGAACGACGAACGAAGTAACGGCGGATAACCACGCGACTGGCGGGAGTGACGTCACGGCTTCCAAGTGTCACGTGCAAGTAGCAAGGAACGGACGAATGAATAAAGGTGAAAAAGTCATCCACGATTCATTCATCCATCACCCCTCGGCGAACGACTTCAGGAGCCTCGTATCCCCCAGCGCCTTTTTTTGCCGAAGCCTCACCGACTAGCGACGCGATCACCAAACCCTTCCATCGCCAGTTGACGCAGCAATCTCACAAGCAAAAATTTAGCTAGGTCTGTTACTTTCCATTCATTCAGATTTTTTTGTACGCTATTCATAGAGTTTATTTTCGTCTTAATCCGTTCGGGGAAGTGGTAGCAGGGAGGTTAGGGTTACATGGACTGAATCGTTTTTTATCAATGAAAATTTGTTCTTGTTGATGGCGGAGAGTTGGATGTGGCAGAGAGAAGGCAGAAGGCTTTTTTTTTGCTGTACATGAGACGGTTGGAGAGTTGGTTGTTTTGTGTGTAGAAAGTTGACGGGCAGGTTACCGCGGTTGTTAGGAGAGGGTAGAAGAGAGTATGGAGGGAGGGGGAGATGAGGAGAGGATGCACGAAGTGGCGCCGGATTTGAATTTGAACGGCACTTTGGAAGACAACGATATTGATGACGAAGAGCAGCAGCAGGAGCAGGAGGAGGAACAGCAGCAGCGGCAGGAAGAGGAGCCTCATCACGGGGACGAGGATGAGCATTACCACCACCAGAACGGCGGTTCTAAAGACGCTATGGTAGAGAGTGATCCCAAGGATTCGCCTCACGGCTCGCAAGGGAAGGCGTCCGGTTCAGGGTTAGTTGCCAGTGGCCCTAGCTCCATAGCTTTAGTCTTAGTCTTAGTCTTAGTCGAGAGTATGTTGTGGTCGGGGTTTGCTTCTAGGAGGTTAGTTCTGGTCACTGGCCATGGCATGTATCATAGCTAACGCACTACCCGTTCGCTTGATAGAGGGAAGATTTTCATTGGCGGCTTGTCATGGGACACTTCCACAGGTATGTTCTCGTTTCTGCCTTATCTTCTTACTTCCTTTTGTTCCTCATTGAAGCTTCCTTCTGAGGTCTCAACACTGTCACGCGTTAGTGGAGCTCTTAACCGTCAAATATTCTTGATTGTTCCGCCAGTTTTTCAACCGTCTCAGAGTATCACTTGCTTTTTGTTGACGCTATCATATGAGCTTATTTGTTTAGCCCGGCTATTTCAACGGTCTTCGAGCTGCAAGTAGATTGATGTGTCGGTGGTACGCCTTTGTCCTATGGTATGTGTTATCGTTTGGCTGTAGCGGGCTGGTAGGCTTATAGGCTTTGAATACTGAGTTGTGTAGATTTTACTGTGGAATTGAACCTGAATCTACATGTCGCGATCTAGTTCAGAGGTTTGAGGCATCACGTAAGCTTCAGTGTCGAAGTCCGGTGGTGTGAGAGACTTTCCCGACATGAGTTTGTCGGCTTCGAAAGTCTCTTGTCTTTGGATTTGGATGTCTTGTCTCTTGTTTACTGTGTCATTGTCCATTTAACTTTTTGTTGAGTTGTGTTATCGTCTTGCGGTGAACAGAAATTTTGCAGAGCCACTTTAAGAAGTATGGCGAGATCATTGATGCCGTGATAATGAAGGACCGCTCTACTGGACATCCGCGCGGCTTTGGATTTGTGACATTCGCGGATCCAGCCGTGTGTGACAACGTAGTGCTGGACAAGCACGTGATCGATGGGAGAACGGTAAGTTCCGGTCGGTAGGTTCTGTAGCGGTCCAGCTCCTCTCTTGTAGGTGCGAGGGAAGGTTAAGGAGCGGCACTGATACACTGATCTAGGTTGATAGAGGGGTATCTCACTAGCTGTAGCTGCAGGTGGAGGCCAAAAAGTCAGTTCCTCGTGAAAACATGGCAGCAAGTAAAGGGCCCAAGACTAAGAAGATCTTTGTTGGAGGCATTCCTCCTTCTATTACAGATGGTATGCAGAAAGTGCTTGCGAGCATTAGCTTCCCCTACCTACCCTTCTGTATGCAGTTTAGAGTCTCCCCTGACTGCTAGGTCCTCACCCGCGTTTAGGTCCGCAGTGATCTGCAGCCACCGGAACGTTCAAAACCTCACAAGATGATTTCTGCTTGCAGACGATTTCAAAAACTACTTCGCAAGTTTTGGTGCGGTAGTAGAACACCAGATCATGCAAGACCACAGCACTGGTAGGTCACGTGGTTTTGGATTTGTCACCTTCGACAGCGAACAAGTCGTGGAGGACATTCTAGCCCATGGAAAGATGCACGAGCTTGGAGGAAAACAGGTAACCGCTCTCATTCTTCTGACCTTTGCTTGAAACTATGCTTCGTGTGCTGATTTGGGTCGGGTGCATGGCAGGTCGAGATCAAGAAGGCTGAACCAAAGCGAGCCATTCAAGACAGTCCAGGCGGGGGCTACGCAGCAGGAAGCAGGGGAGGTTACGGAGCAAGTGCAGGAGGAGGCTACGGAGGTTACGATGGGGGCTACGGGGGCTCAGCCTACGGTGGCTCGTACAGCAGATCAGGTGGCTATGGAGGAAGAGGAGGTTACGGAGTGACGGGCTACGGAGGAGGGTACGGAGGAGGCTATGGAGCTGGGGGCGGATACGGCGCCGGTGCATATGGAGGCGGGCTGGCTTACGGCGCTGGTGGCTACGGAGGCAGCCTTGGCTATGGCGGATACGGTGCTGGGGCTGTGGGTGGCTATGGCGAGGGAGCCGACGCTTATGGCTCAATGGGCTATGGCGGATACAGTGGCACTGGGGGTTACGGGGCTGGCTACAGCTCAAGCGGTGGCTATGGTGGAAGCTATGGCAGCAGTCGTGGTTACACTGGCAGCAGCGGCGGCAGCAGCCGGTATCATCCCTATGGAAGAAGCTAGAATGATTCATGAGGATCAGTAGCTTAGATCAATTACAGGCCGTAAAATTATCAGTCACTGTCAACAAGGTGCAAGTGATGAAATCCTTGTGCATACTGGTTCCTTCCTTCCCGTTTTTTTTGAACCCTCCCTCTTTTGGTTGTGGAGAGAAGCCTTAATATCGCACCTAGTTCCGAGCTAGCAATTTTCTTGTTCGAGTACCGGTACTCCTCAATCATGAAGAAACAATTTCAGTTTCAACTTTTAAACCATCTGTCTTTGTACATGTGGTGTGAGCTTGTCTTTAATTTGAGGTTACATATTCTCAGACCCAATTCATTCAGATTGTGCGCAGTCTTGTATACTGTCAGTTGGACATTAATTTATTGCTGCAATTTCGAGAGACTCCTGCTTTACTACAGAAGAAATGCATCAACTTGAATCATTAAGTATGTGTAGAACCTAGCCTTTACAATACCAATTCCACACTTAGATGCAAATGTTTTCTGAGATATGGGAAACTAGGCTATTTGATTGTCAACAAACATTCATCGAAAACAGCATCTTCAATCTGATAACTCAAGACCAATTGGGCAATTTCTCCTGAAATTGAAGCAACATTTATGAATTATCACTAGAGGGAAGTTAACGAATTGATCATTGTAACACATAAGCTTCGTGTTTGCAAGGAAATTGCCTCATTTCTACAGTTCTTCACGGTCCTTGTGGTCTTCTTCATGGTCTTTGTGGGCTTCTTCATGGTCTTTGTGGGCTTCTTCATGGTCTTTGTGGGCTTCTTCATGGTCTTCGTGGGCTGGAGAGGTTTGAGCATAAGGTTCGTAGCAGCGCAAGGCAGGAAGCGGGATTCCCTGCGCATCCCAAAGGGATCGGTTCCAGTAGTCGGTGCTTTCACCAGGGTAAGCTTCACCAGGCTTCACCCACGCGGGTTCCCAGTAACACACGCCAGCGCCCAAGCCGTCCGGCACATCTCGCACCACCTTCATCAGCTTCGCCAGCGACGATTCCTGCGTGCTCGGCGCGTTCGGCAGTGGCGTATAGTAGTCTGCCACTTCCGCTATCACCATCTTCTTCTTGTACTTGACCGCTGCCAATGCCAACGACACTTCCAGATCGGATAACGAAGCTCCATCGCCTGGATAGAACGACAAGCCTAGGTAGTCGAACTCCACGTTGTTGGCCTCCATCAAGTCCATGAACCACGTTACCAACTGCTTGTCCTGCCCGTTGTTGATGTGCACCATCGTTGCTATCCCTTTCTCTTGTACTGCTGCCAATCCCCTCCTCAACAACGTCGTGAACTGGAACGTGTTGCTGACCTTACCTGCAAGCTCACACTCATTGCATTGAGAGAGGATTTAAAGATCTGGTACCACACATTTGTTGGAGAATTCTGCATTTTTTGTATGTGAGAAGACAGTTTTACGGGACATGGATGCACTCGATGGCTTGCCTGTGGGCCACAGCATGCCGTTGGAGATTTCGTTGCCGACAGCGACCATGAAAGGGAGTGTGGACTGAGCCTCCAGGGCTTCAATGAGGTGGGTGATATAAGCAGCGACGGTGTTGCAAAGAGTAGGGAAGTCTTGGTCTGCCCAAGCCGCCGGGGTGAACTGCTTCCCTGGATCAGCCCAGTAGTCCGAGAGGTGCAGGCACAGCAGGGTCTTCATGCCTGCGGCTTTAGCTCGCTGCGCCATCTCCAGCATGCTGTCGAAGTCGCTGTAGGATGCTGGCGGGTGAACCCACACGCGAATGCGCATCAGGTTGGCTCCGTGAGCGACTGCGATCCGCTCTGGGAGTTCACTACAGTCTGAGTCAAAGTCGTGGTACTTCACGCCGCTCTTCTCACATTGTAGCACTGTGGACAAATCATGGCCCAGCAACATGGTGTCGATCGAATGCAATTCACTGAGATTATCACAGTCCGATACGTACCCAACCAGTTATCAATCTGCAGCGCCCAAATCCGAAGAGAGAAGTTAAGTGACCACTTATTTCAAGGATTACATGTCCCTGCTGTAAGCCAGGACTTATTTCAGATCATCTGCTATCAGTAAACCAGCATAAGATACAATAGTCGAGGAAGCAGAACAGTCATTCATGTAGAATCCACTGATAGCAAACGCAAAGCAGGGTACAAGACGATGTGATAGCCCACCTCAAGCTAGTTCCAATGCACTGAGAGTTTCGCACCAGTTGCTGATTCCATGGGATACCTCCATGTTTGGCTGATAAAGAACCGCTTATTTGAAGCTGTAAGCACGTTTCCATACGGGATGGCGTGAAACTATCGTAGCTTTGTCGGAGTCCAGGCTTTTACTCAATCCGAAATTGACGATAGAAGGGGCCCAGTTGAGTCGCTGTAGCTATATGCTAAGACCATGTCAATTACTAAAATTGTGACAGTTGGCACAGTGGGTTTGATCCATGGAAGTGACAGCGTGAATCCTTCTTGTAGTCTGAGACCTTTTACTATGATCCAGTCACAAATACTATGCTGGTTAAGTAGACCTTCCGTTTGTATCCGAATCTACCTGTTGCTTGAAGCAAGCCCAAAGAACTGCAGAGCCAACAAAAAGCGACTTGTACAACGTCTTTCGGCGTAAACACGTGACATCTAAGTAGCCCTTGTCTCGTATTGTTGCAATTCTGCGAAACGAGTCTGAATGGATCTTACTAATATGTCTTAAGGGACATATTGAAGCACAACGGAGCGGGGAAAGATCAGTTCATATGCCACTTGCAGCAGCTTCTTTACCCTGCCGTAGTGACCATTCTTGCATGAACACAACCTGCGATCAGACTGTTGCTGAAGGCACAGCTCATCAATTTGCTGTTTGGAAAAGAGTAGAAACGAGTAGGGAAGTCGTTCATAATTGAACCTAACATCACCAAAATAACGCAGAATGAATGCTCTACAGCAGGGTGATTAGCAAGTCATGCTTATCAAACGTGATAAGAATTGATCCATCAGGCACAATTCATGTGACAAACGATCAGGAAAGTCCTACGTTTTTCTACGGTGATTCTTACCTCTATTTCCTGAGCCTCCTTCCAAAATGCTTGCACAGGGAAGAATACATCATATATGCTACAAATTGGGCGGAAAGTGGTTGACTTGGCCTTGCTCTAGGACAGCCTGCCCATCCACTTTGTAGGTGATCCTTAGTCTCATAATTAACGGTTTCTGCAAGGATGAGATCTGCTTGAATAAGTCTAATGATATAGCGTAATTCTACAGCTCAAACAAAATTAGGTTGAGCTTTTCCCACAGTTCTTACGTACAACTTGTATGAACGTGCTCACGTATCATCTCGTGAGTTGAATAAAGAGTACGACTCACATTCAAACGAAGTTGAAAGTGGAAGAGTTCGCACCTGGCCATGCATGCTGTTGACCACCGTCAAAATCTGTGAAACTTTTCCATCGCTATTTTGCGGTAGAATGGAGCTGCTGGCTGGGTCTAGCTTCAAGGTCATATGCTGTCAATTGAGCGCAGCGTTAATAATTGCACAAACTGACAAGGAGTAACACAGTATCCAAAAGCAATATCCAAGGACTTACTTTGTTTAATCGCTGAGAATCCTGAAAAGAGTCTGAAAGTTTGTGTAGAAATCAATAGGAATTGCTCTGAAAAAGTGATACCTTCCTCCATTACACAAACAGCAACATTGATAGAAAAGACATCGAAGCTATTCCCCAAGTGTTGTACCTTGGGCACTGCGGCTTGGAAGATGAAATCTGTGTACGGTGTTGCGGACTTGTTGCTAAAAAGAGCCTTGATAACGGTGGTGTGTGGCAGTTCCGGGTCTTTGCTGAACTCGAACTCCACCTTCAAACCTTCCGTTTGCAAGGCTACTATCGAAGGAAAGTTCGAATCGATCCTCTTGTCTGAAAAAGAACCTCTTGACTGATCATTATGGATCGAGTTTCGATTCCTCGGCGGCGAACGGAATCCCTCTCTGCTGTACACGGGAGCTGGCGGTGAAGGCTCGCGGTGATACGAGAGTCGACCGATTCTCACTGTGGCCTCTTCCTTGATCTCCCTTTGCTGGGCCGCTGATGGCCAAACAGCAGGGCCGAGGGGAGCTCCAATCAAAGTCCCGTGAATAGAAACTCGGCCTTCCTCCCGAGGGAGTTCGTCTACAGGCCGCTGAGCTGGTGTAGAATCACTCGGGTGATAAGAGAGTCGTCCGATTCTCACTGCGGCCTCTTCCTTAATTTCCTTTTGTTGGGCCGCTGTTGGCCATACAGAAGCGCCAAGGGGAGATCCAGTTCCGGTTCTATGAATAGAAACTCGGCCAAAGGTAGCTCCAGTCCCAGTCTGATGAATGTTGACTCGGCCTTCCTCTAGAGGGAGTTCCTCTATGGGTGTATGATCAGGGTGATAAGAGAGTCGTTTGATCCTCACTGCGGAGTCTTTCAGAATCTCCCTCTGCTGCGCCGTTGTTGGCCAAATGTCGACAACGGGAAGACCACTATCAGCCGACTCATTCACACGAACAGAAACCAAGCCGCCTTCTTCTTCCTGAGGCACCAGCTCAGCGGGTGTAGACTCAGATTGAAAAGAGAGTCGACTAATCCTCAATGCGGAATCGTCTTTCAACTTTCGTTGTTGGATTGGAGTAGGCCAAATGATATCGGCAGGTGGGTTGCTTCTCTTTAACACTTCACCAAGTAGAAGACTCTTACGGTGCTGAGTCATTGAATGCTCGGTATGGCTCTTTTGCCTACTACTTTGCAGACATGCATCATTCACGGAGCTCCTCTTCTGCTGAGCTAGATTTGGCTGCTGTGATGCAGTAGGCTCACGGTCATCAACAGATGCTCGACTGCTTGTCAACGGAACTTCAGCATATGGGAGTGGTATTGGCCCAGCAAGTGAAGCTGGATTGCTTGTCAGCGAGATGTCCTCGTCCATACGAGGATGCTCCAGTTCGAGGATGGAGAGTCGATGGTCGGGGAGTGGATTCGACAGCAACTCCTCCAATGTTGACGGCCTTCGAGAAGGTTTGGAAGGTGAGGTAGATCCGCTTGGTTTCTCCACTGCTAAAATATCGAGCAGCGCGCTAGCACCTCCAACTGAAATCCGCGCTGTCTCACAGCCACCTTACTATCCTTTAGCATTAAAGTTTCTCAAATATCCACGGGAATACGAGACACCTTGCCATGTCAACTTACCAGAATTGGACGGCGAAGGTGGTACAGGTCCTAAACTCCCACCAATTACATTGACCAGCCCAACTCCACTTGAAGCCGAAAGAGCTGGAAGATGATCCTCAGGTTCTATTGTAAGCATCTCCATCAGGTGATTTGTAGTCAACTCCGGCGATGCAGGACTTGCTGCGATCCTTCTATCGATAGGGCTGACAGAACGATCGTCATATTTACTGTCGAGCCCAGCGTGTTTGGCCGAGTAAGTAGCCCAATCCAGAATTGGTATCCTCTCTAAAATTGGTCCTCTAAGAAACACAAAAATCAGGCAGAATATTAATCGACAAGGAGGTTAGCAATATTCAATCTGGCCATTGAATAAAAGTCCGGATGGGAAGAAATAGGAAGTACTAACCTGAGATCAGAGTGTCTGGAAAGTATGGATCCAAATTCGGTGGATCGTTGTTGCAACTCCAGAACTGTGTGTCTTTTGAACTCGTCTAGTAACAATTTGATTCTCCTACAGATGAAATTATTCACTCAATAAGGCGAATCATCACATGTACAAATGAAAGTAGCAGAAACACTCCGAAGCAATGAAGCTCAGAACTTACTTCATGCACTGAGGAAATCGAGACGTCATTTTCAAGAGAGCTGTAAGGCAGTATGCGCGAGTGGTTGGACTAACTCTAGGATCACATAGGACATCCTCGACGATATCCACAGCATCTGATTCTGTGACCTGTAAAACCGAGTCTAGTCAACCAGATCAGCATGTAAGTACTTTAGATGCTTATTGCGTACCCCTTCGGTCTTGTAGAGTCGGTTGTCTCTACGCTAATATGTAGGAATAAGCATCAGCACAGAATCGATGGCAATGTCATCCATACCGTTTGAGGATCTTCGCCTTCCAACTCGTTCGCATTGTTAATCAGCATGTCGCCATATTCGCCAATACACCATACTGTAACTTGAGCAAGACTTTCCTGTTTTCAGGATCAGATTGAAAATTCAGTAAAATAGTGGAGATATGAACACACTTGAGGATTTATATGAATCTCAAAATGCAGCGTTAGGAAAGTGCTTTGCATTTTTCCTGGACACTACAAACTGACCGGCTTGACTTAGCTTGAATGTCTGAGGAAAGCGTAATGCTTGTGATATGATGATAGCATTTCATATGAAAAGAACGGATGAAACCAAAGAACACGCCTCACACAAACCTGAACGCATCAAACAAGAGGATCTATTATGAGGTACTTTAACTAGACCTGACCGCTCCAATTGTGGAATGCTCGATAAAGAGCCCGGACAGCGTATCCTTGAAGGTCGCTTGCATTGCTGATTATAACCACAAGCGAATGTACTACTTCCTCTTTGACGTAGATTCCAGCCTGGCAAGGCAAATCAAGCGAGCGTAAGGAGATCCCGCACGCTTGACAGCCTCCGCACTTTCATTCTAAGGCCTTACATATTGATATGATTGACGCTGTTTGTAAGGACGAGAAATTCTTTTAAATTTTGAAGCTGGGATTCACTCGGATCGTTTACCTCCACCATAATATGGATGATTTGATCTATATACCAGAGCTTTGTTGGAGCAAACCTGCTCATCAAACAGGATAAGCGTATCAATGCTAGACGCTATGAGATCTATGTGCAAGGGGGCACAATCAAGGAGCTAAACAGAACGGTATCAATTTTTCTGCTGAGAGTAACGGTACAAAGACATCCCCAGGTACATTGGATGCAAAAGAGCTGAACGAATATTACTTCTGAACTAGGGTGGCAATCTTTTCTGCGAGGATCATTTTGAACTCTGGTTCGCTAATTTTCAGATATTCGAGCAACTCCGTGGACAATGCTTTCACGTTACTCTCATTGACCAAATTGACTACGAGCTCCAAAGCTCGTGCCTTGATTGAAACGTCCGAGTCCTGGATGTGTGGTCAGAAAAAACCACTTTGAACAAACGAGATCGCGTATCAATAGTCAGAAATAGTGAAATCAGCTAATTCAATCTGTGTATTTCTGTTTATTTGGATACCGGGGACGAAAAATCTTCAGTTGCTGTAAAGAGAAGCAAAGAAGAGATGCACCTTAACACAGTTAATAATTACTGTGCGATGGCGCTGCACAGCTTGATTGTCCACAGCGACAACCTTGACAAGAGTATTAAGAGCAACGTACCTGCAAAGAGGCTCAAACCTAAATTCCCAATACATAGGCATATTGACAGGAATTCTAGAAGCAAAAGTCGACTTCCACTATCCTAAATGAGACAGCAGATAAAGGATGAGCGGATTCACAGCAAAATTAGATGCTGACCTGGTTTCTATGAACACAAACTGTGACCGAGGAAGGCAATACCAAAGCCCACCGACCTGATATTGTTATCTATGTTGGCCAGAAAGCGACCGAGGATGTTGATTGCCAATACTCTCAGCCCTCCGATGTCTTCAATTGCCATAATGGTTAAAACGCATTCGTACAAAATGGCTCTCCCTGCATTCTTTGTACCTTCTGTGTTGGTAGCAACCTGCAAGAGATACCGGGCAGTGACCATCATAAACTTGACCCGAAGAGATACATTTCGAGTATCCTGACGACACATTGTAGTTATGAATATATAAAGATGCAGAAAATTTATGTACGAGTCAGATTACAGACCTGTGCGAGTACATCGCTCATGATGTCGCTGGAGTCACTATCCCCCTTTCCTATAAGACGCAGAAGCCTAAGAAGCTTTATTTGTAACAAAGGATCTGAAATTCCAGTCACATCGTATTCTGGAACGTAGCCGCTTAGCACCAGATTCTTCAGTAACCTCACCACTACGGATACTTGCTGCACATGCCACCCGTGTTTGTTAGATGGAGATATTTTGTTTGCTTATCAAGAGTTGATCAACACGTTACAAAGCGCAGCATCTTATACGTGAAGAAAACCAGAACAGGGCACAACATAAATACGAACCTTTCTGAAAGCTTCAAGGACTACTTCATTGGCGGAACAGAGCTCAATGCACAATTTGACTCCTGCAACGAGTACACCATGATGTTTGTCCATGAGGAGGTTTAAAGCTGGACCTTTGTAGGACTCAACGAGGTCCGGAACTTTACGTACTATTCGAACTGCGCACAGGGCTGCCTACAAGACCACGTAACCCCACCCTGCAGCATTGAAGTCTTAATCTTTTCTTGCGTAAACCATGGACCACTTCTTGTAGCTACAGTCTCTTCCATCTGAATCAACCCGTCACTCTAAATTCCCTATTATTTATACTACAATACAAGAAAAATATTAAACACGTCCAAAGATTTTCCGAAAGATCGAGAGATTCCTAGTATTGAGGACAAAGGTAACATGTAATACACCAAAACATGACTGAGTCAATCCCTGCATTATCACCGTGTCATCGAATGAAACAACTACGATGAGCAATACCTACTACCAGAATCCACAAAGTTTCAGAAAGATATATGCTACCTTCTTCCTGACGTAAGCATTTTTGTCATGAAGCAGCCTCTCAATCTCAGAAGAAAGCTCCCGAGCCATTATAGATGTGCAGATGTTCCCGAAGGAACAAAGGGCCAGCCCAGTAACATGTTGATTTGGATGGTACAGGTCACTGCCTTGAGTTAAGTTCCAAACAATCATGGACTTTGAGACACAAGTTTTCAACATTCGAGAGCGCATTGCACGTGCAAAGTCTTCAGGAGACCAATAAAATTTGGAGATGCTAAGAGTGGATACTTTTTGATTGAGTTTGTGACTAGCATGAGCACTTCCTGACGTTCATCAAGGAGCACCATGAGTCCCAAGTAGCCGATCCGCTTCTCTGGAAAGTCGCCTTCCGCAATCAGTTTGATACACTCCATCTGTCCAAAGTGAGTGGGATAGCCTAACATGTGAATGAACATAAGCTTCGCAATAGTCCGATGTCTGTGATGTTGAGTTGGCTCTTTGAGCTTATCACGCAATATTGCGCACTCTTTAGCAACAGCAGCCCTTTCCTCAGCCGCTGTTTTACATGTCCGGATGGTACGTATCATGTCCCTGCACATGCATTCATGCTCTTCACAATATTCGAGGATGACTCGCATCCGAAATGGGAAAGTAGACAATAGGTTTGAGCAAAACCTCAGTTTATTTCCCATGAGGAATGCCATGATGCAGACCTCCTGTTCTTACACTTCAGCTCCTCAGATATGATGCTTGATTCGTCATACAGAACCCTTTATTCACGCGCGTTCAAATACTACTCGCAGTTCTCTTGATATGTTAAAGTCCAGGAAAACATGGCTGACACGCATTCGATCATCATGATGTCCTGATGTCCTTCCAGTAGCTCTGCAAGAATATTTTCTTTTAGGACCACAAAAAAGTACGCTGGGATTGAAACCTTGTCAAGATCCAGTAGCGACCATATCTCAAAGAATTGCCGTCTAAAACCAGGGATTTTTTACATTGTAGCTTATGATACAACGCTAGCGATCTCAACAAATAAATTCAGAATTTCTTAGGCGGAAAAATTGTTAATATGGCCAAAGGCACGGGCTCCCCTCCATTGCCAAGCGATCGCAACCCTAATTCGATGTACGAATCTGTTACTACTCTCAGCTATTCCCGAAATCTGTGATAGACGCGCACAAGGAAAAACAGAAAAAATTCCGTGCTCAAGATCTGCAGCAGCGTAATGAGCTCTGGAGCGGTACAAACATGAAAGTGAGGCGTAACTCTCGAGCAGGAAGTGGTTACACGAGTCTCCTCACAAGAGCTAAAAACCTCAATTTCCTTAAATTGGCGGGAAATATCTGAAAATGGCGCGTAGTTAGTGGACGAGTATTAAACGAGCGGAGGAAGGGGAACTACTAATGATTTATAGCAAGAGGGAGCACCTGAATGGCAAAGATTTCGAACACAATTGGCACTCAATATCACTGCATGTCAAAATGGCACGAAATCGAGGTTTGAATTCCTAGTTTCAATTCTGTATTCTCTACTTTCTGTGCATCATAGTAACAAATTGATACAGCGATGGCAGACAAGAGGATACCTGAGCAAACTGCAGAAGCTTCTTCGGTGACACTGAGGATGCTCCTCTATTTGTGATCTGCATTCACTGTCTTTCAGAATTGCATGTCACCTATCAAGTATCTGGAGAAGCGATAACCATAGACCTGAAGCTCCTGAGACATAAATTATGTCTAATTTCGAACAATTGCTGCATAGAGATCAATAAAATGTCGCTGGACTGACCAGGAGGCATGAAAATTAGATTGATTCGCTCTGAAGTGGAAGATCGGCCGCCGGCTTCAACGGGTCGATGCTGTTGATGAGGCCATTGAGAGGCAGGCTGAGTAGTGCCTCTTCATTCTAGAGAGCAGGAAGCAAGACATGAAAAGGTGTGCTTCACAACATGAGAGAATAGTTAGTACACTGTAGTAAGGTGGCCAGTAATGGTGCAATTTTCAACATAGGAAATCTACAGGGATGTTACCAATGCATGCAATTTTAGTGCATGGGAAAAATCAGTAGAAAGCTAGAGCAAGTGGAATCATTGTTTTTGGACTCTTCTACAGTGAGTTATGAATTTTTGAAGTTGGAAACATTGTTGTTTCTAATATGGTGCTATGATGTAATACCCTGTAATATTTGCAGTGAGTACATGGTACTCTTGTATGGAGAAGCTATTATGTACCTATGAGTGAAGATCACTATATCTTCATCGTAGGACCTGCTCCATTTTAGACCACTCTATTATAGAGGAGTACATTATCAAGTTTTATATTAGATAACCTCATCGTATTCACCTTATTTGTTTGGATCTTGTCAATGTACTTTTCTATGTATTGATGAATATATATGAATATATATGGTTTGTTGCTTATATGGATGAGACTTGGCTATAAGTTAGCTATTACCTTATCAATTGAGAGGATTCTTTATGTTTGTTGATACCTTGCTTCAATTCATATCCATTTCACATTGTAAAAACAATTGAAGATACTAGGTGGCATGTATCACTTAACCCTTAAGCGGGCCGAATGTCGAAAATCGACATTCTGGATGACAGAAACTTTGGAGAGCCATAACTTCTTCATCCGGACTCCGTTTTGGACGAAATCACTTGGGTTGGGTCCCAAATCAAGTTTAGTTCATGTCATAAAAATCTCAGACCCACACAATGAAGTATGAATTAATGGCATGCATTTCAGTGACAGCAGCCTAGTTTTAGACATTTTTTCCTTTGTAAAATTTAGGGCAGTTTTCACCATTGCAGGGCCATAATTTGCACAAAGAAATTTTTCTCATGGTTTTTTTTGTTCAAGGATGCTACTGAGATGAAGGTGAACAACATTCTAATTGGTGACTTTTTCATTGCAATAAGTCTAATGGTAGCATTTTCACTTTAAAGTGAAAATGATGAAATTATGTGATCATTTTTGAGTATTAATACATTATGATCTCGCAATCTATGAAGCCTCATGACTCAAAATTTGAACCACATGATGTTCAATATGTATACAACAAGATTGTACGGTTGAGATTTGGATAACACACTTTTACCTCCACCTATGACAATGCTTTTGAGGATGTTTTCATTTTACTACAAATGAGTCAAACCATTTAGGGGTTAACCCCTAAAAATCCAGGGGTTTCCTCGACCTCCATAACCAAAAACTGCCATTTTTCACCTTCGTTGGGAAATGGGGAAATGGAGAAACTTTTTTTTCCGGTTTTAGACTTTGAACCGTAAGATCTTGTACCTAACTTGTATACAAAGGACTGGTCAAAATTTCAACCGTTGGATGTTTGTCATTTGTGAGATCGTAACAATCAAAGTTTCACCAACACTTTTTTTTGCCGCTGCGTGAGAGGCATTGTCTAAATGGTGCCAAGGGCAACTTGATGATTGTTATTCCAAATATTTTTCCCTCATTTTTTTTCATGTAGGTAATCAAGTTGGGTATGCTCATGCAAAATTTTAGAGACCAATTCCACTTTTTGACCTTAATGTAAAATATTTTATGAAAGAAGGTCTAAATACAACCATATAGTAAAACAAGCACCACGTATGATATATTTAGTTTGAGAAAAATCTCGACGGTGAGAAGGTGCATTTATGATAATGTGAATTTTGAAAAAAAAAAATCTTGGAAAAAATTCAAAATCTCGAATTTTGGCAATTTTTGAAAGAAAAAATTGTAAAATTACTAGAAATTGTGAAGATTGTTTTTGAAAGTTTTGGAGGCTGCCCTTGTAAAATTGGTAAACTTTTTGACTTCGGATACTTTGGAATTTGAATAGTAACTTGGTAATGAACATATTTCTAAAAAAAAAAAAATTAAAAAAAATTATTTTAAACTGCCCGTTTAGGACTTGAAACCTAAAATTTTTAGGTGAAGGTTATAAAATTAAAATTTGACTTTGAAAATTTTACCACATACACATTACTGTATGGGGAGCACCCAATAAAAATCTTAGGCAAAAATATCATTTTAAATGCTTAAAATGAGCTGCCTGAAATCTCAGAAAACCGAATCGGTTTTCCTGGATTTTTAGGGGTTAATCAAGTATTGTGTATCCCTACAAGAGACACATCTTCCACCTCATGGACAAACTTAATGGCTTTCTTTCTAGTTTAGCGAAGAAGTTGCACTAAGCCATCTCAAAATTTGCTTAAGATGAGAGTTCAAATGTCTACAAGCAATTTCCTAATACTCTCTATTTTGTCAAAGCATGTTACACACTAATACAAGTTTTGATTAAAGTACATATGCAATCCTAGCCCAGAGTGAAGCTAGGTTATGAGCCATGAACATTGAGGATTAAGCAGCTAGCAAAAACTCTTGAGCGGTGAGCTTACGATAAGGCAAAAATTTAAGAAATATTCGGAAATGAGATTGATTTTATGGATATATAGCTACTTTTCCAGAATCTCATGTGTGGTTGTAAAAGCATATTACCATGGGAAGAGTAGCCTAAATTTGTGAACCAATGTAACATGTAGAAGATTGTGCTAGGGTTTTAGGTGCCATAATATACAAATACAACATACATGACTATTAGAAAAGGAAACCCGCATAAAAAAATTGTAATTTGCAAATCAATAAAAGTCAAAAGAAGACTTTAAGATATGAAATATACATATATGCTTAATTTCTTCAAGCCTGAGTAAGTAGTGTAGACTAATGTTATAGGAGCATAAGAGTCGTGAATACAAGGCCCTCTATCAAATAGAATATTGTTGTTGACAAAAACATGTGATAATTGAAAATTTATGTTCTATGAACAAAAATAAAAATAAAAATAAAAATAAAATTATATATATATATATATATATATATATATATATATATATATATATATATATATATATATATATATATATATATATATATATATATATATACAATATAACAATACGTACTAAAATAAAATCAACTAGTGGAATCAATGGTGCATGCATGAAGACATCCCTTGTGCACTCGAGTTTGCAGTAGTACCTAAAAAGATAATGCAAATGCTTGCAATTTACCCATTTCCCTTTCTTTCCAAGAGAAATTGTAGTCATCCTAGTGAAGTCAGGACAAGTACAATGTGGAAAATTGTTGATGGAGATACGGTAAATATTATTAGTTGGAGCCGCAAGAGAAATAACTGATCCATACCTAGGGTGAGGGACAATTGTGACTCCAACAATACTATATTCATCCATAAGAGCCGAACTCTCCCACTTGTTTTTGTCATTAACATTAGCACCATGAAGACTTTGACAAACAACTTTTCCATACCTAGTTGGCGCATGACTATCGGGGTTCTTGGAAATATAAACCCCAAAGGGAGAAAGAGAAAGATTAAGAATGATTTTGAAAAGATTGCTTGGTGACACATGGGTCACCTCATACAATAGTGTATTGAGAGACTCTTCAACACGCGCTCGTGTTGCCCATGAAGAAAGACGAGGTACTGAGTGATTCACCTTATCCAGACGGTGAGAGTCAAACTCTTATCTAGGAGGTAACTCTAATTTTCTCTTTATAGAGCAAGAAATCTCTGCTCCTTTTAAGCCAAAGTTCGTAAGGGGCAAGTCTTTGGCACATGGAATAGTCTTCATTACTTCCACCAAGAGATTAGAAACCATCACTTCGCATTGTTGCCTACAACTTTAGGGCTCTATTGCTTGGTTTAGTCCCTCTTTTCTACCCTTCACCCACCCTATGTAATTTTTTATCTCCATGAAAACACAAATAAAATTTTGTATGGTCGCATCATAAGTACAAGTCATCTTGTTCCACGATGCTTGCTTTATTCTAAGCAAGGTTGCATGTAGGATCCTTTCCTATCTCTTCCAAAGTTAGATACTACATAAAAGAAAATGTTCAATAAATCAAATGAAAAATAAAAAAATAAAAAATATATTAATCGAAAGCTTTAATTTTATTGACAGCTAATATACTAAACTTACTATTTGGAATTCGCCACCCACTACTTGTATAAAAAATGCCGAAATCTAAATCACTCTTGTAAGTGTGTCACAACATCTTCCAAAGCTGCACGAGATAACAACCACCAGTTTTTGATGACGTGGATTTGAGTTTGAGCTTCCTTCAAAGTCTTTGGATTTTTGTAGGCTTGACATAGTTGCTTGTGATGAGCTTGCAAGGACGGTTTGATGTACTTCTACGTATACTTATTCAAGTTGGTAGACCACTAAATGATCACTGCATACCCAAGGTTTGATTGAAGTACTTTGAAAGCCAAAAGATATTATTCTAGATTGGTTCGCATCTACATAAAATACTCTATTTTGAAAATTAACCATTTGTTAATTCAATTTCGATCTACCTATTTTATAAATTGTACCAATATACGTAACCACAGTTATAGGATACCTTCTCAAATATTTAATGTCTTGAATGTATTCCAAAATCAAACTGTCGGCTCATACACTTCCACATCACTTTGTGGACATAATCATTTTTCATAGTCATAGGTCCACAGTCGGTAACTAAATGATGCATAACTGCTCAAGTGTAAATTGCATATTGCTCATTGCTTAAGACTTGCCATTCTTCCCTAGCCTAGCACCAAAGCTATATTCCTACCTCTAATGCTAATTGTGGATACACATTTTCAAAACACCTATGACAATTGCTTGTCAACTCTTCGAAATGGGCCTATATTTAATAGCTTATGATAATATACAAGTGAGTAGGTATATGTACGAGAGATAAATCAACTAGTGGTAATCATGAACATACATGGATGAGATAAAATTTTCACACAATGTAGAAAAAACAAAAGAAAACATTTTTCCTTCACGATTATGTGATAAATTACTATAATCATTGTTTCAATGTGAGTGACTTCATAGTTTGTTGTAAGGAAGAGTAGCTTTGAGAATAAATTATTACAAATAACAATGTTAGTGCCCATAGGAGGGCTCTTTTTGGAAAGAAATGCAAACTAATAGAGCTACCAATTTTGTTTTAAAACGCTCTTTTATTCCACAACATCCAACCACCTTGGTGAGTGGGTTTGACAAGTTTAGCAGACATCCTCCTAATAAACCGGTAGCTTCCTTTGTAACGTTTAGGCTGAACAATCCACCACAATCATGCTCAAGTTAATAACATCATTTAGTTGATAAGAAAAACTCAAGTCGTGTGTAAGCAAAGAAATTTTACAAGTTGAGTTTCATTTGTTTCGAAAAGTAAAGATCCAATCAATGTTCTTTTAAAGAAATAAGATGGCTCTGGTTAAGCAAATTCTAAAGAGAATTTGTCATTTAAAACATCGTGATTTTGAATGATTGTATAGAAGTATGGAAAGAGTAACATGATTCATTTATCAAGGTAGCTTAGAATTCAAACCTTATCAATGTAGATTGATTCTCGAAGTTGTGATCCTTTGGAGTTAAAACATCCATAGCTCTCCTGCCATTACATATCCACATTGGCACGAACAGGTGATGAGCTATACGTACTTTCCACTAAAGTATGATAATATTCTCTAAGTATGCATCATATGAATCCTTCCCATATATAATCAATTTTCATTCCTTTTTATTTTTACAAGGGGTGAATCCATTGTTTCTTCCAAAATGATACCGTGTTTCTTTGAATGAAAATAATGCAAAAAGGTAGGTCTGATTACCGCATGTGGACGCCACTCATAATGCCGAGGTCTTTCTACAACCAGCGTTCGGGTCAAAAAGATGTGCTCTAATGGCCTGGCACCACAATACCCACTCAGTTCTTATCATAATGTTATATTCACAAATCAGCTCACCACTCTATACAAAAATTCAAAGTCTTCTCAATGTAATATGACCGATTATGATGACATGTGACTACAAACCATCAAAACATGGCTATAAGATGATTATCACTAGTCGTATTTTCAGTCATTTACTCATGGTTTCTCTGTACAATATGACCACCCTCATAATCATAAAACCTTAAATCTATTGGAGTGGGCGTTGTAGTGGGCCAGGAATGATTAAGTATGAATTTTCCAGAATAAGCTTTTGCATGATGAATGTTACCGGTCGTATTTGTTAACAGGAAGCTTGTTCATTCTCTTCAAGACATCAAAGCCCTTCACCACTTGACCAAAGATGACATTCTTTCCTGCATCAACGCTTCCAGCTCATTCCATTAGTGGGAGCTTTACAGTACCTGTATGTTTACTATATGTTTATGAACCAAATGCTCAATTGCGCATTTTCTCTGCTACCTCATCAGATAGTGCAAAAACTGTTGATACTTCCAAGCTTTTCATGTAACAAGAATTAAAACATACTCATTCAATCCATTAACACATGATGATCCAAAGTTTGAAACATTCTGATAGGAAAAACTGAAGTATCACAATTACATGTCCAACAGAAATTGTCTTTGACATCGAAACGAAGACTCATTTCTGCAAAGAATCATGTTTGAAGATGGATATGCTTACCATTGAGCCAAGGGCAAGGGCCGAGAGTGATGAAAAACTGGCTGCCATTAGTATTAGGAGTGCGTTTGTTGCACATGGACACCACTCCCGGCTTGTCATGCTTCAAGCGGAACGTGTGTTCGTCATCAAAAGTTGGCCTGCTCTGCACTCCTCAACACCATTCTTAATGACCTCTCAAATTCACAGACCTCTCTGCTTAAGAATCTGAATTATGGAATCTGAAATTTATTTATATGTAAGAGAAAGAGTACCCGTAGATGGACTCCCCGCCTCGTCCTGTCGATGTCGGATCACCGCATTGTACCCACAAATCCTTCACTCATCCGATCAATCGCATCAGCACACTCGAATGAGAACAAGCATTCAATGCAATATTCCACAATGATGGCACTTCTGGGCTTAGAGAGGGATGCATCACCGATTTTGTCGTGACCAAATTAAAGCTTTGTTACAAAATGGCCATTTTGGTATGTCAAAATTTGTCACTTCAACGGAGTTGCTTACTCTTGTTCGATTGGGAGGTTTCCTGAACTCTCACCTTTTGAATCCGGTTGAACAAACAGGGCTCGAAGTAGCCGTCCCGACAATGCTCCAGGAAGCTATGGCACGTTTTCGGAGACACGTCCAAATGCATCTATATCACAGAGAATAAACGAATGCTTCCCTTCAAGTCAGCAAGATGTAACTTGATGTTGCTCAGAACTCTATGTTTGAAATGGAGCTAGCTTCAACACAAACTACGGTACGTTATTAGCTGAGTTTCGAATTACTGCAAAAGGAACGGAGGGTGACAGTGCGACCTTCAAAACTTGTGACAACAACACCACTTTCGTGTAGTAGTATTTGTTTTACAGATAATAACTCTGAAGATGCATGTGAAAATTCATACCTCGAGGAAGATGTCGCCGGCAGTTGTGTCCAAGATGACAACAGGGTAAGGCTTCTCGTACTCCGGATACGGATACAGCATTTGGCTGGTCTCGCCTCGGATCACCTCCTTGCACATTGCTTCACTCATCCGCGCCATCGTGCCTTACTTTGCTCAGATCGAGTTACACAAGCATGCAGCAGAAAGCCTCACCCGACTCTGAAACTCCGAATCCAATGTCTGCTCGTTGATTTGCAAGAATAAACTTCTCTTCAAGAACAAGAAGCATAAACCTCAGTGATGATAGCGGAATTTTGCACTTGGAGCCGAAGGGTTAGAAAAAGACAGTGACCTTTCAGAGACTAGGCTCATGAAAGGTATGAAACCCACATACGAGTATACTCTACTGTACAAGGCTTCAAGGAAGAGACGACGATCCTGACCTAATTTTGAGTACTCTGTGATTCACGTGAAGGTGAGAATTGAGCCAGGGCTTTGAGGGGATTGTTGAGTTGCCTTGGGTGAGGAAGCAATGAGGGTGTCATGGCGGAAGCAGAGCCGGCCGCAGAGGGAGGAGAGCCTGCAGCAGGTGAGGGAGGCGAGGGAGAGGAGAAGAAACTCGAGTACTGCCAAGAGATCTCCGAAGAGCAATTGACTGCCTTTTACGAGAAAGCTGCCGACAATGAAGAAGCAGCCAAGTAAATGCTCTTGCCTCCATACTCCAATGCATGCAGGCTAATCTTCTGCCCTAATCTTGTGTGGTGTTGGGTGATGGAACGGCAGATATGTGGCACTGGACATTCTCAAACTGCCGGACTTCACGCATGATGGCAACATTGGCATGATCGTCGACTACTTCGTCGGCATTCTCATGTTGGCAATTCGTCACCCACAACCTTAACGATACTGTGATCGTCATTTTCGTTGAAGTCTTGATGATTTCACTTGAGTACAGAAGTTCCATGCTGTGATTTACACCTCTGCTCTTTGCGCAGGTTTGCGCAAGAGGAGCACATGAGCCCACCGCACACGCTGCTCATGTATCAGTTGGGCATGGAAACTCTAGAAAACATAAAATGTAAACTGTGCATTATCATTCTTTTGCATTCAGAGAACATTAGGTTTGTCAAAGAAAAGTGACCCGTAAGACCCTCTTCATGCTCCACTGGTGCTCACCGGTTTCTCCGAAGCTTAATGCATTGCAACTCTCATTTTCTTTACGAATCAGAAGAGAGAAGAATTGCTTTCGCTTGTTTGCAAGCACGGTTTCTTACTAACCTCGACCGGCGGATGAATTGCAGCTGGGTACAGTATGAAGAAAACCGAGAAGAAGTTCAAGAACCAGGTGTTCAGGTGGACTGTGAAGGTGAAGAACACGGCTTACGCGCCTGTGCTCACCATGATAGAGTTGCAGAAGATCGTTCCTTACTTCATGAGCACGTTACGGTTTAATCTACCCTTCGATTGATCTACCATTCTAGCTTTACAAGCTACCGACACATTCAATGTATTAATTAACAAGATGCACGTGTTGCGATTGCTTTTGCAGAGTGTTTCAGCATTACAAGCTGTTTCTCTTCTGCTTCAACCGAGAGCCTCTCCACTGGAAATACTACGAGGAGGTTTTCATCGAGTACCCTGGAAACATGTTGTACCCGCTCAAAGACTACGATCTCATGGAGGAGATCGACGAAGACAAGGTAAATAATAGTCTTGAGCCTATTGATTGCAAATTTCAACACTTATCCACCCTTCATTCTTTCATAGTTACCTTCAATGCAAATCCAAGCACTCAAACAATCATCATCTTTCATACCTGCAATACACGGTCAAACTTTCAACCATATCACAGCTTTCATCATTTCATTTCAATGCAAATCCATATGTTTCAGCACTTCACCTTCCATTCTTTCGAACCTCCGATGCAGATTCAAACATTTGAACACTTTACACCCTTCACGTTACACTTTCTTACGATGCAAAATCAAACATGATAGTTTTTCATGCGATTTCTGACAATTGAAGTCTTCACACCCTTCATTCTATCCATGAAACCTTCAATGCAAAAACTCTTCACATCACTGTTTCCTTCCTTCACTGCAACTTCAAACATTCGAACATCCTTCATCCTCTCAAACTCTTACACATCATTTGCAAGTACAAGAAGAACTCTACCGTTCAATAATGTTACTGAGAGGGATGAAGAGAGTAGCATACAATTTGATGGTTGCTGAGCTAAAATTGCAGCAAGCGTGGATCGAGTACGAGCAAACGTGGGCGCAATGGGAGGCCGAGAGAGTGGCGAAAGAAATGAGAGAGGAGTGGTTGCTGGAGAATCCGCTGTTTCCTCCGGAGCCGAAGCGGGATCCGGAGAATCTGGACGAGGCCATTGAATTCACGGTGCGGGATAAAGTGGAAGAGGTGTTCAATTCCATGCAGGAGCAGTATGGAGAGCGCAAGAGTGTGATCTACGACCGAGTGCGGACTCTCAAAGCGAATGATCCCAACTCTGCCTACTTGCGAAGGCTCAAGTTTTTTGGGATCACACCGTATTTCTAATCTCTCTCACTGGAGAGGTAATCTCAATATCGTTAAAATGGCAGTTGACAGCGGTCTGAAAGAAAGCAAAAATGGTAGATTCAGGAGTAGAAGAAAGTGAGTTGTGCTTGAAGTCAAGTAGCATGTTGCAATAATCTAGTTTGACATCACTCGATGTAAAAAGCACACATGGAATATAATGAAAATCTTCATCAAGAGCATGGGTATTGCACTGAAAATAGTCACTTCCGTGCACTTTATAAAGCCCTGCATACTTTACAATCCCACCCATACTCGCAATGCATGCGTTCGCATCATGAGTTCTCCATTGCTCCCCATTGCATGTGTTTCTAGCCGCTTGTCTTCTCCGAGAGTTGTTTCTGTCGGGATGCCGAAAATAGCTTCCGAACAACATTGCGGAGAGGTTCCCTTGCTAGCCAGGAAATCGGACATGTAGCAAATTTTGAGCCTGCCTTGAAGATGAATTGTGTTTTGTGCTTGGACGGTGGCTCTCCTTCTTGAAGACATACATGCAATAGTTGCATTTTATGTTGTTTCAGCGCAAGGGTGGCCATGCTCTTAGTTGGCTAAATTGTATCATTCATTGCTAGTTTCAATGTAAAAGGCTTTGAGAATCAGTCAACTTGTTGTATGTTGATGAACAAGTGAATGTTGTTCAAGAGTTATGTACTGAATATTTGTTTTGTGCGTATTCTTTGTGATTGGAGTGGAGGCGTGACTGCAATGAACATTTGGATGTTGTAGTCAACAAGGTTGTCCATTTCTTAACCCCTAAAGGTCCAAGAAATCAGAAATCGGTTTTTGGAATTTCCGTAGGGAGAAAATTCAGCCAACTTTGACCATTATAATCTCAAAATTGGAGAAAAACTAACGGTTCAAATTTGACATTTGAGAAATGGGTCAAGTTAACTTCAAGATCCTATGGTTGGATCTTCTAATCAATGCTTAGATTGAGTTTCTTTGCACATGAAGTAGAAGAAGGTTCTTTTTGATAATTTAAACAATTCTGTATCAAGGACCTTTAGGGGTTAAGTTGATGGTACAAAATATTGTAGTGTACATATACTTAGAGTACGAAAGTGCATTTGTCAAGCCCTGATCCATAATTGAGTATATAGTGACTTGTGTAAAGGTTTCATGCTTTATAACATTGTGGCTTGAGGTTGTCTAGATGATTTTAGAAAACGAATCATTAGAGCCTCGTCAACCTTTGCCCTAAAAAATAAGACTTACAAAAGAGAGTATTCAGAGTCTTAGGAGATAACAAAGCTCGGACATGCTTGTATATAGTCCTTGTATGCAATGATCCGGAAAAACCAACGGCTAGTTCATTTTCATTCGATACCCACAAGCCGGTTGGTTCTTGAAACCATCTGGAAATTTATAAGAAAATTTCTATTCACAGTATAAATTGAGGCGATCGATGGAAGAGCTTCATAAAAAGCTAATGAAAGATGGGACATACCCTACTATTAGCGGTTAAAGCTCAAATCATTTCCCCAACCCTGCTTGTATATAATTAAAAAAATGTGAGCTTCCTCGCGAGATGGAGAAGTCATTCAAGTTGATTATGCACTTTTGTTGTACTAGGCGGTGCGTTAGTGGCTAGTGCCCACCCTGAGAAGGGTGAGTAGTCCGACATCATTGTTGTTATGTCCTGTAGGCATATCATCAAGGGTAGGTCAAACGGGCATTTTATTCACACCAACTCCACAAGTGTTCTTATTTATTTACTAGGTGCATTCACCAGGGGGTAAATACAATAATAGAGAGCTCACCAAGGAGGCAAGGATGAAGAGAAAGGGGGCTTAACAAGGATTCGAGAAATCATATCATCCTCACTGGCTAATATTCTATAGTTCTCTTGTCCACCAGGTTTTAGGTGAAACTATAGCAGCAATTGTCTCATTTTATACTAAGTATAGAAAATTTCTTGTAATTTGCATCCGTTTTTAGCGGGCGATTCCAAGAATCAACCGGCTAATAGGTTATTTACATCGGTTCGTGATGAACTTGTCGTCGATTTTACTCGATCATTGGGCTCAACTTGAAAAAACATGGGAGGAGAGGTTTTAGTGAAAAAGTAGCTTTAGTGTGGCCAAATGAGGGGTGGATTGAGAATGTTCTTAGATATTCCAAAATACCATAAAAAGGGATGAAGTTAGCATAAAGTATCAACTACATTTACTAAAAGACTGTAATGGGAAACTCAAGTGCACAATAACAAAAGTATGATAGTCAACTTCCTAGAATTGGGGCTGACTTTTGAAGGACGCGGTTGAAGCTTTTTCAGAAGCACAATTTCTGTGCAATGTCCGAAGCACCTGCTAGGAAAACAACAGCGGGCATAGGGCTCTTTTCTGTACGGACTTAACCCTAGTGTACTGTACCCAACGTACCCTACCGAAGCATAGCATTTAACCCTTAAAGGTCTGAGCGTGCCGTGGCGACCAGTAGACTACGGTGTATTTTGGTTGTATTTGGAGTGAATGTACACCTTTAATGGGTTTGAGGTCAAAGAAGAAGTTGACATTTGAATTAATGCGGTTCTAGTGAGCTATTACAATTTCAGTTTAGAGTTTCTTGTTGGTAGCAAATCCTAATTATACGACAGCGTACATACTATCCCCAAGGGACTTTTAAGGGTTAAAATGGGACGATCGTATTTAATTCGCCCCTACGAACTGTTTTCGGAGCCAGCCCAGCCAATGGGCTTTTTTCCTTCAGAATCTTTGCTATTTTCTTTTTAGATTGTTATGAATTCAGAAATCGGACCTGCGGCCCCAAATTGCCTATGGGCATGCTTTTTGACATTTTAAATCTACAAACAAAGATTTAGGGACTCTTTAGTCCCCCCAGCAATGCTCGTAGGGGTCTTTTACAACAATCCTTTAACCCTTAAACGCACAGCCCCTCTGAAAATACACTAAAAAGCAAGCCCGAGGGGCATGCTTGGGCGTTTAAGGGTTAAAATGAATCAACTGCAAGAGACGGGAAGACGATTTAGCATTCTACGCTAATATCCTCCATCCTCCATAATGAATAGGTTTTTTCAAACCACATGTTTCAAAAAGCTTAAACTAATGTAACTGTAACAGAAGTCATGCTATAAATTTGTAACATCTTTTAAATGGAATAAGGCTTTCAACACTAGAAAGTAGACTTATTTTGAATCCAACCCAACAAATTTTGCCAAAATAGAGTTCCAGTGGAGAAGATATGACTCTTTAAAGATTGGGTTGTCATCCAAAATGATCATATCCAACATCTGGCGCATTTAAGAGGTTAATCTTCATAGTATGGTTAATCTCACTAATAAAAATGATCCTGTATTTATACATTGATTTATGACAATTAGTACAACTCTGGTCAATATTTGTATAGCATGCTAAACCTATTACACGCTATATAAAACTAAAATGGTATAAGGAGGATATATTACAACAATATTGGCCTCCACTCTTCCTGTAAAAGTCAATGGGACCAGCCTAAAACTCCTAGACTAATGAGGGAGCTCTACTTTAACGACCCCACACTATTTGATTATAAATAATGAAAGTGGGATTAGGTCGTAGCAAAATAAGGAAGTAATATGATGGTCAATTGATTTTAAATCGGTGCTTGTGGTGCAAGGTGCAGCTGACAGTGGGGTATGTGGTCATCGTCAACACCACACTATTTAAATATTTAATTTCCGACATGCTTCAAATAGTCTACCATTGTTTTTTTTTCTCCAAATTAAACAGGCCCTTCAAAGATGCCATCATATCTTCACAAGTATATGCTGGAGACGTTTTTAAAATATTTTTTATTCTTTTTATTCTTTAATTTTTTGTTTTGAAACAATCTATGTATTAATCAATTTAGTATGTGCTTGAGATTTTGACTTGAGTTACCGACTTCAACCTCTAAAGCCATATGGTCTCAAAACTGCCAAATATTCTCAAAACTGCCCTCTTTTTATGCAAGGTGCATTTTATTTTTTTTTTTTATTTTTTTATTTTTTTTTTCTTCTTCTTCCTCAAATTAATTCCAAGTTTTTCTTTAAGATGTTTAACTTCTAGTATGAAGTGACATTCTTTGGGCTTCTCAATTCCAAGGCCTCCCAATCATTTGAGGTTGAGTTTCAAGTTCAAGGGCATCAAACTCAACCTCCCTATGCACCTTTGTCTGGATTCTTTTGGAAGTACTTCTTCTCACTACCTCATTCTCCCATTTCCTCCCAACTTCACTCTAATCCCACTTTTACTTAACCCCTAATGTCAAAAACAACCCAAAACGGGTCGTTTTGGATTTAGTCACCCCCTTACTTCCTGTATTTAGATTGTATGAAATTCAAACCTGTCCAAGGTTGTAGAGGTTTTTCATACCTATCCAAAAGTTCATTTCATGCTTCAAAACTCCTCATATGTTAGGAGACTATCATGGTCAAAGTTTGAAAACATTACTTGAAATGTGCCCGAAACCACCCAAACTACGGTATATGCTCGTTTATCCTCAAAATTGCCCGAAATAAATAAAGATTGCAGGAACTTCAAAATTCACCAGAAATCAAAATTTCACTTTTTTCAAGTCTTGTTTTTTGTACTTGGAAACAAGGTTTGAAGGCATGATCTCACCGTTTGGATCTTACATCTAATTATTCTTCACATGCCATTTCTATCATCAAAGAGGGGCCTTTGAAGTTGAAATTCAGCATACCTCCATGTGAAAATTCAAGCATTCCTTTCGGTTTTACAGGTTCCATGAGGGTAAAACTTGCATAAACATGTTTCAAACTCACTTCAGAACTATAATTTGAAGAGCCACACTTCAACTTTACTCTTGTAATTGGTTTTTTTAGGCTCACCAAAAACTTCAAACCAATTTTGCAAGAAGGAAAAAAAACTTTTTTTTTTTTTTTTTTCAGCTTTGAATGTTATAACCTCACATTGGTGAAGAATTCGAAACTAAATTCTCTTACACACGTACATGGACATGAAAATTTTCATCTTGCATAGAAAAAGGGTGGTTATGAGGAGTGTTGGGGGCTTTCGACTTTAGGGGGTTAATATTATACAGATACAGAAAAGCAAAAAAAGGATTGTTGTTGCAGGAGGAAACCTCGCTTTAACAGATGTACATGATACAGTGATTGGATCAAAGAGGAAATAAAATCAGAACTCTCTCCTTTTCTATGACCTTTTGATGTGGGAGCACACAATCTCACCACTATTATAGTCTAGTTCTCAATGAAATCCAATCCTAGTCAATGATCCGGAAAAGCCGACTGCTAGTTCATTATCAGCTGCAGCGTCCAGAAAGTCTTTAAGAATATTGAGGTTGATTTCCTGCTTCTTCCAAACTTTTACAGGCTAAAGGCCTGCTCGCACCTGGCCTTAGAGGAGGTCTTAGGAGGGGGTCTTATCTCTATTAGAAAGTGTGTGTTCCCACCTACATTCATTAGTAATTACCAATCCTACATGGATGTCCACATGGCACACTTTTAAGAGTAGGGTATTAGTTAACATTCAGGAGGACAAAAGAGATTTGAGGAATAGTAGGCAATACTCAAGGGAGCACCAATATTGAAAAGATTCTAAAATTTTCCTCACTTAAGAGTGGTCTTCTGTATTGTCCCACTTGAGGGGCCATTACGTAATCCCCTCACTATTGAATACACCTTTACGAACCTCATTGATAACACCTCTCCTCAAAAGAAGGTATTACTCCCCAAATTGTGGGGGTGTTAAATTTTTATCCACACTCTTTGCAAAGGCCAGGTACGAACAAGCCTTAAGTCATTATTTTTATAGACTACATTTGTATTAGTCTTAGGCTCGTGCCGAACCCTGATCAACTTATGAAAATAGTTCACTAGTCGGTTGATTCTTGAAACCACCCGCTAAAAACAATGAAAAAATATAAGAAATTTTCCATTCTTTGTATAAATTAAGGCAAATGTCAAAGAGCTCTATAAAAAGCGTGTATACGATGGGAAATATTGACTATCAGTAAGATAAAGCACAAATCAATTTTCCCAACCCTGATCCTAATTCTCCCTTAGAACTTTGAAATATGGAGGGGGACTAAGGCCCGGTTCAGACTGGGAAGTCCGGTGGAGGCGGACAAAACCGGATGTCCACCATTTTGTCCACTACATTATGGAGGGAAAGGCGCCTACGTGACAAAACCCTATGATGATGACGCAAAGGTGGTGCATGCAAGGAGGGGAGGAGGAGGCAAGAAGACCTTGGTTTGTCCATTGGACAAGATTTGGGGTCACCTCCCAAGGTGACCCCAAATCTTGTCCGGTGGACAAAAGGATACATTGGATTTTTGGAGGGAAATGTGCCTATGTGGCAAAATCCTAAACCGGACGTCCTTAGAGTGTGAAAGCCCCAGCGGACGAAACCTCCACATTGCCCAATGGAAGGCCGGAGAATTTCGTTCGCCTCCACTAGACGTCCCAGTCTGAACCGAGCCTAATAAAAGGGTGCCCTAGTTTGTGATGTATATGCTACAAAATTCCAAGAAGAGGGCCTCTATGTCAAAATAGGGAGGTAGATCCCATTTACCAGTAATTTTTTTGAAAAAATAATGACCTTGCACGGATAACAAATGAAACTCGGATCCCATTAATGATGGGGAAGAACCGACGGCTAGTTTATCATCCGCTGATGGATTTAGCACATTGGCCAATCCATTCATGAAACCACTACACTAAATTTGATAATTAGTGTTAGATACACTAATTTACATAAACATGTAATAAGTTTTTACTGTTGTTTAATAATTTTACCCACTATATTGGCCAAGATGGGGGTCCTTATATAGTATCAGAATCAATGCTCTTGGTAAATTTTTTTAAACAAAAGTAAAAACTTATAGCATTTTCATATCTTATAATAATCTAACACTAATTTATCAAATTTAGTGTAGCTAAAACCCCATGAAAATTACAAATAAATTTCTATTCTCAGTATAAAATAAAGGAACTGCCCGGGAAATGCCGGTTATTAGCCAGTAAAAGTCAAAAAATTCCCGAACCCAGGGCCCCACCTCCTTGAGAACCAGAATTGAATGTAGTGCATGCAGTTTGAGTGCAGGTAGCCGTGGAGAATGCGGTGCACAACGGCAAGAGCGGCGCAATTGCTAGCGAGAAAGGGCCCTCCCCGCACTGCAAAGCACGCGCGCCTCGACTCGCGGGCGCTTGCTCGCTCGCTCAGACAATTCTCGCATCGCCGAGGAGGGGGGGGGGAGTCGACGCCGGGAGATGGTACCGCCAACTCCACTCGCCACCATCCATCGCCCCCACACCCACAAACGACTCCACTCCTTTGACACTTCGCCGAATACTCCCCCGAAAGCAGCGGGAACCTTCCTGCCTACTGCTCACACTCAGCTCAGTCCTTGACGGGCGGGGCACGCATTCGGCAGTCCTCCATGGCCTCGAACACTCCACGGAGCGCCTGTTGGTCGCACCCCCCCCCCCCACCACCTCCTCCCACGAAACTGGACCCCGCGCAACGAGTTATTTTAACTATATCTCAATCCCCTCTTGCATTGATGACCGACAATCCTGGCCCCGGACCCTCAACTAGTGGTTCACTAGTTGACGAGGCGCAACTCATCCAACGTACATAACATGTTGCTCGAACGAAATATATTGCTAGGTTGAGCTAGATCACGGTCGGTAGCACACTGAATCCTATCTATCGATTCGTGTGCGGGAGATTCGCATTGAATCGGATTGAAGAAGAATAAGATATCGTCTGTTCGTGGAGAAATTTTAGCTTTCTGTGGTGCTGGCTGGTCACGATGAATGACCCGGAGGCGGGGAGACCCGCGGCGGAGGCGCCGTTGCGGCGCACTACGAAACGAACTCAAGCCAATGCGCTCTTCCGCAAAAATCTCACGTACCAGGTACCCAGTCGCCACCATTTTTATCGAATGAATGGGTTAGAATCCGACTGTTGTTGAGATTGATCAAGAAGGTTGTTGTTGCGAAACGGAACTGAGGATTTTTGGGGATGTTGCAGAAACGGAACTGGAGGACGAATTGTTGCTTGGTGCTGTTTCCGGTGTCGTTGGTGGTTCTTCTGGTGGTGCTACAAGGGGTGATAAATACCCAGTTCGGCGACAGGTTCAAGTGCGGGTGCGAGTGCGTGCCGAATCCTAACGGCGGGCCTTGCACGGAGCAGTGCGGGCTGGAGTATTCCACCGACGAAGAGGCGCCCTTCTGCGGCGTCCCCAATCCGGCTCCATGGCCGGCGCTTCTGCAGATCCCCAAACAACAGTTCATGGCCGTGCAGAGCCCGCAAGCGCCCGACTTGACGCAGACCGCCTCGTGCCGCGCCACTGGCACCTGCGCCACATCCATCCCCTACACCGGCACCAACAAAACCGCCGCCGATTGTAAAGCTCGCACCCCCTCCCATGACCATTTTGAGTTGGAATCGAATTTTCCAGAATTGGGTTTTCTTAATTCTTATCTTGTGATTGATCTCCATGCGCAGCTATGGCGAGCTTTTTATTGAGTGAAGCTGCACTCAACCTCAGCGACCCATTTTATTCGATTGCGCAATCCGTTGTGGTCAGTTCAAATTCCAACTCCTCTTGAATGGAGCTCCTCTACCTATGCTTGGTTGTCCTGTCACATTCAAGCATTCAGCTACTCACTCTTTCTATGAGCTTCATAATCTACAGGAGGTTCCCTTACCCTCAATCTTTAATCTGGAATCTACCAACTTTTCTCCTTTTTTATAAGCTACATCATCCACGGTAGTTTTTGATCACTCCTGCAATGCACACATAATCTACAGTGGTTTCCCTTTCTACACTCAATCTCTAATCTGAAATCCACCGTCTTTCCTTCTTTGCTATAAGCTACATCATCTACTTCTTTTTAATCTATCATCTTTTCTTCCTTTTTAGCGCGCCACTTTCGATTACTTACAAATTTGAAATTCTGGGCACAGGGTACATCGGCGCTTCCATGGATCAATTTGCTGATAGATTCGGGGTTCACGTCCGAGCAACCGCTGTCGGTGCTTCGCCGTTCATGTGCGGGCTCAGCAGACAACACCTCCTCGTTCACGATCACCGCCCAAGGTGGATACAACATCGTGAAAGGTCGGTAACCACATTCGAACCTTCTTGGATTAATACCTTCAAATCAATCACACATTCATCGTATTGATGATTGAGGATGCGTGCAGAGTTCAAGTGCTTGGATACAACACTGTTGTGGCGAAACAATGTGTCGTCTATCAACGATCTGATCTACAAAGGATACCGTGACGGTACCAGCAAAACGAATATCTCCGAATATCCAACTGGTAAATAACTCTGCAACATAATCTGCGGACCAAAACCACCATCTTGTCACAAGATGTTATTCTCGTGCCATATTTTGTTATGCTTTCAAAACGGCACCTTAGAGCCAATGATAATGTTCATTCTGATGGAAAGTTGTCGATTTCGGCTGTAAAAAGTACTGATTCAACGTGATGAAATGCAGCTTACGACTTCGGGAGCACAAACCTCGGCGTGTTCGACGTGAACGTCTTTTACAATGACACGTTCGCCAATCGAACAGTGAATCAACCCTCGTTTTATCAACGAGTATCTCGCTCCATGAACATGGTCAGTCACATTCTCCGTCCAAACAACAATCAATTCCAACATCGATCAGAACTAACATATACAATGGCAGGCATCGCAAGCATTCTTGCGTTTCAAGGTGGGACCAACAGCATCACTCCCGCTCCTCTTCAATCGGGAGATGCCGAAGCCCGAAACGCAACTACGTCTAGATTTCGCTTCACTCCTCGGACCACTCTTCTACATGTGGGTGTTAGGCTTCATGTTCGCCGTGGTACTCATGGCCCTCGTGTACGAGAAGCAATACCATCTCCGAATGATGATGAAAATGCACGGCCTGAGTGATAGTGCTTACTGGGCGATCACCTACGTCTACTACGTCGCACTCTTCTGTGTCTACATGCTCTGCTTCATCGCCTTCGGCTCCCTTGCCCGTAAGGCTCGCTCCATTCGATCATGGTTTTTGCTTTGTTCGATTGCTGATTGGTCTGTTGGATGTTGCAGGTTTGGCTTTCTTCACGAAGAATGACTACAGTATTCAATTCGTGTTCTACTTTTTGTATATCAACATGATCATCTCGTTCGCTTCTCTTGTTTCCAGTATCTTTCGGGATGCGAAAACCGCTACAGGTATGTCGATGTCGATCGAATGCTTGCATTGATTTCATCCACGCTCGAGATCGTGGATTGTGTGACGAAATTATTTGTTGGATGGTGCAGCGTTTGGGTACCTTTACGTGTTTGGATCCGGACTACTCGGTGAATTCCTCTTCAAAAATTTCGTTGTGGACACGAACACTAGCAGTAAGTGCATTCTTGCTTGCTTATTTTCTTCTGGACTTCAAAATATTGCGCAATTTCAAATAAATCTGGACTCATTTATGAAATCTGGACTAGAATTTCCAAATTTGTCAAATGGTTTTCATGCTGATTGAAGATTAGCCTTGAGGATTTGAGTGCTTGTATACTCTTGTGGAATTTCACATGCTTTTCCTTATTTAGTTCATGTCTTGTTCACAAAACCATTGTGGAGTTTAAATGTGTTACTTCGAGACTGATTGAATTCCAGAAGTAGTCAAATGTAGCACTTTTATTGATTGAATGCTGATTCCGTGTTGTGTTTTTGGCAGGAAGGGTTGTCACTGCCTTGCAGATTATTCCTCCATTTGCGACTTATCGTGGTCTCTATGAGTTTGCTGCATACGCATTCAAGGCTGTCTACACGGTAAAGACAATCGAAGCCAAATGTGTTCATATGCTCTTTCAGGTTTCTAGTGATTATTGATATGGAAATTGTTTGTGGTTGAATTTCAGGGTTCGAAGGGAATGACGTGGAGCAACCTGAACGACAGTGAGAACGATATGAAAACGGTGATGATCATCTTGGCAGTGGAGTGGATAGTGTTCCTGCTGCTCACACTCTACTTGGACCAAGTGGTGTCGGCCGACAACGGAATCCGAAAGCATCCTCTCTTCTTCTTGGGCTTCAAGAGCAAAGGAGAGGCCACGAAAAGTGGTGACGCCAAGCTCACCACCGCTCGCTCGCGGAGGTTCTCGGGTAGCAGGCGGTCTATGGCTCACGTCAACTCCGAGGATGCGAAGGCGAAACCGGATCGAGCCGACGTCGCTCGCGAGGTCAGTCTCCATTAATGTGCGCTTGCTGATTGATTGATTCTAGTGTATGGTTGATTGACTGATTGATTGAGTGGTGTTGTTTTGTGTAGAGGCAAAATGTTTTGGAGCTGGCGGCGAATCCGAGCACGGAGTACCCGATTGTGTGTGATGATTTGAAACGGGTGTATCCTGCGCGAGATGGCAACCCTCCTAAGTACGCCGTTAAAGGATTCTCGCTTGCCGTGCCGAAAGGCGAGTGCTTCGGTATTCTGGGACCCAACGGCGCCGGGAAGACGAGCTCCATCAATATGGTATGATCGGCATCCTGCACTTCATTGTCATATTTCGGTTATGGCACCTGATGTCATTTCGGAGTATTTAATGCTCCTTTGTAATATCACCCTCTTTTAATGAATTGGATTCTTTGAACAGAATGCTGTTTTAACAGAATTGACGATTTGTGAAAGTTGGGGAGGATCGACTGAGAGTTGGTGGGGGTTGCAGATGATAGGATTCTTGAAGCCGACTGCAGGCACGGCGTACATTCAAGGCATGAACATCCTCACAGAAATGGACCGTATCTACGCCTGCATGGGTGTCTGTCCTCAGCACGAGTACGTCCCGTGCCCCTGTCTGCTTTCTAGTTTCAGAGCCTCACTTTCTTTACATCGGCGCTTTATTAATAAAGTAAGGCAGAAGACTGAAAGGAAGTGAAGATGGTGGAGTGAGCAAAGGAAGGTTATCAATAACATGCTTCTCACAATGATTCATTGCAGTTTTCTTACCTTGTGGGTTTTCGCCGTGCAGTTTGCTGTGGGGCCAACTGACCGGTCGGGAGCACCTCTACTTTTACGGTCGTTTGAAGAACTTGAAAGGCCGTGCACTCACTGATGTAAGTCCATACCGCAATCTCGTACTGTAACAATGCACTTAGCCTGATTCCAATTGAATAAATGCATTCGATCGTTAGCACCAGCATTGATGGTACTGGACTTGATATGGTGCAGGCTGTGGAAAGTTCGTTGAGAAGTGTGAACCTTTGGGAAAGCGGAGTGGCGGACAAGCAGTGCCGCAAGTACTCGGGTGGTATGAAAAGGAGGCTCAGCGTTGCCATCTCGCTCATCGGAAATCCTCAGGTATAATCTCACGTTCGCATGTTTGCAATTACACTAATACGTTGGCGACGGGGAGCCTGATGAAATCGTTACGGGAATGTGCAGGTGGTGTACATGGACGAGCCCAGCACGGGTCTCGACCCCGCGTCGCGGTACAACCTCTGGAACGTGGTGAAGCAGTCGAAGCAAGACCGCGCCATCATCCTTACCAGTAAGCCCGATCACGCATCACACACTCTGCGAATTTTATGATAACAATCTCCTCGTCTAATTGGAAATTGGAAGAAGTAAAGATGGTGAACCGTATGAGTGAAGAAAGAGGTTCATGTAGATTATGGCAAACGTGAAAAATTGAATGGCTGCCACAACCAATCTCAGTTTGCATCAGTCTGTTATAGAAATCCGTATAAGAGAAAGAACGATGATAAACTCTGGGGTAGAAAGTCAGTGAAGGAGGGAGAATTCTACTACGATTGCATGACCCACCAAGTAAAATAGCTGGAGATTTGACATAACAACCACAACCAATCCCACTCTGGACACATCAATATGCCATCGAAACTAATATATGAGCATTGCAGCGCATTCGATGGAAGAGGCAGAGGCGTTGTGTGATCGACTGGGGATCTTCGTGAACGGCGAGCTCCAATGCATCGGCAATGCGAAAGAGGTAAATAATAATTCATCACCGAACCACTTCCATTGTTGAATTTCAGATACTCGGCTAAGCGAGAGGGTTGTTGATTGATTGGGTGCGTGCAGTTGACGGCGAGATACGGCGGGCTGTACGTGCTCACGATCACGACACCGCAAGAGCGAGAGGTAGAGGCGATGGAGTTGGCCCACTCGTTGACACCGAACGCCAAGCGAATCTACGCCCTGTCCGGCACGCAGAAGTTCGAGATGCCGAAAACGGAAGTGAACGTGGCGACCGTGTTCACCGCCATCGAGCATGCGAAGGAGCGCTTGCAGATCAAAGCGTGGGGTCTGTCTGATACCACTCTTGAAGATGTGTTCATCAAGGTGGCCCGGAGCGTCGACGGTGGAAGCAAATTGCAATAGTTCTCTGGTAGCTATCGGAGTGGGCTTGTGTTTCTGATAGTTATCAGGTAGTTGATTGAGCTCTATCTTGGTAGAAATTTTATCTTTCGATATTACTTGGGTGATATTACAGAACGTCACCCCGTTTGTGAAATAAGATCAGTCTAGCTTTTAAGATGCTTTTTGTGACATCTTAAAAAAGTGAGTTCATTTTAGTCTTATTGAAGTCACTCTATTTTAAATATTTTTTTAAATGACTATAGAGATTTATGTCTGAAATAACATAAAAATATTCCTTCTTCAACGTAGTATTTATACTCATACAAGAATTGTCCAATTTTTTTGACTGGAATGATGTATCCGAAGTGACACAAGAGATTTATGTCTTAAATAACATAGTATTGTGATATTATAGACATGTATAGTTATAATGACAGATTTTCATGTCATTTCACACGTGGATCTCTATTGTCATTTTGGATACGTTATTCCATTTAACATTTTTGAACATTATTCCTACTAGTGTTATTCTTTATTAAAAGGGCCTACATCTGTAAAAATGGCAAATTAGGGTGGTTTAAATTTGGTACAAAGAGTCGGAAGAGAGGGTGATGTTCCGAAGATTGTCATATTATAAAGAAGCATTGGGTGATTTTGAAATGAGAGATGCCGTTTTGGAAGTGTAGTAAATGTTCAAGTGCTATAGTTGCCCAATTTTTTCTAGTAATACAATAAAAAAGTTGTCCTCTAGAAGCTCTATTTTTTGCTCTCTCTAGCCCCATGTACAACTTGACTCTCCCTGCAAAGCATCCCCTACTTACCCCTCATATTTTCTTTTCTTCACTATTTTAGACTTTAATTTAGTATACTGATAAGTTTTATGAACTCTACTCAAGACTATTGTTGGTTTCTTAATAGTTGATTATTTCGCGTATTAGGAGTACTTTGTTCTCTTGTGCTTTCAAAAATTAGTGAGTCTCTTTGTACACCTACATTATTCTTTGGTATGATTGTTGTATTTGATTTTGGTTCAGTTGGTTTTACAAACCATGTTCTCTCAAAATAGGCTCTTAAATTAGTTTTATATCCCCTTGTTATTTTGCCTTTGTAGGTGCACTTGTTTTCCTTTCTAAGCGCATCTATTCCGTAAAACGTGCCACCAACAACTAGCCGTCTTTGATGGTGACCAACCCTATAACAAAGGTATTTCAAGAGCTTCTACTCTACTTCCCATGTAAGAGTCTTACACCTATTGGTGGTGAATATTCTTAGGGTTCATAATTGCATAGTTATGATGGTGGACGAGATTTCACAGAGAGATAAAGTGGTAGCTCTATGGAGTTACAAGAAATGTCTAGTTTCACCTCTCTTCCATATTTATGACTCCAAGTCTTTAATGAGCAATCTAGCTAGCTAGCAAGCTACAGTACTGGTAGCGTCGTGCTAGCTGTCTAATCCCATATTGATTACTTTTTTCTTACAACGAGTGCGAGTAAAGACGTGCAAAGTTGGGAGTGGGAAATCTGTGTGGCAGGCAGGGTTCGGGGAATTTTTTGGCTTTTACTGGCTAATAACCGGCATTTCCCACACCTAATCGGTTTTTCAGAGATTTCTTCCGGCAATTTTCTCATTTTATACTGAGAATAGAAATTTATTTCTAATTTTCATCGGTTTTTAGCCGGTGGTTTCAAAAATGGACCGGCCAATGAGCTAAATCCATCGGCTGATAATACACTAGCCGTCGGTTTTTCCCGATCATTGGTGGCAGGAGTCTGTACTCTAGTGTCCGGCGGGTGTGGCAGTGGCCGGGAGTCAGTATAGATGTGTACTTGATCAGATGAGCTTCTTCTTGAACGATCTCCCGGCTTGTTGGCTAGCTTGTTGGCATGGTCACAATGAGAGTCGACACACTGTTGGAGTTGCAGTGCTCCTACCGGCGTGCTCCCTCCCGGCTTTCCACTGTTGGAGTTCCAGTGCTCCTGCCTGCGTGTCTCTCTCTCCCCGCTTTCCACTCTGGATTGGGCTATGGTACTTTCAAAACAATCTTGCAAATGTTTGCGGAGTGAAGATTCTAGAATCCCTTTTTTGAAGTTTCTAATATCTACATTCTATAAGTCTAGAATCTACTTCTTATGATTTTGAATCTACGTTTTTATTTTGAAATTTACAACTTGCAATTCCGAAATCTACATTCTAAAATATTCAAAATGTGAAATACATTTTATCTTTTCAAAATAATTCTTCAATATAAGTAGCTATATATTGAGCTTGAGATGTGCATTTACAAGTCATACTTTTCAAAGAAACAAAAGTAAAGTAAGAGTAAGATAGGGATTGCACAATCTACACAGAGACATACTTGAATTGACCATGAAAACTTTGTAATATAAAATCCTCATTGCATATAATAATTGTTCCAAAGCTTGTTATCATACATTGTAATACCTATACCACACTATGTTACAGAGAGAAAGGGATGTCAACATTATAATTTGTCATTATGGTTGAATGATACTAAATAGGTCAACAAAGTTATTTTGTTGATGTCTGCCATCCTTGTTACTAATTGATTACGCTCGCTCTCTTGATGAGTGCGCTCCACATTATACTTTGCATCATTTCAACACTCCACCCTAACTAGAGTGAGTAAAATATGATAAGCCTCTTGAACAATCACATGAAAGAGGGTTGGTGACACAATTCACAATAACTTAACATACAGGATATAAAGGAAATTTGTCATAAAAGGTTAGAGTTCTACATCGTTATTCTTAAGCAAAATTACACTTCATTATAACAATGACATGTTCATATAAGGTTGTAATCAATTTCTCCACATGACCGAGTGATCTCTAAAGTGATAAGTCCTAACTTTGCTTCTAATTATACAAGCAGTATGTTGCAACCTCTATTGACATACAAGAATAGCATGGTGCGGAAGTTGCTCCTGCTGCCTAGTTTTGTTATCTATTTTTGAGAGGTGCACATACATTCAATATTTGCTTTTCTAGAGGTATGTTGGCGAAATTCGGCCATGTAAATATTTTTGTCCATCAACATAGTTACCTGCAAGGATTAGAGAATGACAGGGAGGCCTTTCCGTCATTTTTGAACATGCATGTGCGTATTGACAAAAAAAATCGTCACTTTGGCCATCTTTTCTTTTACAAATTCCTATTAGTAATAGTTAATGTTATTACATGCTAATTTATATTCAATAACTATTGTGTACTTCTAAGGTTCCCCTCCACAATCTACGAGTTACTTTCCGAGACTTGGAGCTTGTGAAGTGCATGGGCCATCTGTATATAGTCATTCGAGCTCGGCATATTTGCCAAGATGAACAATGTTATTGCTTTGATAAGCAACGTTTTCATTAAATTCTATACATGTGAAGTAAAATGGTTGCTAAAGCAAGCACTAAGACGTTGCTTCACTTGAGCAATGTTTGTATGGAACATTGCAAATCAAAGCGTTACAAACCCCCACTTCTAGTGGTGATACATGGCCACAAATTTTACTTGAATCCTCCTTGTAGCCTCTTTGTTGAATTGAGCGTTCAAAAGCACTAACTTTTCTTTGTTCCTATCTTTGTTGCTTATTGTGTATAGCTTGAATTAATTAATTGTTTGAGATAATGGAGTTTGACAATTCAAGATACTCAACTAAGATTTTGAAATGGAAATATGAAGCTTCATTATTTTCTATAAAACTATTTTAGTACAAAGTGCACATGCTTTTCAAAAGAGATATAGCAAACCATATTAATTATATGAAGTCTAAAAAATGCAAGACCCAAATTAACCAATAAATGTAACCCAACTCTTGACTGATGCTATTCAAAGAAATTGTAATTGATTCTAATGATTTTAAAATTGTTCACTGAATATGGTTATGCAATTCATTACTTTGGCATATCACCATAAGGACACTTAGAATTATTGGTGCCTAAATGACTATGTGAAACCTACTTCTCCAATAAGGGCCGCAAGGTGTTTGTTGTTGAGAATGCTCAACTTGTCATTATCGTGTTCATCTTCTTCATTCACAATTGTTATATGTTTCTTCATAGTTGCTTGAAAAACCAACTTATAATTGTGCAAATAGAGAATGCACCTAAAGTTGATAATTGTAAATTCTCAAGTGATTTAAACCTTTCTCCTTATAAATGTTTTATTACTATAATGACTACAAACACAAAAAAGTCCAATTGATACAAAGTAGATGTTTAGTTATGATCGCAGGTTAATTGTATCTTCTCCAAACTTAAAATGAAATACATAAATGTGTGCATAAATCAAGAGATATTCCTCATGTTTTTACTTTGTTTGAAAAAGAATCTAAAATTTATATACGTGTACACACAAAATAATCATAATGCCTTACGCTTACCTTCATCTAATAGCAATAAAGTATTAACACACATGCACAAATTTTGTTAGTAATGAAACCCTAACAACATACTTTGCTATAGTAAGCACGCCCCGAAGTAACCTCTTATTTATAGGGTTGCAACTCTTATTCAAGAATCCACTCTATTCTACTTCCCTCCTTGATTTGATAACCCTTTCTCTCACCATTCTTTACTCTCAAATGCACCTCCTCCCTCCCCAATCATTCCTTGCCTCCAATATTCCCTCAAAAGATTCCTTATCTTAAGGATCCTCCCCTATTTAATCATGATCTCACGTTGATTGGATATTGTTCCAATTTACAAAAAATAACGTTAAAGTGTACACCAAATCACACAAAATTAAGATGATAGTTTAGGCCTCATGCTAAAGTCAATAAACTGTTTTCAAACTACAGAAAACAATATTGTTGGCGATTGAATCTTAATAGCTTCATTCCTAATAGCGTATTTTGAAAGAGTTGCCACTCCTAGGTGAATGCTTATTTTCAACTTCTAATCAACAACCTACTTTATCATATATTCGTCCTCAAGTTGGTAATCCCTTTTCTCACCATTTCTTGTTCACAAAGGCAACATTCTTCCTAATTAAGGTTATTTACAATACCTTGCAGAAATCCACCTTCCATAAGTTGTACAAAATTCCCAATTGTGATTGGTTGAAATAAACTCATGATTTGTGATGTGTAGTGACTATGACTAAAAATACACTAGAACTGAACTTTGATGATATGCCACCTATGCGCGTAAATGGCTACACTTTTTTGAGGAGTTATTAGAAAGAAAGGTCTTTTTGTCTAACCCTAGAAAGTCAAATTTGCAGCTTTGGAGGATAAATATCTTGAATAATGATTTCAACAAATAATTCCTTTTCTCAAATAAGTATGCATTGAGCAAGAAGTCTTGACTGACTAGTGGCTTTTTCATCTTAGTTGAAACCAACCATTATTTCTTACTTTTAATGGAATCATAAGAACATAATTTCTTCTTCAATACACTCCATGCCTTCTCTTTCCTGAGCGCACCAAATAAATACTATGTATCATAGTTTTACCTTCTTAAATTAGTACTATAAATTGTCTTCTTAAGATCCAAGAGAGTAGCAACATTCAACTTTTCTCCCAAAAGGAGTAAGTTCTTTATAAACGTTGGTCAAGTGAAGCAATGTCATCATACCTTCTCTACCAATTTTTTGAACCTAAAATCAACAAACTTATAAACAACAACGTTGCTAATCAATATGGTAACACTATTTATCTTTCAATAGAGAATGTTGCTACTCCAAGTACAATGATGTCACTTCACTCAAAGAAATGTTTCTCAAAAACATGTTGCAAATCCCCCTAGTTCTAGTAATATCACCGAGAATATCACAAACCATTCTAATATTCAAGTTTATTGCCACAAATGTTTAGTTGTAGGGGAGGTGCTCCACTAGGTGTTTTCCATGAGTAATGGCTCATTTTCAATTTCTGAGGAAAAGAACTATAGTTTAAATCATAAAAACATAAAACATAAAACATAAAACATAAAACATAAAACATCAAACATAAAACATAAAATATTAAATATTAAATCCTGTAAAAATAAATCACCAATAATAATAATGCAAAGAAGGTGAGAGGGGTTGGTTTGTTTGTGGAATTCGACAATTGACATTTATCTTCAGACTATAGTTGGAATATGATTCTTGCTAAAAGAAATTGTACTTGAGTAAAAGAGGCATAAATAAATAAAATTCCAAATCATTCTTCTATTGTTATACTTCCATTTGTTTCCATTTGTGACCATAATTAGATAACTGCGACCGATTAAGACTCTCCTTGCAAAGAACTCCATCTATTACCTTTTATGGTTTCTATAACTCCATCCAAGAAGAAGCTTACATACATGTATAACAAAGCCATATAAATACACAAGGCACCAAATTTAAGGAAAGCATCAATCTTCCCACACACCTATTTCCGTTCAAATCATGATTAAAGGCTGTCATTTCTAAACTTATTTGTTACTTCCTCCTACTCGTACTTCATGTCATTCAAAAACAACGATATTATTGGAGGTCCATGTTCTATATACATCCGTATGGAAAACAATATAACACAACATTCAATACCACAACTTTTTATATCATGCTAGCTTTGAAGCATTATGCAAATGAGCTCAACACAAACACATGTTTATTACTTTGAGAAATTCAACAATCTTGAGTACTATAGTTGCTACACTATATCATTAAGTGAAACTATAAAGTGCTTGGAAACAACCACAAGCGTGCCATTCTTCCGGATGACAACTACACTTAGCAACAACAACTATAAATATCGTCCCAAAAATCTATACTCAAAGTAGGTGATGCACATCATCCACATTCTTTCAAGTCGACCCGGGAGGGGCTAGTGAAAGCGTGAGGGAAAGTGGACGACTAGAGGTATCACAAAGAGGAGCTGAGTTGGAACTAGTTTCCACATCTATATTGCTTGTTGCATTGTTGCACTACTAGAATGCTCCACTGCGAACTACGGCCCGGAAGCTACGTTTGAGACTCTGGCCTCGTTTTTGCGGATTTTTGCTACGTTTATGACGGGCTAGATTTTCGGACCGGCGCTGCTACGTTATCTCGGGGTTTGTACAGATGGAACTACGCTACCTTGGGAACGCGCAGTTCCCCTATGTAATCGCTGTTATCCTGGTAGGGCGTAAATTGCGGCCTCGGGGGTTTAACCGAGTATGCTATTATGGGATTTCGGCAGTACGACTGGGTAAAGCGGATAATGGATTGTACATAAGGTAAGTATGACATGACATTGCTGTGAGTAGATTTGCCTGGGTTCTTGAATTCCCCGAAATACTAGTAAAAATAGCTGACTTACTAAAACCGCAAATTCTCGTATCGAATTCCTGAACCACGAGGTGAAAATATAACTTATCGGTGAAAATCCTAGACGATAAAACTCTATCTACAATCCAAAGTAATATTTGCTTGGCTTACCCTTGTCTACTTCAGAACCGAGTTTTGGATCTAATTATAAATAATTAGAATTTGACAGTAATGAAAAAGTTTCCAATATCACCTAGTGAATGAAGTTCAATGGGAAGGGAGTTCCAAAATAAGTGGTATATAAATTATTTTTAATTTTAAATCTGGTGATAATCTCTGTCATGGATATTTATTCAATATACATATAAGTGTGGGTATCAACAAATATCTTGAGGATTGTATGAAACTCACCTGATACTTAGCGGACATGTTATACCGTTCGATATGTTTATCAACGATTGATAGGAACCGCATGCTTGGCTTCTCTTTCTCTGCACATCTACGACATGGACAATACACCTTGAATTCAGGTTGGTGAAATTGATCGTCACTTACCGTATCCATCCCCCCTCTTCTTTTTCTAGCACTTGTAACAAGCGGAGGTGGTGATTGCATCGAGGTCAGGACGTTGGGTACATCTATGGAGTTCCTAGGAGTGCAATCTGCGACATTCACAACCTTGTGTGTACAAGGCATGGTGCAATTCCTATACAAACTCAAGTATACAATGCATAAGAACTTAGTACAACAGTATAGGACTAAATTTTAGAGCAAATCAATGAACAGGAACACTTCTTCACACAAGTATGGTTAAACTAGAATCCCCTTATTTAAAATATCGAATACGTAATCCACAAAATCATATGCTGGGAAATTAAAAATATTAAGAAATGGAAGAGACCAAATAAAATTAAAAACAAACTATTTTCTCTGAACTCACGAGTGATAATGAAAAACCCGGGCAATTAAGTTATGTAGTTTTAAAGTGGCCACGTCAAGTACAGCACAGAAATTCAAAATCAATAAACCATATCCATGATTAGGATTTCCTATTATTACTAATGAGGACGATGGCGAGTTAAAGTTCTGGTAACACTCGAGCATTTTCCGTGTTACCGAGCGTTACGTGATTATGCCTACTCTATGGCATGATTCACCTACCACCATCCTCTGAGAGGGGTCTGGGTCTGGCGAAGCAGCTCATTCTTGGGTTTCTTTCACTTTCTCTCACCTGAAGTTGTGTGTGTGAGCTCTGAGTTTCTGTTCGTTGAGTTAGTTTTTTCGCTTACAGTTTGTTATTTCGTCACCTGCGCAGAGTGCATCGCGTCGTAGTGAGCAAGCGCAATCCGAGAAGCGCGTCAGTTGTCGAAGTTTTCCGAGCTACTTACATTTGCGGGGACCCGCTCGATAATCTTAGTTCGAGACTCTTGTGATTGTGGCCCAAGCCCATAGTGTTCTTGAGGGCTTGTTCATGTCGATGAGCGCGACTCAAGGCCACGAGGGGCTTCAGTTTATCACTCAGTGCTTTCAGGGGTTTAGTGTCGTCTATTTTGCTCGATTAGCTTGACATTTCTGAGTCGATAGCGAGGATAGAAGAGGAACCTGGTCGCATCTTCCGAGTGCAGTGAGGAAGAAAGTGCGCGTACATCTTCCGACGAGGAGAACGAGGATGAAACGTCGAAACCAACTTCAAACTCTGATGACTCTGCGGACACGAGCAAGGCTGACAGCGGCGATAGTGACGAAAGAGAGGATTCAGAGAAGGTGCAAACCGAAGACGAGGACAATGAGAATGAGATTGAAGGTGACGAGAACTCCTCAGATGCTGCGACTTCGGATCACGCTGAGTAAAGCATTTCTCAGCTGTATATTAGGGGAGGGAGTCGAATGTAAAGAGTAATGTAAAATTTCTGTACATTTTCATGTGCATCGGATTTATGTATGTAGATACTGCATATGTTTCTTTCTACTAGGTTGTCTAACTTCATCATCTGCTCTCCTCAACTATATTAAATGCTACAAATAAATCAGAACTTTCTCAAGACTAGTTCAATACTTCTCTATAGTATGATTTCTGTTGTTGCTTGTATTTGACGCATTCTAAGTTATAACATAGAAAATGGTGCCATCATCTCTCAGTGATGCATATTCTGTACAAATGAAACGTAAAATTTCTGTTGTAATAAGGGTTGATTTGAATATAAGTAGGTAGGGGGCCAAAATGAGGATTGCACTCCGAACAGTAAGGAAAACCACATATCCAATGGCTGCGCAGCGCGAATTAATATTTTGAGGTTATGACATGGCAAGTTACTATTCGCCGGAGAAAATTCTAATCTGGGAATCATGTGACGTCAAAAGAGCTACACGTGCCACTTATCTTCGAACTACCCTCCAATAGACTGTTTTATCTAAGGTAAAGTTCCAGGGTAATAAATCAAAACTACAATTACTGTAGTCATAACTTAAAAGTGAAAATGGAAATTACTATCAAGGGTGAACTCCGAAAATAGAATTACATGTTCAGTCGACTTAATGTATGGTAAGAATAATTTTTTTACGACCCCGGGACTACCGCAATAGTAACGTTAAAACAACACTCCATGGGAACGCGCTGATCAAGGGAACATAACGTTCCCAATCCAAATACCGTCCGTAGCTCCACCTACACCCCAACGTAGTGAAATTTTTAATTACGTCTACCTACAACTTCGACTACGTTTTCGGGATGCCGTCTGGGATTTTTTACAGACCACATAGCTACGATTTTGGCGTAATTCGCACTGCAACATTCTAGTAGTGTTGACGTTTGCAACAGTCTTGACCCCATGTCGTTGTGCATCATCCACATCCCTTGAAGTTGTCCCGGGAGGGGCTAGTGAAAGCGTGAGGGAAATTGGAAGACTTGGAGTATCACAAACAAGAGCAGAGTTGGAACTTGTTTCCACATCTGTATTGCTTGTTGCACTGTCGACGTTTGCAACATTCTTGACCCCACCTCGCCCACGTAGGATCTCAAATGTTACGCTAATCCTCTCCATAGCCTCTTCGTTGAACTCAACGTTGAAAGGCGTCAACCTATACTTCTTTCTATCTTCATTGCTTATAGTCCATAGGTTGGACCACTCGGGTGTTCCGCGTTGAATGTTGTGAGCTTGGATGTACTTCTTGAAGTTTGCATGAAATAGAAGCAACTTTTTCTCCCAGCGTTCGCAACATGCTGACATATCTCTGTTCATACGATTGCCAATATCAATCCAAGGAATCCTTACTTTTCCTGGTCCTAGCTCTGCGATCATCCGCAAAAGAGCTTTATCTTCTTGGTGTGTCCATTTTGACTCCCGCTTTCGCCTTTTAGAAAGAGCCTCCCTTCCCAAAAATGCCGCCTCCTTTTAACCTCATTGCAATGTTACGCAATCACATTAGTATTGTGGTTTACTTAGGGTAACTCAATAACTTCTTTGCTCGTCTAATAACAATACTTATCATATATAAACTTCATAATTTACAATCAGTTCATCTTAGCAAGGTAGAAGTAATTACGATCATGAAGATTAGTTGAGTTGGTAGATTAGATTAAAGATATTTTTCAAAGAATTTGGACAAGGAAATATGAAGACATGTTTGTTAATAAGATCGCTTCAGTACAAAGTGTCTAGGTTGTTTGTAAACACAAAAATACAATAAGCCACAATTCCATACACATTCCGATGTGCAAAGGTCCAAACCAATTATCTAACAATGGTAGTTGAAATAGAAATTCATTCTATTGATCTCATCTCTAACTGGATCTTGAATTTGATTATGCACCTTACTACTTGGCAATAGATTATGATAATGTTACAAAAAACATTTAGATTAGTTGGTGCTCACATGGGTCATAAAACTTACCTCTTTAACAATGACTGCAAGGTGTTTGTTGCTGGGAATACACAACTTGTCATTATCATCATCTACCTCAACAATAAACCTCTGTTTCTCCATGGTTGCTGAAAATCAACATGGATATGTGTCAATAAAGATATATGTAGAACTAAATCCTTTGTATTCCTAATCCTATTGAAATTATTTTTTGTAAAGGTCTTCCTACTATATTTATTACTACTGTAAAACCCAAAACTTTGTTCTCAATTATGGCAAATTCTGCCCTTCCCATCTAACCATAATCCCCATTACTTTAAAATAATTCACGGTAATAAAGTTCCGCATACAACCAATATGGTACCTTTACCTTGTTTGGAATGCACTGACATACTTATGCATACGCTCAAAGAACCTCTATTGACAATAAAGCGTTACTAGCTTAACCTTGCAAAGTTGCCATGCCCACAAAAATCCTCACCTACAAATTCAATCATCACTTACAAATTCTCCTGCTTTTAACTAAAATTCTCCCTTTATACTTTCTAACTTCTATTCCTACCATTCCTTGCTCACACACACACCCTCTATGATTCCATGCTTCGAAGTTACATCTTCTCCAAAGAAATCTTTGTCTCTACACATCCACCCCTACTTGACCAGTTATCGCGTTGATTGGGTATTCCTCTCTAGCCCTTTAAGTCTTCTTCTCCAATTAACATGATGTTTACTCCTACAGATTTCATATATTAATTATTAGGCTCAAATCTAAACAAGGACCCGTTTAATTATTACTGCATAGATAATCTTTGCAAAATTCAGAATAAAACACATACAAGTATGCACAAAATCTAGAGATGGTAGTAAATGTTTCATCTGTTTGAAATAATCTAACATCTACATATGCAAAAACACAAAATCAGAATAGCGGTTAAGGCACACCATGTTCCAAAAGCAATGAAGTATTGACACAGCCACGAAAACGAAAAGGCACAAAATTAGGACAACGCTTAAGGCACACCATGTTCCAAAAGCAATGAAGTATTGACACAACCGCAAAAACGCAAAGACACAAAATTAGGACACCGCTGAAGGCACACCATGTTCCAATAGGAATGAGGTATTGACACAACCGCAAAAATGCAAAAACACAAAATCAGGATAGCGCGTAAGACATACCTTGTTCCAAAAGCAATGAAGTATGACACAACCGCAAAATCGCAAAGACACAAAATCAAGATAGCGCTTTAGGCTTACCTTGTTTCAAAAGCAATGAAGTATTGACACACCCGGAAGAACAAACTTTATTGACGACGAAAACCTAATAACCTACTTCTATACAGTTGTCACGCCTTCATACTCCTTACTTACGAATTTGCAACTATGGACCAAGATCTGTCTTTTTTATACTTTCCGCCTTGACTAAGAGGATCCTCCCTTCACCATTCCTTGCTTATACAAGCAACCCTAATTAGGGCAAATTCAAGTGACAATGAAGAAGTTTATGAATAGTCGTGAATTGTAAGCAAAATTTTAGTTTTTGATTGGTTGAGAATCTGACTCTTGACCAACTGTGTGTTTCCGTTGAGGCCAACGTACACTAGAGGTGAGGTTTGAGGATGGATGATAAAATGACATGAGCGTTTACATTGCAACACATCAGGGAATATAATTCTTAAGGGGAGAAGGTTTTATATTAAGCTTTAAGAGTAATTTCCATCAAGCCTGTGAAGGAGCGCATGGAGAAAAAGTTCTTGCGAGGAGAAGGTTTGTCAGGCAAAAAAACATTTGCCGTCATGCATGTGAAGGGTACCCTATTAGTTATTAACCGGTGTTGGGAGATGGATGATAAATTGACATGAGGGCTACATGGCGGCACTTCATGAAATAACAAAATTTGAGAAGGAGAATGTTTAAGTTGTGCTTCGAGAGCATCTGCCATGGAACGTGCAATGGAGTGTATGGAGGAAGAACTTTTAGGAGGAGAAGGTTCTTTGTTAGGCCAAAAGAGCATTTGCCATTGAGCATGTGAAGGAGCGTTGTTATTTGGAGGGGCCTTGGTACTTTACAAACCCAACCTGTTGCTTATTATGTAAAAAGTGCATCGAAGAGGTAATAAAATAACCCTCACACGATGAATGGCCCTTATATTTTAAACATGTCCTTATATTGAGGGGTAATAAAATAACCCTCACAAGACAAAGGGCCCATATATTTTAGACATGTCCTTATTGCGCTTCGCGAACACAATCAAATTGAAAATTGTTTGTGTATTTTTTGTACAAAGATTGTAATATAACAATCTCAAGTAGTCTCTTTCAAGTGATTTGACTCTAATTTTGATTTTGATTTGTTGTAAATCTTTATCATTTGTTTGGTGTTGACTCTTGATAATCTTCATCTAAGAATCTTATTACCTATTTTTAGTCTTCATGTCACTTTTGAAGTGTTCAACAAGAAACATGGCCAAATCCAAGATGTAACAACAACTAAAAAAAGTGCAAACCAAATTGTTTTATGAGTGCAAAGATAGAAGATGCTCTTAAGAAGTGAACTCATGTCGCCTCAAAGGAAGTCACTTCATACTAATCTTCATGTCGGTAACCTTGAGAACCTCCGATTCTATTGAGTATTTCTTCAGGACCTTCCTGTTAAGTGCACGAAATTTGCACTTCGTATTTCCAGCAGAAACTTTGTAATCGATATCTGTACTACAGCTTTTTCCTTGCTCGAGTTCCAAACTGCAATCAATCTTAAATTGGATATGTTCGGCTATTTATCATTATCCTTGGCTGATATATAAGGCAAGACTCTTTCGCTGATCCGTCGTCGTATATGTACCTCAGAGCCAAGTAAATTAGGATGCACACTTTCAAACACACAATAATGTAGTCTAAAATCATCTCCGTCCTAAAACCTTCCACCTTCATATATGATATTCTCCTGCATTCTTCAACGTACCCACAAAAGTGATCCAACCCCTCCAGAAGGATTTTGAGACAGTGTTTCTGCGAGAAATATAAAGAGAAGGTAACTAAAACCTAAGAGTCACCAAAGGTGTGGCAACTGTGCAGAATATTACATCAGCTACATTTAGAAAAAATACCCTAAGGTCCGCCAGTGACATGGCCTGGTCGTCGATGATGAAGGCCCGTTTTAAACTCCAAATGTAGCCAACCTAAGTAATCCATTCTTCTGTTCTGAGACAGAAGGACGATCTCATCGTTACAAGTGACGGTCTATCAACACTAAACATAAATGGCTCGCCTCAATTGAGCATTTTCCATCATCTACATATGTACGTGAATCTGCAGAGGGGATGTTTCCATTTGAGATCGCGCACTACCGGTCTAGGCGACTGCTGATCCCCAAACCATTGCAGGTCAGTATCAAGCTCTTAAATCTCTTCAGATAATCCTGCAAACACAAATAACAAACAACGGTTCGTTTATGGGAGTTCCAGATAAGAAAAGCGAAAGAGTATTGAAAGAGCTCTTACAGTGTAATTGTAGTCTTGAAGGCCGTAGTTTCCGTGCATATCATACTCGTGTCGCATGAGTGGGTCACTCAAGACTATCCTCCACAAAAGCAAACCACATCAACATGTTAAAGCGGCTGGCAATTATGCAGAAGACGATCTGATGTAGCATCTACTGCTCATTCTACGATTAGAATGAAGTAAAAATGGTTACAAACCTTCGCAAGAACAAAACAAACGAGAGGTCTGAAGTGACTAACGCACTCGATCATGTGGTAAAAGATTCTAGAGCCAGTTTTTGTAAACTGCACAAACTTGAATATTGGCCTACAAAAGCATGAGAGTCGAGAGTGAAACTCTGAAAGTGAGCATTAGTGAGCTGCTTTAGCTAACCTCGATATGCTTCATTGATCTCCTGGAACTTAAGAGTGGCGGAAGTTGCGCCATTGTGCTTGTCGGGGTGCCATTTCTGCAACACCAGATGCATAATCATGAACCAGCCTTGGCTAAGCAAAGTCGAACACAACAGGGATAGGGAGAAAAGAAAAAACCTTGAACTGAAACGTAAAGAACATGCAATCACAATCAATACGACATGCAGCTTCCGGAAAGGAAAAATTGCATGATCAGGCACCAACCAGTGCAAGACGCAAATAGCTGGTACGAATAGAGTCCTCAGTGGCATCATAATCAACTCCAAGCACTTTGTAATGATCCTGCGAAAAACAAAACAATCTCATCCTCTAAACTGAACTCCAGTAATTAAGTCGATTACTAAACCCTAAAAATCACGCTCCTCACTAAATAAAAAAGGTTCGATCGCTACTCGACTGAAGTCAGCATCAGCTACAGTAGAGGAGCCAAGAATTTGTGAACACTCCAATCCGGAATACTAATTTCTCACAGGAAAAGCAAACTATTACTGAATTGGCACAGAAGAAAGAAAGAAAGAAAGAAAGAAGCAATTCTCCTACTAACCTGGTCCAATCGAGTGTTTGGGCTCTGCATCCTGTCTTCTTATAACACTCCACATCTATTCAACTAACCCTATTCATTCATTCGTTCATTCACCTGCACAATAACATCATCAACACTAATTCAGCACTAGGGTTCCAATTTCCGTGATTCAAAACCCTCGATTTCCCAATCGCACCTCGACCTCCATCGCCGCTAGCACCGATTCCGCATCGCAAGAGCAATTAGGGTAGTAGCAATCTAAGAATGAACAGAGAAATTGGGTGAGAACTAAGGAATCGTGTGAATTGGTGGGAGAGTAGAGTGCGCCATAGCCATTTGGGGAGATTCTATGGAGGTGTGGTGGTGTTGTGAATCTGTAAAGCGCTAAGCGGGCACTGGATATTATTGTCAAAATCTGTGGAGTGAAGTGACTGATCAATCAGCCGTCCGGTCGATGATATTGATGATGATGATGATGAGTACGATGGATTTCTTACCTTCCTTTTTGTTCTCGATTTTTTTGAGGCGTCCTCCATGGGGAAGCACCCCTGTTTTTCTTTTCCTTTAGGGAGAGCTTCTTTCAGTCGAGAAAGGGCCGGCTGGAATCGTTCCCTTTGTTCCCTTTGGTGTTCCCTAAGCTCCTATGTTCGCATGTTCTCATGTCCTTACATTTATAAATGTTTTGATGCCAATGTGTCAAGGTTACCGGATTTCAGGAATATTCCTATATTATCAAATTTCGGCAACGTACTTTTGGCTAAATTTATACGTATTTGTAAACTATTTTTAGTACATGTAATTATCCGATTCAAAATATTCTGAATATTTCACAAGTACAAAAAATTCGTAAGTATGTGATCGAACATATATTGCATATTCTTTGTACTCTGTGGAAAAATAATAACATATATGTGTAGGCTTAGATTGTTTGAATTTATGCCATGGCTTTTGATGAAGTCAGTTTTTTTGTTGTGGGGTTTTGAAATATGGGGCATGTTTTATGAGTGGAAGTCAAATATTTGGATTAAGAATAGTTTGACAAGAATTTTTTCCCGTCAACATAACTCTCAAAAGTTGGAGTTTTAAAAATGGATTGATATTTAGTATTGTATTTGTAACGATATTTCTATACGAGAAAAATGAAAATGACATGGAAACCTTGATTCTGTTAATTGGAGTTATTCCTTACAAATGGCATGTTTGGGGTGCTTGAGACAAAACAAATAACATAGGTTTTTGTCACTTTTTGACTTTTGAATACCATACAATATTGTTTTTGAAGGGCCGTCGAGAAATATTTGATGTTAAGCCTTTGACTGTTTGTGAAAGGTCCAACACTATGAAAATGTGTAATATTAGGGAATTTTTGGTGGCATTATAAAAAGTTGTTGATATTATGGAAAACGTGCTTGATATTTTAAAATGTGTCATTCTAAATGTGCCATTTTGGAATGCTATTTTCACGGACTTGAGGTTTTGAGGAGTTGTATGTCCTTCATCCATCACTCTTTATGTTGGATTGGATTCCAACTTGAATCTTGTTTTGGTGGTAAAGCACTTGACTCAATCCAAGATATAATGAAGATATAACATTCATTCTTATACAATGGGGTCTCATTTTAGTCTATAATTGAGTCTAGAATCGCTTTTGTACGAAACATTTTCTTAAACAAGAGTGATTATGAGATGAAGGTGAACAACTTTTACCTTCATTCTGTTCATTCTGTTATCAATGCTTGTTTTTCTGGGTGCTCAAAATTAGAAATATAACATTAAATTTTGTTACTTTATGACATCAAAAGGCAAATGTTACTAAACTCCCATTCAAAAAAAATAATATATCTTCAAATTATTTTCCTTTTGACAAAATATTTCTCAGGAGTCATTCAAAAGCCGTTCAAAACAATTGCCCTTCGACGGCATTCAAAGGTCAAAAACCATAAATGTGTGATATTATGGAATTATTGGTGATATTATAGAAACAATTGATATTACCATGGATGTGTGTGATATAAAAAAAACGTGTCATTTTACCAACAAATTGTTTTGGAATGGAGTTCAAAATATGCTTGTAAAATGACACGTTCTAAAACGCGGCCAAAATGGCACATAGAATACGGTCATTTTATCAGATTTAGGTTCTTTCTACTAGCTAGAATTTTTTATTACAAGAAGTTTGTAAAATTTGTACTCTAAAGTGAAACTATTTAAATTTCATAAATTTTTTGGAGTATTGATTAATACATTATGATCTGATTGAGAAAAGAACTCAACCAATTAATGATTGCGTGTACATAGATTACACTTTACATAATTTTAAATGACAGAGATGAATTTTTCTTCTAAATGAATTTTTAAACAACAATGGATGGAGACTGTTGGGTAACATATGGATAGCTTATAAAAACGTATCCATTTCTTCAGCAGATCTTTGTTAAGAATTGCTTGAATATTGATTAACAAGTACAACATGAAGTATTTCCCTTAGCCTAATACAATATGATACTCTCGTAACAAGCACGAAGAAGATGGTGAGTTGCTACACACAGAACAACCATAGTAATGAATTGATGACATTGAATTGTAACAAGCTTGCACGGTTACTGGTACGTCACTCATTCGTGACCGTTGACTGGAGAGTGTAATACCACCAATTTGGCAAGACATCCCTCACGCTGACTTACCAGCGTCCATGCCTTCCTGCCCCACAACCCTGCCTCCGTCAAATAAAATTTTGGGAGTAAATTTGCCCCCTATTCTTGAATGGTAGATATCACCCATCATGCCTCGAAGGGGTGTCACATGGGTAGAATGGGTTCTGAGATCCCCTTTCAAAACTCAGAATTTCAAAAAAAGTAGTTGGAGGCCTCAAAAAATGAAAAAAATAATAATGGCTGTTTTTTGGCCGGGCAGAGAGTATGGGCGGGTAGCCACACTCGTAAGTACTAGCGCAGGGATATCCTGTCCACGCCTGATACCATTAGGTATGCGGAAAAGTAACTAATCAGCTAGTAACTAGTTAATTCCAACACTCCCACTCGCATCGTAGTGAAAATCAGTACGTCAAGTAGACGATGGGCAGAGCCCAAGCTGTGAACGGAAACGCTGAAATGCATCGCGAGGTAAGGGCTTCGTGAAGATGTCAGCAACGTTGTTGGTCGTGTGAACATACTTGATGTTGATCTCACCGTTCTCAAGGTATCCGCGAATGACTTGATACTGAACATCAATATGTTTAGTACGCTGCCAGAGGAATCGTTGCTGGGAACTTCCAAGGCGGCTCCCACTGTATGTGGATTATCTTCTACTGCATGTGCATTTTCTCCCACTGCATATGTTTGCTTAACGATTGAGCCGAAAGACACAAAATCAGGCACCCATTTTTCAATCACACATCCAGTGCCGTTGCATGCTAAAATCTGGTACGTACAACCGCTTCGTTGATGAGCATATCAAGAGCCTCAACCACTTTTCGGCCTACAACATCCTAAATACGACAGGCCTTCCGGTTATCTGAGTAACCAACAAGAATCCCCTTCTTGCATTTCGGATCTACTTTTGTACGAAGTTCCTTAAGTTGCAATGTGAAAATAGGCTTTGGAATCTCGGATTTGCGTACCACAAGCCTTTCAACCATTCTGGGTGATGCCATGGTGTGGATCATAGCATGGGCCGAACGACGATGCCAACGTTCTAAAGATTGTGTGCTGGAAATCGATCTTAGTATCCATATCAAATGATATAATGAACGAGCAACGTTTGCTCCTTCTTCCTTGTTGACTGCAAAGATTTATAGGTGATACATTTGATCTCGTATATAACATTCCAGTTATGACATATTTCCTTCGTGCAACAATTGACATCCATCGTGCGTATGAAGTGTGTATATGTTTTCTTCTGAGCACCTTGATAACAAACTGCGACCAAGGCCAGGAACATACAAGGCGTCGGTAATAACTGCAATTTCAGTACCGGTGACAGTCTTGACGTGGATTAGAGTATCACCGATTGCAAAGATTTCTACACCTCAAATTCCTTCGACTGGTGAAACATATGTTGTGGAAATAGTAAGTTACACCCATTTGTCATAATGGGAATATTCAAATTATCAATTCAATGACTGTTGAACTTGAGTCGAGCTAAATGGGTACTTCATTTCGCACAGTGCGATCGATTCCGACTTTAGGGATTCAGAGAATCAATAGTAGGTGAAGAACCTCGAATGGTAAGTAATTTCTGTGTAACGCCATGCCAGCTCATTATACACCACGTGCATGTAGAGGAAAAAATCAACAGAAACAATCGTGCTTAGATAGAATTCTAAATATATACAACGAGGTCGAGAGCCCATCCGTAAGCAGTCGCGATGATCTAAGTTAAACGTGGATCGAAAATCACATTGAACAGATTCAACGCCTTTGAAATTCAGAACTCTGCGCGCACTGGAAGCAGCAGCGACCTACTACGCCACGTGCTGCACATCGAATTCTAGATTAGTATAATGCGAGCAGCTAACTTGAATTTCAAAGTATTTTTCGCAGGACCTATATTCGTAAGCACCTCGATCTTTGTTGATTGGCGCCAACCGAGAAACTTGGACCGACAGCGTAATCAGCGGCTTCTCTCGAATCCATTTCGACTACTCAGCATCGTGGCTTGTGATTGAATAAAATATATCTTCGGCTTGGGCTGCTTCCGAGTATAAATGAGCCCGACGGATCTGAATCAGTACACCTCCAGGATTCATCTTTCTGGTGTCTCGTACTCGACCTCGAGCCCCTTGGCTCGGATGCAGTGAGTGCGATCAGTGACACTCTTGTCAAGGACGTTGTTCCTACAGACTTGCTTCTGCTGAGAGGACGTCGGGGTTTAGCGCTTGTGGATAAAATCATTCATGGTTACTGGGCACTGATTCTGTTCGCAGCGGTCAAGCGAGACAGTTTTCGAGCATCTGTTCGATCGATCGTTAGATCTTTCTTGCCCGGTAGCTGCTGTATTCTATAGACTGAAGAGTAAAGAGGTATTGCCATTCGTTACTCAGTGGTTGATTTCTACTTCTACTCGCATTGATCGCTTGAATGCAACTTCTGCTAGCGAGGTAGACGTTGGATTGAGATGTCCAGAGCTGAATCAGTGAGGCTTGGAGATCAGTTACTAGAATCTGATAGCTTCATACTTGTTTCAGGAAAAAAACAGGAAAAGATGTTAATACAGGTTTCGATTTGTATTTGCTGAACGCCTTCGAAGTTTGAACGCCAGCGGAACGTAAGAGGAACGCAGGCGACAGTAGGCTCGATCAGCTCACAAACTCATGGTTTAGTGGACACACATTCATTCAGCAGTGCTGAGGACATTCGAAGATGGCGTCGATGATGGTTCAGACTCTGGCGGTGATCACCATGTGCGTCGCCCTGCTCGGGCAACAAGCGGCGGCGAAAACGCACTACCTGGAATGGAGTGTAAGTGCTCCCATGGAACATCACTTGGTCGACTGCTTGAAAAGGGTGCCAATTTGACTCATTAATGTCAGCAGCACTTCCCATAAAACATTTGAGCGCAGAATGCAAGCCGGGACAACTGAATTTCCGGTGCTAACTATGTCGGAAGTTTTAGTCAGTAGCTCAATGTATGTTTGATTTCGTTGCATCATTCTGGGATCGTGTGTCTATGTTACAGATTCAAAACTCGACGATTACGAGGGATTGCTCCACTGTGACCGTCGCAACTGTGAACGGCATGTTTCCTGGACCAACAGTGACCATCACCGAGGGTGACACGCTTGTGGTGACCGTGACGAACAATCAGATCTACCCTGTCACCATGCACTGGTGCGTCATTACTCTGTACTTATTCCGAGTGTGAAGCACTACCTGATTCAAAGGATGCGATTCGGAATCCAACTTACTGACTTCTGGAGGTTGGTCTGACACATGCAGGCACGGAATCAGACAGTTCGGGACGAACTACGCGGACGGGCCCGCATACATCACGCAGTGCCCCATCCAGCAGGGCGGGTCTTACATCTACGAGTTCACCGTCACAGAGCAGAGCGGGACGTTCTTCTACCACGCCCACATTAACTGGTTGCGAGCCACGGTGCACGGAGCGTTGATCGTGAGGCCGAAGCTGACCCCCCCGTATGGCCCCGTGAAAGCCGAGATCCCAATCATCCTGGGAGAATGGTTCGGCATGAATGCCAACGAGTATGAGCTCGGTTTCCTGTACACGCCTGCTCCTGCTGAGAATGTCACCACTATCACGCCCACTGTTAATGGCTTGCCAGGGCCGCTCTACAACTGCTCCAATGGTTTGTCTTTGAAACCAACATCAATCAATTTTCGCATGTGCAGTCGAGTGGACACATGTGACTGTTTTTCCGAGCCGACTGTTTTTTGAATTCTACGTACGCTACGGAGTCACTGCCACTGCATCTTTATCTGGTGACACCGTAATGACCTCGGATTTGGTGCCGATGATCGGCTGGGCAGGTGACATCACGTCGTACTCGGTGGAGCCGAAGCAGACATACCTGCTCCGCATCATCAACGCCGCCATGAACAGCGACTACCACTTCCGTGTGGCCAGCCACAAGCTGATCGTCGTCGCTGCCGATGGCAACTATCTGAAACCGTTTTCGACTGAGGTGGTGGCCATCACCCCTGGACAGACTACCGACGTTCTCCTCGTTACCAGCAGGACCAGAGGTGAGCATTACTTATGATTGAGCATGCATGTGCATTCAGTACTTGTATGTCGTTTCGAATGGCGCCTATATGATCGATTCGAATTTCCGGTTGCGATCAATTGTGTCGGATCTCTGGCAGGGAATTACTACTTCGGATTCAGCGTGGGGCCTGTCCCGAATGTCGGGACCCCGCCGCCTTCCATTCCGGCGCTGGGCGTGTTCAAGTACACGAATGCCAACCAGTCGGCGCCGCCGTCGCTGCCCGTGTTCCCCAACAACGTCACGCGCAAGTACGTGGACAACTACGTGAAGGAGCTGAAAAACTACAAGGGGACGTACGACATCCCGAAGGAGGTGACGCAGGACCTGATCTACACGGTGAACACGGCGTTCATCTTCTGCAATGCCGATGAGCCGTGCGCCACCAAGCTCATGGGCGCGGTGCAAAACATCACGTTCGACGACCCGACGACGACGTCCATCCTGGAGGCGTACGCCAACGGCGTGAACGGCGTGTACACGGCGGACTTCCCCGACCGGCCGCCGACGCTGAACATCAGCATCGCCAACGGGCCGGACCCGAACTACTTCTACGGCTCGCGCGGCACCCGGGTGAAGATGTTGCAGTACGGCGACGTGGTGCAGGTTGTGCTGCAGAACGTGTTCGCGGCGGGCATCCTGGACCACCCGTTCCACCTCCACGGGCACGACTTCTACGTGGTCGGGCGCGGGTACGGCATCTACAACCCCGCGAAGGACCCCGCTAAGTTCAACCTGGTGGATCCGCCGCTGTACAACACTTTCGGGCTGCCGACGGGCGGGTGGGTGGCGCTGCGGTTCCACGCCAACAACCCAGGCGTGTGGCTGATGCACTGTCATTTCGAGAGGCACAAGACGTGGGGCATGATGATGGCGTTTATCACCAGCGACGGCGGGGGCAACATTCTGCAGGCGCCTCTGCACCCTCTGCCCAGCTGCAGCGCCTCCTCGTCGACCACACCTTAGAGCTTCAGAACGCGATCGATGGCATCGATCTAGCTGCGGCTCTAGTGCCCCTATGCATGGATCGATAGGTAGGTACATTCTTTCCATTCTTGAAGCCCTCTAGCTCCTAGAGCGCGCGCGTCGGAGATCCTTGCGCTCCTACTAGGCCATTGTGAAGCTTGCCCCAATTGAGTTCCTCATTTTTCAATAAAATCCTGCCTGGATGCGTGTGCGACGCCACTACCATTACTTGTTTCCAATCTTATCTTGCATGAGATCATCTCAGCTTAATTATCTACCTGGAAACCAATATGAACAAATCGTTTTGGGTAATAATCTTGAAATCCCTCGTTGCACTGTGGAGACAAGCTCCGAATAAACTCTTTTGAATGTTATGATCTTATTTTTTGAGTTGGAATTCAATTGAAGACTTGTTCTTGGTGTAGAAATCATATAAGCCATTATTGTTCTTGCTGTACATAGCTTGTTCTTTAATGGATACGGAATCAAAACAAGCTCAAAATGAATCAAGAACAAGAACTCCAGATAGCCTTGCTCTTAACAAACAAAATTGAGAGAGTGCTTGCTGTAGACAACAACTATTCAGCTTCTGTCAGAAAGAAACACTCACTACCGACACAGAAACAACTACACGTTAACAAACTTCAACCGCAGCCTTGTGAACAATGCCGTGGGCCCATAACCTTTTGGAATATGAACAGTCTTACACAATATTGATACTCATTGTGACCGTCGACCGTAGAGTGTAATACCACTACATATGCGATCAGCATGGCGGGAAGTATTTAGATTCATCACATTATGTGTATCTGGCATTCTGGCTACTCTTGATCGAAGGATACACGCGTGATTGTGTCAATTCGAGTGAAAGATGCTCATCAGTAATTTCATCAGTAACTTATGAGCCAAAATGATGTACCCTGAAATTTGAGCTACGCAATTCATTCTGACATTCATGAATGGATTCAATGTCCTAGAGATTCTCAAGATTTGTTGCTATAAAATAGCAAACCAACCAAATGCCGGTCAGAGGGAATCACCTGGTCCCCCAGATGCATCCTGGGGAACCATGCATCGGGGGAATTCCTTGTGGTTCCTTCTAGCTTTTGGGTGGTAGGGTCCGAATGTACAACTGAATCGTGTTGCTCCGGAGGTTAGGAGATCGATTCTCCCCGGTCAGCTCTTATTGCTTTCGGGTTCATCATCTCCGACGATTACCGCTTTAGGGTCATTTATCTCTAAGCGATACTCGTTGTAGATGATGAACCCCGGAGTGAAAAGAGCTGACCACGGTAATCGATCTCCTAACCTCCGAAGTAAGGAAGACATTTTAGGAATCTGGCACCCCAAAAAGGAGATCCCTCAGAGCATCCATCACGGCGACACTAATGAGCGTACTGCATCCGGTTGGCCCAGGTGATCCCCTGTGACCCGCTTTTGGTCCGATTGTTATTTATAACGATGAAGCTCCATCATCTCGGCTCGATCGAGCTCTAGATCCCATCGACATTTTGAGCGGGTATACAAATACTGCAAAAGTTCACTCGATCCCATGGTGATCCTGTGTACCCATCCCGTGGCAATACTGAATACCCGGTTGAGAAGACACGTCAGGCGCATCTCTTGTGTTTGGCACAGATTATTTGCAACTCGAAATGTATTTCGCTGACGAGGTAGAGGAGGTGATCCTTGTTCCATGTGCCGGGGAGATGATCGGAGGTTTTTATAATAGAGTGTTCTATCAGCGTGGACGTAGATGGCTCGAACCATGGAACACGAAATTGGACGAAGATAAGTTTCGTGTCGACGTTTTGAGCAGATTGATTCATGAATATTGATAGAGTGCATGTGAAGTCGTGGTACTCATACCTGCTCCTTTTGGCAACATTGGTAGCCGAGAGGGGTAGATAAGAATACTTCTTGGCACGAATAATTTGCAGTAAGTACGAGTGTGGTGTTAGCGAGGTCAGGATGTCGATCCTTCTTAATCGGAGGTTATTAGATTGAATTTTGCACCTGACCAGAGTCTTTCTTCAATTAATGACACTGAATGTTGACATGGTGTACATTTGAGACTGATATGAAAATCGTACACTGAATTTTGCACTACAGCCTTGTCATAGTTGAATGACAGATGATCGAGTTTTATCGTTGTAAATAACAAACTGAGTGACCAGAAACGGGTCATGGGGATTCAATTGGTCACTGGATGCAATCATAGCATCGCTTCCGCTGGCCTCTGAAACCCATTTTTTGTGTGGCAGGTTCCGAATGTATAACTAGAACGTGCTACGTCGGAGGTTCGGAGATCGATTCTCCGTGGTCAGCTCTTGTTGCTTTCAATCGGCTCATGATCTACGGGATCATCAACTATCTGATGGTTAACTGATCGTTAACCGATCGTTAACTGAGCGTTAACTGAGCGTTTACTTAGTAAACGCTCTTAATAATTTTCGTAAGTATGAAAGTATATAAGCAGCATCACCCCTGCATTTCTCTCATCCCGCCTTATCGCTCTTCCGGACGTCTACCATATCGCTCCTTTCCTGAAGTTATATACCCACCCCTTATTCCATCTCTCATGGCAATCATGGATTTGGAGGCCATTTTGACCCGAAACAAGGGCTTGAATTCAGATCCCAAAACACCGAAAATGTTCTTTAAGCTTTTTACTGCCGCTCTCAAGTCGAGCAGCTGTCGGAACCTGTCCATCCTCTTACAGGCCATTCTCGACACTGATGAGACGGGCATTCTCGATCAAGTTTTCATGGCAAAAGGGGAAACAACTAGTTTCCACATCCTCATCAACATGCTCGATGAGTTTCACAAAAATTATCTCATGACTCCCATCTTGCGGAAAGGATTACGAGTGCTTCAACATCTTCGCAACCATGGAGTTGCTCAAGGGAGAAACTTAATTATTTGCACCCACAAGTTTTGTATGGGGGGAATCTCAAAGCTTCTTCACAAGCTCTCAAAACATAAAGATGACATTGTCCGGAAGTTGGCACATTCCCTTCAAACTTTACAGTTTGAAATGCCCCGAAAATGGCACATTTCACATGTAAGGATTTGTGAGCAAGCCAGATTGAAGGCTGCTCGAGAACAAGCCATGAGAGACGATCTCGAAGAAGGAGAAATCCTCGAATTCTAGGCTAGTAAGGCGGGGTTACGCAAATAGTCAGAGAATCAAATACAGACATTTCTAGAATCAGAAGTTCAGAACAGAATTCTTGAGATCCAAGTGAATCCACCTGATGGATCTGGATCATATTAATCTACTGTAATCTTGTAGCTTTACCAAAAAAGTAAAGGTTACAACACCTGTATCGGAAGTCGGGTGTAGTACACTTAGTCTTGGATTTGGGTCGCCAGTACTTCATAAGACTGGAATCAAGCCTTATAAACTAGAGACCTGTTATAACATCATTATGTATGTACAAAATATTCATAATAAAGAGTCTTTTCCACAAAATTTCTACTGCTTATCCCTGAAATTTACATCTTGTCTATTTTACTTTGTGACGTGAATGCAAGTGAATTCCAGAAGTCACTTTCCTCTGATCGAGTTTGTGGCACAGGCGGAGAGTTGCGGTACAATCCACATAAGTACGATTCTTGAATGAGCACCATGCATTGATATCAAGCCTTGCTATCGATCGATCAGCGTGCACGTACGTAGATGGCTCGAACCACGGAACATGAAAATCGACGAAACAAAGTCTCCGTCGCCTCGACGTCATGGTACTCCTACCTGCTCCTTTTGGCAGCATTGGTTGCCGAGAGGGGTAGAAAGGAATTATACCTCTTTTGCTTGGCACGAATAATTTGCAGTTCGAGTGTGTTGTTGACGAGGTCAGGAGGTCGATCCTTCTTACATGTGCCTGGACGTTGATCGGAGGTTATTAGATTGAATTTTGCACCTGACCAGAGTCTTTCTTCACAATTGATGACACTTCAAAATTCTGGGTTAATGTCGACTTGGTGTACATTTGAGATTGAAATGAGAATTATGGCACAAACTTGCACTATCACTACTAGGGTGGACATGTGGTAACCACGTTCTAGACGTGGCTTTTTACTCTAGAAAGTTACTCAATGAGTCCAATTGAAACGTTGCTTTTACCATGGAAAAACGTTGTTACCAGTGAAGCCACGTCTGGGTGCTGGCTAAAGCCACGTTGGTGGTAGTCATAGGGAACGTTTGTTCTCTACCTCTGTGAACTTTCGATGAGAACATGGAGGTCGTCCACGTCACGTCCACGTCACGTCCAAGTCACGTCCACGTCATTCTTTTAGAACTTGGGCCTAAGGTCCACGTGGCATTTTGGACACTGGTTTTACCAGCCATATTTTACTGATCTTTGGAAAGGCAATGGTGAAAAGTAAAAATGGGTAACTTGTGGGTAGATTAGCATTATTTTTAGCATTCCTAATTAGCACATATTTACTCATGCCCCAAATTTATACTTTGCTTTTGGGGTTCTTATTCAAGGCATATTCTATAATTGGATTGGGGAATGTGAGAACTTTTATGAAGATGTAAGTCTAATATAGGATTGGGTGAATGTGAGAATTATCATTAAAGGGTGTGTCTAATATTGGATTGGGGGAATGTGATGCCATATTTAGCCTCCTCCATCAGTAAGCGGCATGCCGTGGTTGGGTTGTTGATTAACTGAATGCTTCTATTTTTGTTATATTAAGCCCCGAATTGTAGGATCACGAAGATAAAATTGGCCCTGAAAACGTGGATCTCATTCAATGAGACAAAAAGGGTGAGAATTATAAACCTTGAAATGCATATACGTATTGCATGGCCAATGGTGTATTTTCATTTGTTCAATCGTTACCCAAGTGGTGAAGTTGAGTTTGTTGCCATTGGAAATGGTCCCTATAAGCATGTCTACTTACTATTGGCAAGTATCCTGTACTCTAGACATATACATACGCTACAGCCTTAACATGTTCAGTCAAAAGGTTTTTATACAAAAAACTGAAGCTATTCTAAAATCCAAAACTATACAAGTAGTCTGCCCAAGCATGGCACTTCACTCTCCCTCCCCTTCGCTCTCATCCGACCCTGATGAACCCGAGCTGCTTCCTGATCCGTCGTCTTCCTTGCCTTCCTCAGCCGCACTCTCCGTGTCTGTTGCAGATTCCTCCTCCTCTTCCACATCAACTACATGAGGTTTTGTCTTCTTCGCCTTTGTCTTCTTAGCCGCCTTTGCGTTCTGCCCCCTTCTAGACTTCGCCGCCTTGTGTGTTGCCGCTCGCCCCTTCCGCCTCCTGGGACGACACTGACGACCGCATTGTGACCCGTGAAAGCGTCTCTCTTGTTCTGATGGCCAGGGCCGCATAGGCGTTGAATTTGGCGAACTCCACCTCCTCTGGCGTGGGCGTCCTCCCGACTTCTCGCGTCCTGTCGAATTGATCCCGAGAATCGTGCATGAGTAGGTAAAGAAACATCGAAGTGCCTGAAACATACAAGCACACAGAAATTAGGCCCATGTATTCAATAAACATGTAGTCTATGTACTGGAAGATGGAGGCTTACAAAGCGGGAAACCATTCCTTTCAGTCCCCTCCTCCCCCACCTATGTGTTCCTCCTCCGTCCTTGAATCAAGCCAGCAGTGAACACACGGCATTTGTGTGCCTTGCTTTGTTTTTTCGGATCTGACAACGAGTCCCAAATAGCATTCCAAGCGTCCATGCTGCAACCCATTGGAATTGTGCACTTGTTCTTCTCTAGACTCTCTGATTGCTTATCCTTAATCCTAGCTCTCCTCTCCTTAATATTATTCCCTATGTATTTCATCACGTAATCATCATCCCATGAGCCCGGATAGAGCTCTCTCAATCTCAATTTGAATCGAGTTTTGAGAGCTGGGCATTGTCTATTCCAGTCTAAGTTCCACTCAAAGATTCTGGAAGCCCTATCACATGCATACTGACGTAGATGGTCCCAAAATCTGCCTATGGGAACTGCTTTCGTGTTTGTTTCGCAAGGTGGAGCATTGTGGACCGGTTCCCAAGTTCCTAGAGATATTTCCTCACTTCTGGTTGTGTGTAGAGATCGGGCACCTGCAGAACACGAGCTAGACGAGCGGACAGAGGGTTGGCGATTACCTTCTTGCTGAGGAAGTTGGACTGGCACGATCTGGGTTCCTCCAAGAGCCCTGCTGGACGATGGCGAGGGCGTCGAATTACCCAACAAGGCTTGTCTCTTTGCTATCAGCTCGCTAATCTCGGCGTCAAGGGAAGCAGCTTCGGCTTGCTTCTTCTTCTCAGCTTCTGCTGCTGCCTCGAGCAACCGGCGGTTATCAGCCTCCTTTCGCTTTGAAACTGCCTCTTGTTGTTGACAGGTTTGCCATTCATCGTTACTCTCTGGTGGTGGTGGTGGGAGTTCCAAATCTTTGCCCCTTCCTCTTGCACGTCTTTCTGCCTTGCGCGCCTTTTTCGCAGCCTTGGCTGCCCGTATTGACAAGTAATCGTTGGAAATTGGAGGAAGTGGCGAAGGTTCTCCTACTGAAGAGGTGTCCCGGACAGGTGAGTTGCACTGCTCCGGTTGGGAGATCTCAGGCACCTACAATTGCGTTGCAACGAAAGGAGGGTCTGATAAGCATCATCGAACTTAATTCAGCAGTACAGAACTTTGGAAGCATGCATCTCACAATTCAATCAATGTTGTGGAAGAAAGAGCATAGAATGGGATTTAGAGGAAATGAAGCTTACGTTGGCATGTTGCGCATGGCTTGACAACCATCTTAGACGTGCTGGTGTAGGTAGGGTTGCCATTAATCTGTCAAGGGCCTCTTCGGGTGACTCAGGGTTGCACTGAACGGGTGTGCAGCTACCTGCATTCACAGTGAGATGCAAGGGCGATCGGGGAGGTGTCACCGATGGGACAATAGCTCCTGCTACTGGTGTCGTTGCGTTTGCTATGTCGTCTCCGCTGCTCGCCAAATCAACTAAGTATTCCTCCGCGGTTGTGCCAAGTGTGGAAGGGGTTGAGGGCCTGCTGGCTATCTCCGATGGGAGAAGGAAGTCTTGGAATTTGGTGAGGAGCTCGCTTCGAAGGGAGTTGCCTGCTGGCTCTTCGGGCGTTTGAATGTCGAGCACGTCGCTTCTGTCCTCACCCTTGTCCTCACCACTACGCTGATCCTGGGCGCGGTCTTCGTCACCACCACTGCCTTCGTCAATCCGGTCTAGCGGTGATGGCACAGCTACCTCGAGTGACTTGCGCGCCCGCCTCGACTTCTTTGCAGGAGACACCCATACGGTGATCTTTTTTGGACTCGCACCCGACTGAGATTGCCCACCTCCATCCAGGTTCAGGTGGATGTGCACGCTCTCTGAAGCCTCCGTTGGATCCAATCTACCACTCCTTCGTCTCGGCAGTCTATTATCTTCCATTTTTCTCTTACGACGAGCTGGGAGTGGGGGCTTATCCTTGGAGTTTGGAGTGACGACCTCCTGGAGAGATTTGGACTTGCCGACCCCAACCTGCTGATCGAGTGGGGAAACCATAGCTGAAGTTATCAGAGCTCCATGGACGTCTGCTGAAGGAAGCTCTTGAGCGGGCTGATCAGTAGGATCTTCGGGTGAAGGCAGCTCGTCTGGCACACTCCCCCCTTGCGCTCGGGATCTGGAGCCCCCATCGTGCATTGGTTGCTGGGTAACCCTAGAAGCTCTTTTTTTAACACGAGACATGCTGGAGCACCCAACCTGCAATGGGAAATGAACAAGAAATCAAACGCTACCGAGGGACCGTCTATCAAATTCCTGCAGAGCGAGCTTTCTTACTACACGCGCAAAATTAAGAGCGCAAGGGGAAATTCAAGTTGATCAACGAAACGAAGGGGGTGGAAAGCTTAAACCTGCTTCGCCTGAATGCAACGCGAGTAATCGAACAATGCGAGCCGGCACTTGCGAATGGGAATACTCTAGCTCAACGGGCCGATTGCTTTGAAATTGCTTCCTTCAACTCTCACGGCAACGGCACTACACCGTCGGGACTCACGCTGGATCTGAATCTCCTGCCGCGCAGGTGAACATCACTCAACCTACACTTGCGCTGGAATTCCAAGCAGAGATGCACTCGCCCTGAACTAAACTCGTCTTCGCCCTCAAGTCGATCAAGCGCAAATGGAGAAAATCACAGTGTGACGGAGGTGAGAGAGTGCGCGAAAGGAGAAATCCTGCGAGAGGGGTGAGGTGAGACAGCGCGTTTGGGGGCGCGAGTGAGGTGAGTGCAAACGGCCTGGGGGAGACATCAACTCGATGAATGTCATCGAAAGCGATCTACGAGATCGTGAAATGATGAGTTGAAGGTGACCGGTGGGGCCCGCGTCTGCCGCCAGGGTGCCAGGTAAGCTGGCCTTGAACCCTCTTCGTCATTTCTTATGTTTTTTTTTTTTTTTTTTTTTTTTTTTTTTTTTTTTTTTGTTTTTTCTTCTTCTTGATTGGTTAAAAATAATGTGATCGTTATTAATGTTTAAATAACAAAAAATAATGTTCTGACGTTCTAATATTGACGTAATTACATGTTCTACATCGCATTACACTTTGTGTTCTAAATCGCATATTTGAAATTGTTACTTTAGAATTGCATTGCACTTTGTGTTCTAAATCGCATATTTGAAATTGTTACTTTAGAATTGCATTGCACTTTGTGTTCTAAATCGCATATTTGAAATTGTTACTTTAGAATTGCATTGCACTTTGTGTTCTAAATCGCATATTTGAAATTGTTACTTTAGAATTGCATTGCACTTTGTGTTCTAAATCGCATATTTGAAATTGTTACTTTAGAATTGCATTGCACTTTGTGTTCTAAATCGCATATTTGAAATTGTTACTTTAATATTGCATTGCACTTTGTGTTCTAAATTGCATATTCGAAATTGTAACTTTAGAATTGCATTGCACTTTGTGTTCTAAATTGCATATTCTAAATTTAATCACGTTCATAATTGCATTCCACTTTGTGTTCCACATTGCATGTTCTAAATTGCATTATACTTTGTGTTCGCGCTTGCGTGTTAGAGAATTACATGTTCCTTGTTCTAAATAATTAAAACATGTGGTGTTTTAAGTGGCACCAAAATATAAGTAGATTTCTATGTTGGTAAAGGGGTTGAGGTGTTTATGCAAGATTGTAAATAAGCAAATTTGTTTTAAGAGTTCAAAAATTAGTGGATGTTGTTAGATTTATCACGGAAATTAAATGAGAATTCTTCTATGTATTAAATTGTTAATGATTAGTGATAAATATGCAAGATCATGGGTAAAAATGTGTAAGACTCCAATTGATCGTGCCTTCTATTTGGTTCTAATTTTCACAATGAGCACTCATACGTTTGTGCTAATTTTTTTGGGTGTTTAAAGCTATGGGTAGGGAGAAGGTGTTCTTCAACCCTCAAGATTTTGTTTCAGCGGACCCTCTGGCCACTGAAGACGGTGAGCGCATCGTTGAAAGGGCGCCTGACAACCACCATTCCGGGCGAAGAAAAAGAAGACGTCGTGGTGTCAACGATGAGATTCCACATATGCCTACCGCTTTGGAGAGACAAATAATTTGTCCATGTGTCCTGTGTGCTGACCCAAGCAGAGATGCTCCAATTCCTCGTTATTTGTCAATTGTCAAAAATCACATTCGTCTAAACAAGATCCATGATCGGTGGAAGGTACTTTGCCCAAATTCTTTGATTCTACAGAGACAAATTTGAGTTTCTTTATTTATTTCTTTTTTTTTTCTTTTTTTTTTTTTCTTTTTTTTTCTCAATGTATTTAGTATGTGATAAGGAATATTATTTTTCTCATGGACTCGAATTGTGTGTTATAGGTGATTTATGAAGAGCAACTAGTTGAACTCGAGGGTAGGTCTTTTGTTAATGATGACGATGTAGATACTTCTAACATTGGAGGCACTATTGGTCAAGATCCGCCATTGACCAATCCAAGTTCCGCTCAATGGGACCCCGATTTTGGTGTTCTAGAAGAGATGTTGCGCAACCAAAGGATTGGTTCACAACCCGGTGACGGTGAGGGCCCCACTCCTTTGGAAAGGGAGGCACGTGTTCCATTATTCGACAAGTCACACTCTAGACGTTTAGAGGTTATTTTAAACTTCCTAAATATTCAAGCTAGGCATCACATATCAAATGTTGGTATGGATGACATTTTTAGAAGCATGGCATCCATGGTAGTGCCGAAGGACCACAATTCAAAAATGCCCGAATCATGGCAAGAGGCCCGACAAGTTGTATCCCAGGTACGTTCATTTTCTAGTTTGTATTGCATCTAAGAGTAGAATCAATTATAAAAACCTACATCAAATTTGTTATTCGGGTCAATGCAAGGGTTCAGTCAGCAGTCCCACTGAATGACATTGTGTTTTTCTTTTTTTTTTTAATTCCTTGAACAGTACGTGGGAATCTGACAGGGCAGTTTTCACAGTGGGGTTGCATTCGTGCCCATCGGGAGGGGGGAGGGGTTAAGATAGGGGGGGAGGGATTAAGAATTGAAGACAAGGGGGAGGGGGTTTAGGGTTTGTTTTCTCTCCCATTCTGATACTGGAGAGGTTCAGCCACTTTTCTGGTTTTTTATTTTTTAGCATTTTTTATTTTTTATTTTTCAACTGAACTTGCACTTTCTCACATGGGAATGTTTTCTGTCCCCTTCTGATATTGGAGGGGTTGAGCCAGTTTTCTGAATGAAGTGTCTGTTCGTAATGTTAATCAAAAATCACAATTGTATAAAATATTTTACCACAATTTTCACAATGAGCATATTAAGTTGTGGTTTTAATACTTTGCCTTGCACATATTTGGAATGGCAGGTGGGGTTGGACTATGTTACAATTCACGCATGCCCTTGCGATGAAATGTTGTACTACGGTGAAGATGCCAATCTCTCTCATTGCAAGAAGTGTGGTACTAGTCGATATAAAGACAACACGAGAAGCAAAACAGTTCCCCGTAAGGTATTGCTTGTGATTCCATTTTTTTTTCCTAAATTAATGCAATTTTAAGTAAACTTTACACCTAAATTTGATTTCAAGAATGTAAATTCTTGACTATCAATTTGTTTGAGCTAGGAAGTTTGGAAAGTAAGCTAATGATAATTTTGTGTGTGTTTTTCTTATGGTAGAAAATGCAATATTTTCCCCTCACCGCACGACTTTTAGCCTTGTATCGTAGTCCAACACTAGCCCCCTTGATGACGTGGCATGCACACAATAAGAGCAAAGATGGAATTATGAGGACACCCGCTGACTCAGAGGCTTGGGACCACGTTCAAAGCACATGGCCAGAGAAAACCAAGGATGACCGCATGGCGTACTTGGGTGTTGCCCTAGATGGTGTGAATCCATTTGGGCACAACTCCGGGTCGCACTCAACTTGGCCTGTTCTAATTGTTTTATACAATTTGCCTCCGTATCTATCCATTCACAAGAACCATGTTATGTTGTCATGCATAGTTCCAGGTATTACTCTAAATCCTCTAAACCAACTTTCCTTGTTTTTTAGTTTTACATATTCTTATGGACATGCAATTTTATGTTGACAGGGAAAAAAAAGGTGAAGGACATGAATGTTTATTTGAAACCATTGGTGGACGAATTAAACAAACTTTGGAGTGATGGAGTTGCGGCCTATGATGTCTCTGCCACTAATCGCCCAAGACATTTCCAATTGCATGCTATCATGCTTTGGACCATTTCTGACTACCCGGGACTCGGTGTGGCATCTTCTTTGCAAACCCAAGGGCATCAAGCATGTTATATTTGTGGACCCCACAAGTTACAATCACATCGTTCAGAATTCTTGAAAAAGATGATTTACGTTGGATATCGCAAGTACTTACCTTATGGTCATCGGTTGCGTTTGCCTAGACTTAAGCACTTATTCAATGACCGTGTAGAAGACCGACCACCACCGGGGAGAACAAATGGCGAATTTTGGTTGCGTCAATGGCAGCAGGTGAAGGATAAGAAGATTGCATTGGAAAGAAGTGGCATGAAGGCTAAGTCTATCTTTTTCGAATTGCCCTACTACAAGGTACAATTTCGCCATCTCTATTCAGTGACCGTTTTGTATATGCTCACCGTAAACCCTGAACCGAGTGTTGGAAAAAAAAATGAAATTATCTACGAACTTGACCTGAAAGGTAGCAGCAGGTTTTGAAATTTGAAACGAACCCATAGTCAACGGCCCCCTTACCTTTGCATGTGGCACCATGGGAGTTAATCTGGGATGGCACGAAGTCCAATAACCATATCTGAGGCTTGCCTTATCCACTTTATTAATTACAGCTTGTTTATGTGGTGGCCCCAAGCTTGTTTAAGTGGTGCCTGGCCCCATGCAGCTCGTTGATTATTTTTTAAATGATTTTCTAACCCATTAGCTCTGCATTGCTCACTTCAGTGTGTTAGTGATCTACTTGTATGATTGTGCATAAAGTTTGCCTGGATTATGATGCCTCTATTTTATTTGCATTACTAGGATCTGAAGATCGCGCATTTATTGGATGCAATGCACGTGGAGAAAAATGTTTGCGTGAGCTTGCTCAAAACATTTTCAAATGTCAAAGGCCCAAAAGCCGATTCCATTGCCGTCCGGAGGGAAATGAAGGACCTCAATATACAAGCACAGTATTGGCCGCAAGAATCTGAACACGATAGGAGCGGCAACACCACTTACCAATATCCCCGTGCCCCTTGGGTGTGGACGAGTGCGGAGTACAAAGAAGTCATCAACACCATTTCTAGCATACGGGCACCAACCGGGTATGGTTCTTCTTTCCAAAACAAATTCACGGATGATAAAAAGGTTGTGGGCATGAAAACCCATGACTACCACAACCTACTGCACGACATATTGCCAATAGCAATCCGCGGCACATTGACAAAGCCCATTAGAGAAATAGTCTATAGGCTAGGGGATCTTTTAAAGTGGATATCTCAAAAGGAGATTAACAAATTAGACATCCCCAAGAAAAAAGAAGAAGTGGTCGAAATTCTTTGCCTAATGGAGCAACACCTACCACCATCGGTATTCGACATTCAAATGCATTTATTGTTGCACTTGGTAGAAGAGATAGAGTTAGCAGGCCCCGTACATTACCGTTGGATGTACTTCGTTGAGCGCTACCTAAAAAAAGCATTAAAAAGGCTATGTCCGGCAAAAGGCCCGTCCAGAGGGATCAATGGCCGAGGGGTACATTATGAATGAGGCAATGTATTTCATGGGAGAATACATTAAGAAATTGGACAAGAAAGCCCAAACCCAATGTAAAGTTGAGGAAGATCCTAGAATCTCATCTGTTGTTCTACCCAAGTTGAGGATAGAAAAGCTTAGACGCATGAAAAGAGTCTTCCATGAGCAGGCACACAGGTTCATTCTCAGAAATGAGCCATGCCTTGAACAATGGCGTTCACAACACGCATTGGAAGCAGAAGGTATGCCGAACCCCCCTCTTTTCCACGAGTGGCTCCCGAGAGCTGTTAAAGCCCGCATTGCAGCTGGAGAACCCATTTCGAGGCAGGTCGAAGACTTGTGGATCGGCCCGCAAGAGAAGGCACTTTTCTATTCAGGGTGTTGGGCCTATGGCAGGCATTTCCGAATCCTCGCGAGGGACTTTGGAAAGAAGTTGAGTTTTGATTGCGGGCTCTCGGCCTTGTTTGACGAGGGAGGGGTGAGTACAGAGTACTTCGGATTGCTTGACTCGATTGTCAAGATAAGTTACCAATCCTTCCAAAAAGTATTATTCCACGCAAAATGGTACATGACAGAGGGTAAACCTGGACGGTGGCAGACCGTTTGTGAGGATGAGTGTGGGGCCCTTCGAGTCAAGTTTGTGCGGCCAATGTCGGAGAAGATGCCCTCGGACGAGCCCTTTGCAGATCCTAACGAGGTGGAACAGGTATTCTTCGTCGATGACAAGCTAAATCGGGGCTGGAAGCTCGTAGTTCACGCGGCTCCGATCCACGAGGGAAGAGGGTTGTTTATCAACGCCAGGAGGGAGAAAGTTCGGCTTCAGAGGATGAGGGAGGAGAGGAAAGCGCCGCAGAGGAAGGCACGGCAGACGAAGGCTTCACCGGATTGGGCAATTTACCCAGGCTGGCAGTAGACGCCCCGGGCACCATCGATATTCGGCGTCGATTAGAGAATCTGCTAGAAGAAGACGATGAAATCCTCCTGCCAGACGCTACGGTGGAGTCGGAGGAATCCTCGGAATCTGGTGGAGAAGACTCGGAAGATCGCCCACCTCGACCTTACCTTGGTGAGCACTTGATGGTACTGGGCACAGACGAAGAGGATGGTGCCGATGAGACCGGCGAGTGGGGTGAAAGCGATTCAGAATAGCTTTGCAGGTAAGATTTTACTGACAATCCCTAACCCTAAACTAAACTTTCTAAATTTTCCGTCTAAGTTTAGCTTCAATCCTTCCTCCCAACGGTCCGTGATGTACTGTAGCTTCAATCGGTATTCGCCTGAAATTAGTGGGAAAATTCGAGAGTCCAGAAAGCTTGTTTCGGCGGGAGAGTAAGGGTTTTCGTGGGAAGATTTTGTACTTTAACTAAACACACCGGCAATCTTGTAGACCATCTGTTCGAGAGCTCACATTTCTGTAGAGGGAGTAGGAACTCGATTTGCATCTTCATTGTGGAAGCGTGGTGATCAGTGGGGGCTTATCCTTGCAGAAGTGTGTTTCAGCTGCTGACGGAGGATTCGAAGGTGCCTGGTTTGTGTCAACCGTCCGTTGTAGACTTCGCTCTGAGCAGGCTTAGGCCCCGTGATGACGCTCACAGACTCACTGTGTTGCTAATTCAAGCTCCCGGCCAGTCGGTTGTTCATCCCATTAGCTGGATCTGAAGCTCCTGTTGTTTGGTAACTGGAGCTCCCTTCGGTTGTGGAGTGCTGCTCATCTATATACGTATATATGGTCGAAAAAGGCAATTTCAATGCTATCGCTCGAATCACGCAATACTAGCTTGGAATCTGTTCTAAGACTCAACCTGAGTTTTTGCTTTGTGGACCATTTTATTCCATCTCACAATTCGCGGAATGTTGAAGCTCTCAAGTCATCTTGTTTGTGATTGTGCTAACTAACGAATCCAGGTTGCCAGGCAACTAAACATGTACCGCAACAGAAGCTTGTAAGGGTGATGTGAAAGTGCTTGAGGAGCTGTGGTGCGGAAAATCTGGCTTCATCCTCTTCGGGAAGTGATACCATCTCCTTCTGTTTGGTTTTTCGGTGTTGCAGGAAAGGCTTCATTGCCAAGTAGAGTGACAACAGCTAGTACGTTTTCAGTGGGATGGCAGTTTATGTGTTGCATGTGACACTTTGTGGCATTGTGGATTAGCATCTGATTGTAGGATTTTCCTTCGTAACGGCCATTTGTCCGGCATTCTTAGTAGCTAAAATATGGCAGCATCTGAGGAGAAGCGCGAACATGTTTTCTACTTTCAAATACTCCCTATTGTTGTGAATTCGCAGGCTGGGGACTTGCAAGCACAGGCGACCATGCTGAAGCGGATGATGTTGGTGAGCCATCGCTGGAGAACGTGGGTCGTAGGCTCGACACCCTACATTGGCCATTTACTCCGAGTTCTTAACGAAATTGTGACCGAGGCAGAAGAAGAGTTACAACAGTGGCTTTCAGAAAGCAACCGTCAGAAAGAAGTAGATGCTGTCAGGGCCAAAAAAAGACCGTATACAGGGACTTCAGACGATCTGCTCTTGGATTCGAATTATGCACTTGATATTCCTGTCGTGAAAAGGGCAAAGATAATGCTGTAATTTCTGCCTTAAGCACTTGTAATTTTATCATTCCAACTCGAGGCATCTAATTTTCCAGCCATTCTTCTTTAAATAGAGTCTAACTTTTGTGCCTTTGAGCCCTGCTCAGTTACCTCGTGCCCTGCTCAGATTCCATCGGATCCCTCTCACCTTACACCTTCATGCATGAACTCACAGCTCCACTCAGATCTCGGGCTTACTACTTCAGCCTCTTCTTTGCCATTTATGATGCCTTGAATGTACAGCATCTCCTTACTGGTTGAGGACTTCAACAAAATCCTCTAATCATGCTTCTGATCTTATAAGGGAGGATCATGGGAACGTTATAAACCACTCAGTGAAGAAGAACCTTTAGAATAAAATATTTTTCCTTCTACACAGCCACGTCTGAGGCGTTGTTAAAGCCACACCCACTACCTTCCAACCGTGTCTTTACTTACCAGGAGGGGTAATTTCCAATCCATTGAAACTTTACCATAGAATTTTCTTCATGTCAACTTCGTCAATTCTAAAAATGGAATATTTTGCAACCACGTCACCGTGTCCATGTCATTGCACTTAGAATACACGTGTTTAGGGGCAAGAAGCCTTCTGATCATCTGGTCATGACAATATTGCGAGTTACAAATTCTGTGTGCAAACGAAGTGACAGAACTATGAAGGATATGTTCAATTCCGAGCACTCATGCGAACGTCGTGGGAACGTCAAACGTAGCTTCAAAAGGTGGAACGTGGCTTTCTTGGGGTAGACGTGGCTAATCTACATGGACTTCCAACAAGCAACGCTAAACGTGGCTTTTTGTGAGACAACGTGGTTTTCCAGACGTGGCTTCCCTTCCTTTCACCCTAGTAGTGTATAGCCTTGTCATAGTTGATGAACCCAAAAGCAATACTCGTAGATCATGAGCTGATTGCAACAATGAAATGAAAGATTAGTGTAGTTTGTGTGTCGGATCATACCATGTAAGCCAATAAATTGTCATGGATTGTTTACCACTATACACCGAAGAACAATCACTCGGATTGGCACAATCACGCGCATATCTGCCTATAGTGACGAGATTATGAGACACATACACGTATCGACTTTAGATAATGCTTGCAGCCAAACTTCGTGCAGGTCAATCGATCGATAGCAAGGTGCTCATATCGAAAATCTGACTCACTGGAATTGTACCCAAACTTTCGTCCTGGGCCAAAAACTTGATCATTGTTGGGTATGGGTAATCTCCGGCTGTATTAATCAACCCCTCGCATAATTCTTCACAAAGTTCTAGGATAGTTACTAGAAGAAATTTGCTCGACAGAGGTTCGTCAGAACTGCACGGAAGCACGCATGTGAGTGAGTTGCTTTCGCCGCCGTTGCTCATACTGGCACCTGACTCAATCTAAGTTACTCTAGCCAACTTGATCGAGCTGAGAGGATCGAGCTTTATCGTTATAAATAACAAACTGATCAGATTCGGGTCATGGGGATTCACCTGGTCCCTGGATGCGTTCATAGCATCGCATCCGCTAGCCTCTGGAACCCATTTTTTGTGTGGCAGGTTCCGAATGTTTGACCAGAACGTGTTGCATCGAAGGTTAGGAGATCGATTCTCCGTAGTCAGCTCTTGTTGCTTTCAATTGGGCTCATGATCTACGAGTATTGCTTTTGAGTTCATCAACTATGACAAGGCTGTAGTGCAAGTTTCAATGTACCATTCTCATTTCAATCTCGAATGTACAACACCGTGTCGACATTAACCCAAAAATTTGAAGTGTCATGAATTGTGAAGAAAGACTCTGGTCAGGTGCACAATTCAATCTAATAACCTCCGATCAACGTCCAAGCACATATAAGAAGGATCGACCGCCTGACTTCATCAACAACACACTCGAGCTGAGCAAAAGAGGTATCCCTATCTACCCCTCTCGAAATAATCTGTGCCATACAAAAGAGGTGCGCCTGACGTGTCTTCTTAAACGGGTATTCAGTTATAATGCCACTGGATCACCATGACATCGAATGAACTCTTGCAGTGTTTGTATACCCGCTCAAAATGTCGATGAGATCTAGAGCTTGATCGAGCCGAGATGATGGATTTTAATCGTTATAAATAACAAACTGACCAAAATCGGGTCACAGGGGATCACCTGGGCCAACCGGATGCAGTAAGCTCATAGTGTCGCCGTGATGGATGCTCTCCGTGATCTCTTTTTTGGGGTTCCAGATTTCGAACATGTGTTACTTACTTCGGAGGTTAGGAGATCGATTACCGTGTTCAGCTCTTTTCACTCCCGGGCTCATCATCCACATGTGAACGAGTATCGCGTTGGGCCCATCAAATACGACAAGGATGAAGTGCAAGTTTCAATCAGTTCCAAACCCGTTTCAACTCGACTCTGCTACGTATTATATTGTGATGTTTCATAATTCGTGCGGTCTTCTGCACGCTGATCGATCGATAGCAAGGCTCAATGCATGGTGCTCACTCTAAAGTCTCCTTCTAGGGAATTTTACCCGAATGAATGAAACTCCTTCAAAATTTGACCGATGGGATAATTCTCCAGCTGTATTGATCATCAATTCCTCGTACAATTCTCAAGGAACTCATGGATATTTTACTTTCAAAATATGCGCGTGGTAAAGGTTTCGTCTGCATGCTCTCAGACATGTGAATTGCTTACATACACTGGTGGCTTGATGTAAACCATAACTGCCAATTTATCACACGGGTAATCAACGGAAGCTGATTTGTACATGAAATCCATGCATGATCCGGTCGGCAAGCAATGCTTGTTTCAACACCAAAGCTGAAATATATGTAATCTAGATACAGTCGAAGTTCAAGAAAGTAATTCATCGAAGACTGACGAACGGAATTCCTGAGTGTGATTAATTGCAAAGTACTCCCACAGCTCCATTTCATGGCATGGGTCAGCAATTACAGATTCCTCGAACTACTTATGAGTTGATGATGATCTGACACTCGAGCATGCTGCAATGTGTGCCACTTTGTTGCATTCCGTAAGCGGGTTCAATCATTTTGTGGCGGCAGGCTTCAAATGAGACAGGATACTTCGGAGGTCGAGAGATCGATTGCCCCATACAGCTGAGACAGGATACTTCCACCGGCTGAGACAGGATACTTCGGAGGTCGAGAGATCGATTGCCCCATCTTCCATGTCGGAAGCTCTTCTTGCTCTATTTGTAATTTACGTACAGCTCTGTATACAAACCCAGTTCGACCTCAGACTGAGGTGCATCATTGCTTACATTAATTCCAACCCGTCTCAATCTCAAAATTACACCGTTTCAAAATCAACCAGAAAATTTGAAGGGATAGTAATTAGGAATAAAATTCAAGTCAGGTGCACACTTCACCCCACAAACCTCCGATCGATCATCGTCCCCAAACGCGCAACAAGGATCGACCTTCCGACCTCATCAAACATACATTTGAACTGCACATTGATTGTGCCAGACAAAAGAGGTGCGCCTGTCTACCCCACCGGGCAACCAATTTTGCCACTGCAGGGGTAAAACAGGATCACCATGACTTCACATGAACGTTTGCAGTATTTACACACCTGCTTGAAACGTGAATGACGATTTAACCTCAATCTGATTGCAATGGCGCTTCTACTGAATTCGAACATTGTTGGGTATCGATAATCTCCGGCTGAAATAATGGATTCCTCGTGTAATTCTTCACGAAGTCCTACAAAAGAAATGAATAGTGTACTAAAAGAAATTTGCTCGACAGGGGTTCGTCAAAACTTCATGGAAGCACGCATGCATGTGAGTGAGCTGCTTCCGGCGTCGTTGCTCATACTGGCACCTGACACAATCTAAATTACTCGATGATCGAGCTCTATCGTTATAAATAACAAAGTGACCATATCAAGGTCATGGGGATTCACCTGGTCCCTGGATGCGTTCATAGCATCGCATCCGCTGGCCTCCTGTACCCATTTTCTGTGTGGCAGGTTCCGAATGTATAACCAGAACGTGTTACATCGGAAGTTAGGATTCTCAATTCGCCGTGGTCAGCTCTTGTTGCTTTCAATCGGGCTCAGAATCTACGAGTATCTGACTCACTGGAATTGTACCCAAACTTTCGTCCTGGGCCAAAAACCTGATCATTGTTAGGTATAGGTAATCTCCGGCTGTATTAACCAACCCCTCGCGTAATTCTTCACAAAGTTCTAGGATAGTTACTAGAAGAAATTTGCTCGACAGAGGTTCGTCAGAACTGCACGGAAGCACGCATGTGAGTGAGTTGCTTTCGCCGCCGTTGCTCATACTGGCACCTGACTCAATCTAAGTTACTCTAGCCAACTTGATCGAGCTGAGAGGATCGAGCTTTATCGTTATAAATAACAAACTGATCAGATTCGGGTCATGGGCATTCACCTGGTCCCTGGATGCGTTCATAGCATCGCATCCGCTGGCTTCTGGAACCCAGTTTTTGTGTGGCAGGTTCCGAATGTTTGAGCAGAACGTGTTGCATCGAAGGTTAGGAGATCGATTCTCCGTAGTCAGCTCTTGTTGCTTTCAATTGGGCTCATGATCTACGAGTATTGCTTTTGAGTTCATCAACTATGACAAGGCTGTAGTGCAAGTTTCAATGTACCATTCTCATTTCAATCTCGAATGTACAACACCGTGTCGACATTAACCCAAAATTTTGAAGTGTTATTGTTTGTGAAGAAAGCCTCTGGTCAGGTGCACAATTCAATCTAATAACCTCTGATCAACGGATGTAAGAAGGATCGACCTCCTGACCTCGTCAACAACACACTCGAACTGCAAATTATTCGTGCCAAGCAAAAGAGGTATAATTCCTTTCTACCCCTCTCGGCAACCAATGCTGCCAAAAGGAGCAGGTAGGAGTACCATGACGTCGAGGCGACGGAGACTTTGTTTCGTCGATTTTCATGTTCCGTGGTTCGAGCCATCTACGTACGTGCACGCTGATCGATCGATAGCAAGGCTTGATATCAATGCATGGTGCTCATTCAAGAATCGTACTTATGTGGATTGTACCGCAACTCTCCGCCTGTGCCACAAACTCGATCAGAGGAAAGTGACTTCTGGAATTCACTTGCATTCACGTCACAAAGTAAAATAGACAAGATGTAAATTTCAGGGATAAGCAGTAGAAATTTTGTGGAAAAGACTCTTTATTATGAATATTTTGTACATACATAATGATGTTATAACAGGTCTCTAGTTTATAAGGCTTGATTCCAGTCTTATGAAGTACTGGCGACCCAAATCCAAGACTAAGTGTACTACACCCGACTTCCGATACAGGTGTTGTAACCTTTACTTTTTTGGTAAAGCTACAAGATTACAGTAGATTAATATGATCCAGATCCATCAGGTGGATTCACTTGGATCTCAAGAATTTTGTTCTGATTCTAGAAATGTTTGTATTTGATTCTCTGACTATTTGCATAACCCCGCCTTACTAGCCTAGAATTCGAGGATTTCTCCTTCTTCGAGATCGTCTCTCATGGCTTGTTCTCGAGCAGCCTTCAATCTGGCTTGCTCACAAATCCTTACATGTGAAATGTGCCATTTTCGGGGCATTTCAAACTGTAAAGTTTGAAGGGAATGTGCCAACTTCCGGACAATGTCATCTTTATGTTTTGAGAGCTTGTGAAGAAGCTTTGAGATTCCCCCCATACAAAACTTGTGGGTGCAAATAATTAAGTTTCTCCCTTGAGCAACTCCATGGTTGCGAAGATGTTGAAGCACTCGTAATCCTTTCCGCAAGATGGGAGTCATGAGATAATTTTTGTGAAACTCATCGAGCATGTTGATGAGGATGTGGAAACTAGTTGTTTCCCCTTTTGCCATGAAAACTTGATCGAGAATGCCCGTCTCATCAGTGTCGAGAATGGCCTGTAAGAGGATGGACAGGTTCCGACAGCTGCTCGACTTGAGAGCGGCAGTAAAAAGCGTAAGGAACATTTTTGGTGTTTTGGGATCCGAATTCAAGCCCTTGTTTCGGGTCAAAATTGCCTCCAGATCCATGATTGCCATGAGAGATGGAATAAGGGGTGGGTATTTAACTTCAGGAAAGGAGCGATATGGTAGACGCCCGGAAGAGCGATAAGGCGGAATGAGAGAAATGCAGGGGTGATGCTGCTTATATACTTTCATACTTAAGAAAATTATTAAGAGCGTTAGTAAACGCTCAGTTAACGCTCAGTTAACGATCAGTTAACGATCAGTTAACGATCAGTTAGTTGATGATCCCGTAGATCATGAGCCGATTGAAAGCAACAAGAGCTGACCACGGAGAATCGATCTCAGAACCTCCGATGTAGCACGTTCTAGTTATACATTCGGAACCTGAAGTGGCAAAATTGGTTGCCCGGTGGGGTAGACAGGCGCACCTCTTTTGTCTGACACAATCAATGTGCAGTTCAAATGTATGTTTGATGAGGTCGGAAGGTCGATCTTTGTTGCGCGTTTGGGGACGATGATCGATCGGAGGTTTGTGGGATGAACCTGACTTGAATCCTTTTTCACAATTACTGACCCTTCAAATTTTCTGGTTGATTTGAAATGGTGTAAATTTGAAATAGGTTGAAACTAGTGTTAGCAATGATGCACCTCAGTCTGAGGTCGAACTGGGTTTGCATACAGAGCTGTACGTAAATTACAAATAGAGCAAGAAGAGCTTCCGACATGGAAGATGGGGCAATCGATCTCTCGACCTCCGAAGTATCCTGTCTCAGCCGGTGGAAGTATCCTGTCTCAGCTGTATGGGGCAATCGATCTCTCGACCTCCGAAGTATCCTGTCTCATTTGAAGCCTGCCGCCACAAAATGATTGAACCCGCTTACGGAATGCAACAAAGTGGCACACATTGCAGCATGCTCGAGTGTCAGATCATCATCAACTCACAAGTAGTTCGAGGAATCTGTAATTGCTGACCCATGCCATGAAATGGAGCTGTGGGAGTACTTTGCAACTAATCACACTCAGGAATTCCGTTCGTCAGTCTTCGATGAATTACTTTCTTGAACTTCGACTGTATCTAGATTACATATATTTCAGCTTTGGCGTTGAAACAAGCATTGCTGATTTTTACTTTAGAGTGACCAGATTTTAATTTTAGGTGACCGTGCTTGATGTACACCATTGGGGACAATCATAAAATATAACTGTATTAAAACATAGAATTGAGGGTACCCTCTTTCATTTACTTTTTGATACCTAAATATAAATATTTAAAAGTAAAATGTATCAACTTATGTACATAATGTTTAAAAGTAGAAATGTTGATATAAGTATAAACTTGATATATAAAAGTACTCATTGAAGCCTCTGGAACCAGATGAAAGTGATTTTTTTTTAGAAGAAGGAAAGTAACATCAATCACTGAGTGAGTGACCATGACAACATGTAAACAAGCGTTTGAGTTAGAGGAAGGATGGAGAGAGATAAAACAAGGATTGACGAAGGTCAAGCGTGTGCTCGAAGGTGGAACCGACGAACAATTCACGAGCCAAGAATATATGTCGCTTTACACGACGATTTACAACATGTGCGTGAAGGAAAGACCTCACGACTTCTCTGAGGAGCTTTGTAACAGGTACAGACAGTTTTTAGAGGACTACGTGAAATCCAAGGTGATGCGTGCGCTACGAGCAAAGCATGGGGAGTATTTACTCAAAGAGCTTGTGAAAAGATAGGGTATTTACAAGATTATGGTTCGATGGTTGTCCAACATGTTTGGTTACTTGGGCCGATACTACGTTCGTTTTAAGAACCTTCCAGAACTACCTGAAGTAGGGCTCTTGATTTTTTGAGACTTGGTGTACACTAAGATCAAGTGTGAGGTCAAGGACGTAGTCATTGCCCTAATCCGGCGCGAACGTGAAGGCGAGCAGATTGATAAGGCGTTGTTAAAGAATGCCTTGGATATCTTTGTTGAGATTGGAATGGAGTTTTATGAGGTGGATTTTGAGAGCTTCATGCTTGAAGATACTAGTGTGTTTTATAGGAGGAAAGCCTCATTGTGGATTCAAGCGGATTCATGTCCTGATTATATGATAAAGGCCGTAGCATGTTTTAATCAAGAAATTGAACGGGTTGGTCACTATTTGCATGCTAGTAGTGAGCAAAAATTGGTGGATACGGTGCAACAAGAAGTGCTAATTCAATATAAGAATCAAATACTGGAGAATGAGCATTTGGGATGCCAAATTTTGTTTAAGGATGCGAAGCTTGAAGACCTTGCAAGGATGTTTCGCCTATTTTCAAGAATTCCAGATGGCTTGGAGCCCATTGTTGTCATTTTTACTCAACATGTTAAGGACAAGGGAGTTGCCCTTGTTAAGCAAGTGGAAGATGAAATTTCTGAGAAGAAAGAGAAAGTTGGTGTGCAAGAGCACGCCTTCATTAAGAAGATCATTGACCTTCATGATGAATATCTTGAATATGTCACCAAGTGCTTTATGGATCATCATCTTTTTAATAGGGCATTCATAGAAGCTTTCAAAGTCTTCTGCAATAAAAGTGTGGCAAGAATTACAAGTGCAGAGCTTCTTTCGTCCTATTGTGACACTTTGTTGAAGAAGGGGGGAAGCCAAAAGCCAAGTGAAGACGAAATTGAGAATACTCTTGAAAAGGTTATGAAGGTTCTTGCTTTCATCGATGACAAGGACTTATTTGCGGAGTTTTGCAGGAAAAAACTAGCTAAAAGGTTGCTCTTTGGTGTTAGTGCAAGTATCGATTATGAGCAGAGCATTTTGACCAAGTTGAAGCAACTTTGTGGAAAACAATTCACCTCCAAAATGGAAGGCATGGTAATGGATATAAAACTTGATTCTGACAACCAAGTCGACTTCAAAATGTACCGCCTTGCAATAAACACAAACTCAGAGCATAGTATCGACATACATACGACGGTGGGTGATAGTCTGGTTGGGGTACCCAAAAAGGTTGTCCCATGAACAATTGCACTCTATGCTGGTGTGACAAACATATCCATTTTTAAACTGTAATACAATAAGACTTCATTAGATGTGGTTTTAGTTGTCTATACTTATAATGTATCAAGAAAAAAAATTAGAAATTAAAAAAAATATTTTGAAGTAATTTTATTTGATTTTTTAGTTGAAAAAGTAAGTCATGTCCCAATAATCTAAAATCCATAGAATCAAGCAAATGGAATATCAACCATTTTTATTTTAATATAATTTTTGAATATGACCTACATCTTCTTGTATAGAATACAAAATAATTTATTTAATAATAAAAAAATTAATTCATTGTGCACTATAATGCCTGCAAATCCCCAAATTCAGCACTTTTTCCCTCATCTATGAATGGATCCAAAAAAAATAAAAAATCTAAAAGAAAATCTATAGGCATATATACTTTGATTTTAGTGAGGTGCATGATATTTTATTTTCTATTTTAGGGTCTTTTTACTTGATTAAAATGACTAAATTAGACAAACTTTGGAGGCTTTCAATAAAAATAACCTAATTAGTGTGTCCAAAAAGTGATACCCCAAGCTTACCATTGCCCCGGTGATAAACACTTTACAATGGCCCAATTACAACACATCGGCTCTCGCATTACCCGTAGAGTTGGAGAAATGTGTTACAATATACAACGAATTCTACAAAGCAAAAAACCCTAATCGAAAGCTATCTTGGATTTACTCGTTGGGAACTTGTAACATGATAGGGAAGTTTGATACAAAGCAATTTGAGTTGATCGTTACAACATATCAAGCAGCCCTCCTTTTGTTGTTTAATGACGAGAATAGATTAAGCTACAATGATATCAAGAAGCAATTGAATCTTCCCGATGACGATGTTGTAAGAATATTACACTCATTGTCATGTGCAAAATACAAGATTCTCAACAAGGACCCTGTCAACAAGACGATTGGACAAAATGACTCATTTGAGTTGAACACCAAGTTTACCGACAAGATGAAGCGAATCAAGATCCCAATGCCGCCGGTGGATGAAAGAAAGAAGGTTCAAAGTGATGTGCTCAAAGACAGGCCTTACGTGGTTGATGCGACCATCGTCCGGGTCATGAAAAGTCGAAACCACCTGCCTTTTCAACAATTGATTGCAGAATGTACTCAACACCTCAGCCAAATGTTCAAGCTTGACATGAAAATAATCAAGAATCAAGTCGAATCACTTATCAACCGTGAATACTTGGCAAGAGACAGAGAGAATCCAAATCTTCTAAACTACATAGCGTAATTGGTGAGTTGAGAGAAGGCAAGAATGGCACGGGGCTGGCCTTTGCTTTATCACGAGCTTCACTCCCCTTCACCCACACTATTTCTTTTTTTCATATTAGTTTTGTGTAGATTTGGTTTGGTAAGATTTTTATAAAACAATACAATCATAATTATTGTGGAAGTTTTCTTGTATGTCTTTACCCTACAAGCAAGCACGCACAGAAGTCGCAAGCAAACTGGAAGCGCAGTAATAAGCAAAAGAGAGAGCGCGCACTCGGGAGCAGGGGCACAGGAAGGGGAAGGACCAAGGGAGCAGGGGCAAGGCAAGGGGGACAGTAGCTACTGCTGCAACAACGAAGAGCTGCACGAGGGGAAAAAAATAAATAAAAAAAAAATGCAAGAGTGAAAATGCTTGTGTAGGTGTGAACGCACAAGGAGATAGGTCATTGGACCTTTTTAAAAACCCGTCGGGGCGCTCAATACAAAGACTCTGTCAGATGACAGAGCCAATAAATAGATATGATCATTGTGGATGCCAAATTTGGAAGCCTCAAAATGATGCACATTACTTGGTACCAATAGTTTCTCGACAATGTAATTTAAGATTTAGTGGTACTCCTCGTCCTGTACAAATAGCCGCGGAGTACGATTATAAACATCATGTGAATCATTCACAACAATCTCAATATTTTTGCCCCATATGCAAATTTTTACGGTACATGATTTCAAATTGTTGGTTGTCTTTTCCACTCAATGAGACCTATCTACATGGGTAGGCTTTCATTTGGTTTGTGCATAATTCATTGATCATAATACATTCAAAGGACTAGGGGCTTGTGATGGCTACGATGGAAATGATGCAACGCCATGGGATCATCATCACTACGAAGAATTTTTCTCTATCCGAAATGTAATGAGCGATGGATAAGTACGTGCCCTACACATGTGGTGGTATACACCTCGATTTCGAAATGGCGCAATTCCTTCGGAACTTAATTCGTGCTTTGAGTTCATAAAATTCACAGATATTGGACGTCTAAGAAAACCTTCAATATTAATAGTTGTCGTGAGTCGTGAGATGAGTGAGTTAATTTTTCCTTATTAACCCCTAACGATTCAAGAAAGCCAAAATGGCTTTTGGCGGTTCTCGGAATCAGCCAACTTTGACCATTATAATCTCACAAATGAAAAAGAACCAACGGTTCAAATTATACATGCAAGTAATAAGCCAAGTTCACTTTAGGATCCTACGGTTGGATTTTCTAATGGATACTTAGATTGAGCTTTTTTCGGCCTAATGTAAGCAAAGGTCATTTTCTGTAATTTTCAGAATCAAGGATCTTTAGGGGATAAAGCAACCCACTTTCTCTATATAGTGTACAGCGATAGATCTCCATCGGCACATACATACAAAACACTCCTTGCACTAGTCAAAAAGTGTGGTATTTCCACTAGACTCTTTCTACCATTCGAAACACGTAGAAAATCAATTTATTTTATTTTTATTTTTTTTTCATTTTCGTTCAATGAAATGCGACCATTTTCACAAAAATGTTTCGGATGATCATAGAAAAAGCTATAGTACTGAGATGCATGTAAGGATTGACGATAGTCATATCCAAGGAAAGGATAGGCACGAGTTGCGATCGTCCTATCAAGCACATCATTCTGACTCGCTTCTAAGAAAATCTAGCTTTGTGAAGGAGAAAGACGTAAGCATCCATGCAAGCCGATCCTTACAACTGCACCATTCATGTCTTGATGTGACATGGAACCACGAAACTCTATCTCTAACTTCCATGAATTTAGCTTCGTTTTCCATGACCCGTAAATTTTTTGGTACTTGTAACCTCAATTCCGTAAAAATGCCGTTATCCCGGTAAAATGACGCTTTTTGGGGTGCTTAGAATGAAAAAAAATAACGTTGATTTTTGTCGAGTTCTGACATGATAGGGTAAATATTTCTAAACTGCATTTCAAAAACAACAAAGTTTTTGAACGGCAGTTCAAAAATATTGCCCTTTGACTATGTCCAAAGGTCAAAAACCATAATTTAAGATTGTGTGATATCATGGAAATTTTGGTGATATTACAGATTTCATTTGATATTACGGAGTACATGCGTGATATTAATAAACATGCCACTTTGCAGGCATAAATACTTCTAAACTTTGATTCAAAAATATGCTTGTAAAATGGCACGTTTTGGATTGCGAGCAAAACGGCTCATATCGGATTTGGCAAAATGGCACAAAGAATACCGCCAATTTAACGGAATTGAGGTTTTGTGAGTTGCTTTGAGTGCTTGCTTAAATCCTAGACCCTAATGTGTAGCATCACCCATAAGTGTCATTTAAAAATCTACCCCAAAGTGTTTTACTACTATACAAGCTAAGTATGTAGATGCTAGAATTTGATGGTTAACCCCTACACACCCCTAGTGTTGAATCATTTTGAATGAAGGGCAGACACTTCGAAGAGTCAGAATTTGTCCATCTTGAGTCTGTTCTAGATGAAATTACTTAAGTTGCGTTTAAAATCAAGTCTAGTTTGTGTGGTAAAAATTTCAGACCCATGAAGTGAAGTGTGAATAAATGGCATAGATTTTGATAAAGGCGGCGCATGTTTTTGGGATTTCAAACATTTGGCATGTTTTACCATTACCGGCCAATTATGTGAAATCAGAACAAGAAAATAAATAAAATAAAATAAAAAATCATAAATTCTTTTTACATAAGTGTGATCTTTAGATGCATCCAAACAACTTTCTAGTTTGAAGATTTTAATCCGGATAACTTTAGTAATGGATCTGCAATGATGTTTCTACAATGATAAAAGTGAAAAAAATGGATTATTTTTGTAAAGTTGTATCTCTTTCATCTGACGTTGGATTTATACTTTATTTTTTGGGGTGTTACATCATATCTCGAAACATTATAAGATAATGGTACTTAAAATGAACACAAAAATTCATTGTTTTCACTTCGAATTGAAAATGCTACTAACGAAGCTATTGCAATGAAAGATTCACCAACTAGGAAGTTGTTCAACTTGATCTCAAAAACGCTCTTGTACAAAAAATTCATAAAAAAAAAAAAACAAAACTGGCTCAAATGCCTATAATGGCTTAATAGCCTTACAATGCCAAAAACTACCTATAAATCTACAAACAAAAAATAGTCCAAATCCACACCCTTTCACTCAAATTCTTGTCATATCTTTAAAACATCTCTGATTGGGTTACGTTTTCCATTTTAAAACTAGACTCTAATTGAAACCCATCCCAAAAAAGAAAAAAAAAAGTTTTAAAAAATAAAAAATATATATTTATATATAATGAAATTCAATTGTGGATGACGGAGATTCAGCTCCTCAAAAATCGTTCAATTTCTCACTTTTTTCATTGTAGAAACATCGTTGCAAATTCGATACTAAGATTATTTGGATCAGAAGTTTTCCAACTAGAAAGTTGATAGTATTCATCTAAAATTCATACTCATGTAAAAAAAATCATGAAAAACTATTTTAATTATTGACTTGCAATGGTAAAACATGCCTAATATTCGAAAACTCAAAAACTATAGCCCCTTTCACTAAAATGCATGCCAATAATGCATAGTTCATTCTATGGTATGTAATTTCTACCAAAAAAACTAAAATCGGTTTGGAACTCAATGCAAAGGAATTCGACGGGAACAAATTTCTAGATGAAGTACTTATAAACCCCTCAAAGTTTATGTCTTTTATCCAAAACGTCCCTTCTAAACATCTAGGGCTAAACTTTTCCCGATCTATATCCACTTTTACACTACAAGGAGTAACCAAACCACTTAAAAAATCTGATATTTTTCATGATCACTGCTCTTGACCAACCAAGAGTAATGACCAAATTCCCTTGATCATGGCTTTTGGTCCACAATATAAAGCCTCCTAAGTAGTTACTCAATCTCTTCATTTACATATTGAGATGATTAGTACCACGAGGAGTGTTCATTACACACATAACTACCATACTAAGGGACACTTTACATGAGGAGTCAAGCCGAGCATGAGGCCGATAAAGAGCAGAAATCCTTTCAATATGATTGGTCCATTTTTTGAACTACAAGTAACGAACCAGTCACATTGAAAGAATTTGTGCCCTCCTTCAGCCCCACGCTCTGCTCGACTCCCCATATAAAGCGTACCTAACCTACGAACAAAATGCTTTTCACTGTGTTGTTGCTCGCTACTATGGTTCACGATTGTATTTCTCTCAATTGATTAATACATTGATTGTTTAAATTAAAAAAAAAAAAAAAAAAAACAACGTATTAAATTAGAACTATATAGGAAAGTGAGAGTGATGATCTTGGTAAGTGTTATTCTTGCCATGCACCACACTCCCTTTTTCCTGCTGGCAAACAAAAGAATTGAATCCGCCATCCCCTCCCCATGCAAACAATAGTTATAAGAAGTCCAACTGAAGGCTCCAACTACAAGATGCCCTAATTTCGGAGGGTGCTCATTACAAAGCGAAAACTTTCCAAGGGGATTCAATTGAATAGTGGGACATGATGTTTTTGTTTCTATTTTGTACACACAACCCATAGTTTTTAAATGGAATTTAGGGCCGGCTGTGTGTGGGGGAAATAGCCAGAATTAGAAACCTTTAGCTTACAGCAATTGTAGTGTACTGACATTGAGAACATGTCAAGCATCCACAATTACTCCCCTTGATTTTTAGACTTGAGAAGTAATGGCATTAGTTTATGAATTATATGAGGAAGTAGAAGTAGTTAAAAAGAAAAAAACCAAAAAAAAAAAAATTAAAAATAAATCACATGAAATTTGAAGTTTGATTAGGAAATATCTATGAATCAATGTAGTGAGATTGATTAGGTAGGCTAAGGGCCGCTTTACACAAAGGGTCAAGCCATTGATGGATCAATTCATGGCCAAATTCTTTCTTGTGATTGGTCAAGATTCTTGAAATTGGTTTGAGGGGATTTACATGGGGAGTGAAGGCCAATTTTCTGAAGTTATATTATAAGGGGTGGGGGACAAGTTATGACACAGCCCACGCTCCATATACAAGAATGGAAGGCCGAAGTTGTTTCTTGATTTCAATACAAAATCATTATTCCACTCAAATATTTCAATGTGAAGAAACCAAAAGTATGGAATGTAGATAATAATATGAATTGGCCCTATGCTCTTGTTTTTTCCTTCTACAAATGAACCTCAAGGGCTTTACACATGGGAGAATTGGCTTTCGCTTTATTAATTGTTTAATGTATTCTCCAAGTGCTCATGGAGCCAATTGGACTCAAGATATGAATGTAGCTAATAATATAAATTGGCCCCATGGCCTTATACAAAATGACCCTCACTTTATTAATTGTTTAATGTATTCTCCAAGTGGCCCATTGGAACCAACTGGGCTGAAAATGTGACTAAATTGGCTTGAAGATTTGTTGGCCTTGACTCCCCATGTAAAGCGACCCTAAACCACCGCTTCTTCAATTGGGGGCCAGGAGAAGGAAATATTGTTGCATTCAAGTGGTGATTGTGGGATCAAACTCCAGGGTGAAGGCCCCCTGAGATACGGGTACAGCTTTTCCTGCATTTATGCCAATTGTTGGGACATACAAAAGCGCATGAAGGGGCCCATTCTTAATGCTCATTGTGGGGGGGGGGGGGTGTTGAAAAAAAGAAAAAATGGGCAAAATTGGGGACCCACTTGATTTTGGGCATACAAATCTACAAGAGATCCAAAGAGATGGACAATGTCATCCAACTCGTGCCATGATTGTGTCCGTTGTCAATGGAACATCAACGCATTCTCGCGCGTGGTCGATATTTGTTTTCCGCAAATCGGGCTCTTTGTAGAAGTCTTGGTTCATTCTTCAGATTTGCACGTTGTTCATTCTCTTTTTGAAGCCTCCAAAAAAAAAAAACGGATGGTGTTGTAATGATTGTAATGTTGAAACTAGATCATCATACATAAGAGCATCCGCTGCCTTACACTGCAAACGGTCCCGCTGAGGTTGTGAGCGGGCCCGGCCAACGAAAGTGTGCCGCAACGGCACTATGCCAACGGTCGGCAAAAAGGCGGGCTCGTCAAATGAAGTGGTTTTGACACCAACTTGATGTCACTTGACGGGGTCACGGTACAGCCTCAGGAACCACGTCCAGGATATCCGCAAAAGGATCAAGTGACTGTGTACTTGACAACGTGCAAGTGCGATGGCGGGAAGGGGAGGTGGAGATCGAAGCACTGCCTCGAAACGAAGTGGGAGATGAAGTGGCGGGACCCGCTCGCAACTTTCAAGGAAAGAGGAGAAAAACATGTGACCTTATAGCCAGTCACGGGTGCGGAGGGACACACACCATCGTAGCTACACGATAAACAGGGACTCATTATTGCACGCCAAAAACCACTTACCGAGTCATTTTACAGGGTATACGCAGCGGATGCTCTAACATTGTTGTAGTAATAGTTTGTTCAATCAAACGCCCATTGACGTTTGAGGCGCTTTTGAATTTGCAACTTGATGTTGGTGTGGTGCGGACTGCATGTGAGTGCCCTCTTCCGGGAGTATGGTGCTTACCGCCATGGACCCCTCACTTATGATGCTTTTATGGGTTACCTTTGAAGGATGACATGCATGTCAGTTATCAAGCATTACTGATGAGGTTGAAGTTAGTATAGTTTTCACCAAAGAGGGCATTGTAGTCACATCATTTGGTGATATTATTTGTTGGCAGACACAATGATGGATCAAAGTAGTGCTCCACCTGTAGCACCCTCAAAAAGTAGGCTTTTAGTTCCTAAACGGTCTATACTACACCAATCAACATCAAATGACTAGTTCGATGTCCTATAGGGTTGAGTAGTGAGAATTTGTGATGAGCAATATATCAAACACTTGGCGGGGTCCCAAACATTTCCAAGAGCAATTTCAAAATTATAATGCACCTCTTTATAAACTCTATGGAAAAATTTATCTATGTTTTTGAATGCACCTCAACAAGGAGACTGTGGAAATTTTATTTCAAAACTTTATTTCAAAATTTTATTTTATTTAAAAAGAGATGAAGAGATGGCATTTACCGAAATAGAATATTCCTACGAGAACCTAGGATCTTGGGCCAATAGGTTTAGATGTTGAGTTTTTCAACCCAAAATGTAGCGACGCTTTTACACGAGGAGTCAAGCCGTACATGGGGCCAAAAGAGGGCAAAATTTGTCTTGACATGAATGGTTTGATTTTTTTTACTACAAGAAAATGGACCAATCACATTGAGAAGAATTTTTCCCTCCTTCGACTGCTAGAATCCCCACGTAAAACCTCCCTCACACTCTTCTAAAACCAACCTCTTCCTACATCATCTCTAAACCAATCAAGAAGTGACAAATAGACCAAAGTCTCATCACAACCAGGTACATGCATGGAAATTTAAAAATAAATAAAATTAGGGTTTAAGTTCCTACACTTGAATTTTTTTAGGTTACAATAATTGGACACAACGAGACACTGAATGAGCAGTCTCCACAAAAGACGGGTCAAGTTGAGCGAATGAGCTGTGGTCCAGAGGCAAGCAAATTATTAAATAATAACGAAAGATACGATTTCGTTTGTTCAAGAAAAGGGCAGGGCTGGGGCTGCTCTTTTCGGGGTGCCCGTATTTTAGTGCTACCAGCGTTTCTCGGAGCCCCCATCAGCCAATAGGATTTTTTTCTTCAGAATCTCTAGAATTTTCTATTCGGACTCCTACACGGCTGTTTTTGATAATTTTGAATTCAAATTTGAGGCCTTCAGCCCCAAATTACCATGCGAAGCATACCCCTGGGCACTTAAAGCCTATACATCAAAATATTAGGGGGCTCTTTGACCCATCCCCTCTCTTGCCCCCGAAAAATGCTTGTAGCAGTGGAATACGGTGATGCAGGCAAGGCACTTGTATTTCAGTGCTACTAGCGTTTCTCGGAGCCCCATCAGCCAATGAGATTTTTTCTATAAAATCTCTGGAATTTTTCATTTGGACCCCCCCCAACTGCCCGGGCCGGGGCTGCTCTTTTTGTTGTTTTCGTTGCAAGCACGGGCAGATGATCAAGATTTTGAGGATGATTTGGAGCATGCATCCATCCCTTTGAACCTGGATGGCATCCCGTGCAGCAGCCATTTTAATTTTCACCTTGTAACAGAATCATTTGTTTTGTTGCCCACTTTTTGTGAAGAAAGTATTCAGCAGTTTCCGATTTCAAATTGTTGAGAAAGTCTTTTGGGTTCCTTATTTTTAGTACATTCCTTAACTAAGTGAGTGGCTTATCCAGACAAATTTTCAACGGAGGAGCAGCGAAAGGACAAGGAGAGCAGTTTATGGTTGCTGCTGCCCCAATTTCCGGAAGGGCGCTGCCCAGATTCTCTCTAATTAAAATTTTTACTTTCGTTTGGTTTTTGCATGGTTTAGGGGGAAGAAAGTTTCGTGATTTAGACAAAAAGGTTACGACACCTTTTCAATGATACTATTAGGTTTTTTAATGATATTTCAAAAAATTAGATCACGTTTAGGAAGGGTTTATTGTATTGTTTGTTGGGTTTGCTTACCCAATAACATTCTATGAGTGATGCAAGTGGACAAGGACCTTATGGCTTCGGTTGTTTGCCGATGAAAGTGGTAGGTGAGTTGGGTTTAGAACGTCGTGAGACGGTTCACTTCCTATCTACCGTTGGTGTTCAAAAGAGAACTGCGAGAAGCCAACCCTAGTACGAGAGGACTAGGTAGGGGTGTACCGGTTGTGATGTCAATAGCGCGCATAGTGAAGTGAAGTGAAAATGCTACAATCAAAGGGTCGATACTCACAAACCCTACTGCCGAAACAGAGAAAGAACGAAACAAAACTATTAAGCGGCAGAAATGAAAGGCTCCGGATGTGCGCATAGAAGCTCCAACCACAATTCAACATGTAAGCCACAAATCTAGAACACGAACAAGGTAATCTTGCAAAAGAACACGAGTATCACCGAAAAAACTGAATCTGCTCTTGCAAAGATCGATCACCTCTATCTGTGACTTTATCAAAAGGAGAGTGATCGATGAGAGGGGTGAAACGCTTACATGAGGACCTGCTCCCGAGGCGCATGGTGATGGCGGAGAAAGGGAGGCTGAGTGGAGGCAACAACAAGCGCTTTAGTTGAAGTAAATCATAACATGTCATTTCATTCTCTTTTTAGGGTAAATAAGTAACATGTCATTCCATTCTCTTTTGAGGATAGATAAATAACAACATGTCATTATTAAGTGAAATTCTTGTTTTTATTGTGTGATTGCATCGATTGTACTCTGTAGATCCTTATACATTCCAAGTGATGGTTTGCCTAAAAATCAAATTTTAATGTGGGGAGGGTGACAACCGGATAACAAAGAATATGTATAATGAGAGGGTGACCGGGGTCGGCGAATAATATAGTAGGAGGGTGACCGGGGTCGGCAAATAATATAGTAGGAGGGTGACGGGTGGGATAAAGCATAATCTGATGTGAGGGTGACCACTCACTATCGGGATACAAAGTAATATGTTAAGAGGGGATAGCAAATAATATAGTAGGAGGTTGACGGGTGGGATAAATGTGATCGGAGGGTGACCACCGACTATCGGGGATAAAGAATAATATGATAGGAGGCAACAGTTGGAATAACAAAGAATATGATAAGAAGGTGACAACTGGTCTGATAAGAGTATATAATCATGATAACGCATAATAGGAGGGTGACAATGTAACGGTCATCGTAACGAACAATATCACAAGAGGGTGACAATAAAGATAGTGAATAATATGATAAGAGGCCGACAACTAAGATAGCAAAGTAGTATGATAAGAGGGTGTGAATCGGGATAATAACACCCTAGACGGATAACACGAGCTCCAAATAACAAATTCATAGAGAAGTAATAACCCCTAGTATACTTTCCCTAGTATATGATCAGTAAGACATACTATTAGAAAATAAAACTACCAAAATTACATGATTGATTAAACAAGATGTTACGATGAAGTGCTCTGATGTATTTTGAGTTGATTATCAACAACATATCCGATCTTTGTTCCCTACTTAAAAGTACGAACAACCATATATCTGTTGTGTTCTAATCTTTATTATTAAAAAAGAACTAAAATTTTCAATATTAAGAAATATTCACAACATGAAATGTAAAGAGGTAATTACTTATTTGTGCACAATGCATACTGTACTAAGACAAATGTTATGAAACAAATGTCTGTCTATTTATATGCTTCTAGAAGATGTCACTTTCAAACTTTTTACTTGTCAATCAATGAGATACATTCTAGGGAGATCGTGAGTTGCAACTTGCAAATCCAAACCAGAATAAAGATTTCACTCCAACAGTAAGAAAAAAGGAATATGAGGTGCAGAAAACAAGGGCAGCAGCTGGGAATAATTCTTGGGCAGACAATATTATATACCGCCCCAAATAATGTGGGGCAAAGGGGAATGCTGAAATCACGGGCAGCAAGAAACGAAAAGCTTGGGCAGGAAGTCAAGGACCCAGTCATGGAACGACCCGGTCAAGGAGTGCCATGGGAACTGAAAAGTGGAAGCACCCAATCGCCATCACCCCAGGAACTCCCGGGTCGCCCCCCCTGAGCGCCCAGGCAGTCACTATCACCCGGGTAAACCCCGGGTTACCCCCGGCCTCATTCACACTACAACTACATCCCCCCCCTCCCCGAGGCTCGCCCCCCTTCCGCCCCTTCACGTTCTGTGTATCTTTCTGTTCTTTGGTTTTTTCTGGATCATCATCATCTGCCTTCACTTGCTTGCTTGCCTTCGATCGCCCGTTGCAATGTGACCAGAATTAGCAGACATGGTATTGTCGTGAACGATAACGCCGTGTTGAGCGAGAATCTGCTTGGGTGCTTGAGATTGAGAGGCGAGAAAGAACGGTAGTCGGTTGTTTTCGAGTTTTGGACCGGAGTGGAGTGGGAGCTCAGTGAGCTATGGTGAATCAAGAGACGGGAGATTGGTGCGGTGAGCAACAACAGCAAGAAGAAGAGTGCGAGTGTGAGTGTGAGTGTGAGTGTGAACTGGAGTTAATTGAAGTAGAAGAAGAAGGAGGAGGCGGTGGACGTCGAAGAGAAGATCGTTGATTCGATTTGATTTAGGTTCAGAGTAAGGAATTTGGGTGGCGAGTTTGCGGAGGGGGTTATGAATGAAAGTGACCTTAGAGCGAAGTGTTGGCATGGCTTTGACACGGTCGAAGCGGCAGAGGTTGGATTTGCATGCGAGTACAAGCGAGAGTGGAGTCGGCGGGGAATCGCGAAATGTCGGAATCATGGATGAGACTGTGCTTCAGTTGGTGTTCAAGACCATGAATTACAATCCGCGTCTACTTTTCAAGTACGCATTGGTGTGCAAGCGGTTCGCGGATGTGATGAAGCGAGTGATATGGAAAGAGACGTGCCTCGCGCGGGCGCCGAAGATGGTGGAGGATTTGCTCAGTGCAAGTGGGGGAAGGGATGCTGGCACGGTCTCCGGTGGATGGTTGCCTCTCGGGAAGCTGCTATTCCACTGTCCTGGCTGTCACCAAAGCAAGCATTTCTACTCCAAGACTATTGAAGGCCACTTCGTCAGTAAATCGAGATTCTCCAAGACTTCCGGGAAGAGCTTCTTGCATCCCAAGTGCCGCTCCGACACTCTTTACATCTCCGACAGCTGTGAGCATCTTGACAATGGCGATGACGACGATCTCGGTGTCTATCGCGGTATTTTTCGCGGCTTCTTGACGTCCAGGACTCGCCGTCACTTGCTTGAAAACCGCATCGCTTATGAGGAGGACGAACAGTGCCCGTTCTGTCGAGAAAAGGTACTTCCACCCCTGCGTTCTTTGTAAACTTGGCTCCAGTCTCTTCTGCCCTAACATTCTGTGATCTCGTGCTAGTGTTGCTTTCATATATCCTCACGTACACACCTAGAGTTTGAGCCCTAATCACTTTCTAGTCGGTCACTCCTGTAACGCATTATACCGTTGATATTCAAGAGCTTCAATTGTACATGGGAACCATCTTTAAGTCAATCATAGCTTTTAGTGTCCCAATCTTATCGCACATTTGAGCTACATTCTGCCGTTTCATTATTTTACTAGCTTAGATCATCAATTTGCTGGAGTTGCGACAATCTTAACCCTAAACTTCAGTGCTTACGAAACCTAAACTCCTTCTGTCATCTTCTAAAACCTCTTTAGCCTGATCCAGTGTTTCTTGTAGTCTCGTGTTTAAGATCTAGGGTTTCTGTATCTCCAGTTCAGCAAGGGACCTGTCATTGCTTGAAATGTGAACTTCCTGCTACTCACTTGAATCCAGATCGCATTCTACAAATCTGGACCAATATTTTAGAAACGGATTGTTAACTAAGGTTTTCCTCCGAGTTCCAGCTGGTATTAGATTCCGAATGTCGAGCTGACTGTCTGCCTTGGGTGGGGGTGAAACTTGCACAAGTGTCTGCCATTTACGCGATCGCATTCTACTAGTCTGGACTCAGAGAATATAACCATTTATAGGTTGATGTCTCCTTTCGAGTTCTAGCTGGTATTAGACTCTGAAATTCTATCTAACAGTCTGCTTTGGGTGGGGGGTGAAACCTACACAAGTGTTTGCCATTCCGCAAGTTGTAAATGATGCGATGCACAATCTGACTGACATGCATTACATCCTTTAGGTTCAGAGACTGCTAATCTGTAAGCCAATGTTAGCTTCCAAATGATCCATCTCATACTCAAGTTGGCATTAGCTGGTGTTGTACTTCAAGTATGGGTGCAATTGCTACAGTACAACTGTTATTGATGTGATGTGCAACGTAATGGTTCACGCAGGTGTGGAGTATGAGGGGGGCGAAACTAGTACCCGAAAGCGCGTTTCGAAGGCTGGGAGCGTACGAAGACAACGTGGACTACTTTGTGTGCACAAACGGGCACCTACATGGCATGGCCTCGCTCATCTCACCATCCGACACTGAATTGTCGGGAGAGGGAGAAGAATGAGTAGGTATTTTTTCCTTCTCATGTCACTTGTACTTGTATGTATACTCAGGATCAGTCACTCAGTGACCATCTTGAATCATTCATCAAGGCACGAAATGGGATAGTCCGCCTAGGCTTGGCTTTCTCGGTCAATTTTTCTTTTGTCTTATCTGCTGTAGTGGGAGGGGAGGGAGTTGTTAGTTGTTTTTCTAGCTGTAGCTGTATCGCTCTTGGTACCTTCCTTGGTTGGTTTGGCTTGCCTCGCATCCACCGAGATGGTTTCTGAGCTTCTATTTATCAGTGCACGAAATGGATGAGTCTTTGCTTCGGCCGGCTCTTTCGCCTGTTTATTTTGATCAAAGCCGCAGGAACTGTCTGGATCGGCTGTTAAAAATTGTAATATATTCCGATCAATCCGATCTAATTGATAGTCATTACAGTTTCACACTTTGTTCTCCTCTTCAGTCTTCACTCTGTTATAGTTCGTGAATCCAACTGAGTGATGATGCTTTTCACATTTCTTCTGCATTCTTATCTACCTCTCTCGATATAAGTGCCACCGTCGTTACTCTTTACGTTTCTTTATGCTGTCGGCTAGTAGCATGTGTAACGCTAAAGTGAAAGACCCATTGCTTTTCATTCATTTGCTAACATGCTAAATTCCAGAAGTCACCTTTCATCAATATTCAGCTCAGTCTGTTATGCAATGATGGAACCAGAACCGTTACAGACAGGAAAAGTGAATCAGAGTGTTTCATATTATACAGGTGAAAGTATCTACAATCAGATACTTCAGAATGGGTAACGACTTTGGGCCCTTGAAATTCTGAGGGCTAATGGTACAACAAAGCAGAGATGATGACTGAATCATCCTTGACTTAGACATCAAGCCCATTTCTTGACGAACGGACACAAGCTATAATGACCTCGATATGACAGCAGATTGTCTACTTTCTAACCTGTTCAGGGCTTAGCGGTAACCTTTCTCATGTTTGTGACCAAAGAGGAGAGAGAAAAGAGATTAATTCTGTACAGAGGCGCAATCAGTGTCCCATGAGAGGACCAGAACGGACCCTTGTTGGAGCGTCCGTGATGGAGAGGGCCATGGCCATCACCATCTGCTCCTCGAAGCTGAGCTTCACGCCGCCTTCACTGCTTTCTCCACTTGTAGCATCCGAGGCGACCGATCCTGCGCTTTCTATTGTGGCTTCATTGGAGAGCTCCCCAACTCTGTCATCCCTCTTGAAGGTATTAATACCGACACAAAATAAGTGTGGTCTTTGAATATTGTAAGAAGGTTCATAGATTGTGATCAGGGTTCCAAGCCATAAGTAGGTGTCCAGCTATTAGAAGGTTATAGTATTCATGTAAGGCTTTTTGAATTTCACGAGGAAGTTCAATTGATGATTGATGGGTACCTGATAGCTGCTTGCGGGTTCCAAAGAGGTTCAGCTTCAGGTACTGAATGGAGCGGGGGAGGTGGAAGTCGATTCACAGCTTCATCATCTGATTCCGAGTCCAGACTGATCTCAGTCAAAGATTCCGAGCGTCGTCGATTCGTCGTTCTTTGACTAGGATGGGCACTCGGAGATCTATGCTGTGCTCCCTGTTCATCCTGCAACATCCAGAGCCGTTTCTCACTATGAGGAGTGATCTACAGACAGCTGCAACTATTGAGCCAAGAGGCAAGACTTGATGCGCCGACCTGTATTGAGAGCCATATCGCCTCCATGATCATCAAATCCTCCAGGTCAAGATCTAAAGTCTCTCTGCCATAGCCAGAAATTCACGTCAGAGAAAAGCTCCGAAAGAGAATCAACCATGATTACATGCACCCAGGTGAGGACTTGAACATACCAACCCTAATCGAGATGCGTATTTCAATAGGAGAACGATCTGATCCATAGATATACAGCACTTACCACCTGGACAATGCAACTGCAGCAGCCTCTACTGTGAGTTATACTAGCTTTCATCTGGTTCTTTCAATTTACGGACTCTACAGCCCACTGCCTGTTGCAGTTGCAGGCTCAGATTATCATTTATCTAGGCATAGAACAGTGATTCCAATAACAATGTGTGTTACATGTTCAGTATGGAATCGAACCTGCGGCGATCAGGAGTAGACAGATGCGTCTGAGTCTGTTGTTGAGAGATGACATTCGCTGATACGGATACGGTAGATTGTTGTTGAACAGGTTGAGTGATGTCGAAGCCCCCTGGTCGTTGATAATCTCCGTCCACCCACAACGCATATGGGTCCATTCCAGTAGTGTTGCGTTCATCTAAAGCGGACGTCTCACGAAGCTGCACAAATCAAGTTTCAGCTTTCTTCACCCGTCCTAAAAAAATTATATAAGAAATTTTTGTTAATGTATTCTAATTCATATATCTTCTATTGGTATTTTGTAGACCTTGGAGTCCAGGATCAGGTCAGTGTTGGATATTATTGATCTCTACACAGCTGCTACCTGAAAATCCTCGCAGAGTACGCCAGTTCGAATCATAGTCTTGTTAGTAGCGTATAATAGAATGGTGTCGCAGAAGTATTTGAGATATTATAATCTGGAGGGGGTGATCCGGATCATGGCAGGGATGTGGTACCTGTCGGTGACGATTAGCAGTGCCCCAATCATCATCGATGGGAGCAACGGCACTCGGTGGAGCTCGCGGTGTCGGTAATCGACCCTCTATCCGCCGCTTCTCGCGCTCTTCGTCATCCTGAAGCTCCTGCTGACGCATGCGGATCTTCGCTTCTATCACCTTTTGCTCTTCCTGTTGAATCATTTTATCACATAAGCATCTGTTGTACAAAGCAGGCAGCTTTCAAAAACACCGATATTCGTTAATCTATGAGGTCATGTTTCGATATCATGTACGTTGATTCAAACAGACCCTGTTGCTTAGAGAATTTCAAGGATATCCCTTAACGTAGACAACTTAGCATGAGCATTTTAGTAGTCATCTTTATTACCAAGACTGACAGTCCATTTAACAGTAGCTCCGAATCCGAATATATGATATGAAAAGATTTTGTGAGAACGAGCTGAAAAAATGAGGAAGTGAACAGAGATGCGTACCGCTTGCTCCATGCCCTTCTCCTCTAGAGTCTTAGCTCCTCGATACTCAACTGCGTAGCATGGGGTCTTACAAAACGGGCACCTATAAAATCGCAAAACCATTCTCTCAGATTCAAGGCACACATTTCTCAAAGAAAACACGTTCACCCTATCAAATCGTGGCATGAGGGAATCACTTACTGGGTGGGTCGAGTTGCATGAGGAGACTTCATCTGCAAAAAACACTCTGCAACCAACCCAACAAACTCAGCCAAGATTCTCTAATCGATACAAGCACTTAAACGAAAAGCATTAAGAAATAATCGATGTTTACTGATTCCACATTGCTTACCGGTACATACTCCTTTAGAACAGCACTTCGATCTGTTCAAGCTTGGATATTGCTGTCGTCAACAACAACAACAACCGAGATTGTCAGCTCAAAGCAATCGATAGTATCTTATACAAAAGTGAGAGTTCATGAAAGCGTGTACTGTACCAAGTAGCAGATAGGACATTCTTCGAGATCTTTGTCGGCTTCCTCAGCACCAGGATAACAAGGAGCGAGCTTCGACTCGAGAATTAGGCGACGAAGCTTCCGGTGATCCACATCTCGACATGGATACAACCCCTGCGGACGAGTGTAGCGCTCGTCGATCGCTGGGCGTCGCCGCGTTATCTTGTTCCCCATCACCTCACCACCTCGTCGATGCACTCCTTTTTCTTTAGCTTATAACCTCACCATGCACTGCTGCATCTTCCATGTACACTCGAACCTACATCAACAAAGTAAGATCGCTATCACTCAAATTGCTCATGTCTCTGTTTACTTATTGCAGAATCTAATCATCACAGCGCAGCTTTTGTACAGTAACAATTTGACCCAGTTTAAGGAAATTATGATAGTAAGCAAAAAGTGTCCAGAAACAGATCGTCCTACTGGAGGTTAAGTGGACTCAAGCTCGGTTCTTCGGTAAGCTGATGTTGCACAAGACAGAAGTGGTCATGAGGAAATTATCACCGAATTGGGAAAAAAAACTTTAAGCTCCGGTGATGTAGTTCTACTTACTACGAATGAAGTGATCGTGTGAGAAAATTATTCCTTATAAATTCTAACACGAATTTTTAGCTCAAGAGGTTTTGAGGCTTCGAAATTCCACGCAGGGACACTGAAGGAGTTTCCATATGGTTGCTACATAACAGAGCAGAGGAGAATCTGTAAGAGCACCAGAGAAAAGATTGTACAGGCCACAGAAGATTGGTTGATCGGTAACTGCTTACTGCAGGAATTGTACGTTTCCACGTTTCTAAGATACAGTAAAGTGAACAAGCGAAGAATTTAAAACTGAACAGTGAGCATCACTCAGAATTTAAAGCTCATGAAAAAATTCCACAGACGAACACCGTTCGTATGCACATGCTTGCTAACGAATGAAGCTACGTCTCACTTAAAGATCTGCATACGGAGCTGTCGTTGACGACAAAAACTACCGAAGGAAGTACTTCTGCTGCTACTTTTCAAAAAACTGTTGCAAGATCCAACGATCGCAAACCTAATCGTCAACGACAGAACAATCTGAGATTCAAATAATCAGAAGCAGGAGAGGGGAGGAGTCCTTAGGGTTCTCAAAAGAAACATCATCATCATCACAAACCCACCTGCCAAAAGCTCGCTCAGGCGAATTCGCCGCTCTCTCACGACAAAAGGCGGAAGGAAGTGAGAAACTGAGGCAGCGGAGGAGTGGAATGATGATATATTCCTTGTAATAACGGAAAGCGGTGTTGCTACGGCACGTCACACGAAACGTGTCTTCATTCATTTGATTCCCATCCAAAGCATCAAACTACTCCCTCGTTCGAAAAAGCAATCAGACTACCCTCTCGATCGATCGATCGATCGACTACTGACCTGACAGACAGGGTGATGAATGATGAAAAAAGCATTCGATCGATCGATCGATGGGTTGCCGCTGCTTTCGGAGGTGATGGTGGTGGTTATGCTGTTACACTCCACCGGCCATCGTTTGTTTGGATTGGATTTTTCAGTGGATTTTTCTTTGGGGGATTGTTTTTGTTTTTGTTTTCGTGTTGTTTGATTGATTGATTGTTGTGTGATAAGTTAACAAACGGGGAATTGTTGGCTGGGTGGAATTTTCAGCAGCAGCGTTTTGAGCTTTCTGTGCGGATTCTGTTGATGTGTGTCAGCAGCGGGCCCCTCGTTGTTCGATGATCCGATTCACCGAGGCTTGCGAGGCCGTCTCTCCTCGGTGAAGGGGCTCGGGCAGCTGCTGCCCGAAGCGCTGCCCCTTGCCCGCTCGATGCTCAATTAGTGTGGACTAATTCATCATGGACATAATTCATCTTCTTGTGCAACTCATAAAATTTCCAAAATGGTATATTTGTAACTCCTTTATGTTAAAAATATTTTTTTTTTTTAAATAAAAAATTCAATGAATTAGGGCTAAGGTGGACATCTTTTATTTGCCACTATCCACATGTCATACACCAAAGATTTGATTTGATATATAGAGTGTGTCTAATAATACGGAGGTTAACGTATAATAAAGTTGTGAACGATATCAAAAGTGTTCAGTTCACCATAGGTAAGATTGAAATTTCATATATGGAATTTTTAGCAACTTTTTTAGAAATAAGTAGATAAGTAGTCAAAACGCAATAATTGTTGGTATGCATCATATTACTATTTATAGAATGTTGTATGGTACGTATTAAATTTTCAAAGTAGTGGTTTTCCACATTAAATCAATAAAAAGAAGCCAAAAGGAGCATACTCTTGAGATTTACAGGATATATTATATTGAAATTAATTCAAGAATACTTTTATTGTTCAAAGGATGTGAACCACACCAATGAAAAAATTATTTGGTAGGTGGATTTCACAAATTTTATATCCAAAGGTTTTGTAGGTTTGTTGATCATCTAAAATCTTGATATGATCTAAAGAAAAAATAGTATATATTCATTTATTCTTGAGAATCTGTCACAAAAAGAGTTAGATATGTGTTAATTTGTTTATTCTCTTATTGGCATAATGATTGAGGTTTATATGCTTGACAATAGTTTTGGTATGTAGAATATTCCAACTATGTACTTTTGGATGTGATAGAGGAGCCTAGAATTGCTCTTACTTTCTCGTGAAAGCACATCTTAACATCTTAACGTGTTAGAGCTCAACTACGTTAGCGTTAGAGCTCAATTATGTTAGCGTTCTTTCTGACATGTACTTCCAGGTGCGCTAGAAGAGCCATAATTGCTTTGATGTTCTATGTGAGCACACTTTTGAACGTGTCAGAGCTCCATCCTTGTCACATTCAAAGTGAGTAGGTAGAAAATAACACTATAATAAACCAAAATGAAATTCACCTTAGGTGAGATGGAAATTTCATATATGGAAGTTTTTAGCAACTTTTTTTAAAAATAAGTGAATAAGTAGTGAAAACACAATAATTGTCTGTATGCATTATATTAATATTGCAATATATTTATGGAATATTGTATGGTACATACTAAATCTTCAAAGTAGTGTATGTGTGGTTTTCTACATCCTATTAATAATAACAACCAAAAGGAGCATACTAGTGAGATATACATGACATATCTTATTAAAATGAGTTCAAGAATACTTTGATTGATATATTCATTTAGTCTTGAGAATCTATCCCAAAAAGAGTTAGATATGTATTAAGTTGTTTATTTTCTTATTGCCATGATGATTGAGGTTAATATGCAGACAATGTTTCGGACATGTAGAATATTCCAAACATGTACATTTGGACTTGTTAGAGAAGCCCATGATTGCTATGACTTTCATGTGACAACTCATCGTATTGTGTCAGAGTTCAATCATGTTAGTTTTATTTCTGACATGTACTTCTGGGCGCATCAGAAGCGCCAATGCCATAATTGCTCTGACGCTCACATAGAACGTGAGATTTTGGCAAATAAGAAAAAGCTCTTGGCCAAGATTTTCTTATTGGCCAAAATCACAGTATTCTCTTACCAATCTCAATAAAAAAAATGTAAATGAATAGCTTTTTCCTTATTTACTATACAATTACAGACAACTCAAAGCATAAAAGCTCTCAAACCCTGAGCAACAAACTACTTCATTACCCATAATAGAGGAGTTGGCCTTTTTGAATAGGTAGAAAATAATACTATAGTGAACCATGAACCGAAGTGATTTTTCCACTCCAAAAATCTGACATGACTTGTTAATTTACACTTGATTATATTAATAAATCTACTTCTATAATAAAATATTGTTCGGCAATCCTTCCTACCCACCAATGTACCAACCTACCAACCTATGAACTTACCAACCTACGAACTTACCAACCTACCTACCTTCTTTTATGTATTAAAAAAATATGAATAAAGAGAGAGAAAAAGGGATAAAAAAAAAACCATTTGAGAAAATGGTAGATACGGGATACTTTAAAAAAAATATTATGTAAAGACCTTCCCGTCGGGACGACGGGAATCATACTAGTAAATAATAAGATAATTGATCAACATACAAGCAAACAAAAGTTCACAACACCAATTCTATTGATTACAAGTAAGACCAACTCTCAAGTCACTCAAACTTCTATTTGCTTAAACTATCAGAAGATTAAATGGTCTGTTATCAATAAAAATGATTAGTCTACACTTATTTAAGTCATAAAATATAATAACCAAATGATTGGCAGTACAAAAAAAAAATAGTTTGTCAAAAGAGTTCCGTAATCAGATATTCACATGACATTCCTTTCCAAGTCTAGTCTGACTTTTTTATGTTTCAAAATTACATTGTGTATAGTAAGGTGCCAAATAATGGCTCAAGTTTCAGCACGGGAAATCTACAAAGATTTCCCTATTTACTTATTATAGCCGCTCAACCGACCCTCTCACTAAAGAGTAGGTCGATCCCGTGATTGCGTCTTCAACTTTTTACACTCTCGAGGTAAGATGTCCACATAGTATTATTCTTTTAGTGAGAATGCCCCCAAAGAATGTTACTAATGCAAGCAATTATTGTGAATGGGAAATTTAGTAGAGAGTTAGAGCAATCATCTTTTTGGACTCTTCTACAGTGAGCTTATGAACTTTTGAAGTTGAAAATATAGGTGTTCCGAAAATGGTGCCCTAAAGTGATACCTAGTACTGCTTGCTTTTAATACATGGTATTATTGTATGGAGAAGCTATTATGTATCTATAAGAGAAGATTGCTAAAGCTCTATTGTAGGACCTGCTCCATTTTAGACCACTCTACTATATAGTTGATATATACATGATGCATTATACCAAGGCTACTACACCAGATTCCATCAAAACTCTAAAGTTAAGCGCCTTTGGGCCAGAATAGTACTAAGATGGGTGACCTCCTAGGAAGTCGAGGTGCCCATTCACTTAACCCTTAAAGGTCCCTTGGGGATAGTATGTACGGTGGCGTATAATTGAGATTTGCTACCAACAAGAAACTCTATATTGTGATCTTAAAAGCTTAGTAGAACCGCATGGATTTATATGTCAACTTGTTCTTTGAACTCAAATCTATTTAAGGTATGCACTCATTCCAATACAACCAAAATACGTTGTATTCTAGCAACCAAAATATGGTTGTTCAGACCTTTAAGGGTTAAAGAGGGCATATCATCAAGAGTAGGTCGAACGAGCATTTTATTAATGCCAACCCCACAAGGGTCTGATGTTTATTTATTTTTATTTTTTAAATATATACTCAGACGACATGATCCAAGTTTGACAGGCTCCTGTATTTTTATTTGAATTCGAGAAGTAATAAAAAGTAATAAATAGATTCTTTGGTTGATATAATAACATCAGATTGAACCAAGACTTTACAGGGTAATTGGCACTAGACTAAATTTTAAGAATTAAAGATCTTTAAGTTGGTTCATCTTATTCATATAATGGGATTGTTTGATATTTAGAAATGAATGTTATAAGCATGCTCGGAATGTTTGACCACCCAACTTTGGACATTTACTAGAGCAATTAGGGATGGTTTCTAACCCCTAAAGACGCCGAAAGAAGAAAAACTACATTTTGGATGGAAGGCAGCAACTTTGAGGAGCCATAACTTCTTCATTCAATGTTTGTCTTGGATGAATTCACTTAGATTCTGTCTTGAATCAAGTCTTGTTTGTGTGGAAAAACTTGAGTCCCATAAAATGAAATATGAATTAATGGAATGCATTTTAGTGAAGACAACTCTTGTTTTAAAGCATGGGTTTTCAAGCATGGGGCATGTTTTACTTTTGCAAGCCAATTATGTGGAATCAAAAATATTTTTTCATGCTTTTCATTATCTTCACGTAATGGTCAACAGCTTTCAAGTTGGAAGTTTCTTTATCCAAATACTTTTGCAATTGGATTTGCAACAATGTTATGTCAACGAAAAAAGTGAAAAATGGATGATAATTGAGGAGCTATATTTCCTTCATCTAATGTTGAATTTCATCTTTATTTTTTGGGATGGATTCCACTTTGAGTACAGTTTTAGTAGTAGAAACTCTGACAAGATAGAAGATGTTTTGAAGATAAGACATGAATTTGAGTGCGAAGGGTTAAATTTGGACTATTTTTTCTTTCTAAAATATTTGGCCGTTTTCAACATTGCAAGGCTATTATTTGAGCCAAGAATTTTTTTTGATAATTTTCTTTTTGGCAAAGGTGCCATTGAGATGAAGGTAAACAACTTTGTAGTAGGTTATTTCTGATTGCAACTAGTTTGTTGGTAGAATTTCCACTCTAAAGTGAAAATCATGAATTTTGGTTTTTTGTTTTCAGTATTAATATGTTATGATCTCCCAATTCATGAGGCCTCATGACTCAATTTTGGTGCACACGACCTACAAAAAATCTATTTGAAATTTTGTATGGTCTACATCTTATTAGCTTATTGTCATTTTCATTTGTCACTTTTTTTTGAGAATGTGTTTTTGGTTAAAAATAGGCTTGGATGTCTAGGGGCCAAACTTCGACTGAGGGCAAGAAGTGTTGTGAGGTTGTTAACCCTTAAACACCGAAGGTGACCCGAGGGGTCATACTCCAACAGAATCTCCTTTGTAGCTCACAATGTACTAAACTTTTCACTTATATTTTGATGTCAAACTAGTCACCTTCTTATGATGCATTCAAAAAGTGAAATTTTAGAATTCAAATCACAATTTGTATGAGTGATTTTGTGCTTTGAAAGGATTGTGGTAGGTAGGTTGGGGTATAACCTTGTAGGAGGTTGCAAGCTCATCATTGATTGGATCATTCATAATGCCCAAGTTCAAAAAGTGCACTATTCATGATGCCCAAGTGCAAAAGATGTTGTGATCCAATATTGGGCTGCCCAAATCCGTATAGCTAGGCATTTAAGGGTTAAAAAAACCTCAACTCAAATGATGAATGGTAGAGGTTGATGTAGGAAGCACACTAATTGGGTTTTACATTTTTTAATCATCACCAATAAGGTATTGATGAATTTGTGAACGCAAAGTGGTTTGAACCTATACTTCATAGTGAATTGTTGGGCAACCAAAAACAAAAACTTTGAGATAGAAAAGGCATGGAAAAGCAGTAAAAAAAATGGTTTAGCAAGGGTCATGTCAATGTTCAGGACGTTCGAGGAAGTACCCAAGAGTGTTGACCCAAAAAGTATGATGTTTTTGGCTTCAAACAAGCCAAGTTGCTGTAGCATGTTATCATCTACATCACACAATTAGAATTCAAAGTATAAACATCGCATAACTCAAATACCCATGCCATTTTTGAACTTAATTTATTAATTTTCATTTTTTGTGAATGAGAGAAAAAAGAAAAAGAAAAAGAAAACATAGAAATGGATGTGAGCATGCTCAAAGGTTGAAAAGAAAGCACAATAGGTGCAGGCTTGCATTCCAACAAGAAAATAGGCTAAACTCAACCTAACCCAACAAAACAAAATTCGTCAAAAACTAACTAAAAAGTTACAGCTCTTCAAAGTTTCACCAAGACATCGAATTTTGACATTTGGCACACTGAGGGATTGATACATAGGTACTATCAAAGTCATACCTACATTGCATACTAAAACAAATACCCCTGTTTTCTGAAAAAAATTGAGATTTGACCACCAATCATTGAACATGACACATGCACTTCAACTTCATAAAAAGACACAATCCCTGCTGGCATGTCACTGTTAGATATTTCTATGCAACAGAAATTCAAATTTCTGTATTTCCTGTATTCTAAGTGCAAATTTTCATAAGTACAAATCATTTGCAAGTACTAAAGTTTTTCACTGTAGGTACCAGACCAAAATTTCAAATCCGAAGGTAGAAGAATATTCTCAGTAACAACAGTATATAGTATAAACCCAAAAACCAAGGTAACAACAGATATCCACCAATTAAAAGGCAACAATGGTTCAATCTCTCAGCCTCCACATGTAAACAGCACGTCACTTCGTTAACGACATGGTCCAATCCATCAACAAAACAATAAAACAATGAATGAACATGCATGTCCCTAGATACACTCCCCTATTTCCGACTGCTTTACTTTATTTGGGTGCCGGAATCCGCTGGGCCCAACTGCAATATAACACAAAAAAACATATAGAAAATAGTGTGGTACTAAGAAGGGTCACTTGCCTGTGAATTTACTCATCATGTGTAAGTAAGTTATAGTGGAGTGCACCCATCTCTTGATTGAGTTGCCGTCTCTCATTACTTGTGCTACACTCTTACGTTTATAGGGTTGGGTCCCGGCCAAGGAACAGGGTTTTTGATATCGGACATCAAAAGTGGACCTGGTCAGAGTTGATCTTTTATTTCAAGATATTTTTGGGCTATGGATTGATTTCTGATTCTATGCACACATGATTCTCAGCCAATTTTTGCTTCCCACGATATTCGAATAAACTTGGAATCTTCTCTTGCTGTAAGATTCAAAACAGAGCAACGATGTGAACAGGTTAGGTTCAAGAGCAAAGATGCAACAATCTAGATGGATTTTGAGAAACTAAATAGGTGAGGTTTGTGTTTTGAAATCAAGTCTGGAATGATATGTATTAGCTTCTTTCAAGCAGTTCTGTAATTTGGGGAGTAATCCGATGATTTTTCCATGATATTCATGAACTTCCACAACGATATCCCCCATCAGTTACCTTCTAAACTCTCAAAATGGAGCATTAAGATGGAGAATGGAGCATTAAGTGGGTGGTGTTATGACAAGATTGCCAGGATATGAAATCTAGATATCTTAATGCAGCAGCCATAGCTAGTTTTGAAGGAACTTGCCTGAATCATCTGGGGACAAAAGCCATACGAGACGCTAATTCGGGACCCACGGCGTGCATATACGAGCTGAGCTCCTCCTTCAGTACTGCCATGTACTCGGGCACTACACGCATCTCCTCCAACCGCTGCTAGAAAGAATAACACATCAAAAACTAGTTCAAGAGCAATGATACTCTTGAAAAGGAAAAAACATAGAGCATATATTCTAACTATCATAAAATGGTCGATATTGCTGTTTTTCGATTATTCAAGATGGTTTTCCATCATTCATAAGATCAGAAATAAGAGAGTGATGAGAGGTGATAGTACCTTGAATGTGAGGCATTTGTTGTTGAGCAGCAGGATGATATTTCCTAGATTCTCAGCATGGTCTTTATCTTTCTCAATCCTCTCATCTCGAGGAGGAGAGGATGCACCATTCTCCATCACTACAGGCTCTTCTACTCCATTTGAGGATAAGTGGTATTCAGCATCGTTAATTGCTGTATCAATAAGCATTTCTTCATTGTCAAATTCGGTGGATTCCTCCATGATCTCCGCCTCCTGACGTTCCTCGGCTGTGGGCTCTATCATTGACCCGTTTTGTGTTGCTGGCGGCTCTGACGAGAGGCACGAGTATTGAGCACGGGCAAGCGATGGTTTTGCTTGCTCGTAAGAAATCCATCTGATGTATCCACTCACCACACAAAATTATCAAGCTTGCATGAATCATAAGATTGCCAACCCAAAAACAAGATCCACAAAAGCTTGCATGAACTGTAAGGATACAAAATTCTATTACGAAGTGGATTTACAAAACTTGCAAGAAATATAAGATTACAATACCCAAACATGAACAGACTTCACAAGATTGTACCCAATATAAAAGGAACCACAAAGCTTGCATGAAATATGAGATCCAAAACAACAGGATTCACAGTGCTTGCAAGAAATATTATAATACATAAACAGGATCTCCAATGCTTGCAAGTATTCTAATATCACAGAATCCACAGCTTGCAAGAAACTGAAGATAAACAAACCTAAATAAAAACAGACCCCACAAGATTTACAAGATTACAGTACCCAATATAAACAGAATCCACAAAGCTTGCAAGAGTTATAAGATGAAAATTCCAATATGAACAAATTACACGAACTAAAAGGTTACGTTAGTTGGATTAGCACGTTTGGTAGTTGGCATTGGAACAGGGGTGGCTTACATGTACTTAGCTGGGCAGAGAAGCTCCGAAGGTGCATAAGCGGCCTTGTACCGCATCTTGGGGCAGGTATGAATGTAGAACCCCAGGTAGTAATAAGAGAGCGAAGGGCACATTTTCTGCGCTTCCTGCACCCATTGAATCTCTCGGAGAGCAGAGTATTTGCCCAGTGATAAGAAGGCCAAATCTGGGTCCCAGAATAGATATTTGCTCGACAGGCAGTTAGGTAGAATGTCTACAACTCCCACCGCCACTAGCTTCCCATCAATACGGTATTGCTGGTGAAATGAGCCGAATCCGCAGCTGGGCGTTGAGCCATCACTCTCTGGTGCCACATGAATGAGCGGCGTATCTACAAGAAACCTTAAGTAGGAGGATTCTTTCACCTCTTCGGGCTTATCATTGTGCACGGCTATCTGGTCCACCACCCATCCGAGCACACTTAGTCAATACACTAATATAGCAATGATCCAACAGTTGCCTTTCACTCATGCAACTATCAATTGAAAATAGTGGAGCAGGCAAAGACTCGAACCTGATACTTTTTGTAAAGTGCGAACTCTTCCGGGTCGAATGACGACTCCTTGATTTTAATCTCTATATGACGTGATTTCGTATGTGGTAGAGGAGATGGAACGGAATGAAGGTCTGGTAGAGGTGGTGGAAGTTCGTTCTCCTCACGACCAGTGTCTTCTGATGCTTGCGTTCTGGATGCACCTAAAGGACAAGTAAAACTTAATAAGACTCTGGAGACTACAGATAGCTGCAACTTCAATACATGACACTGATAAATTGCTGATCAAAACAAGATACACTCGTGTCTTCAAAAGCTTGCAACCTATAGAACAACTATACTTAACAAAGCTATGGAAGTCTCAGGTATTAACAAACAACTACACTTTCAAAACATCACACTAATGAATTGCTACACAAATGAAATCAAACTAGATACATTTCTGTATGCAAATGCTTGCGCTCTGTATGCACCTAAGGACAAGTATGGAGATTTCGGTTTAAAATAGACACTATACTATCAGAATATGACATAGCTAGATCGCTACAAATAAAACCGCATCAAAACTGGATACGTTAATGACTTCTAATGCTTGCACTCTGGATGCACCTAGCTACGACTATGGAGTATTCACGATCAATTAGAAACTATACTAACAGAATGACATAGCTAAATTGCTATAAATAAAACCGCATCGAAACTAGATCTTCGAATGCTTGCGCTTTATACGAAGCTAAAGGACACGTAGAACTCAATAAGGCTATGGAAGATGCTTAGAAACTACACTTTCAAAACTCACCAATACTATACTATGAAGCAATCGTCGAAGAAATAGTTACCTTCTGTGGTGGAAAGTGATGAGACAGGAAGGGGGTCGCGTCCAGACGAGGGTGGCGAGTGGTCGAGGCCCTCAAGCCTACATCCAACAGTGAGAAAATTGAGATGGCCTTTGCAAGCGTGTGGAATGTGGCCACTAGCAGTGTCATCTCGCAGTTGAGAAACCAACAATTCAGCGACAACACATGGGGAACACTCCTGGAATGGTCTATTCACCTCGTCTTCAACTACTTCAACAACCATTTCTTTGCTTTTTTTGCGTTTTCTGTTCATTGCTGCAGCAATAGCAAAAGCGATACTAGATGTGTATTCCAATCGTCCTTCAATCGTCGCCTTCATCAACTTGCCACGAGTGTTCTCTGTTACTTTTCGCACAGATACTTGTGGGAGTTCCAAATCTTCAGGCAACAATTTAGAATCGATACACCCGCTTACAGCAGCTTTGATTGCAGCTGAAAGTCGTTGTGCTGATTCGTCTACTTCCATTTCTGATGCCTGCTTCTTCTTCCTTGGAGGACCCAATTCTAATCCGTCTTGTGAGAGGCTCTTTTTGCCTCTTGGCTTTGTTGGAGCTTCAGATCCGTTACTTATCGAACTCGAGCCGTTCTTATCACTCCCTCGTGTTCCATCGTACGAGCCCTCCAAGTATCTGTCAACAATGAGGCTCGACTGTGTCACGAACTCCAACTCTAAGAAGAACATTCAAAAAGCTACATACTGATTTTGCACACTTCCAAGAACGGAGGTTTATGGTTTTAGAGTAAGAAATGGTTTTTATGAGTGACCATATTGATGACTTAAGATTCGAGGATTTGCGTTCATCTTTTGTCGAGTATAATAGAGTGGACAGCATTGAAGCTGCTCCTTCAGCAACATATGATTTTAAACAAGTGATGAAAACGCTGGATCCTTACCTTTGCATGCGACGTAGAACACGAGACTGTTCTTTCGAAATCATAAACTGATTCACGTCTAATCGGATGCTGTGCGGGGGACAGCACGTTCGGTGGACATTCGGCTTGTAAAGGAACATTCCTGATCGTCTCCATCCCCGATTCAGCAGTTCTGTCACGCAACATTGATACCATCGTTAAACTACAACAATATTCACCAATTTCCGCGGCTGAAAGAGCTTGAGGCAGTGTGGAAAATGTAGAAACAAACCTTGGTAATCGTCCACAGTAAGTGTATGAGCCCATAGTCCTGCACCAAACTCTAATCCATAGTCAACAACTAAAATGGAAAAGAATCACACAACTTCAAAATGTTAACCATCTTACAGTTTTTTTTAAGGCTAAGATAAAGCTCACAAAAGCAGGGAAAGTGAGCACCTCGCGCAACACTGGTACGTGAAGAGGATCTGCAGTAGCCACAGGAGCTATTGTGAACGCCTTGGTCTTCAACAATGCTCATCACTCTCCTCCTCATCATGCTCCTGGCCAGCGCAATCTCTTCCACTTCTGTCCTCGACATTGTCACTTGACTGAGCCTCCTTCCTACCTCACCATCTTGTCGCCGAATTCGTCTGCTAATCCTCGATCAGAATTCGAACCTGCAGGAACTGCAAGGGCACATTTCTTTATCAATGACTTCATGAAGAGCACAAGCATTAAAACTGATCGAACCACCATACTAAAGATGTACAATAACCAAGAATCAGTAGCAACAACCGGCAATACACAAGCGAAATGATCCATTGACAATGACAAGCTCGGAGTGAATGATCGTTAGCATTTACAAACCCTAAGTTTCATTAACAAAACTACTGAGGTTTCTCTGATCTCAAAAAGCCCCATCACTGTGCAAGATTGTCGACGACGTAAAAACAATGTTGATTTGCAGAAGCTCATTTAGAACACAGAAAGCGATTTTCAAACGAGACTCCTATCGTAAGCAATTCAATAGTCGTAGGAATTATCCATGAAATTAGGGTTGCATGTGGAGAAGAGAAACCGACAACGAAATGTAGATTTTCAGACCTAATCGGCAAATTATCAAGCTGGAATAGCAAGGGAATTACACACGGCCGATCGAGAACTTGTACCGACAATTGCTGTATGGAATTCAGAATGAATTGGAGGATTTTCACAACAAACTCTGCAAGGAACCCAAAACCATCACAGTAGAAGATCTTCAAAGTAGCAAAATAACCAGATTATCACAGTAAAGACACAAATGATACGATATTCGGAAGTGTGGGACGATGAAGCTTGAGCTTATTTACCGAGGAATGAAGAATTGCGATGGTGATGTCCGGCGCGAGCGATCAGTGATAGGGGCAACTGAGAAAGGGGCCACTGATCATTATAATTGGAAATTGGTGATGTGGGTTTGGAGGAGGAGAGAGTGTCGCTGCTCAACAGGAATAAGAGGTGATGGTGAGCAAGCAATGGGAAGATCATCCTCTCTTTTTCCACTTACCGAGTGGACTTGGAGACGACGACGACGACTCCACTGAACATTCTCCTTCACGAGTGATGAAAATCTGATTTTTCATCTTTAAATTTCATCCATTTGGATTTTCATCCAATTCTGTTGGTGGTATGTTTCCAGGCTTATATGGTACCTAGATCTCCGACTGAATATGTACAAAGGAAGCATCTTCGTCTTTATCTTTATCTTTATGTTTTTGGGGTTGGCGTGAATAAAATGTATATTTGACGTACCTTTGATGATATGTTCACAACAAGTGAAATACCAACTTTGAGTAGAAATTGTTAGACAGTGGAAGGTGATAGGAACATATGCATTTTGTGTTTATAGAAATATTACGAACTTGAACCAAGATAGGGAATTAATACCTCAGAAAATAGAGGTTACAACATAACCATCTAGTTTCAAATGATGAATTATTGATTCTAGTGAAACGGCAACAAGAAAAGAAGTGGTAACATTGCAATGTTTTTTTAACAATAACAATATTCAATGTTGTTACAATATCAACAAATTGTATATCATTATCAAATCAAAGTATTGTGTATCAAATGAAAATTATTATAATCCGTATAAGTAGATTGGTAGAATCCATCTATAGCAAAAGATTATTAAAATAAAGTAAGGGGTTGATCACCTATCACATCACTACTCATTGATCAGATTTCATTTTTTATTTCCATTCAAGTGATTTTTTATTTCCACATATAATCTACTTATGAGAAGTGGAGTTATATTGTGCGTAGTCAATTAATTTTTTTTGCTTGAAAGAAGTTAATACTTGAATATCTGAAAATATTACAGTGGTTCTTATGGTGATAGTCAATGAAGGTGGAATACTCCATACTTAGTGCAATAGAAAGAAACAACTCAAATATTTGTCAAAAAGGAAGTTTTATACAGTAAGTAGACTATGAATTTTGTAAAAAGAAAGGGTAGTAAATCGCAAGTTCGTCATCTTATAAAAAGACCAAATTGTTAAAGTTACGCTACAATAAGGTTCAAAGCATTACCATACTTCTTCTATCCCATTATATTGTAACTGACGGCCCCACCCAAAAAACAACAAATCAAGTATCTAAGGTACCTCCATTCCATGTCGCATGTTGGGATGACAATCAAAGAAGGTCGTTGACGGCCCCGAATGGTATTCGGTTGGTAAGGCTCCGAAGACAGCTATATGGAAGACCTTGTGGATTTGGACGGTAGCTAGTAGCTCAAGGTTCTTACTCCTAACATTGAATGCTTGTACAATGCATATTTGAAGCTTGAAACAATCCACGATAACTTATTTTATGATCAATATAGTTCATAGTTTATATTATAGTTTATGTTTCCTAAACCTTATTCCAAAAATCAATCAACACTAACTAATACTCTTTTTCATAGAAATCCTAATCTACTTTCTATAAAGAACTTCCTTTTCTACCAATATTTGAGTAGTTTCTGCTAAGCGCGTCTCTCCCTATTACACAAACTATGTAGTTTACCACCTACATTGACAATCACCATGAAAACCATTGTATTCATAGTATTTCTGATTTGGTCTTGGTGTGTAGTGTAGATTTGATGGTAGTATGCTCAATATTGTCACAACTTCTTTGTTCAACTCTGTTGTGTTGCTAATTAGTTGTCACCACATCATATCAAAGAGACGTTGCACTCTGGTCATGGAAAGCCATTTTGGTGGCAGTTGATTTCAACTATGTTTGTTACAAAGTTTTGAAAAGTCACTACATCGGATCTTAGAGACGTTGCACTACAATCATGGAAAGCCATTGTAGTGGCAATTAATTTCAACTATGATTGTTACAAACTTTTGAAAAATCACTCCATCAATCTAAGAGACGTTGCACTCGGCAATCATGGAAAGCCATTTTGGTGGCACTTGATTTCAACATGTTACAAAGTTTTGAAAGTGAAGTTGTTGCCCCAAATTGCTCATAAAAAGGTCCAACGGAATGTGCATTGATGGTAGTTAGGTCGCCAACCGCCTTGTCAGCAAGAGCTTTGGAATGATGGGTCGGTCACTACTATGTCCGTGAATCCCCTCCCCCATGTCAAGTTTTGTTGTTAAGCTTTCTGTGTGCTCTGTTCTCCAACCCCACGCTCATTGGTGTAGAGCCTAGCCCGAGCTGCCCTCCTAGATCCTCAAACCCATATTTGCAAAATAAAATTTTAAAATGCGAATTTGAACTTGCAATTTTTAGAGTAGCAACCTTGTATGATAAGGCACTCACTCTCAAATAATCTCCCAAAAATATTAATTTTTACTAGGAAACTAAGACTGACCAAAACAACAAAAGATCGTTTCAGTTTTTATGGATAGTTAGGGGTTAAGTATCAACTGTTTTTAGGCAAAAGAAACATAAATCTACGCACAACTCAAGTCAACCATTTCAGTAGCACCGTTTATTTTGTGGTAGGTCTTTTTGTATCAAGGTGTGATATTTGTAGGAAATATTTTAGTTATGTGACTATTCCTAGTCATAGAATCTGGACCGATGACTAAACCAATAGTTTAGATGCTTCTCACCAACATTAACACATTCATATGACTAAAAATGGTCACATTCATATGACTAAAAATGGTCACATTTTTCAGGCTGCCCGGAATTGAGGTCCCAAATTTTTTTGGGGGGAACGCGCCTATGCGAACGTCTGCGCGCACATCTGACTATTCCATTTGACTTGTCTGCTATGACTACAAAAATGACTAATATTAGTAACGATCATGTTATAGTCATATGATAATATTCAATTCAAAATGCCAATCTGATTTACATTGTTTTATAAGTAATTAATTCCATCTTCTTCAATTACACTACCATCAATTCAAAACACCTGCTATCATTGAAATATACTTCAATCATAAAAAAGAAGCTAACTCTAGATATAAAGATATGATCATAAAAGGGTTTGTTTGGAGTTATATATAATATATTAAAAGGATCGTATGATGGAGAGATCTTTGCACAAAAGTTTATATTGAGGTGTTTAATAAAGAGATACATATTGTCAACAAATATCGTGCATATATTTGTGACTATCATGTTTATTGTGAATATGAATTAGATTGTCATGGACCTAATTGTAGAGCTTGTTTCAAGGGGACAAGTGGAAGAATACTTGAATTACCATCATATTTACACCTCAAATACATTTTGGAAAGAGCTAATTGAGCATTAGATGTAGAGGGATTGTCCTTCTTGACTCACAACATGAAGTTTATGGAATTTTTTCACATAATTGGCTTGCAGTGGTAAAACATGTCATATGTTTGAGATCTCAAAACCAAAAGTTGCTTCCACTAAAATGCTAGCCATCAATTCATACTTCATTGTATAGGTCTTAAGTTTTTACCACTCAAACTAGACTTGATTCGGGACACAACTCAAGTGATTTTGTCCAAAAAAAAAAAAAAAAAAAAAAAAAAAAAAAAAAAAATGGATGAAGAACTATGGCTGTACAAAGTTTCCGCTCTTCATTTAAAATGTAAAATAACAACATTGGGGACTTTTGGGTTAATGGTCAAAAAACATATTCAAGACGACTATGGAGCTAAATGCTAAAAGTCCTTAAGTTCCACCTTGGGTTATTTTGAAGTCAATCAACTCAGATGAGGTGTGGAATTTGAACTTCTTATTGGGTGAAAGCACACTAGAGTAGTAAACTTAGGGACAAGAACTTTGTATTGAGAAGTACCAAAAGTTAACGCCCTTAAATTGCCTAATTTTGCTAGGTACTTTAGGTACTGAAAATCTAAGAATGTACATTGACATAGGATGCAAGAAGCACTAATTGCTAAAAGTATAGGAATTGAAAATAATTAAGAGAACTTCTATTTGCGATTTTTGGTTAACAATAAAAATTACAATAATTGTAGCAACCTTTGTTAAAAAAAATTAAATTGGTACTAAGAGTAGAAACAAAGTGCTACTATTGAATATCTTGCACTCCTTAAAAGTAGCCTTTTGTGTTGAACAAGCTAAGTTGGTAAAATTCCCCACATGTCGATTGTATCGACATGGTGGAAGCATAAAATTCCAACAAAAAATTCTAATTTTTGACTAAATTACATCATGTCATAGATTTTGTACTTCAACTCATAAATATAGTAAGAAAGAATTAGTAATTGGAAAAGAATAATGCAACATGTTCAACATGTAAAGGTGCTCTCTCTAACTATATAATTTATTTTGTACTTAGCAACTCAACTTTTACCAAATTTAAGCACTTTGTGACATTTTTGAGTATCAATAACGTACTTCTTTCTGAAAACAAGAAGTGAAGTTACTTTGTGCTCCAAATGATTTTGAAAAAATTGGTTGAGTGATTTGCACACTTTATCACGCCTTTTACCTAAATCTACAAAAAACATTAGTACTCTAGAGGGTAGAGGAATTTAAGAAAATTCTCATTGAACAAGAAAATTACAGAAATTAGAGGGCGCAACGTATATCTTGATTCACCCTAGTGCACTTTCACTTTATCTTCAAAATTTTGTGGATATAAAGGATTTAGATAGCATTGTAAGAAACTAATTTAGTAGAGAGAGAAGTTATGTTATAAATTATAAACATCTTGGTGTTGAGACTAAGTTGGGCAACTAATGACTTTTTAATGTGAAAACTACTATGCCCTCCCGGCGTTGCCATGCTCTCCTTTGGGGAGCTAAACTAAGTGACAAGAAATATAATGTGAACTTGTGACTTAGGTCCTATGGGCATATCATCAAGGGTAGGTCGAACAGACACTTTATTCATGCCAACCCTTACGGGTCTGGTGTTCTTCTTCTTTCTTCTTCTTCTGAACTTGTGAAAGAGTCCAGAAAGAGCTTCGGAAGCTTCATTTTTCCATTCAACTTACGTAGGCCTAAGGTAGAGTGTCCTAAAAGCGCCACCTTAAGAGATCTGACCTATTTTTAGCACTAGTAAATTCAAAATAAAATTATGACCACATTCGAAATAGGTTTTTGGGAGGATTGCAAAAATTTGCAACATGTAATTCGCATTTGTGAATTTTATACAAAATTCCAAAGTGCTAAGTAAGATTTGACCCAAATGCGTTATATACAAATGAGGTACATATGTATCTTCACAATCTACAAATGAGGCCAGATCGCTTTTGGGTCCTGTGGCGCTTTTAGGACACTCTACCTTAGTACAGTAGCTAGGTTCCATGATTGTCAAAAAGGTCTTGCTCATCCTACAGACCAATTTCATTTTTCCACTCTAATTACCACAAAGGGGGCCAAACATCTAAAGCCACCTTTAGTCAACTTGGCTCAAGACTTTGAGTTATCAAAGGAATCTAGTCCAAGGTTTGGGGAGATTGTACCATCTCACAAGCCCAAATCAAGGAATTTGAAAGTTGGTGGGGTTGTCGATCCTATCCATTGATGTTTGGGGCACACATGGAATGTCCTAGTTGTGTACTCTCATGTTTGTTGACGAGGAGGACACTTTACACGAGAGAAACGATGAAGTTGCTCATGGAAAATGAGCCATCACTTACTATAGAATCGTGTTCGTCCAAGTTTGATGTAGCCATGTCAACGTTTTTGAAGTAGATATTGCTTGCATGTAGAAATGCACATGGGATGATCGGAACAAAATTGGTGGAGGTACGATACGTGATGAAGCCATCAGAGTTTCAATTTTTTGAAGAATGTGATAAACAAATTTGTTGACTTACAGAACTAGTGTTAGGTATGGGCATGATATGGGTACCCCTTCCAAAATAGTGTGATTTTTTATAGCTACTTTTTTGATAAAAAAACAATATTGGAACTTTATTCTAGCCAAATGGGATTGTACGTGACATGGCTATTAATAGTTGTATCCATGGGGTTGGGAAAGGAATTTATGGCACATATATAATGAATTACACGCAGGGCACACGTAATGAGACGCGTCTTAGTGGTACCCATATCATGCCCTTGCCCGTTCTCAGTTTTATTCAAATAATTGTGAACTTGTTCTCATTCTTGTTTTATTGGGTTAATTGGTTTTGCATGCATTACTTATACATGTCAGATCATGTTTACACAGCTTGATTATAACATGTTTCTATTCATACTATAGAAAGATTTGATAATTCACTGCTTTCTTCTTATTTGGTGAGTAAACAGCAAACTTTTGAAAAACGGTGCAAGGAAACTATTAGTGTACTGATTATTATGATAATTTTTTGCACAATTTCCAATGTTGTAGAAATGCTGGTAGTGGGTGGAAGCTTCTTGTGGAGGTGTGTGGGTGGTTGCATTACATATGTTGTGGGATTGTGCTGCTCTTTATTGCGGATGCCATGCTACCTTTCTCTCTCTTGATTGGGGAGCTTTGCATGGGGAATGGAGGCCAACAAATCTCCAAGCCAGTTCACTCACATTTTGAGCCGGATTGGCTCAATGGACTGCTTGAAGAACACTAACCCCTAAAGGTCCAAGAAAGCGGAAATCGCTTTTTGGAATTTCCATAGGGAGAAAATTCAGCCAACTTTGACCATTATAATCTCAAAATTGGAGAAAAATTAACCGTTCAAATTTGACATTCGAGAAAAGGGTCAAGTCAACTTCAAGATCCTACGGTTGGATCTTCTCATCAATGCTTAGATTGAGTTTCTTTGCACCTGAAGTAGAAGAAGGTTCTTTTTGATAATTTAAACAATTTTGTATCAAGCCTTTAGGGGTTAAACAGTTGATAAAGTTTGGGCCAATTCCCCCCATGTGTAAAGCCCTTGGGGCTGAACTAGAGAGGGAAAAACGAGGCCATGGGGCTAATTCATATTATTAGCTACTTTCCATTCTTTTGATTTTTTGACAATGAAATACTTTAGTGAAATATTAACATTGTTATGATATCAAGACACGGCCTCTAGGGTATGAATTAGCCTTCCATTTTTGTATCTCCCATGTTTTGGAGTGCAAACCGTGTCATAACTTGTTTCCCACTCATTATAATATAATTTCGGAAAATTGGTCTTAACCCCTAAAGTTGAAAGCCCCCAAAATTGTAAGAACTCCTCAAAACCACCCTCTTTCAATGCAAGATGAAAATTGTCAACTTTTGATGCAGTCTCAAGTATGTAACCGTAAGATCTTATACCTAACTTGTCCATGTATGTGTGTCCCAAAAATTAGTTCCAAATTCCTTACCAATTGTGAGATCATAACATTCAAAGTTGAAAAAAAAGTTTTTTTCCCTTGTTGCAAAAAGGATTTGAAGTTTTTTGTGAGCTCAAAAAACCAATTCTAAGAGTTAAGTTGAGCTGAGGCTCTTCAAATTCTTGTTCCTAAGTGAGTTAGGAACGTGCCTATGCAATTTTTACCCTCATGCGACCTATAAAACTAAATGAAATGCTTGAACTTTCACATGGAGGTATGGTGAAATTCAACTTCAAAGGCCCCTCTTTGGTAATAAAAATAGCATGCGAAGAATAATTGGAAGAAAGATCCAAACGGTGAAATCATGCCTTACAACCTTATTTCTAAGTACAAAAAACAAAAATTGAAAAAAAGTAAAATCTCAATTATTGGTGAATTTTTGAAGTTCCAGCGATCTTATTTATTTTGGGCAGATTTTGAGAATAAACAAGCATATACCATAGTTTGGGCAGTATTTGGCAGATTTCAAACAGTGTTTTCAAACTTTGACCGTAAAGTATGAGTAATCTCATAAAGTATGAGGAATTTTGAAGCATGAAATGACTTTTTGGAAAGCTATGGAAAAACTCTTCAACCTGCAAAAGGTTTCGATTTCGTACGAGCTAAATATAGTAAGTACGGGACTGACCAGCTTCTAAACGACCCGATTCGGGCTCTTTACGACTTTAGGGGTTAACTCCTTACATAAAGCCATTTCGGCCAATTTCAGGAAACGGACCGATTACAAGACATGATTTCATCATGAATTGGCCTCATCAATGGCTTGGCCCCTTGTGTAAAGTAGCCCTCAAAGAATTGTATAAGATTGATGGGCTATTTTTGAGAATTTTTTACATTCGAGGGTTTGTAAAGTCACTTCAATTTTTGGCTATTATCTATATGCCATACTAAACATTAATAGATTTAAACTGAGGGTGCAAGTATAAAAGGCAACTTTACACTACCTTTGGTATCCCAACGTAAACTATGTTTGGTAGCTCATTGCAAACCATCACTCTTCCAAAAAGCAAAAATTTGAGAGCCGGAAGATAACAAGATAGCTAGTAATATTACCTATTTTGCTATCTTTGCACAACCCACATATACTTATGTAACACCATTCAACATGTGCAGACACTCACTACGACTTAGATGCATAACCTCTTATCTACGTGTTCGCATAGTAGTAATTTAAACACATTACTCTTGTCAAAACACAAGTATCTCTCCTCCTTCCACATGCATACCGAATTTTAGTTATCCACCGAGAGGCAGAAGTATAGAAACCCGACCTCATTCAATAATTGCCTCATTCAAAATGACATTCTTTCTATTTTAAGAAAATATACACAACTCTCAACCTCATTCGATAATCGTACAATTCATTTGTGCTACTTAAGCTAGTCATTTTGCCAACCAACCAAAAGTGTCAAGGCACCAAATCATCCTACTTTCAGGATTTTTGATGTTCATGGCTCAAACATCTATCTTGGAACACCCTTTTTGACATTCTTCACAAGGTCTCTTAACCTTATCTACATTAGTTAGAATATCCTAAACACTTAAATACACCCTTCTTATCACAAAAAAAATAAATCCTAAACCCTGATCTACACTCATGAATATCTCGCTAAATTACCACAAAATCAAAGGAAAACAATCCAAGAGACCATTGCATTGTCCCCTAGTATGTACTAGACATGAAGTGTTGAGCTTTGTTCTTACACTTGCTAACCACTCCATGTCATTTATACAAACTTCATTGTCATATACCCTAAAAGTATGAGCCTAAGACCTTGTCCAAAACAAATACCTCGTGACAAGTGGCACTTTGGAAGCCTTTCTTTGACAATTATGTCCTATATGGTATGCACACCTATTATCGTGCACTTAAGGAAAATTGAGGGAATCTATATACTTGGAAAGAGAAATGAGTGGGTTACTATTTTTCAGGGATGAGGAATAGGAAAAGACTCACTTTCCCTATTTTTGTGGTTTTAAAAGAAACATACATAAATAAATACAATTTTTAGAAGCAGTAGCCTAAAGGCGGACACCCTAATTATGTCCTCATGAGGTACATGCAAGGGAGGTTAGATCTTCATGAAAGAAAGAATCTTGGGTGCACGCCTTTGGGTAGGTGCCCGCATATAGGTGTGCATACCATAAGAACTGTCCCATGTAAAACATGTACTGAACAAAAGCTCACTCAATTCTCAAATGCCCACAATTCCAGTGAGGTAGTCTCCAAAGCAGTTTCTGCTCACGAAATGTGGAATGTATAGTAGTTCAATTTTTAGTGCCGGAATCTATAGGGGTGTTCCCAGTGCAAGCAATTTTTGTGCATGGGAAAAAGATTGAGTAAGTGGAATTATCATGCGTGAACTCTTCTACAATGAGTGATGGATTTTTGAAATTGGATATCAAGTGTTTCTAAAATGGTGACCTCAAATGACACCCTCTAATGTTTGCAATGAGTACATGGTACTGTGTACAAAGAAGCTATTATGTACCTTAACCCTTAAGGGTCCTTGTAAGCCCGAGGGGCTGTTTTCCAACAGAATATGCCTTGTAGCTCTCACTATACTCAACTTTTCACTTATATTTTGATGTCAAAGTGGTCACCTTCTTATGATGCATTCAAGAAAGTGAAATTTTACGATTCAAATCACAATTTGTATAAGTGATTTTGTGGTTTGAAAGGATTGTGGTAGGTAAGTTGGGTTGTACATTAACTTGTAGAAGGTTGCAAGCTCATCATTGATTGGTCCATTCATGATGCCAAGTCCAAAAGATGCTGTGATCCAATTTTGGGCTGCCCGTTTCGAACCCCAAGGCCCTTTAAAACACGAGCGACACTTTGATGCTCACAAAAGCGAGCCTTTTTTTTTTCTTTATTTTATTATTATTATTATTATTATTTTTTTTTTTTTTTTTGAATAATCAAAATAAGTAAGTCTCAAAACTATACGTGAAAGCTTCTATTTTATACATACGGCTCAAGCTGATTATCGAAGGTGCTATCATTGAGCGTCCGCGGGCGAATAGATATTTTCTTGTAAGCTCCTTCAAGCATGTTGCACGAAACATGAGTTTGCCTGTTTATTGCAGCGGATGAGATTTGCGCATAACCTAATTATAATCTTGTAGAATTCTAGCAATGGACTTTTTTTACACCATCAACTTGCACGGCGGGGCGGGACGCGTAACTACTCCTTAGTACATCACGAATAGCCACATTGTTTGGAAGGATTGTGATACAATAATAGTTCACGCCCGACGAAATCATCTTAACCTTAGGGTGATCACGCCTGACGAGGTATCAATAATCTATTTCTATTTCTTATGTAAAGTGTCAAGTAGATCCGCAAAACATCAATAGAAAAAACTTAAGTAAAGATTACTGACCCATTGTGGACAATCATTTTTAATATTGGTAAACTCACTGACAGTGCAGGCTATGAGCCACTCCTTGCTCGCATGAAGGTTACTGCTTAGTGATTTTTAGTTCCCTTATTTCAGTTACCAGGGAGTAATGTTAGCTGAAATTAATGATCTCCTATCACGGGTATTAGTAGACTGTGTTCGAGAATTGCTCTTCATGTTATCGGTTATTGGTGAATCTATATGTTGGTTACCCATTTGGATCAACTTTTCACCTTAAAAATTTGTAGTAATTTCAATTTTACAAAAAAAAAAATTCCAAAAATGCTCATTCTTCATGAACCTTATTTCCCTTCCTTCCAAAAATTTCTCCCAGCTTGTAATCTTACTGGTACTGTGCCAATCGCCTTAACTTGTCGGGTATGGGTTCCTCCACCTTATAGTGTACGAAGGTTCAGCAACATTTTCCCAAGCTTCTAGACCATGATTATGAAAAGAATGTCAATGGATGAAAAACATCCAATTCCTATACTGCCCCAGTTTACAGGAAAAGGAGTAGTTACCGGTCCCGCCGCCAACACAAAGGAGAATGCTAGCTTCAGGTCCAATGAAAGACTGCCACGCGGCAAAGAAATAGTCCAGCTGGCAGTCAAGGAAGACCCCTTCGGGGCCACGTCCACCTCCGGAAAGACTTTGCATGCGGCCGGCATCGTTGTCTTCAAGAGAATGCGGGCTTTCCGACGGCGGTGCCCGATCACACTCTTGCCCAAAACCGAAAAATTTCCATCCCCCTGATTCCGGCCTCTTCCTCCAATCGAATCACCTCTCCTCAAAAACCCAAAAATCAGAAATTAAAAATTGGTCAACAATCACAATGATCGCAGATGAAACAATGAAAAGCACGCAACTATGATCCTCGGTAACATGCAGAGCCCTCTGATTGCGCGGTAGTTTTTATAATTCTCGAAAAGGCCCTTTAATGCTTGGATTCAGAGAAATGTATCCGAGGTTGCGATATCTGGGTTGACCAGAGACGGTGGGTTTAGTTTTCTTGGACTTGGCAAGAGTGTGATCGCATGGACAGGTTCCCGAAAAGAAGAACAGAGGCTGCTGACGGTTATTGAGGTGGCGGTGAATGGCAGTGGGCTCCACGATCATCTTTGCATGCGCTCTTCTTTTGAATCAATGCTCCTTATTGCAGCTCCATTGCATGCCCTTGAGACAAGCTAGACGATGGGATGCGAAAGCGGTGGTGGAATCGAACGGCCTCATTTGATTACTGTCCCTGTTCCAAATTTTTAACGATAATAGGTCAAGTACGTGAAGTTATGGCGGACTTTTCTGTGCTGTTCCTGGAAGTTGAGATTTCATTGCTTTGAATAAGTCTCTTTGACAAGAGAGCCAAGATATATAGATGCAGTTGGGGTGGTTCGTCCTTGCCTTTGCTCACGCACTTTTGGTCGGTGTTTCTCAATAGAAATATCTCTTCTTGCTCGTTCTTGGAGACTGAGTTCGTGTGTTTGCGTATGTCAGTTCTTGTCGTCCAGACTTTCGGGTTAAGCTAACGAACGCAATTGCATTCGTCAAACTTAAAGAAAACAGCAGCGTTTCTGTAGATCAGTTATTTGGTTTTATGTGTCCGAGGTTCATCGCATTGAAGCTTTTTGATTGTTGATTCTTTAGAGCTGTTGAGTTCTTGGAGTCGTCGGTGATTTTGGACGCAAGCATGGCGGCGATGAGTGGGGACGAGTTTGTGGAGCCACTGATCAACGGCGAGTTGAACCCACCAGTGGTAGCAACAACAGTGTTTGCAGTGGCGGAAAATTACATCGCCGTGACGAGGCCATTGAGCGACGGGCACGCGAGCAACCCAGTGACACTCGAGGATCCAGAAGAGAGCGGAGTTTCTTCCTCGCGGTGGGTGGTAGGCGAGGTTCGGGAGCAGTGCTGGTTAGCGTTCCCGATCATAGGCTACTACATGCTGCAATACATAATGGCGCTAGCGGGAGTAATTTTCGTGGGGCATCTCGGCTCGTTCCCGCTCGCGGCTGTGGCGCTAGCAAATTCCTTCACGGGCATGACGGGGTTCACAGTGCTAGCTGGTTTATCAAGCGCGCTGGAGACTCTCTGCGGGCAAGCCTACGGCGCCAAGCAGTACCACATGCTGGGGATTTACCTGCAACGCGCGGTCTTCATCCTGCTTGTGGCCGCGGTACCCATCGGTGCCGAATGGCTCAACATGGAGCGCATTCTTGTTTTCGCGGGCGAAGATCCTGCCATTGCCCACGCCGCGCAGATGTACACTTACTACCTGTACCCGGTGTTGATCACTTACGTAGCCCTGTTTCCGATCGTGAAGTTCTTTCAGATGCAGAAGGCTGTCTTTCAGCTCATGCTGTGCTCCGCGCTTACTGTCGTCTTTCACGTGCCCGTTCTATGGCTCGTGATCGATAAACTGAATGCGGGTGTTAAAGGCGCCGCCATCGCGCTCAATATCTCGCTTCTCTTCAACCTTAGCCTATATCTGGTGTTCATCCGATTCTCCACCAAGTTTGAGAAGACGTTCACGTCGTTCTCGTGGGAGGCTTTTGGAGATTTCGGCGACTTTTTCCGGCTCGCCATCCCCTCGGCCGTCATGATGTGGTACGCGAGCTCACAATCTCTTTGCAGCACTATCAAGACTTCTTGTGCAGTTTTGTAATGACGATGGGTTGATATGTTCGCAGCTTGGAACACTGGTCGTACGAGCTTCTCACGTTGATAGCTGGGTTGCTTCCGAACTCCGGTCTTTCTCTTTCGTCGTTCACCATCTGGTTCGTTGAACAAAACTCAGGGTTTTCATTTCCAGGTTGCAGTCCAGATTTTGTGTTGTAACTAAGCAGGGTTTATGGTTTGCTATGATGATGAAGTGTTGCCATGGGGTTTAACATCCAGGGCTGTTGATGTGGGTGTCGCAGTATGGCGCTATTGTCGTTGTCGAACATGACGTCGCTGGCTCTGGGCGTTGCAACCAGGTACCACCTTGAGAAAGCAATTTTTTTCATACATAACAAGATGGAAATGCTAAGTTCTCATTACAGTACTAAAAAGTTATTATTAACACACAGAGTTTTCACCTAAAAGCCTCCTCTATGCAGAAGTGTCTCTCGCTGATCCACCCTCATCTAATTCTTCCAGTTTCAACTCTTGGCTTGTAGTGAATAGGAAACGCTTTGACCTGCACCTCCCTTATTTGCAACTTGTGGGATGTAGTGATGTTCTCCGTTGTGTTTAACGTATGTTTGTACTAAATTGATATGATGCATGTATCTTGACTGATGATTATATATCATCTTATAGCATTGAAAATGCTAATTAAAATGTGAGGGCTAACTTTCTCACTCAAATGTAATCCACTGAAGGTGTTTTCTATCTCTCCAACAAACCTCATAACAGATGCTCTGAAAACACCCCTGATTTCGCTATGACTTTGAATATGGGCATGCAATTCAGGGGTGTTTTGAGGGACAGATTGGGCATGCTCTTACCACAGCTGTGTGTGTGTGTGGGTATTGGCAGTGTGCGGGTTTCGAACGAGTTGGGAGCCGGTAAAGCCCCGGCAGCCCGTTCAGTGGTGGCGGTGTCGTTGGCAATCGGAGCTGCGAACGGCGCGGGCATGGCGAGCGTGATTTACTGGCTGCGTGAGGTGTGGGGGTGGGCCTTCACGAACGACGCGGCCGTGGTGAAGCACGTTGCACACACTGCGCCTTACCTCGCTGGTCTGGCCATCCTGTATGCCGCTCAAGCTATTCTTTCAGGTGTGTGTGCTCACGTTTTCTGTACTCTCCATCACACTATATTCACTTGGGTATCATGAATGAACCAATCAATGATGAGTTTGCAACCTTCTACATGGTCATGTACAACCCTAACCTACCTACCACAATCCCTTTCAAACCACAATATCACTCATACAAATTGTAATTCGAGCTGTAAAATTTCACTTTTTGAATGCATCATACGAAGTGACCACTTGGACCTCAAAATATAAGTGAAAAGTTGAGTACAGTAAAAGCTCAAAATTTCAAATGCAAAGGTTTCATTATTGGTTGATCTATATGTTCAACACCTAGAGGAGAGCGAGGCCCAAATCGGGACGATTTGACTTTGGTCAGCCTCTGACTTACTACTTTTAGTTCGCATCAAGTTGAAATTGTTGGCATGTTGTAGAGTTTTTTCATATTTTTCCAAAAAGTCATCTTATGCTTCAAAATTCCTTTTTCTATAGGAGATATCCACAATCAAAGTTTGAAAACACTATTTGAAATCTGCCCAAACTGCAGTATATACTCATTCATTCTCAAAATCTTCCCAAAATTAATTCAAGGGTTTCCTTGTACGATATTTTTGTTTGGACAAGGTTAGATTAACTCTTCTTGAATGAAAATGGATGAACTGTAGAAATTGGGGTCTGGGGGGCTCGATTAGGTTGGTAATTTATGTAATTGATTGTACTAGGTTTGTTTTTTTAGTTTTATTTATTTATTTATTTATTCTACACAAATTGAATAACATGCAGGTGTGGTGAGAGGTATTGGATGGCAACGAGCAGGTGCCTTCGCCAATTTGGGAGCCTACTACGCTGTGGGGTTACCAGTTGCCGTCATCTCAGTATTCGTGTTTCACTTTGATGGAAGGGTAAGTTTTTATTGCCTACACTTTTGCAAGATTAGGTCATGGATACCAAGAGTATGATGAAATATTTCCTACTTGTGTCAAGAGTCCTCCACACATATACTATCTTCTTTATACTTTCAGCTTTTTTTGAGTATTCTCAGTGTGGGTATTTGTTCTTTGATATGCGATTTCAGGGATTGTGGATGGGGATGGGCGTTGGAATTGCTACACAAACTATAGCGCTCATCTGCATCATTCTTTCCACAAACTGGGAGAAAGTGGTTATACTTCAATTTTCAGTGCAGCTCTTGACAATTGATAGCAACAAACATGCGGTTTTTTCTTTCTTACTTTTGCCTGAATGTTGTTGCTTTTGTTGCAGGCACATGAAGCTATGCTGAGATCACTCTCATTTAGTTCGAGGTTACCTACTGTGGCCACACCTTTACTTAAGGTTAGATGAGACTCTCATGTCATACTTAAAATCTTAAAGAAATTACATGCAACAATCTTATTGCTCTTTTTCCATTTTTGATGTGTATTGTGGGCTCCAACTTGTAATGTGGGCTCCAACTTTCTTTTTAAATGGCTCTCATACTCCAATGGGTCTTTTGTTTAAAAGCTTGGTTCTCTGTTTAGGTGTTCTGATGGTTTCTCTTTGTTCTCATTGCAGCCTCCTTTAGAAGATGGACATTTACCGGAAAATCTTCAGAGGCATACAAGTGAAGCATAGGTAGTGAACAGATTTTTGAAGAGATGAAGAGAGAATCATATATATATATATATATATATTTTTTTTTCGAGAAAACAATGACATGAAATAGGTCTTGTATAATGTAACTATGGACAAAACCATGGTGAATGTATATGTGTACTTGGTAAATGTATATAAACTTTGTAAATGTCATAAATGTATTTGTTAAATATGAGTTTTTTGATATGTGAGAATGATAATATGCAACATCGTAAGCACAAAGGTCAGATTTGGATAATTATCATAAAGGATTAGTTGTCACATGCCATCCACAGTTGTCTTATCAGACAAAATTCCTATTCATTCAGACAAAATTCCTATTCATTTGTCAAATACAATTTAGATGAGATGTACATCATTCTAAGATGTCATCAATGTATCAAATGTACATCTCATCTAATTTGTGTTTGACAAATGAATAGGAATTTTGTCTCATAAGACACCGCTAATGTCATTGTGTAATTGATTTAATGTGACATGGACCTATAAACTTCCTACATGGAAAAAGGATTTTGTCTAATCTTTGGTATCAACTCAATAAGAATTTGAGTACGGACAATGTTTGTTGTATAAATATGAAACATATGCTTGCATGGACACGGGAAGCGTTGTAGGCAAGCAAATAGCCATCCCATTTTTGCATTTGCCTCTGATTTGCTCGAAGTTGTTGATCATGAGGTCAATTCGTAGTCCTTCGTCGATCGATCAATGTCGGTACACAATATAGTATGATCTTAAGGCATGAAGACGGCTTTTTAGTGGGGCAGCAATGGCTCTTTGCCCAAATCCTTGCGGTACAAAGCGATTGTACTCTCCCGGTCGCACCACTTTCCCTCCTCTGGCTAGTGTATTTGTCTTTTTTCCCGAAGCCTAGAAGCTCGACGGTATAGAAAGTCAACCACAGATATGGGTGGAACCACAAAGTCTGTTGGTTCCTGTCTAGACTGCCGCATCTAGGAAGTCTTGGTTCTACCAAGTTCTATGGAGATTGCTGCATCTATGTCATCGTAAAACCATCATGTGTGTCGACTAGGTTGGGGCAGGTCTTACGGTAATGACCACGCCATATTTATGGGACAATTTAATTCGCCTCCAAATGCAGGTGAAGAGGTACTTTGCCGTTTCATGATTGAGGATGCCCTTAATTAAAGCACCACTTTCTTGAATAACCCAAGATTAATCACTTCTCATACATTCACTTCCAACGTCAATTTATGTAGGATGTATTGCAAATGTTTACAAGCATCAGCTATGCGTTTAATAGAAGATAAATGTTATTCTCCAAATTTTCATGTGGCTGCTTACTTTCTTGTTCATTTTTTCTCCTTTTCATTGATTTTGTAAACCCAAGGATAGTTATTTCTATGTTTTCGCCTACGGTTTATGATCATAACACTTAGAGTTAGGGGTGAAATTGGCGTTTTATTTACGTTGGCCTTCCGAAGGACTTTACATAGGGAGTTAAGTTGTACATGGGGCCAATGTAAAGCAAAATTTCTCTTAACATAATTGGCTCATTTTTGAATCTACAAGCAATGAACCAATCGCATTGGAAGCTTTTTTGCCACTCCTTTGACCCCATGCTCAACTTGACTCCCTATGTAAAGGTCCCTAAGGTCTCCAATCTTTTTATAAGAAATTACTTACAAGACAAATAACTTCAAAACCACTTTGCTTAATCATGAATTCCTCGTATTACCTCCATAAATATTTTTTAGAATTTCACTACTAAAATCTCCTAAGTGGGTTATAGTATTTCTATACCAATCATTTACAATGAAGTTCTCCTTCTCAGTACCAAAAGATAGCAAGAATTTGAAGAGGAATATCATATGCATATCGGCAGTTAAGGCACCACAAGCCTTGGTTTGGTGGTTAGGGCTCCTGGACCCCAATGAGGAGTTCGTGGGTACTAAATGTTCCTCATGCAGGTGTGGTGCTCACCACCATGGTCCACTCAACTGTGGTGAGGGGTTTTTGGACCGTGTTGTATGGGTACCTCAAAAGCCTCTGGGAATACCATGTCGGGTATCTCTAAGGCACTAGTGACTAGGTAGAAACTAGCATAGTGTTCACCCCACGAGGGGTTAGTAGTCCTGCCATTGGTGTGATGATCTGGGTTAGTAGTCCTGCCATTGGTGTGATGATCTCCAAGCATACATCCAAGGATAGGTCAAACGGACACTCTATTCACGCCGGCCTCTAAATAGGCTGGAGTTTCTCTTCTTCATATGGGCAGTTCAGATAAGAAGGAACTTACTGTTACTTGATACCCTGTAACTAAGCCACTTGATTCCACAAGTTTGACATTTTCGCAACAAAACGGCAGCTACGAAGCTTCAGAAACGGATGAAAGTCGGCCTGATTCGAGGATAATGACTGTTCCATCGTCTCCTTCAACTTGCACTCGGTTCGCCATTGCTGATGGCAAATGCCCTCGTGTTCCTACCACCTCACTGTCCGGCTTGCTGTTTCTGCGAGTTTCTTCGCCTCGCTCGGGAGCTTGCGCATGATCTGCGGCTATCGATCGAGTAAATTAAGTTCGGGGAGAGGACTTGGGGTTCAAGCTTTTTCTTTCTAGTCGGCTGGGGTTTGGTTTGTGTCTGTACCGACAAAATTCTGATCTGGAGGTCTGTTTTTGACGATGCACGCCGGCCGGTAGAGTTCCCTGGTCCGTTGCTCTCTCAGTTCGCTTCTTTTGTCATGATCGTCTGTGGTCGAGCGTGTGGCTACTCAGAGTTGGCTTGCAAGAGATTGATCCCATTGTTCTTTTGCATGGTGTGCAGCTTTTTTCGGGACCGGATTTGCATGATCACAGTCTAAGTAGTCTAGCCAAGGAGGGGAGCCTGCCCGACTTCTTGATGTGGGAGGACATCCAGCTCCACTCTCAGAAGACGACAATCTCAGGTACTGGTCGGGCATGTAACGCCTAGACGAAGAGAAGCTCGTGCATGTGGAATGTTTCTTGAGGTGGCCGTGATATATGTTGGGTCGAGCCTTTGTTAACCTGTGAGGGTAGGTTTGTGTCAGCAGCCTCTTGGATTGTGTGTACAGGAGAACTGCTGGTCGTAAGGCATGTTGGAATGAGATTCTTGTGCGAGGCGCCGGGTGTAGATGGGTCGGGGCAAGGAATCTTATCTTATTTATCAGTTTCCGGCATGGACTTTGTAGGATTTCAGGTACTCCGGGTTGTAAAACCAGAAAACCTCCACACTCTAACCCCTGAAGTAAAAAAGGGTCAAAAAGAGCTAGATCTGATTCATCTTGACTTTAAACACATATGCTCCTCTTTACAAATTGATCGAATGTATCTCCCGATCTGTACAGTCAAAGTAGATCTTTAATCAAAAGTAGTCGTGAAGACCTACATTGTAACAATATCCATTTTGGAATTGAGTAGGATGTGTTCAGAGTGGCCTAGAGAAACTAACTGCACACTTGTTTGGAAGCATACAGAACACTTGTCTTGGATTGAAGTACATGTTAATTTCTGTGCCTCCTCCAAACCCTTAGTCACCACGAGATTGATGTATTCTACCTCTACAAGCTTTACTCGAGACGGATCAAATAAGGGTTGTATTTTATATGAAAGTGTATTTTTTTTTTTAATGTTGGGGTTTCAAAGAATCTGAGGAGTGATTTCAAAAGTAGAATGAGACGAGAAAGATCTCAGGGAGAAACACCTTGTGCGGCCCTCTAGAATGCAAATCGCAGAATCCTTACAAGAAATAGATTGTAGGGTAGAAATACAAAAAGCCTCTCGTTCATCGCCTGCCGCTCGCCACCTCGTCACATGTTCCGCAGAGTTGCAGGATTGAGTTGGTGGCGGCTGGGGTTTGTACGACTCTTGATTCCTTTCTCCAATTGTGCATATGTGCTGGTGACATGCACTCGCTGTTGATGTTTTTGTTTTGAGCTTGTCAAGTCAAAGGCTTGGATAAATGACTCGGTTCGGAATTGTCGGTAGTATCAGTAGCTTCGATCTCTCTGTCAAAGTAGGATTGTAAGTCCATCGGTTGGCAGGGCTAACTATCTTGCGTAAAGGACCGTCTGGTGAATCGTTGCCGGTGGGTCGGAAGACTTTTGATTCTCTTCCCAGTCGCAGTAGTGGCGATTTGCAGTATGGGATACTGAACAAGATTCGGGTCCAAGGCTTGGATTTGTAGTCAATGACTCGGTTGTGGGATGGTCAATAATGTCAATATTCTCGAAGATAAACTGTAGTTGCTTCTTGCCGTAATCATCTCGCACAAATCTTCCGTGCAGAGAATATATAGTGCACGGTGCAAGAAGCTTAGGGTTTGGGTTATGGCCATTTTAAACACCGCTTACACCGAGTGTTTACCATTCTTCATTGAGTGTCGTGATGTGAAGGATGCGTGTGCACGGCAACAAGCTTGGAACTGCGGTTCACCTTGTGTACGATTGAGATAGTTTGCATTGATGACTAAATCTGTAGATGTGCTTGCGTAGATCTTCGTCTGAGGGTTTCTGGAAGGAGTGAATCTTGGCCTCGATCAGGATGGCAGAGAGTTCGAACGCGTCGGAGCACATTGACGCTATGTCTGCAACTGCAGGTTTGTGTATATGATTAGTCCTTTATGTGCATCTCGGTTGAATGGGCTGAGTGATGTTCATGTTACATTTGTGGGAGGCTTTGATGATCTTAGTGAAGGCATCTCAGTCGACGGAATTTTTCCACTTCTTGAATTTTTTTCTTAAGAACGCTTGCTTGGTTTTTCAATTTTTCACAGTGGAAATTCAGCGTTCTTGTATACTAGAGTCGAATATGTATGTTGAAGTATATTTGTAAGAATTCATCTCAATTGATTTCTAGGTTTGTATATATATCTAGATGTCATATTCACTCCATGTTGATTGGAGTGGTTATGATTTGTTCACGATAGTAAGGTGACTGGTAGTATTCTTGAAATTTGGTTTCTTTGTTCAACTTTTGAAGTTGTGAGTCTAGCCTTGTCAATGTTTGACAGTTCAAATATGAGATGTGCACCTCCAAGTTATATTTCTTCAAACAATGTAATTTCTTTTGATGTTCTCTGTAATCTTTTGTATTTAAAGTACTTAGAATTGAAAGGAAAGTAGGTTTGTTGGAATCAAATTTGCATTTTTTGATAAATGTTTGACATTTGAGTGCTTATGTAGCCATGGAGGTAGAGTAGAGACGTTAAATTGTTTATGTCTTTAATCAAAATTCTCAATTCATAATTGAGGAGCATCTGTCCCAAGTTTGTGTGTTTGTATATTTGTGCATTTTCTTTCAATCATGTTGTAGTGTAAGTACTCAAAGTCCTTGTAAACTATACATAGAAATAGTGCTATCCATGACCAAAAGGTACTTGTAGTCATCTGACCATTCTTCAAGTTGTTCTCTTGGAATACAATCTTTATCAAATGAAAACAAAGTTCATGATCTTAGTGCATTTGACCTTAATTGAAGTTAAGTTTTAAGTATCCAACATGTAAAGTGACATTTTGTGGTGTGATAGCATTTTTTTGCATCATGTCCATGTAAAATTGTAAATCAGTCTTAATGAAATCATTTTCGCACCTTCAAGGAAAGTGATTAATCGATTCCACAAGATTATAATTGAGTTTTTGTGTTTTGTCCATCCTTGTTTTGTTTTTTTTTTTTTTTTTTTTTTTTTTTTTTTTTTTTTTTTTTTTTTTCAAAAATTAATAATGCAGGTGTGATGGAAAAGCTTGATCTTCATTTGAAGCTTGCGAAGAAGTGCATGGATGAAGTGCAAGAGTTATTTTCTCGAAAATTCAACGATGGACAATGTGATTATTTGGTTCATAAACTTGACATGGCTATACAAAGTGCAAGTTTATTTCTAGAGGATTCTCAAGTCCAATTTAATGGATTACATAGATTTATGCACTTTGCAAGGCAAGTCGAAATCTTTGAGCTCTTGGTGGCATCAGCAAAACAAGTTGAAAATTTTGTTCGAAGTTGTTCCCAAGACACTTGGATGCATTCTGCAGTGACATTGGCAAATGTAGCAGCATACATTTCATGGTTGGGGTTCAATTTGGAGTTGTGTAAAATTGCTCTCAATTATGGGCAAGCCTCCCTGGAAAGCCTAACAACAGATGAAGTTTCCAAAATCCATGAAGATGAAGTGGAGGTTGTGGAGGAGAGGGCTTCAAGAGATGCAAACATTTTGTTGAAGAAAGTGACTTTGGAGGTGAATACCCCATATTCTTCTGAGAATTGCAAACTTGCCAAATATCTTCTCCATCTACTTGTGGGAATCGATCCCAAGCCGGGTTTTGGTGATGATAACAATCTTTTTTGGAGATTCTTTGATTGGGTGGTACCTAGAAAGAAGGATAGAAAAATTGGGAGTAGTGCAACCGCTACAGTATATAAGGAGGAGTGGCTAGGAATACGTGTTGCCAAGAAGACATTTTATGGACCAAAGAACGAAGATTTTTTGAAGGAAGTTGAAATCCTTTCACAATTACGTCATCCCAATATTACATCTATGTTTTGTTGTCACACCACCAAGTTGAGTTGCTCGATCGTTATGGAGCTGATGAGTGGGGATCTTTGCCACATGATACGCCGCCGACGGGAGAGAAATGGAGATGCTCCTCCATTCACCGTAATGGAAGGAATAGATCTTATGTTGCAAGTTGGAGAGGGTGTCAACTACCTTCATGAGAAGAGAATTGTGCATAGGGATTTGAAGTCTTCAAATATTCTTGTCAAATATGTGGAGGTATCAAGTTTGGAGCTCGGATATGTGCAAACTAAAGTGGCGGACTTTGGCATCTCTAAAACAAAAGAACATAGCATGTCATATTCCACTACATCTTTCAATACAGGTACTTGTAGATGGATGGCTCTTGAAGTGATAAATACTTATCAAGAGAATCAAGTGGGTTCTAGAGCAGTTGTTAAATCTCCAAAGTATGTTTTTAAAGTTGACATATATAGCTTTGCAATGGTGTGTTTCGAGGTTTTGAGTGGTGAAGTACCTTTCCAATTTGAGGGCAATTTAAGTAAAGTAAAAGAGAAGGTGCTAAAGGGGGAGCGTCCAATCATACCCAAATATTGCCCATTCATATTGAAGTCCTTGATTGAAAAGTGCTGGAGCCAAAATCCCTCGGAGCGTCCGCGTATTGGTGATGTGTGCAAGCAATTGAAGTATATCAAGTACTTATGGATGACAAGTAAGTTTCTAAGCAATGTTTTAGTAAAGCCTAAATATTCAATTTGATTTTTAAATTTTTTTTTTAGTTTAATTCAATAAATTTTTTACGGTTGCAATCAACTTGGCATTCATTTTTGGATACTTCTCATGATTTATTTTGGAGATAACGCTAGTATGACTTACTATTATAAATGATTTTTGATTTGAAACAACTTTCAAGTAATTGAATACAACGGCTATTTTATTTCATACTGAGATATTGACCTCTTTCATATTTTTGTGGATGTAAATGAAGTTCTCCTATTTGATATAACAGAATAGCTAGATATCAATTTTTTGATTGGTGATATTTCTAGCAAGAAGTGTACTTATAGAGTGTAATGACTTTTTGAAAAATATAGTAGCTATATGAGTTTAGTACATCACCTCGAGAATTGTTAACAAGAGAATCTTGACTAGCTACATATAGCAAGACAAACATTATTTTCCTTTTTCCAACAAACGAGCTATTTGACTCGCCACCTTTGCCACTATACGAAACAACACACTCTAGACTTGCCAAATGTAGTGATTTGCCATGCTACTCAAACAAGTTGATAACTTTACTTTAGGAATATTTAAAGCGTCTTTAGGGAAAGCTCAAAACTTTTAGATAAAAAGTAATTTTGAACTTTTGTCAAAGTGTAGTGGAATGTAAAATATAGCGGTCATTTGGAAAAGGGTGTGAATTCGAAGGGGTGCTATATATTTAGCAATCACGCTCCCTAATTACATCTAGCTAGTCTTCTAACCAATCCGTTGAGAATGCCTTTAATAGTCATGATATTAGAATTTATGGAAAATTCTATTTAGTGGGAAAAAATAATACTGTACTCAAAAAATCATAGTTTGATGAATTTGTTTCCATGCAAACGATAAAAATATTCTATAATAAAGTGTTGAACTGGCCATATAGACAGGGAGGACTATATTGTTTCAAGCACAAGCATGGTAGAAATTGTGCAAGCAAAGACGGATCCTATCTTTCCAACGGTAAGATCAATCTAGCTATTTGCGGTTACAATAGAGTATTTTTCATGAATAATCTAAATAAATTCTAGACTTCATTTTTGTCAATATCGTAAAGTATGCAAGCATCTTCAGTAATTTTGCGTTAGAGATAAGAGCATGATTGAGTCATCTCAATGAAGTCTTTTAGAAACATGGTATGGTTGAAATTCTTAATATCAAGTTTAAAAATTGCACATTGATTTCAAAATAGATCATTTGGACTTCCTTTGGGCCACTCAACTTTAGGGTTATAGAATCCTCTTTATATTTGACCATGTAGGACCCAAAATCTATACAGAGATGATTTAAATACAAACAAGATACATATTTTATTGGTTGTGTATTATATGCTTGGCTAAGTGTGCTTTAGGACGGTTTTCAATCTCGTGCCTAATTCAATGTATGCCACTTTTAGACACTCGTTTCATAATTTCCTGAACGATAGGTTATTTAATTTGATGACTCTTGGCGAAATGGTGATGCTTGGCAATCGAAGATTCATAATGAAGGAGTGCGTCAATGCATAAAAAAAATAAGAAAGCTGACATAATTCGGTTATCGCAGTTGCAGAATTCTTTCGTCTTCCAGTTTGGTGACTTTAATCCAATTGATGACCCTTCAACGAGTGGGAAGCCGTCGGCACCTTCTGTATGCAACAGACTTGATCTATCCCCGTCGTATATATGAACGTTAGTCGTGGTTATTGCTGTTGTTGGATCATCATATCACGTGCGAGGGTGTTTGAAAAAGTGTTGTTGTACTTGTGTGCATGTGCGAATTATCTATCGCGTACGAATATTGCTCCACCAAATCTAGACGAGCAAATGGCAACAATGGTGAGTGATGGCACTTTTTTTTTCGAGTGTATGGTCGTTGGGGTGTGTCGTTACTCTGAAAACATGTAATTTGTTATAATGGTATTATGCAGTGATTTTGAGAAATGAGGGTTTAGGTGGAGTCGAGCTAAATGTACCCACACAGTACATTTGGCTCAACTCAAGCTCAATTTGATAATCTGAATATTCCCATTATAATGAATTATGTGTTTGAAGAATGTTTTTCTTTGAAGAGTGTGTAGGGCTTCGTGTGTTGTTGTTCAATGGTCTGCCCTGCAAGCCATTCACGTATGACTGTGCCTGTGTACTCTCCTCCTTGGTCTGATCAAATGGCTTGAATAACATGTCTTGTCTCACGAGTAAGCATTGCAGAGTACTTCTTGAGACAATCAAGAACGTCTGATTTTTTTGGCACGGTGTATTTGGTAAAATTATCTTTGAACATGACATAGTATAAGCATCCTCCCACTGTTGGTGCCGACATGCTGCCACAAACATCAGTGTAGATGAGTTGCCTTGCTACTGTCGACCTTACATGGTTTGGAGAAGTAGGAAACGTATGTCGCTTATTCTTTCCAAACTCACACTCTTCACAGCAGCTATTCTCATCACTATTGATCTCAAGCCTAGTGACCATGTGTGCATTTGCCATCTTACGAACCTTTCTGGATGTATGTGATATAGCCTGTGATGCCATACATCTAAACTATGCTTCGATGCATGTGCAGTTTCGGTGCCAAATGGAAGGCTGCATAATGGCGTTCGACTCGATCAGAGACTTGCAGCTGCATAAGAAGAATCTGTGCACATGGAAAGGATGTGGGAAGCGCTTCCGCATGCACAAGTACCTGGTGCAACACCAGCGAGGGCATCTGGACGACAAGCCATTGAAGTGTCCCTGGAAGGGCTGCACGCAAGCCTTCAAGTCGGCGTGGGCTCGAACAGAGCACATCCGTGTGCACACGTGCGAGAGGCGCTACAAGTGCTTGGTCTCTGGCTGTGGCCAAACCTTCCGCTTCGTCTCTGATTTGAGTCGCCACAAACGCAACACTAGTCACCGGCTGACATAGCCGCCGCTTTTTCTATCAATCAAGCAGACATACATTTAGTTAAGTGATCGATTCTGGGCGTCGTAGGTTCGTTCAATTCTTGGAAGCATGGTGTTTTGCATCGTGGAAGGGGGAAAAGGTGGGTTCGTTATTTCGTTGATGATTCTCTTTTCGATTATTTAAGTGATTCCAATCACTTTAATCGGTCACTTTTACATACTCGGAACTTAAACATGAATCTATTCTTGATATACTGAGTCATGAAACTTACAACAGTGCTTTAAGCACAGTGCATGACAATAGCTTTCCACAGCCATTACCCACGCTCTCTCTCCTCACAGTTCAACGCAAGTGCTCATCAACAACACTATCGAAAATAACGAAAAGGCATGTACGGGGAGATCAACAGTCCAGTGCCTTAATACTATGGAGAGGTTGAGCGGGAAAGGACTCATCATGGTTTTGTATGCTGGATTCAAACAGTTGTCATGCTATCATGATATCCAGTGAACCTCACCCGTACACTGGCGATAGGCTGTACTACGTCCTACCAAAGTAACAACATATTGTTTTTCTTACACTCCGGGGATGTTCATTGGTCTCGGCCAGTATGTGCGCCAAGCAAAGTCTTGGAGAGACCGATTTGGCCACGGAGACGAACAAACGTGTCCTAGTGTAAGGGGTTTAGCGACTGTCTGTCGAGATGTACTGCAGAAGTAGCTGATGTTTGTGAACCTCTTCACGGATCTTGTGATATTGGATATTGATGTGCTTGGTTCTTTGATGGAATTTGGGGTTGAGAATCAAGCGAACGACGGCTTGATTGTCACTGTGTAGAATTGTAGGCTGCAGCTGGGGTGACCAAGATTAGTAAGCAGTTGGCGGATAAATACAATTTCTCGGCTAGCATGATGAGCAGCTACGTACTCAGACTCCATTGTGCTCGTGGCCACGATGCAAGTCTGCTTCTTGCTACCCCAAGCGATAGGTCCGCCGTTCAGCATGAGAATGCATTCAGATCGAGATTTTTGGTCATCAATGTCAGCTGCAAAATCTGCATCGCAGTAGGCAATCAGCTAGTTGGTTTGTGGGCGTCTGCCAGAGTAAGTGATGCGCATGTTGGGGGTGCCATGCAAGTACTTTAAAACCCTTTTAACCACATTGATGTGAGGAACGTTGGCATCTTGGAGGAATTTTCTTGCATGGCTCACCGAGTAGGTAATGTCGAGACGCGTACCTTGGCTTGCAAATTGCAAGCTACCAACAGCAGGTTAGTATGGAAACTTATCTACTGGGGACACATCAGCTGGATCGGTTGGATTGGCTTGATCGGCTGTAGCATGCCAATCCGGTATACTGCATGGGTCGGCTCGGACGGCGCTGGGATTCGCATTGTTGAAGCCATATTGCTTGAGAAGGCGAACAACGTACTGACTCTAATCAATCTGCAAGGTACGAGATGCGCGATGACGGGTGATCTGGAGACCAATATATACTTGAGGGTGACTTTGTTTGATCACAAATACACCACCCATATAGTTGATGGCATGCACAATGCGCTGTAGACTTGCACATACAATGATGTCGTCATCAAAAAACATGAGCACGATAAGTCGAGGTTGGTTTTGGCTCACATAGACACATGGGTCAACTGACAATGGTACGAGTTCATATTTGACGAGGAAGTCGTGGATTTGTGATTCCACACGCGGCTTGATTGCTTGAGGCCATAAAACGCCTTCTGCAACTTGCAGACTTTGTCTGGCTCGCACTTGTCCTCAAAGCCAAGTGGAAAAGCCATGTAGATGTCTTCAGTAATGTCTCCATACAAGAATGCATTCTGGACATCGAACTGTACCATCTCAAGGTCTTCCACAACTGCAATAGATGATACAGTGTAAATAGAATCAAATTTGACGACTGGGTTGAATCACTAGAGGAAAACAATGTCCGGAGGGACGCAGTTTAACGTGCGTTTTAACGCATTTTAACGCGGTTTAACAGGGTTAATTTTGTTGACGCAAAAATGCGCCCTACGTCACGAACGTCTTTTGGGCTTGACATTGCACGTCTAAACGTGTTAAACCGTTTAGCATAAGATGACGTGCTACGTCAAAGCGCGTCATCTTAGGGCAGTTAAGTTACATAGGGTCAGTAACTTCTGAAGTAACTTAGTTTCCACGGTGGCTATGACATGGACATTTCTCATGTTTAATTTCCACGTAGGTTATGACGTGCACACGCCTCAGTTGTTTTGGATGGATGAAAAAGTTGCTGATGTGGCAGATTCTTAATGGCTGACACTACAAGGCGCTGGTTGTCTTAATTGACAAAAAAATGACAAAAAACTGTCAACTGTGGTGTCAATTTTAGTACCCTGATTCGGTCATGTAGTTGACAGAACCTTGTCAATTCGGCTGTCAATTCTGCGAAAAATACACGTAGGATGTACGGGTTGCTAATGTAATTGCCATGTTGGATTTATCTTGCCATGTCACTATTACACTATGGTGATAAACTTCCACGTAGGACTCCAAAGCCTCCTTTTTTTTACAATTTCACCATTTCCCAAAGATTGTGATTTTTTTTAAAGGAAGTAAATGTTAATGTTTACTGCACCTGAAATTATTATTTATTTTCATTTCTACTTTTACGCTTCTTGAGGTAACTACGATTCTACTACCCATGAAAAAAAAAAAACGCATTATCAACCGCCACCGGTGGGGCCCACCACTAACTTCACAAACCGTCGCCACCCGGGCTTGAACCCATAACCTCTTCATCCCTAACCCATGTCTTCAACCGCCACAGCACTTACAAACGTTCAGGCACATGTGCGTTAAATTTTGTAACTTATTCAAATACTTAACCATTGGCGATTAATTTGCCATGTAATTTTTTTTTTTTTTTCAAATTTTTTTTTCCACTATTTCATGCAGGTATTTTTCTATATGTATAAAAAATTTCAATTTTTTTTGAATTTTTTTTTTTTTGAGGCTGGGGCGTTTTTTTACTACCCAGCATACTTTGAATATTTTTCACGGTGTAAAAAAACATTTTTTTTTCAAAATTTCTTTTCCACTACTTCATGCAGGTATTTTTCTATATGTATAAAAAATTTCAAATTTTTTTGAATTTTTTTTTTTTTTTTGAGGCTGGGGAGTTTTTTTACTACCCAGCATACTTTGAATATTTTTCACGGTGTAAAAAAACATTTTTTTTTCAAAATTTTTTTCCACTACTTCATGCAGGTATTTTTCTAGATGTATAAAAAATTTCAAATTTTTTGATTTTTTTTTTTTTTTGAGGTTGGAGCCTTTTTCTTTGCCTGTTGACTTTGAATAATTTTTACAATTTTAAAAAAAAAAAAAAAAAAATTCAAATTTTTTTTTCAATATTGCATGCAGGGATTTTTCTATATCTAGAAAATATTTTAAAATTTTTCAATTGTTTCTTTTTGAAGAAATATTGATGCCCCAAAGCATCTTTGTTTTTCAATTTGCATTTTTATCAATGTCTGAAAAATAATGAAAAGATTCCCAAAGATTCCGTAAGATTCCGAAAGATTCCAAACTATTCCAACAATATTCCCTAAGATTCCAAAAAAATTCCAAAAAAATTGACAAAAGATTGACAAAAAAATTTGAACGAGTGAGAATTGACAAAACTCCGTGTAAATTGACAGAAATCCAAGGTGCGAAGGCCTTTTTGTTGATTTGGACATTTCAGTGTCAATCTTTAGTAGGTTTTACACCCATTTTCTTGTAGTGTGAGATTTAGACACGTGGTGTGATCTTGGATTTTGCGTATAATTTTGCACTAGAATTTAGATATCCGTTATATACTTATATTGTGTTAACGTTGACGCAGAGTGACGTGTTTCTGGAATGCGTCACCGACGTTAAATTTGACGTTGTTTAACATTGTTAAATACAAATGTCATTTGATTTAACGCGTTTCGGATAACGTCTTTAGACGTAGGGTGACATTCGCGTTATCGAGTTATGTGTCAATAGAAACAGAGCCTCGTGTCAAAGTGACATTACATGACACAACATGACGGAAATGAAAACGTCAAAAGTGACGTTACATGACACATTCGTTAAAGCACATGCAACGTCAAAAATAACACTGTGACAGAAAAATACACGAGATGGAGTGCAACATGAAGTTGGTCAGTGCTTTTGCTGTATTAGATGGAAATCAGCCACTGATACAAAGTCGCAAGTATTGAGTAGCATAAAGCATAAAGGCTACATATATGTGCTATGTGCTAGGGTACTCTTTGCGTTATACTACGTCAAAAGTGACGCGCTAGCATTAAACCTGCGTCAATAGTGACGCATTCAAGTACTCTATATGATGACATTTCTAAAACAGTGTTTAACACAACCTATGTCACTTTTGACGGGCGCGTCACTTTTGACGGGCGCGTCACTATTGACGTGCGCATCACTATTGACGTGCGCATCACTTTTGACGCAGAAACCCTAGCCGCCGTAGAGTGACTTTCTGGGTTTCCTCATTCTTGATTTTTCTTGATCTGCACAACACACATTACCACGAACACGTTGACTTTAATAAGGCACGTCATGCAATCAAACTGGGATGGAGATCATCACGATGCAACTCTTGAACAACCTAAGAACTGCAAAGAAAGAAGAAAAACTTGTAAAACTCCAACACCTCTACAACTCATACTTTAACAATCTAACATCTTAATCTCTAAAACAGTAGAACTCTAACACAAAATGTGAAGAATAGAAATTGCAAAGAAAGAAGAAAAACTTGTAAAACTCCAACACCTCTATAACTCATACTTTAACAATTTAACATGTTAATATCTAAAACTATAGAACTCTAACACAAAATTTGTAGAAATGAAAGCAAGACTGAAATTCTAGCTTTTATCTTCCCTAAAAGTATCATGACCTAACTATGGCGGCTAACCCTAGCCGCCTCTGTTCATCCACCCCGATGAAAGTCATCCTCAGGTTCACTAGTGACGCGTTTACGTTATACGAGTATACGACGTCAAAAGTGACGCGCCGGCGTTAAACTTGCGTCAATAGTGACGCATTCACGTACCCTATATGATGACGTTTCTAAAAACAATGTTTAACACAACCTATGTCACTTTTGACGCGCGAGTCACTTTTGACGCACAAACCCTGGCCGCCGCAAAACCCTAAAGCTCCATGAAACATAGTTTAACATAATCTATGTAACTTCTAACACCCGCGTAACTATTGACAATCTCTAGAATCATTGACCAAGTCAAACCCTAATAGCCACGTCACCCTTACTATAAATGCACTTGACACGTCAGCTATGTGATTACATTTCCTTAAACACACGTTGACAGAAGTTTGCGTCAACAAATACGCCAACGTCACTATTGACACCCCTCAGGACCAAACACCAACTTGTCCTCGTCGCCCATATCCTCCACATAAGCTTTCCACGTCACCAAGACATTCCACGTAGGATTTATGAATATGTCAAAAGTAACACACTTGAACGTCGCCCATGTCATTTCAAACGTCATCTATGTTAAAAGAAATGTGCTGACATGGATTATGACTATATTTAATCATTAAAATATTACTAGAGGGTAAAAAATGAAGTGCTAAAGTTACCTCCCCTAAGGGACATACATGTCAACGTTGACGTGATTCTGTTATTTTTAACATAGAATCGTTCTTCCAAAATCCAAACGAGTCACTATTAACCTCGTTGTTAACCCAACGTCAATAGTGATGAAAGTATGTTAAATTGATTAACATGCACTATGTCACTGTGGACAAATTTTCCACACTAATTTCGACTAGTCTGGGTATACGTCACTTTTGACGCAAAATGACAGTGGACAAAACACTGTTTTCCTCTAGTGAATGTCTCTTGATATCGATGCCTGCTTCTTGTGTAAAGCCTTTCGTCACCAGCCGAGCCTTGTATCTCTCCACTCCTCCATGCTGGTTGTATTTGACTTTAAAAGCCCATTTGTTTCTGATGAGCTTACGGCCAGCTGGAAAAGGGCACATTAACCAAGTTTTGTTCGCCATCAGGGAGTTATACTCGTCCTCCATGGCGGCTTTCCACGAGTTCCATTTTGGACTCTCCATAGCTTTCTCAACGGTGAGGGGTTGGGCATGGCACGTGACGCCGTCCACAAGCATTGCTGGTTCCTGGGGGTTGGCAAAGTCGGCGTTGTATTGTGTTGCATCTGCAGCGACGTAAGGCTATTTGTCAACATATTTGGTGGACGGCCGCCGGCTTTGACCTTCACACATAGCAGGCTCTTCAACGAAGCTCATGTCTTGTGGAGGCTCATTCATAATCGGATTCTCATCTTCAACTACGGCCACGCTATTAGACGGGAGTTGGGTGACCGGAGTGCGCTACTCTGGAAGTGCAGTGTCACTTGAAGTTATATCCCCCCACTGAGCTAAGGTGGTATTAGCTTCTAGCTTTGATCCTTTGCCACTTAAGCAAGGTTTCTTGGTCCAATCATCATTCCCAAAGTTAGAATCGATGATAGGATAGCTCAGGAGGTCTTGACTGCTTTGCTGAAGAGGCACTGTCACTACATCAAATTGGTCAAAGATGAAGGTGAGCGGTTGCTATAGAAGCTAAAGTATTATCAACTTCGGTGGGGCCTCGTCATGTGGTGTAGTTGTCATGGAGACTTGGAAGATAGACTATTCGTCAAAGATAACATCACGACTCTCATGGATCTTCTTATCATCGTTACACCAAATCCAATATGCCTTGCTAAGAAGATTGTAGCCCATGAAAATGCCCTTGTTAGCTTTTGGATCCAACTTCTTTCGAAGTTCTTTTGACACATGAAGATACGTTGTAGCACCAAAAATGCGTAGGTGGGAAATAGATGGGTGCTCACCGTGCCATGCTTCAAAGGGGGTGATGTTGGGCAATGTAGAAGTGCCGCATCAATTGAGTGTATAGACGACAATATGAATTGCCTCTCCACAAAACTTTGGATGGACGTTGCTGGAGCTCATCATGCTCCGCACTGCCTCCAAGATGGTTTGATGGTTCTATTTTCTCTCTCGGCAACGCCATTCTGCTCCGGTGTGTAGGGCGTCGTGTATTGTTGTTCAATGTTTCGCCTTGCAAACCATTCACGCATGGATGTGCCTGTGTACAGTGTACTCTCCTCGTAGGTCTGATCAAATGGCTTGAATAACATGTCTTGTCTCACGAGTATGCACTGTAGAGTACTTCTTGAGACAATCAAGAATGTTTGATTTTTTTCTTGATGCAGTAAGCTACGGTGTATCTGGTAACATCATCTTTGATTCCCCAATCCCTTCAACCTTGCGTCCTTGAGACGAGATATCTCGGTAGGTGGTAAACCAATACTCTTGATCTGTCATATGTTCAGAACAGCCACTATCGGCAATCCAAGTGTTTGCAGCGACAGTCTTCAATGATGCCATATAAGCTCAGTGATTAGGCGTGTTACCAGTTGTGCCGTCTTTGGGAGCCGAGGTGTTGCTCTCTTTTTTAGACTGTTCAGTGCAATCCCGATGGTAATGACTGGTCTTCCCACACTTCCACCATTCGGCGTTCTTCTTGCCCTCCTCCAGTTCTTTTTTCCATGTTTGCCGCTGCTCGTATGTAAGTGGTGGCCGGTTTGCTCCTTCTCCTCATTTGGCATTTGCAAAGTATGCTGAAGCAGGTGTAGATAATGCTTCAAGCTCTTTTATCTCCTTCATTTGGGTTTCTTCACAGATCAATTTGATGAGGAGATTATTAAGGGTCTTCTCTGCTGAGGCGGTGCTATCCCAAGAAGAGTGGAAATATGCGTACTCATCAGACAAATTGCCGAGTACCTTCGCCATCACACTTTTATCCGTAATACTCGTCTCTCCCATGCGGATTAGCTGGCTCTTCAAGAGCTCGATCCTTCCAAGAAACAAAGCAATAGTGTCACGAGGCTCCATCTTGGCCCAGCGAAGAACTTCGCTATGAGATTTTCAACATTCTCATTGGCACGCTGGTCATGCACTGTCTTCAAAATCTCTCATATCGCATTCGATGTTGTGCAACTCATTATCAACTCCAAGCGCTAGATGTCTAACGCTTGTGAAAGAAGAAAGTAGCCCTGATTGTCTTTCTTGACACAAGCTGCCATTGCCATGGGATCGGTTTCGTCAGGCTTTGGTTCTAAACCATTGACTACTCCCATAATTTCTTTTCCACGAAACAATACTTTCATCTGAAATGACCATATATGGTAATTGTCGCCATTGAAGGCATGGATGTGACCAGCCTCGCTACAACCACCATGCTCTAACATTTTGCTTAAAACTCTTACTGCAAAAAAAAATTCCTCCCACTGCTCCCATTGCTGACAAGAGTGTACTAGAACGACTTTAGCAGGGCCGCGTCTAGCGGTAAAGATTGGTGCAGTAGTACTTCCACTCTAACAAGTAGTACTCTCTATTGGCACTTGCAATCTTGACCACTTCTTGAACAAGTGAAATCTCTCACTTAACAGAAAAGAATCTTCTTTTGCTTAGTAGTACTTCGGCTGGTAAGAGCAGTATTCTCCACTGAGATAAAGATGCTTTCAAGGACAGTTATTCAAACTAAAAGGACTGAGAGTCTTTCGGAAGCTAGAAGCGTAGGCCCATAACCTTTGAGAGTAAAAAATGTTTCTGTGACGAGATGCTTGAACACTTTGCACGCTGTTGTTGTGCACTTTGAACCGAGTGGTGATCGTACTAGACATATTGAATTGTGAGCTCAGGCACAACAGGAGCCCAGACCGTCGCTGAGTACGGCTTCCGGGCAACAACAGAACATACAGGGAATGTGGGGGCTTGGACCTGGGCACTTTCTTGTAGCCAAGACACCACGTCACACTCCAGCGTGAACCGACTCAACCGAGTGATGTATCTCAGCCGATTGCGTGTGTTGGACGAATGCCTATTTGGGTACACATATTTAGAACGGTCTATGGTAGAGCCTAGATGTCTGTTTGACTGTTGTCGCCGAAAGTTTTGAACCTTGTTCTCCAAAAATTTGAATTTTGTTGTGTGTTTAGTATTTAGAATAGTATTTAAATGGCTAAGAATAAAGACCGGATGGCTAAAACCTGTCAGTTAGTAGTTCCTTAGTATAAGAGCCAACCCGGTTGACCTTAGTGGATCATTCGGATTACCGGAAATCCGGTAATCCGGTTTCCCCGGGACTATCAGTAGTACGGTCTGGATAGGGCCATACATCCGGAGTAGTTGCCGGTGTACTGTCACGGTAGTCGAAATGGCAATGCAATCGGAAATGTCCGGATTGCTGCTTTTAAGTTCTGCCGCCATCAATTACTCCCACTCCGCGAGTGATTTGTACGCCGGGGGTGCTCCTTCACTCCCGCGCGCCCAAATTTCACCTCCCATTTTGAATTCCGAGCGTCTAGTTAGTGTTCCGGAGTGTAGGGTTTGCGCGGAGAGGAGTTCTGAGGGAGAGCAGGGAGTTTGGAAGAAGCGCAAGTATTGTCGCGCGATGCCGAGGGAAGCGCGCCGACTTGCCGTGGCGGTAGGGGGAACCAATCATGATCAAAACGATGAAACCGGATTTCCTGCGAAATCGGAAGCATGAGGAGCAGCTGCGGGAGGACCTCGTCCGGATGGGCTGCGAGGGTTTTCTCAAAGTCCCTTGGGATTTTGTCGACCAGAAGATCGTCGAGGAAGTGATCAGCAAAGAGTGGCCGGAGGAGCACCGGAATCACAAGTTGCGTGGCAAACCGGGAAGCTAGACGCTGAAGCAATGGCAGGCGACCTACCGGTTTCTTGACTCACCAAGAAGGGCGATGAGAGGCTGAATAGTCGATTCAACCGGCCACCCGAAAACAAGGATGGCTTCAAGATCGATCAGTGTAGGAATGCGCGGGAGCAGCGACTACTCCGGTTTCTACTGCCTATCCTCAGTCCGAATAAGCCGACCTCCTGCACGATCAAGTTGATGAAGTCCATGCTGTGGAGCTACGACGGGAAAAGGGTGATCGGATGGCACCACATCATCAACAAGGTGCTGCAAAAGGAGGTAGCCAAGATCGGCAACAAGAAAGGCTATCCGTTAATGCCCTATCTCTACCACCTCTACGCCTAGTATGGTATTCTTACTCAACCGGAAGCGGCAGGATGGAAGAGGCTACAACCCCTGGAGGTCGCTCCTCCTCATGTTGATCTTACTTCCGAATCAGAGGAGGAAGAGCCGGATTGGACAGTCATCGATTTGGAGGGATCCCCCAAGTATGTCAACTCGACTCTACAGACGAAGAAGAGGGCCAATCCGGATGGAGCTGGGCCTAGCAGCGCACCTCGGAGGGCTACACCACAAAAGCAGACCGGATGAAGGCCAAAAACCCGGTCGATGCAAGCGATTCCATGCAAGAGAAGAGAAGGAGGAATCAGAGGAGGAATCAGAAGAGGAAGAAGAAGAAGAAGAGGCCACTTCTCTGATCCGGAGAAGGACGCGTGCACAGCAACGGGCAACCGAAGCCGTAGCCGAGGCTGGACGGGATCAATCCGAGGAGGATGATGATCGGGAAGAGGACAATTCGGAAAGAGACGATTCGGACGAGGATGAAGAAGGAAGAGCCGGATGGGAGACCCCTGCCCAATCGGGAACGAGTGCTGGAAGGAAGAACAAGAGGAAGTTCACACCCCGGTTGGCGAGGGTGCGGACTCCTAAATCGACACCTACAAAGAGAGGGGAGACTTCCAAAGCAGCAGCCACACCGGGTTCAGTTGATCCGCCCGGAGTAGCGTCACCAATTCCAGCCTCTCAGCCCGCAACGACAGGAGGGCCAGTCCCAAACTTGAAGCTGAAGACGAGCAAGAAGAAGAGGACGACTGAAGCAGAGCCGGTGGAGCCGGAAGGCAGAGAAGAGGAGAAGAAAGCCCGGGATCCTGACACTACTAGAAAACTATGACCGAATCAACATAAAATCAACTGATTTTTGTTGTTTGGGGCACTGCATTGACCGAATTCTTTTACTTTTGAGCTTTTTGTAAAAATTAACAGTTTGCAAAATATCTTTTGTTGATTTGAGTAGTGTAATGACCGAATCAACAAAATTTCATCACATATGGAATCTTTTTGGAATCTTGAGAAATAATTTAGGAATATTTTTGGAATCTTCCAGAATCTTTGGGAATCTTTTGAATCTTTTTGTGACATTGATTAAAATGCAAAATGAAAAACGAAGATGCTTTGGGGCATCCTCACTTCTTCAAAAGAAAAAAAATTCAAATTTTTTTGAAATTTTTCCTACATGTAGAAAAATACCTGCACAAAATAGAGCATAAAAAAACTTTGAAAAGAATAAATTTTTTACATCGTGAAAAATATTCAAAGTTTGCTGGGCAGTAAAAAGACGCCCAAGTCTCGAAAAAAAAAATTCAAAAAATTTCGGAATTTTTTCTACATGTAGAAAAGTACCTGCATGAAATAGTGCAAATTTTGTTTTTGAAAAAACAAACGTTTTTAAAAGGCAAATTAATAGCCAATGGGGCAGTTTCCCTATAAGTAAAGTATTAAAACACATGTGTGTATGCATGAACTTAGGTGGTGTGGTGGCGAAGGACGTGGGTTAGGAGCCGGGAGGTCGTAGGTTCGAACCCCGCCGACGGCACAGAGAGACTGAGGGGTTTTGGGTGGGCTCCACTTGTGCGACGGTTGGGTTTGGGTGAGGTGGGCCCCATCTAGTCGTTTTAATTTTGATCTTATAAAAAAATAAATTATGCTTGACCGAATCAACAGATAATATCAACACTTTCGTGTTGATCAATGTCCGGATCAACGCGTCCGAATCAACTGAAAATTTCAACGTTTTCATGTTGATTTGGACACTGAATTTTCTAGTAGTGTGATGTCATGCAGGATCCAGAACCCATCCCGGTTATCAATCCGGAAGGTGATGTTCAACCCGATGTAGTCTCTTGCAGACGGCGTTTGGACACCGGTAAGGATATTGTGCAGAGGCAACGGAGTCCAGGCGTCCCAAGAAACCATAGTAGCCAGCATTACCGAAGCCATCCGAACCGGCGGTAAGAGCACAAGCGAAGGAGGTCATCCAGGTTGCACCCATTCCAACTGCCGAGGTAGTCATGCCTGCACTACCCTGATCCTATTATTGGATTCCCAACCAGGGCATCCTACATCCAATTCGACTCGCCATCAAGGAGGTGGAGCAGGACAATCGCCAGTTGTTCTCATCCATAGAACAACTTGGTCGTATCTTTCGGACACCCAGTGTTGAGCGCTGCAGCCGCTGCTCGGAGCTTGTGGAGGAACTGAACAAGGAGGTGGTAGAATTGAGAGCCGGGAATGCAGAAGCCAGGTGGAGGATACAGTAGGAGATGGAGGCGTCGAAGAAAGCGTAGCAAGAAATGGAGATTTTGAGGAAGACGGTGCAGGAGCAAGAAGAGGTGATCTGGGGATTGCAAGGCATCGACCGGACGGTGCTGCAAACATTGTAGAAGTTGCTCCAACCAGATGGGGAGGCCCAGATGAAGGCAAAGCTCTACGACACGGCTGACCTTAGATGAGTCAACCCGGTCGGAGGAGTTACTCCGGAGGCACGCCGTGGGAGTAAATCAAGCGCTCAAGGAATTCTGAGTACTCTCGGGTAAGTTGATGGCTATCACCCCGTTTGCAGGATCGAGCAAGATTACTCTCCCGGCGAGTTTTGTACCCAAACCTGCCCCGAAGGACGTTGAGACAACACCTGCAAATCCGATGTACGCCCCAATGACCGGATGAGTCACCCCATCGGAATTGGTAGGTGTGCAGGAGGATACTGGAGTAGTCGCCCCAGCCCAAGGAGAGGTGGAATCAGCTCAGCTGGCAGGAGTCAACATCGTCATACTCGGGAAGATAAGAGAGAGCGGGCCATCACTGGATACGCTACGGCCGAGTTGCAGAGGGAGGAGGAGAAGACACTAGGTGAAGGACCGAGGGTGGCACCAAAAGTACAACCCGGAGTGCAGTCGGAATTGGAACCGGTAGTGCAACTGGTTGTGCAACCAGCAGTTCCACCAGTGGTTCAACCGGCAGTCGAGGCAGTGGAAGGACCGGTTAATTAAACAACCGGTCATGGAGGAGTCGGAGGACCCGTACGAGCTTCCCTAAACAAGGAGCAGGCCGAAGCGATGATACCGGAGGAGAGTGCTGAGGAGGCTACCGCGATATTACGTGAGGAGATGCAGGTAGAAGAGGGAAAACCGGAGGACAAGGTAACGTCTCCCGAGCCGGTGGCTCCTGTAAGTACTCTGGTTCCTGTGCATACCGGAGTATTTCTCCCTTTTGTGCAGGTTCAAGAGCCGGCCGACCTATACCCGATCGCTATTCGGACACCCGGGACCTCTGGGTCAATGGACAGGAGTGTAGATCCAGACGTGCTATTTTCCACCCCGGTGAGGATCGTCGATGCCAATCCGGAGAGCACGCCATGGTCGGGAGAGTCTACACCCACGGCGGAAGAAGACTAGACTCCTACCCAGAGTCTCGGTCGTAGGAACTCCTTTTTGCGACCTTGCAGCGAACAGTAACTTCGAGAGAACCGCCGTTAGCGAGCCCGGGGAACCAGGGATCCGGGTTAGCAAAGAAGGCTGCGCCGCCTTCTACTCCGGCTAGACCAGTGATAGACGAGGGCGTAATATAGCAGGTAGTAGAATTAGATATTCAGATTAAGGACAAAAATGCAGATACTTAGGTAAGTCCACTCACTCCGGAAATCTCAGATTCCGGATATTTTGGATCTGATGAGGGTTTCCGGTTAAGGCGGGAGCCCTGGATACTTATCGGGGATTCTACGGAGTCGCCCGGGTCTTTTCTGTATTTTTTGCATCCGTGAGTAAAGGTTTAGCTTGCATCTCAACTCCGTTTGTCCTTGTTTTGGTTGTGTGATTTCCGGGTTGTCTTATGTAAGTGCGCTCTGAATCCGGTTGTAGTGACAGGAAGTCCCTTACAGGTTCAGTGGCTGCTGCTCTAGTACCCGGTTTGGGATTGTTAAAAGTCGTTGCGGTGTCAGTGGGAGAGTCCGAGCGTTCGTATGTCTACCGATCGTGAGAGTCGCCATTATACTCCGGACTAGACAGAGGTACTGGATTGGTAAGTAAAGCCGACCCGACAGCCAACCTCCCAGACGGGATATCCGGTCGAGGGACTCCTCACTGGAATTAGTGTGCAAACCCAGAAATCCGTTTGGTTCTACGTGACGTTAATCGAAATCTCGCGGATTGAATAGTGGGATATTCTTCACTACAATCCGGATCGCAAATTAGGGAGAGAGAGAGAACCGAACAACTGCTTGAGTGACGTGCTATTTGGAAGGAAAAACCGGGTGGCAGAAGTAGTTGTAAGGGAAGAACCCCGGGAGAGAGAGAGAAAGTACTAAGCAACAAACCGGTGAAACTCCGATTATCTAAATTAACTGGTAGACAGTGACCTAATTTTGCACTCTTCAAACCAATAGGAAGGACCCCTCCGAGGATTTACAAAGGTAAAACTAGATCAACATTTGTTTCTTAACGGTATCCGGTCGGTAGGGTACTCGACTGGGAAGGGAAACCGGATCAGGAATCACTCGGTTACCCTGGGGTTTTGGTTTGAGGACGACCGGATCCGAGTGCGTGAGTCACCGGTTCTGACAACCGGATTGTGGTAGGTCGTTGTAGCGTAAAACCCGTAGCCCTAACGGATTAAGTCTTGTTTCATACTTCATATAGTCTCCAAGGAACGTTACCCGGAAGGTGGACCCTTTTGTTAGGTATTAGTGGTTAAATGGGTTGCTTTTGGTCCTACTTGGTTTGGTAACTCACGACAGAAAGCGTCATAAATCGACTTCCCGATGCCGATGGGTAGCAGTGGTGAGGGATTGCAGCGATCATGAAACAAGGGACGACGTTGTCGCATATTGTTATGATGAGGTTAGGCTTTTTGTGGGAGGTGTCGAAAATGGATATGGGGTGATGACGAGTGGAAGGGAATCCGGTGTCTGCATGTGGAGCTGATTTGTAGGTGGGGACATTGGGGTGCCAGATTGGCGAAAGAAATGTGGGCGGCGCAAGTGAGCAACAAGCCGCAGTAGGAACGGTGCAAGACATGCAGTGGAGTATAGGTTCTCAAGGGCTAGTGTCGTTTGCTCCGACGGCTCAAGCCCCTTCCCGCAAGGGTACCTGCAGCATCTGTAGGCCAACAACCTGCATATGTAGCAAGTACTGGCTGAAATTCTCTTTGGTACGTCTTGGTGGTTCATAGAGGCATTTGTGAGGCATGGAGGAACACCAGTCCAGCTCGTTAGAAGCTAAGGGAGAAAAGGAGGCGGTAGGGAATGCAGTCAAGTGCAAAGAGCAAGTGGCAATGGTTTTTACTTCGTGCATCAAGTGGTGTTTGGGAACGCCATGTTTCGGTTACGTGTTGTGGTCGCAGAGGGAAGGGCGCTTACGCGGATGTTGTATGCTTGCGATCCAGTAAATTATTATATTTAACTTTAAATATATATTATATGAATATTTGAAAATATTTTAATAATAAATAATAATAAAATAGTTTAATAAAATCAAAAAATTATAAAATTTTATTAATAAATATTAAAATATTAGAATATTATTATTTAATAATTATTTAATTGGTAAAATAATTTAGTTAGTAAATACAATTATTTAAATATATACGGCAATTTTTGCATATTTATGAACAAAACTATAAGTGGATATTTCATTTATTTCATAATTTACAGTTTTTTATCTATATGGTAAACAAAAGTCCACGTCGGATGAGTATACATGTCATACAGTGTCTATGCAGTGTCTTCGTAGACATTTAAATAGATGTCTTATAAAACATCTTAGAAGACATTGTGTTGTTGGGATGATTTTCATCGACTTTAGTGGATGAACATAGGTGGCTAGGGTTTGGTGTTGCCGCCATATTTAGGTTATGAGACTTTTAAGTGGAAGTAGAGGCCGCACGAAGCTCATTTTTGCCTCTTCTTTTGAAGGAGTTAGTGTTTAGAGTGTAGAGGCTAGGGTTTGCTTCTTGATATAGCTAGGGTTTGTTGCCGCCGCCATAGTTAGGTCCCATTATAAGAAAACCATCGAATTTTGGATGTCTTAAATAAGACATCTAAAGTCAATTAGACGTCTTAAAAATGGCTTTTAGACTAAAAGTTGGGTTAGTGTCTAAGGAGACATCAAGAAGACATTTGAAATATAGGAAGATGTCTTGGAAGATATGACGTGGAGGAACCAAAGACGTATGAGGAATTGAATCTATCATTGGTACCTAACGAAGGAGAGTCCAGAGATGGTGAGATGGTGGCTCCATCCGGTCTGGCGAGTGGCGGTAGGAAATCTAGTCCGAAGGCATTCAACCCGTCAGTCCACTTCGCTCCTGCTTATTATCAGCCGTATCCTCAGCCGCCGTACCCTGAAGTTCGAGTTTCCAGGGAAGAAGGCCGCTAACCCTGAGCTCCATGCTTCCATCACCGTCCGTCGGATTCAAGTTTGGTGACTTTGATGATAATATACAATGATCTCCTTAAAACAATCTTCATCAACAAAAAAAAATTCACCATAATATGTTGAGCAACTTGCCGAAATTTTAATTTGGAAGTAGACAATGCCTGAATTTGGAAAGAAGTTGCAATGTGGGGTTGGTGACACAAGTTTTACCCCTCTAGGACCTATGGAAAAACTTGAAATTTCACATGGGATATGCAGAAATTCAAATATAAAGGCATGCTTCTCAAAATAAAATGGGTACTATGGACTTATACTTTTCATATAAGTTGTGTTTTGTAGCTCCTTGGCCAACTTAGTGCTATTAAATGGCTTATAGAAAGTTCAAAGTATGTTTCTATGAAATTCATGTCGAGTACGTACTTGGTGTTTATTTGGCACCTACTATGAATGTAGGGATTATTTTATTGAAGATGGTGAACGTTTTTTCAATACAAGGGATCAATAAGATCTATACCATAGGAATCAACCATATATGATCATAACAAAGTAAAAAATTAAACGGTGTTTGACATGTATACATGCACTAATTTTTAACATCACATTTGTTTCTTAATTTAGTTAGCTTCTTAATAAGTTGTCACACTTCAGATATGAAGAATCACTTAGCAGTAATGTTCTTAAATGGATCTAGAGATAGAATATTGAACTCAAAACAACTATGTACAGAAAAATTATAAATTTCAGAACATGGACCAAGAAGATATTCATAGTGATCTATATGTAAGAGTTGGAGCCATGCAAGTAGTGAGCATAAATTTGTTAGCAATGAGGTGATTTTTTCAAGGTTGAAAGTTTGGACAACAAAATTAGAGTGTTTTCGTCATGGAAAGAAATTTAGTTTTTGGCATAAAACTACAAATGAAAAATAGAAAACATCCTATGATTATGGGAAATGATGTATGATCATGGAAAAATTTGACTGTGGAGAGTAAAACTTATCCAAAACTAATCGAATTTTTTATCACAACATTAGAATTAGGGATGTAATCAACAAATACATCAACCATTTAGCAAGACTCTGAGGTCCCAAAGGAATTTTGTGATTTGGTAAATGCCATCTTTTGATCACTAATTGAAGAGTTTAGGAAATCAAAGGCTGCATTCTTGATCCCCCTTGTTTAAATAAATTCTAAAGCATAGAGATTGTTTACAATTAAGTTGATGAACTAATCCAAAATCTTTTTGTAATAGATGTTGGGTCTACATAGGATGGGGGCCGTGGCGTAAGGTTCAAATGTGGTGATGTCAACAAATCTATTGACGACACAAGGGATTGCATTGAAGACAACCTACATGAGCTAACATGCACGTTAAGATTGGTTGACCTCCAGTTATATGGGCGTCCTTGCGTGCTTGGGACTTTTAGGATTCAAGGTGACTTGTATGCTGCTTCCATCACTCCGTAGAAAGGGCCCCTTCCACGTTACTGCAACCATCTTTGTCATGTCTTCACAGTTTCGGAAAAAATATAAAAAAAAATAAAAAAATAAAAAAATAAAAAAATTGCATACAATTTGACCAAACCTCATTTTCAACAAGGTGGTAGAAAATTGCAGGTTTTGGTTTTAGAGATCCAAAAAACCTGTGGATTTTTAAGGATTAAGATGCCAAGTTGCCAAACAAGATGACATCATCGTAGTGGCATAGTAGGAGTTAAAAAGTACTTGTGAATATATGCAAAGGTTTGTGTTAAAGGAGTGTTACAATACACTCCAAAGGCTACACTATTGCTTAATCAATGTCCATGACACTATTAATACTGAAAGCCCCTTAACCCCTAAAGATCCAAGAGGACCAAATCGGGCTTTTGCTATTTTGGGCAGCTTAGATGAATAGGTTAAAAGTAATATTTTTGCCTAAATTTTTTAATGGGTGCTCCCTATACTGAAAAGTGTATGTGGTAAAATTTACAAAGCCAAATTCCAATTTTTGAGTCTTCTACAACAATTCTTGGTTTGCGAGCCGAACTGGGGCAGTTTAAATTTAGTATTTTTTTGAGATTTTTTTTTGGAAATATGTTCATGACCAAATCACTACTTAAGTTCCAAAGGGCCCCAAGTCAAAAAGTGTACCAATTTTACAAGGGCAGCCTCCAAAAGTGTCAAAAATAATCTCAACAATGCCCAAAAAAACTTCGTAGACAAACTTTGGATGTTATAATCTCTCAAATGGTAAACATTTGACGGTCAATTTTTATATGAGATACTGAAAATTGGCTTAGGTACAAGATCTTACGGTTGGAAGTTAAGAAAAGAATAAAAAAATTGTTTCGCTCCCCTTGAAGTGCATAGAGGTAGAGAATTGGAGTTTTGAGGTTTTAAGCTCCCAAAAACACCCAAGGATCTTTAGGGGTTAAAAAACTATGACACTATTTGTGACTTGCATTGACCAAGTGGTGTACATTCAATTACGTCTCAAATACTTGAGAATAAATTTATAAAATAAATCTTTAAACTATTTAAGTTTTATATTGAACTTCCTACAATATGATTAACACTATTTGTGGTAGAATTCTCTCCAGGTATATAGATGCCTGTAAGTACTCAATTGTGCCTTGAGTTAATGAAAAAAAGTGCAATCTGTTTTGAAAAGCATATCTTTGGTTATAAATATACTCTAAGAAAGAAATTCAAGAAAAGAGTAATTTATTTAAGTGCCCTCCTTTGGGTTTGAAACATAAAATCTCCACATGAAGGTTTTGAAATTGAAATTTGGCTTTGCAAATTTTACCATGTACATTTTGCAGTAAAGGAGAACGTGGTAATAATCTCATGCAATAATGTTACTTTGATCTCTTCATCTAGGCTGCCCAAAATTGTAGAAACCCATATTGGGTGTTTAGGAACTATAGTGGTTAACAATCATGTGCCTAACAATGAAAAATATCCATGACTTACCTATGACTCACCACTTGAAAAAGTTCATGCAAGCAAAACCATTGGAAAAAGCATATGTTACACTCTTTATTTTGTTAATTTTTTTCAATTTTCCATAGCACAAGTAAATATTGTGGATCGTCAACTTATTAGTATGGGCAACTTAAATCCACTCTTTGGTGTAATGTATCATACTTGCTAATGATGGTATGTTCTCTGGGCATATCATCAAGGGTAGGCAAACCAACACTCTATTCACGTATACCCAATAGGGGTGTAGCGTTCTTCTTCTTTTAACCCTTAAAAGTCCCTTGGGGATAGTATGTACGCTGTCGTATAATTAGGATTTGCTACCAACAAGAAACTCTAAACTGGAATTGTAATAGCTCACTAGAACCGCATTAATTCAAATGTCAACTTCTTCTTTGAACTCAAACCCATTAAAGGTGTGCATTCACTCTAAATACAACCAAAATACACCGTATTCTACTGGTCGCCACGGCACGCTCAGACCTTTAGGGGTTAATACTATCATGCTTGAGAACTGCACAAAATTCAGGTTGGTGAGCTTATTGGGAAGTAACCAACAGAGTCAATTTTGAAAAAAGTGTAAAGTATGAAGGAGACTGTACCAATTGGTATCATCATTTTGGGTTTATATCGAACAAATTATGAATTTTGTAAATTGAAGCCACAATTGTACCCAGAACCAAAATAAATTCGAAAATGAAAACTATAATATACCTCTTGGAGGAGTGTCCCTATAACATGGTTTTTGATCTTGGGTGGTTTTCAAGCATCCCACTTCAAAAAAAGTGTTCAATTGCTAAAGTATCTACTTTATTTTGAGGAAGAGGAAATATATCTTCACCTTCTTACAAGTTGGAAGCTGACGTCACAAATGCAAGAAGACGACGGACGTCAGCGAAGAACAGATTTGTGGGGACCAAAGGGACGTGTGGCGGACGCACGACCAACTGCCACACCCCACCAACGAACGAACCTTCGTCATCTCCTGTCCACCAGGTGGACGAACCTTCCTCCACTCTCGTCCACTCAACGAACAAACCTCCTTCCACTCCGAACATACACCGCCATTCCTCAGTAGATTTCCAAGCTTGCATTCCGATTGCCCTTTCAATTGTGTTTTCGATAGCGATGGCGACCGCTGCAGCATCTGTGGCCCATCACACCGCCCTCTCTTCATCACTGGTATGCTCTTTGCGCTCTTACTCCATCTCTAGGGTTGCAACAGAGCGAATCTTATTGAGATTTTTGAATTACCGAAAGATGAATAGGAATGGCGGGGTTCATGAATGAGAAGAATTTGAGCGGTTGAGTTTTGAGCTTCTTGTTTGAATCGATTTCTAGATGTTTGGATTATTCATGGTTAGGGTTTTGGATTACTGCAAAGATGCACCAGAGATTGCAATCTTATTGATAATTTAGAAATTCTGGAAGATAGAGGAGGATGAATTGGAATGGCGAGAAGAATTTGAGCCGTTGAGTTTTGAGCTTTTCATCTGGGAGTGCTTTAGATATGTATGGATTAGTCATGCTCATGGCTCGGGGTTTCGATTACTGCGAAGGTGCATCAGAGCAGCTAGTGTTAGGGTTTATCGAGGTTTTCGAAATTTCGAGAGATGGAAAGTGACGAATTGGAATGGCGTGAAAAAGCATTTGAGCATTTGAGCACTTTTTCTCTGGATGTGTATGGCGGTGATTTGGTAGCTACTGCGGTTGCGGAAGAGTGTGAGCTTTTTACCAAGCCGCATGACTCATTCCACCAGGGTTTCCACCAAGCTTGGTGGAATGAGACGTTCTTGGTGGAAATACTGGTGGAAAGACTCTTCTTTCGTGTCAGGGTTCTTGACTACCTTAAAGGTTCACCAAAGCGCGTGTTATTAACAACTGGATGGAGGTTACTGAAATTTGGGAGATGGAGGGTGACGAAGTGGAATGGCGGGATCTAGGATTACGAGGGGTTCAGGAGTGAGACGGATATGAGCGGTTGATTTTTGAGCTTTTCAATTGGAAGCGAATGTGTATGGTGATTCAGCGATGTATAGATTCTTCATGCTAGGTTTTTTATCACTGCCAAGGTGCACCTGTGCGTATGTTGTTTAGTATTGTAGTGAGGTTTTTGAAAGATGGAGGGTGGTGAATCGGAGTGACGTGATTTTGAAATCGAGCAGTTGATTCAGAAACGAATGGATTTTTGTGTGCTGTTGCAGAGAGATGGAGGTTCAGTGGCATCAGGTTCGGGATTTTATGGCGTTCGTGTCGCCGCTCCGAAATCGTCTGTCGTGGTGACGCAACGGGACTTGCGGGTGCGAGCGGTGACTGCTCCTCCTCCTCAACGTCAGGAGCGCTCTCCTGCCTCTACCGGAGCTGTAAGTTTCACAATTCTTACGAACTGTTTATGTTACTGAGAACCTGGAATTCATACGAGCCAAAATTGTAATGTGGTTATGACCAGTCTAGAAGAGACTTGGTTTTCCTTCGAATTCGAAATTAGTACGACATTATTGAAGAATTTGTACGAGACGTATGTCATGCACATTGTTCAACTCTCAGAGAAATCGCTAATTTCAGTACTAATGAATGTTCAAGTATTATCATTTGAAATACTATATCAAGTAATGTAACAAGTTGATGTCAGTTGATCGCATGTTAATCAGACGACTGATAATCCTGCGAATGAATCAACGGAGAAGGCATTCGGAGTTGTGATGACATGTGAGGCGCTTAATACTCCATTCACATATTATCGAAGGAATGTATGGATGAATACAATCTGTCGAAGATATCAAGAATCTCCTTATATGGATAGCAGAATTATTTTCAATGATGAATATATATCGGATTTGAGTAAAATCTGATATGAAGTATTAATGAAGTGTACACTTTCATCTTAACTATCAAATGGAGTATATATGTTGTCTATGTTCTCTAATATGACACGCCAGAATCTTCTGTCATGTTCTGGCATTATCTCCTTCTGGAGAGTGATCAAAACTCGAATTCTTCATGAAATACACTCTAATCTGAGTTAGGTTTAACCAACTCAAAGATCTGGATGGTATCAATTCGAATCATAAACGGAGTAACGACAAAGTCGGTATAAAGCGCAACAGCTTTCCTGCTCTTTTCAAGCGCATGACCAGTTGTTGGGCTTTTCCTCTTGATGGGGTTGTAAATCAGATTCTCATGTTGAAGTATCATGACTTTTCTGATGTATCCTTCTATAATATAGGTGAAGCATGCCATGACAGCCACTGAGAAGATTCTGGCGAATGCTTCTGAGAAGACTAAGCTTGCTCCAGGAGAGAATGTGTGGGTGAAGGCAGATGTCCTTATGACTCATGATGTGTGCGGCCCTGGAACTATCGGCATCTTTAAGAAAGAGTTTGGTCAAAACGCCAAGGTACGGAGCTGTTTTTGAAGGATTCTTGGGTGCCACTGACCCTTAAATGTCAATGACATTCACGTTCATAGTCATAAATAATCGGGGTCTAAATAAAATAACCACATCGCCAGACTGTTAGCATTGAACGTTCAGAATAAGCTATTTATGAAGAAAATCTAGCGGGGAGTGCATATTGTTTCGCAGCATAATGGCCTCTTTGTTTGATTTGCAGGTTTGGGATCGTGAAAAGATAGTGCTTATTCCCGATCATTACATCTTTACATCCGATGAACGAGCCAATAGAAATGTAGACATTCTTCGTGATTTTGCTCACGAACAAGACATCAAGTATTTCTACGACATCACTGACAGGAGTAACTTTCGGGTATGTTACGCCTTCCGTTTCGTTAGATGCATTCTAATTTTATTGTACTATTATGAGGGTCATTTGAACGCTCTTATCGCACATGATTATGTCCTCTACTTTTAACATATCAAGTCTTTCGTAGCAGCAGGTGAATCTTATGCAAAAAAGCTCGATTGTGTGCAGGCTAATCCGGACTACAAGGGCGTTTGTCATGTGGCACTTGCGCAAGAGGGTCACTGTCGCCCAGGAGAGGTAATCACCTCGGATCTGTTTTTGCCTTTCAAATCATGGTTGCCGTGTCTAATGTCTTTGTATCTTCACTGGTTATTACCCTAGTTGTATAATATTGTGATTCTATTTGATGTAGGTTCTCTTTGGCACGGATTCGCATACTTGTAACGCTGGAGCATTCGGTCAGTTCGCAACTGGCATCGGTAATACTGATGCAGGCTTTATCATGGGCACTGGCAAACTTCTACTCAAGGTATATTTGACTTCTTGAATCTCTGAAGGTCCATATATGATCGTCAATGCCGGCACATCAACCATTTCAAATGGGTGTGAAATGGTTATTTAAGTACGACTTATGAATTGTGCAGGTTCCACCGACGTTGAGGTTTGTACTGGATGGGGAAATGCCAAAGCACTTGTTAGCGAAGGATCTCATATTACAGGTATGTTTCATTCCTTCTGGAAAACAATGCTCCCAGTTGCAGGATAATCTTCGAGGAAGAGGTCTGTAATATTTGTTTATTTTTACATGTTTGCAGATTATTGGTGAAATTTCAGTGGCAGGAGCCACTTACAGAGCAATGGAGTTTGTTGGGACAGCCGTTGAAGCCATGACGGTTAGTAGCAACCTTAAAGCCTGAAACTACACTATCAGCACTGTTGTTCATATACTCAGCGTATTAAATTTTAGCAAAGCATTTGTCTTCTCTTGACAATAGATGGTCACGCTCTATTACTTCTCGCATTTCGACTCAATTGGCATGGACCACGTTCGTCTTATACTTTATCATACTAATCATATGATGGTGGTGCTGTATGTAGATGGAAGACAGGATGACCTTATGCAACATGGTTGTGGAGGCTGGTGGCAAGAACGGTGTCGTTCCTGCGGATGCTACTACTGCCAAGTACTTGGAGGGGAAGACAACAAAACCCTACCAAGTCTTCACCAGCGATGGAAACGCTAGGTACATAGACATCCCAATATATCGGTCGTCTGTTCTTGTCGTCCATCATTTCTGAATTTTAATTTATGCTCGAAGGACCTTGATTGTACATGGGTTCTGTGCCTCCTATCGAATGCCTATTTTTCTGAATATCTGAGCTCTGTTGTGCAGCTTCTACCAGGAATACAGATTCGATGTTTCCAAGCTGGAGCCTGTTGTCGCGAAGGTTCGTTACATATCTTATATCTCATTTTGTAATCTTCTATCGACTCAAGAAAGTATGTTACTCTTTCTCAATGATTTGGTTTGGTTTGCTGACGAGACGTCTGTTGCAATGGTTACAGCCACATTCTCCAGACAATAGGGGTTTGGCTCGAGAGTGCAAGGACGTGAAGATCGACCGAGTATACATCGGATCATGCACGGGTGGAAAGACGGAAGATTTTATGGCAGCCGCAGAGCTTCTAGCAATTTCAGTGAGTCATCACTTCCAATGTTAGCATCACTGAACAGTCACTTCTTACTAGATACTGATCTTCCTCTTGTTCACAACAGGGCCAAAGAGTGAAGGTGCCAACGTTCCTTGTTCCTGCCACACAGAAGGTGTGGATGGACTTATACGCCTTGCCTGTCCCTGGAACCGATGGCAAGACATGTGCCGAAATCTTTGAGCAAGCAGGCTGTGATACTCCTGCTTCTCCCTCGTGTGCTGCTTGTCTGGGTGGCCCTCGTGATACCTATGCACGCATGAATGATCCTCAGGTATTGAGTCTAACGATCCTTTGTATTGTTTCGCTTTCGCCTATTTCTGTTTGGAGCAATCACTAAGAAGGTAATCTATCTGATGTAGGTTTGTGTTTCCACTACCAATCGCAACTTCCCTGGGCGAATGGGCCACAAAGAGGGACAAATTTACCTTGCTTCACCATACACTGCTGCTGCCTCTGCGCTCACGGGATTTGTCACTGACCCTCGTGAGTTTTTGTAAGTTGAGTTCGTTTCCTTTTATTTTAGAAGGGAATGTGTAGATGGGCTATTTGCCTGAGGTAGATGAAGTGGCTCAGAACGGAGACACTGTTTTGGTCGATCTTTTTGTTACGTGTAAGAGATTATAATGGATGTGAAATTGGCATGTGAGTGCGTTTACTCACTTAACCTGTGAGTTTGATGGACATTTTAATTGGGTGTAGTTGATAATTTGGTTATGGATGTCCTTTAATTGATATGAAGCTGCTCTTATGTGCTTGTTTCTGCAAAGAAAAGTCACTTCATTATTACAAGGAAGTCACGTTGTTACAAGGAGTTATTCTGGTTCTCATGTTCTTTGCTAAAAGATCTCGAAATGGTGAATTGATCAAAGGAAATCTTGAATCGGTATAAGACGCTTCTAGGTTTATTCCAAGCTCGATCAACTATGATTTGGTTTACTTGTATGATTTACTATGATTTGGTGTACTTGTATGATTTACAATAGGTATTGGCTTGTCATTAAGGTTTGGCAGAGGGCGTAAAATTAGTGGTTCAATATTTCAACTTAGCAAGTTTCCTTTTGGAAATGTGGAGTGGACAAGTGAATAGCTCTGGCGTGTGGAATACTTGTTTAATTGGAATCGATAACGTTTGACTATTTTTTATTGTTTACATACTTCCAAAGTTTTGAGTTGTAGGGGTGTCTCAAACCTTACACAATGAATCATTCTTTATGGATATTGTAAAGTTGGTTATCAAGACCTATGTTGTTGTGTAAAAATGTATCTTGACAGTTCTAAAATGGATTTCTTAAAATAATTATTCTATAACGTAAGTTGTTGGACATTGTCCTTGTATAATAGTTCTTGATGGTGTGTACCTGATGGTGTGAAAATAGATATGTACAAACATCACATGTTGTATGATCTCATCATACTTGGTTTGTATTGAGTATCTTTGTTGTGTAACTTTATATTATACTTGCTAAACGTGAGCAAATATCACTAAGAGCATCAAGCACTAAAATTCAAATTCAAAACCTGCTCACTAAAGAGTTGTCAAAAAGTGAGAGCACATTCAAATCTAATATGGACAAATTCATTATACAAAACACGGTATTTCTAATGAATTCCGGATAATCTAGAGTGTTTAAAAACTCTAAAAAAACATTTATGTAATTGTATTGCGAAAGAGATGGCTTTCATTGATCGAACGTAATGACATTGATGATTTCTATGTAATGACATTGATGATTTCTATTGAATGGGGTTAATAAATTTCGTATACAAACTCCTTGAAACCGAACAAATGACATGAAGATTGTAAATTAATAACCATCTAACTCCAATAGTAGATGTTTTTGTCATGTTACTTATGAATATTTTGTACTTTAATTATATATCAATTGGAAGTCCCCAAATTAATTGAAACTACTTTCACTTCATTTGTGTACAACTTGTTCAAGATGTTTGAACAAATTGCTATATACCTTAACCAAATTTTCACTTTGGAGATTGTTTAGAAAGGTTTGGCATGGTCCTATCACCCAATATACGCATAGAGTCTGCATATGCTGATCCACAACCTAATCCTGCACCAAAAGCCACTGATGCCCACCTTTTGGTTGGACTTCGGAACATGAGTAGCGCTGAGGCTAAGCCTACCAAGGATCCAAACAAAAACCGCCGAAGACTCAAATCCATGCATTTGTCATATTGTTCCTCCATCTCCATTTGTGACACCCGCCTTGGCCTTGTCTCTACATTCATACGATTTAGTGAGCAATAATACAAGTTTCCATTTTAGAAACATATGGTAAAACTATGGCAAGTTTTGAATCACTTCATTACAATGGTAGGTCACATTTTTTCCAAGCAAGTTGGAACTATAAGTCGTAAGGCCAATTTTTTTTTCCCCTTAGGTATCTCTTTTTACGAAGGTTGTATTTCAAAGTTACTTCAATTTATTATAGTACTTTGATGTTCTACTTAGAGTTCAATTATTAAGTCGTAAATCCCTTAGTCCCATTTTCCACTTGGGAGTTGTAGGGTTTAAGCTAGTTTTCACGCCTTATTTTCTAATAGAATTAGATTATACATTCTTGGAGCTGAATTGTAAGAATTTGCAACCAACTATCATGAAAACAATGTCTTTCAATTTTCAAGGTTACATTGTAAGCAAGTTGGAAAATGAGATCCCTAATTCTATAAGGAAGGTTATTGGAATTGCACATTCACACATCATGGCAAAAATAAGGTTATACAAATGAATGTATATAGCAACAATAATTGTTTTTAAGAGAATGAGGTGTCTTTTTAATTATTATTATTGGATAATAAACATGAAACGAGAAGATTGCTCTTTTGATCTCAAATCCTTAGCTTTATTATTCTATGTTTATGATCTTATAATACAAATCTTGCCTCACTTTATGATGTTTTAAGTTATATTCGAATTCATGATACTCAACTGTTAAGAAAGTAAATTTCTAAAACAACACAAGAATTTTCTCTAATATTCCTTCTTGTTGAGGCTCACAATGAAGTCAACATACACAAAAAAATATACACTTCATAATCTACATACAACTGATACAAGAGAAGTTTTACATTTCAATATTGGAATTACACAGTAGATGTACAATCAACTAGAAAGTTCATCTCAACCACATTAAACACAAACAAAGAGACGTATGCACTAAACTCATATTATAGAGCTACGATTCTTTTTGTATTCAGTAATATTTGATAGAATATTACACTTATTAACTATTCGATACGAACATTAAGAATTATAGGAGGGTTATTTTGTATACACAAATTGAGTACAATCATATACCCTCACCATGCGTAAATGAATAAATACTCAGTTAATATTTCTCAAATCTTCAAATCACTTTCTTGGTTGTACTTATTATAACTTTAGGGTACCTTTAACATAAACCTCAAAGGTTTATGATCAGAATATTGGTATCATTCTAAGATGACTTTAGGTCATCAGGTTGTATATTATTCAATGCACAATGATTAAATGGTTGTAAAATTGCTTGCTCAAAATAAACAACAATCTATAATTTAATGCTTTTTCATATAACATTGCTATGAAGTCAACATAGAATTGCACCTGGCATTATTTGTCAGTACATCAAGAAACTCTTCCAAGCTCACCAACTTTGAGCTCATAATAGCTTGGGGATATCATTGGAATCCAACATAAATTTCTACTTCATAACCTAAAAAGAAAAGTAGAATGCTGAGTGTGCCTTGCAAACACCTTATCCATTATAATAAGATTATAGCTTCATAATGAAAATTAGTCAACAAACTAGGTAATTGGCTAGTCTATATAATGAATAAAATAAAGTTCTCATATATAAATTATATATGAGAATTTTAAAAGTATAAGAGTTTTAGTTTATCGCAATATAAACATTATGGTCATTAACATTTTTTAATTTTTCTTCATCATAACAAAAGCAAAGAGTGCATTGGTCATCGATCGTGGTTGCTTTACTTTAAAGGTGTTTTTCTCTTAACCTCCAATGTATCATCTCTTTCCCTCCTCCTTCATTTTTATCTTCATATGATGTTAATTAGTGAAACATTCAATCAAACTTTTAGTGTTTATAGTATATTGTTATATTACTTGATTCAACTCAACTTATCCTTGTTAATTTTTTAGGTAAATTTAGAATGAGCATCTTGTAGTATAGATTTGTTATGCATGTGTTCTCATAAAACAAAGCATGGTGAGTGATGAAGGGTTATTGATAGGGCTTAATATTCTCTGCATAGTTTGAACTATTCTTCTCTCCAATTTCTTTTATTATCATTACATAACCACCATGTAGTACTACTTGATCTTTCCAATCTGACATGGCAACAAGAGATAGGGGAGGCTTGAATAGTAAAACTATTCACATACTTACTCTCCAAAGGGTTTGTGCTTACACCTCTTTGTTTTAAGGAAATGAGAAGAATAATCTACTTCCAACCTTTTCAAGCAGTAAAATTGTTGTGATCTTTTTTAGCTTTTAAGGTAGAAGATTTATTTATGAAAATCAACATGGTTTATAAAGCACTATAATTTTATATATTGAAGGTCTTCAGGCTCAAGAATCCTATCAACTGTTGTCACGAGCAAGCTAAATAAATATTTATTGACAATTCAAAGAATTAAAGAATGCATAATATTGGCTTAAAGCTTGTGTTGATAGCAATCATACCACAACTAACTATGACTACTGTAAGTGTTTACATGCTAGTACACAAGTTCTAATCAATTTCTCGAATTAACAAATTTCATGGCTATACAAAATTTATGTGGAATTTTGGAAAGACTTAAAATCATAAATGCAAAATAAAATTTAGACGTATGATATATGCAACAAACCTAAAGTATTAATTCGGCAATATGATTTGCAAAGAATTCACTTGCAATCTACAATTAATACAAAAATACAAAGGTGAGATAAGCAATAATTGCAAAAGTAAAAGAAAATAGAATTCAATATGGCAAGGCAAATTCTTGATCATGAAGATATTAATAATCAAAGTGCTACAAACGAGGATCCTCCAATTTCTGGTGGTCCAGAATTAGAAACATCTATATCAAGACATACTGATTTGAATCTTAGTCTTCCATCGCAAAGCGCAACCTACAATCCATACTTACTAGTGCAACAATTAGAGACACAAAGTTATCCATCTTATTCAATATCAAACCCACAAGATCATTATGACCAACAAGCTTATAGACCACGTAATATACAAGAAACAAATTTGTATACTATGCCACAAGAAATGCGCTATGGACATCAAGAAAACCATCCTCCTCTGCAAGAACATATGCAAAGCTATATTGAACATCAACAAATGCAACCAAACAATTTTGTACAAAGTAGTCATGCTACTTTTGATAACCAACATGTAGGGCCTATGCAAAGAATGTTGCCTAGAAGATTACCACATGTGCGGCAAAGAATAAGGAGGCGAAATCGGACAAATAGAAGACATATTTCCCATGTTCATTCAAATACTGCAGATGTACCGCATAACAATAGACAACATAGCACTGCTACTAGTGTTACAGGTATAACCCTAATGGAGAAATACTAACCAATTTTTGCATGTGGTTTTGATTGTTTATTACTATAAATATAATTTGAGATTCTTGCATTTTCATTATATTATGATATATTTATACTTAAGAAAAATAGTTAATACATTGTCTATTTTGAGATGATCACTCTTACTTGGTGAATCTTCTTAGGATCAGCAACAAGTGGATCTATAACACAAACTATAATAGAAATTGAAGGAAGTCAAGAAAGATTGTCTAGATTAACGTCAGCCGTTACTACTATAGAAGAATCATCAAGTATAGGGGAGAATTTCGAATGTAATATCTGCTTCCAAAAGGCAAATGATGCAGTTGTGACATGTTGTGGACACTTATTTTGTTGGTCATGCTTATATCGATGGTTACATATACACTCCTACCATAAAGAATGTCCAGTTTGTAAAGGAGCTATTGCTGAATATAGCATAACTCCAATTTATGGGCGTGAAATTGCTCTTGCTACATCTCGTATACAAGGAACATTAGGTTCTGAGAGGATACCTCCACGTCCCTCTGCTAGAAGAATAGAAAGTCAAAGACAACAAAGAGATAGAGAAGAGCGAGAGAGGGAACGCCATATTCGTGAAGAAGAAGCTAGAGAGAGAATAAACCAAGAACATTCGCGAGTTACTGGTTTTGAACAAGTGATTTTAGAAATCGAAGAAGAAGGTGAACCAGGAGAACCTCGTGGTGAACCAACATTCCAAGTAAGTGAAGATGTTCCACTTGAAAATGTGGAATTGGCACAAAGATCACAAGACATGGAACAAGATATACATGAATTGGATAGAGAAGTAGATGATCATCCAAGTGAACAATCTCAAGGTGGTTATTTACAACAAAGGTTAGCTTTTAGAAGACAACAACTAAGGCAAGCTTTAGCGAACTCACGCTATAATACTGCCACCAACCAGAATCTAGACACAAGAAACACTGATAGACAACAAATGATGGCTGCAACAGCACTCTTGTCACAAGAGTGGGAGCATATTCTTACCAGAAGCCATCTTGTTGTAGATTCTACTCAAGTAATATTACAATGCAATAAATTGTACAAGAATTTAAAAATTATACAATAATGTTTTTTGATTGATTGTGTATTTATTTAATGTTTGATATATATATATATATATATATATATATATATATATATATATATATATATATATATATATATATATATATATATATATATATATATATATATATATATAACTATAGTTTTTATTTTCTTCAATCGGACTACAATATTCAGGCAGAAGCGTGGTTAGCATCAATGCATGCACGGCTTGCTAATATAGAGAATGATGTGGAACCAAATTTGGATACCGCACAACAAAGAAGACAAATGATAACTTCTATGGTCTCTCAATTTTCCCAACCCCATGAAGCTATCAATCGCTTGGTAGTCCATCCAACCCAAATTTCAGATTGCATCAGTACTATGCGCGCACGCCTAGATAATATTGAGCAATTGATGCAAAACTTTGACCATTCAAATCACATGCTATCATCAGTCAACACTTTAAACTTAGGGAATCCAAATCCAATTCAACTTGCTGACAATGATGACATCAATTCCAATGAGTTTCATCTTCAGCTCAATGCTGCAACAATGCAACAAGAAATTGCAAGCCAATTAGAGAATGCTCCAAATTATGTTTCTTTACAAAATGTTGGGAACCAAAATGACAATAGAAGGAATTTATTTCAAGGCCATGTTAATCGAAGGTCTAGAAGGAGAAGAGAGTATGGAGAAGAAACTTCACGTGAGGTCGCTCATAATGATGCAGTGGAGGTATCACATGAAGATCAAGTGCCAGTGATCCGCAAGCGAAGAAGGCGTCTTGATTGATAAATTAATAATAACGAGATGGACTAATATAATCAATTATGAACTTCTTTATAAAAATTTAAATAGGAAAGATTTTTCAAATTGGTAACATTTGTGGTTGCCAAGTAGATTTGATAAAATTACATGAGGTTTAAAATTTGGTTGACCCTTCTAGTTTGAGTGGGTCATATACGTGTAGTCTTCAAGGTGGTAGAGGTGTATATTGAGGTGATGGTGGGATCATAGGCTTATTCATAATGTACATTTGGTTCAACCAATCAAAAATAACTCACTCAACTCAATATCATGTTGTAATTTCATATTATTATAGTTGGTTGCTTCATATTCAACAATTACAAACATTCTATTCTTGATCACATGCTTATTATTGTTGATGTTGATGAAGGGAGCCATCTAATTTACAAGAACACAATACATATTTAAAAACAAGTTTTGATAAAAAAAATTATCATTTCACGGAAATCATTTGCATGAGGTTTCTAGTTCTGAGCATGTCCTAATGGTGTATCTTAACTTTGAGACTGAGTGAACATCTCCTTCTTATGAGAAATTATGAATCACGGATGGTCTTTTTAGAGATATATGAAAAAACTCTATGATCTTTATACAATTTAAATTTAGTAAGTGATAGCATGTCCCTAGTTAAATCAACCAAACACAAGCCAATGTTTCCAACTTTTAAAGGTTGAAGAATTCTATTGATTGTGAGGTTTAAATTTATGAGATCATACAATGTAACAAAGACTTTTGCTCTTTGGAAACTTGAATTTATCAATTTCTCCTTGTTACCCTTCCTAAGCTAATGGCCCTGCATCTGACAAAGTATTTTTGCTCTTTGGAAACTTGAATTTATCAATTTCTCCTTGTTACCCTTCCTAAGCTAATGGCCCTGCATCTGACAAAGTATCTCTCCCCCCACTGATTGACATATACCATATCTACGTATCAAAGGGCGATCCACATCCGATTGTAAGGCAATCAACATAGGAGACACCTTGTTTCAAGAATGGGCATGGGTGTTGGTCTAAACCATAAATTTAATTTATGGTCTAGTATTCAGGTTTTAGGTTTTCATTCTTGTGATTTGAGGTCTCTAGTCCTATTTCAAAAATTAGATTTATAGCAAAGGAGAAGTATACCAACCCAAGTCGGCACTCTGCATTTTCATTTCTTTCCTTACTGCTGGATGCAATAAAAACCTGGCCATCGAGATCATCTCAATCGTAGACAAGACTGAGGCAGTAATGTAAAACTTAAATGTCAAACTAGATAGCCAAGATAAGATTATGCTTCAACGATTCTAAAATCTGCAGTCCCTACATTCCCTAGATTCTGATATAACAGATACAAACTAATTATGAACTAAAATAGTGATAAATCATATGAACAAGCTTGCAAAGACTACAATCATTGTAATCATACACCATATTAACCTTGAACGCATAAGCACACTGAATATTACTCTTGATAAAAGTACACCGGACACACTTTTATTCCTATATGTCGTAGATCGAATACACTTTCTTTTTCCAATCACGACTGTTAACAAATACGAACGGCACTACATCTAACATCCGTTATCTAAACCTGCTACTGCACAATAAATGGACTCCAATTCTTGTGGAGCAAAAGAATGGTTAAACGATATGGTATACAAAGTTAGGTTTCACAGCAACCCAAGTACAATAAACATTCCTGCAACAACTAGCCAGAGCATGTGCACCAACTGTAAAGATTGTACAGCGTGAAGTGCAGTTGTTGAGCCAATATTTGTATCCATCTCCCAGAGGTTACAGTATCCTTCGTGAAGGACTTCTACTCCTGCGCACTTCGCGTCAGCAGCTCCACACCTGTTCATGATTCTGATTAGATCATCTACTAGCACATCTAACATCAGTAAGCAGAACAATCGAAACTGCAGGATCAAAAAAACTATTACTAGTGGCTGACGCTTACCAATATGTAACTCTGTCCGTTCCACAAACCCTGAAGAATTCCACAGCAGAACAATGCGCACTTTCAGTATAAATTTTTTGGCAAATACATGGACTCAAATCAGCCATGCCAATCTTTCTTCTTCGAAATGAATAAAAAAGTGATATACAGAAATACTTACGGATCAGCTCTGAAACACTTCACAGGACAGGAATTCAATGCTTGGCGAACGCAAGGTCCTGTTCCGGATCAGCAAACTTAGGTTAGAATTTCGCATACACTAAGAACGCTCTCGATACAAATTTGAATTGAGAGATGTGAAACTGAAGCCTGTCTGAACAGCATATATTGAAATTGTTAGCAGAACTAAAGTACCTGCACCATCGCTAGAAGCCCCCGCTGCTACCTTTTGCATTATGTGTCCTTCTGGCCGTGACTACATACAAACAAAACACCTCGCTCAGAAACTGACATAATATCCTCCACACTGCAAACAAAAGCTCCCAGCTACAGAAAGAACGTCTAATTCCGTAAATGCTAATTTCGACATCATTAATTAATGAATCTGGAACCCTAACGGTCAATAAGAGTCACTGCATACGATTGCCTAATCCAGACACTAGCTCTCAGTTCGCCATAACAATTAAGATCAATTTCATCTCAAACCCTAAAGGTCAAGAAATCGTCGGAACATAGACAAAGTAGTCAATCGTCCCTTCTAGAACACTCATCATGCAAATTGGAGCATCCGCGCATACCTGAGAACCGCAAGGCTTGGCATCGTGGCCAACGATGACTCCATTGACCTCGCCCGTATGCCTGCTGACCACGAAGGAACTCTCCTCCATGACGCCGTAGCTCAAACTCACAAAACAGCACAAAAGGAGCAGCAGAGCGCACCAGCGCCCCCTCCAACCACCGATCATCGCCATAGCATGGTGCTGCTTCCTCCAGACAACATCAAAATCGATCAAACGTGTCTCAAAATTTTGCTTGAAACCCTTGCGATCCGGTCTACCGCGTGCCGGGAACGTCGGAATCTGGCACCGTGCCGAATCTCGCGCTAGGGTTTCTACGTGTCATCAATCTCTCATTGATAATGGACCGCGGCTACCTCGTCACAACTTCCTTGTGGAGAAAATTTCAAGAGTAACGGACCCCGCTCGCCATTATTAGCGAAATGGATGAAACAATGGAAGTGGATGAATGTCCCCGTGAATTACGAGAGGCGGCTGGATGATAATGACGCGGTACATGTGAAGTTTGCCACGGCTATGAGACTTTGACTCTGTGGGGGTAAGTCCGGGTCTTGGGGGAGGAGTCTTGGCGGAGCAGGGGGTCTTGAGGGGTGGCGGATCTTGGGGAGTGTGCGGGGTCTTGGGGGAGGAGTCTTGGCGGACCGCGGGGGTCTTGAGGGGTGTCGGGTCTTGGGGGAGGAGTCTTGGCGGAGCAGGGGGTCTTGAGGGGTGGCGGGTCTTGGAGTGTGCGGGTCTTGGAGGAGCGCGGGGGCGGGTCTTAGGGGTGGTGGGGTCTTGGGTGGGGTCGTGGCCGCGTGAGGAGGAACAGGTAGTATGAGGCTTTGAGGAGGAACATTCTTCTTGTGAAACATTCTTCAACATGCTCTGTCCACTTGTGATGTACAGTGGGGTACAAAAATAACTCGAACTGAATTTGAAGGCAGTTTTTTAAAAGAAGGTTTTAACCCCTAAATTTCCTTGTTACAAAACGGTATAAGTCACAGAATTTGACCTTCCTTTAGATTAAGCTCAAAAAATCTCAATCTGAGCATTATTCAAAAGATTCAACCATAAGATCTCAAAGTTCACTTGACAATCTTCTCACATACCAAATTTGAACCGTTCACACTTCCGCATTTGTGAGATTATAATGATCAAAGTTGGCTGAGATTTTCTCCTGTGGGAACCTCCAAAACCCGTTTCGATATGTGAACATTGTAATCAAAGCAAAAAGTGATAGCACTTGATCAATTGTAGATGGAGGATATATATTAATATATATATATTTTTAAAAATGATATTCAATTTATATATGTGTGCCCAAAGTTGTTTTTTAGATACATAAACATATGAGCAGTAACCGTCATAGGGACAAACTCAAACACACAATTGTAGAGGAACTAATTGGATTCAATTTAGGCCGGGCCTTGGAAGCCCCAATTTTGAAATTCCTTCTAAGCGGTTTCCACGCTGTATTTTTGAAGTTGTGTGGGTCCTCACAATTCCAAGAAGAGGATCCGTAGGGGAAAATATTAATCAAAATATCAAGTTGCACTCTTCAGGGTCAATATTTTAAAAAAAAATTGAATATGTGTCTCTAGGAGTAAAAGAGCTCATAACATAAGATTGCATTTACTATAGAAATTGGTGCAACTCTTCACAAATCTATGGGCAAGTTATTGGTTAGTTAACGGGAAAGTAAGGTCTTGACCTTCAAAAGTCATTAACCTTTAACCGGGCCTAATGTCAAAAATCAACATTTCGGATGAGTGCAGCAACTTTGAAGAGCCAAAAGTTCTTCATCCAAAGTTAATTTTGGATAAAATCACTTGGATTGCGTCCCAAATCAAGTCTTGTTTATGTGATAAAATTTGCAAACCCGTACAATGAAGTATGAATAAATGGCATGCATTTTAGTGAAGGCAGCTCTTATTTTTGAGGTGACAAAACATGGGGCATGTGTTTGCCTTTGGGAGGCTATCATGAGAAATCCAAAATATGTTTTCATGATTTTCTTCTACAAGATCATGGTCTTAAGATGGAGGCTAACAACTTTCTAGTTCAAAATTTTTTATCCAATTTTTTTTGGCATTGGATTTGCGATGAAGTTCCTATAATGAAATAAGTGAATAAATGAATGATTTTCGAGGAGCTATATCCCTTTCATTCACTGTTGGATTTTGATGGCATGGGTTCCAATTAGAGTCTAGTTTTGGTATTAGAAACCTTGAGAAAATCGAAGATGTACCGAAGATAAGGGGTAGATTTGAGTGCAAAGGGTTGAGCTTTGGACCATTTTTCCTTTGTTTTTTTTTTCCTTTGTTTTTTTTTTTTTTTTTTTTTTTTTTTTTTTTTTTTTTTTTTCCTCCAGTTTTCACCATTACAAGGTCATTATTTGTGCAAAGAATTTTTTTTCATGGACTTTTTTTGAAGGGTGTTATTGAGATGAAGGTAAAAAAAATCTTTGTAGTTAGGCTCTTTCATTGCAATAAGTCTATTGGTAGCATTTCTACTTCAACGTGAAAATGCTTAGATTTTGTGATGTTTTCAGAGTACTAATATGCTATTATCTCACTATCTATGAGGCCTTGTTCAATATGTTTACTATAAGAATGTACAGATGAAATCCAAATAACATACCTTAACCCCTAACTTTCCTTAAAATCCGAAACGGGTTTTGGCTCTTTTGGGCAGTGAAAGTGAAGTAGTAAAAATTAATTTTTTTAGTTAATTTTTTTACTGAAAATAGATATATCCATAGTGAACATGTGGTAAAAATCTTGAAAGTAAATTCAATTTTTAGCCTCTTGTATGGCTTTTTTAAGTTTTTGAGTCGAGATGGGGCAGAACGGGCGGGGCTTTAGGCCAATAGGAGATGGTGGCAGAAAATGGGCAGTCGTGCGGTTGGCTTAGGAAAATTAAGAAAGGGCAGAGGGTTTAGGAAGGGGTTTACAGAGGGGCCATGTGCTTGCATGGTGAAGAGGGGCCATGTGCTTGAATGGAGGGGAATTTCTCTAGTTAGCAAGATCATGTCCTTGCATGTCAGCCCCGGCTTGATTGTATTTATTTGTAGCATGCCCATGGCTTGCTCATTGGGTAGGAGGACTTTGCTCGTTGATGCTCAATATTTGACACACCCAATGCACATAAATATTGACGTTATTGCAAAAATACATTTAGCTAGTAATAGCCATTTATTGCTATTATGGCATGTACCGGACCCGTTTGGTCATTTATTGCAAGGGGGTGAAGGAAGGGCCCGGCTTTCCTAAGCTGCCCTTCAAAATAATATATCATTTTTCACTAGTTTAGCATTAAAAATTCATAAGTAATTGAGAGTTTACAAGTTTTACTCACAAATTGTGCCAAAAATTCACAAAACTACAAACATATACTTTCACTGTTTATATTTTTATAATTCTAAAATCCCATGCTTACACATGAGTTTATCCTATTTCAACCACAAAGTGACATTTCTAACCTTCACGTAGAAATCATTTTTGATGAAGGTTCTAAAAGAGGAATCAAGATGAAATTTTTTGCACATGCGTAGAGAACTTAGTATCCTACATAGAAAAAAATACAAGCAAAATGTTTGGGGTAACAATCATCAACTTGCCCTTTGGCCCATTTGCACCATGCCTTCCGGGCAATGCAAAAAAAAACTTTTGCTGAAACTTTGAATGTTATGATCTCACAAATGACAAATATCCAACGGTTGAAATTTACACCAGTTCTTCCAAGTAGGGTTAGGTATAAGATCTTACGGTTAAAGTTTTAAAAAACTAAATAAATTTAGTTCATGCTCCCGGAAGTGAAATGTGGTTGAAAATTGCAGTTTTTCAAATTCAAGCTCCCAAAAGCACAAGGAAAGTTAGGAGTTAATTTCCACTTATGACATTTTTTCTAAGAATGTGTTCTTTTCTTTACTAATGAGTCAAACCATTCTGGGGTTAAGGAAGTCATTGAGTTATTTTATTTTAGGATTGGGGTTTTTGATGCAACTCTTTACAAATCTATTATCAACAAAAGTTTCTATTGATACGCGAGGGCACATTGACAATTCATGGTATTTGTACCTTAATGTAAATTTTGACAAAAATGATACTCCACATTCTAAACCAATAGATTAAATGCATGATAAGGAGAATTCACGTATACGAAGTTGCAATTAAAGTCCTGCAAGGAACAACAATTTCGTTATATTGAGACTTTTCAGAGTCTCAATTTGATCTCACGTGCCTTAAAACCTTATAAATTACAAGTACAAATCTTAATTTTTGGTGAATTTTTAAAGTGCCGGTGATCTTATTTATTTTGGGCTGATTTTGAGAATAAACGAGCATATATCCCAGGTTGGGCAATTTTGGGCAGATTTTCAAGAGTTTCAGATAGTGTTTTTGAACTTAGACAGTGAATACTTCCTTAAATATAAATTTTGGAGCATAAACTGACTTAAATTCGCAAAGGTATGGAAAAACTCTACGACCCTCAAAAGGTTTCAATTTCATAAAGGCTAAATATAGTAAACAAGGGGCCGACCCGTTTTGGGCTCTTTTCGACGTTAGGGGTAAAACCCCCCCCCCCCCCACGTTTTGGTACGAACTGAGGATAAAGAAAATGGCGATCGGGAAAGAGGAAGTCGCGACTGAAGTCCCCGGGACGCGACGCGGTGCACTGTACCGGGACGGAAACCCGCAGGATAAGAACATGGACAAGAATATCGTCCAGATTCGTCGTAAGTAAGTAAAAACTCCAGTGAGCAAGTGTTGGTTAGAATCCGATCGCCCCACGAAGTCCGTCTGCGACTGTGGTCTGCCATGCAGTACCAGCAGCACCAGCGGCGTGACCAGACAGTTCGCTCCCGTTCTCGTCCCTTTTAGCCGGACCCAGTCAGTATTCATTCCTGTACAATCATCGAAACATTCCTCGCTGCTATAAAATTATCCACATTTGTACAACTGCTCACTCATTACTTACTCATCACCGCATTCATCATTCCTCGCTTCCTTTTGTTCCCTTCCTCCCCGGCCACCAACCCACCTTTCCGGGGTGATTCCCCCGCCGCTGCTGCTCTTGTAAGCTTCGATCTCTCTACCTCTTCGAACTTTTGATTCATGCAGTAAAGACTGTGAGATTGCGACGGTATATGCTTGAAGAGATTTCACTCGTCTTGTGCCTTTTGGAGGAGGATCGTCTAGCTGTGTTGCTGCTTTGATCTCATGGAAATGGTCATGGAATTCTATTAAGAAGGTGCTCTTGTCGCTTTCAGATTCACCATTCCTGCTCACGACCGATCCGCTGCTGCTGCATCGGCAATCAAGTTGTGAGTCATGTGTTATAGATCTTTGGGTCCAGCTCGCTTTTTCGATTCTTGCAGTTAACGACGATGAAAGCGAAGCTCGGAAGGCTTAGAATACTGGACGAAAAAGTATACGTGTTGTTGTGGAGAAATTAATGTCGTAGACCTGTATTGTATTGCTGCTTTTCATCGTTTGAATTTCTGCAGTAAGTTGCCATGGACCTTGTTGAGAAGAATCTCTTACAGTCGTTGTGCCCGTTTACGCATATTCGTCATTTCCTGCTTTAACCGATCCGTTACTGCTTCAGCCGCCTGTTGTTTCGATCCGATCTTCCGTTTCGTGGATCTTAGGGTTCGGGCCCTCTTGCAGTAAACACAGTAAGATTCATCGCGACGTCATGAACAAAGCTTGGTGTACAGACTTAGGTTTGTTGATGATGTGTTGAAGTAGCGAAGTATCCACCAGCTGTATGTATGTGCTGCTTCTTCGTCGGACATTTTTCTGGTACTTGTATCAATTTGCAGGAATAGTCATTCTGAGACTGAGTTGTTCGTTTGATTGTGAGCAGCATTCGTGAGAATGCCTGAGGGAGGGATGGAACAGCAATTTCCGCTGTACTCAGCGAAGGAGCTAGCAGCGAACCAATACGCGCACACAGAGCCGCTCACAACAAGGGTGGAGGAGCTTTTCGACTGGGACAAGGAGCTTCACGAGCTTGCCACTGTTTACGGCAGAGAGTTTTATCTCGTAGTCTTCCGCTCCATCCGCAAAGACACCGCCGACAGCAAGAAGCTCTATGCCGCCGACGCAGATGCCCAGGAAGAAGCGCGCCTCAGCGGTGGCCTCCTCAAGGCACTACTGCTAAAACCCACAACCCTACCTCCCACACCTCCTTCCTTTTCCGTTTCGCCAATGATCGTAAAACTTTCTATAATCGAATTGCTCAGTCGGATTTCTTGTGATTGCAGTATTGGTATGGGATCTTGAACGAGCGGCGCGAGAGCTTGGCGATGTGCATTTGGGCTAGTCGCGAAGACGCCGTGAAGGCGATTCACAAGCCTGCTCACGTGGTGGCCATGAAACTGGCCCCGGTGATGTATGATATGTACATTCTGGAGCGATATACTCTTAAGATCGATGAGAACCTCGTGCCTACCTTCACCCTCCTCGGAAGTATGCACTCTTGATCGGAGTTGATCGATACCTTCATGCGCTCTTGATCGGAGTTATCGATACCTTCATGCGCTCTTGATCGGAGGTGATACTGATAATTACTGTATAGATTCTTGATTCTTCTAGGTCCATACAGACTAGAAACAAGTTGTAATTCCGCCAGTCTTTTGGCATATTTTTGACCCTAATTCAATGCGAATTGTCAGCAGCATTCACTTGAAACTGAATCATCGATCGGTTATGCTCTGACTGTTCAATTGGCGTTATTCGATTTGCTGCTTTGCATGGAGTCCTGTTGAGTGCCAGTGACTTAAGTTCCTCTGTACCAAATCTCAATCACGTAGCTTTCTCTCTTGCTAGAAGTTATTCATTTAGTTACCTAAGATCTATCTCAAGAACAAACTGAAGAGAAAAGAGGTTTTGTGTGTGAAGAGAGGCAGAAGGAGTTTTACATGATCTTGGCAGCATACTAAAGCAAGACTGTCTCATCAAAATGAGGCCAAACCTAACTTGGGCTTGTCATTAATAGTAAGTTAACGATCCCCTAGGGTATCCACAGATTTCACCTTAAAGCTCCCCCAAGCCTACAATGTGTGCTCCCCCAAGACTAATCCTTGATGACAATGTCATAATCTTGTCTTGTTTAGCTAATTTTGGGCTTCAAATGGTGCAAAGCAGCCATAAATACAGTAATCATCGCTTTTATCAAGTAGTTATCCTTTCTTCTTCCACTTTCTATTTCAAATTTCACACCATATTGTAAAATGTAAATAGACGACCAATTGAGGTTGTTTTTAGATTTGTGGCTCTAAAAAGAAACATCATGAATCTGTCATGACATGGAATCATGCAAATCAACACTGACTGCTCTTGTTAAGAAACAGCTACTCACTAGTCACTTTTGTCATGAGCTACATCATCTACAACAGTTCTCTTTGTACTTTTACTCCATCTTTGTGCTGTGCAGCCAATTCAACAGAACTGAGTTTATCTGGTTACATATAAAAAGGCTGATTCCATGTGAGAATTACGGCGGTCGGACGGCTCTTCATGAGCATACTGGGAGCCCTGAATGGGAATCGATTGTAAATGGGAATCGATTGTACAGTTACTGTAACAAAGTTGACATTTTAAAATGGCGGTGAGCACGAATTCTGACGCCAATAATTTTCTGGCTAATTTGTGCGAGATTCAAAGGAATCTCCGCAGCTGACATGTTGCCGCTCCGGAGCAACCATTGACTCGTCTCAAGAGCCCATGTGGACTCCGACACAAGCCCCATTATTAAACTTGTGGGAATCCGACATGCCCCCTGGTAACTATCACTTGTCGCCCGCCGGAGATAGAACACATGCTGTCTGCCCTAATTGTACCCACCGCGGGCATGTTTTATATTCGCATAACCCCCTTACTTCCTTCGAGCATGTCAGAAATCACTGTATCAGACTTTTCAAAGCAGACTACGACATGAAAAAGTACGAAGTATCTCACAGTGAGAGATTTTACGTACACACAAACCATGTGTTAGTAGACATTGTGGTCCAACTTCTGATCGAGAAAGCATCTTACAGCACAGAATGTCAACTCTGAGCGATACAATCATGAAGCAAAGCAGATTCCCGTTCGTTTTTGACTTTCTGAATCAGTGAAGAAGGCTGATTTTACAAATTGTGAACCAGTGAGAAGTCTCACTAACAACCTAAGTTCCTGAAGCCTGTTGAGATGTCTTCCGATCCATCCTGTTCAATAAGATTTGTAACCTATCATCAGCAGTTTACCATTTGAGATGGGACTGAATCTTTTACGTTCTAAGGTAGGAGGTTCGAATAGCACCAGAATCCTAACAATATATGCAATCAAGAAGACGGTACTTACTTTCATATACGAATTTCAATACACCTAGGATCTTAGTTGGAATCTAGGGTGTTGGTTCGAGGTTTCGTAGCTTATCAAATAATTCTAGTACTTGAGAGACACTCATCTCGATAGTTTGCCAGTACGACACGAGGGTTGTCTCCTTTGCCAATTGTAAGAGCCTGGATTCTCCATAGCTAAATTCCTTAGTGAGCAGGGTACCATACAGTGCATTAGTAACCGCACTACAGTTGAAATCTCTTTCTAGGGTAACGGCACTACATTTCTCATACATAGCTAGACAGGGCGATTCTGGAGGTACATACCGAACCTTTGTAAATAGAGGCTAGAGAAGTACTAGCAGGCTACGATGGCGACAAAGTTAGTTGTTGTGGAGATGCTGTGACTCCATGTCCCGTCCTTACGAGGCGCATAAAATCTGATACTCATCATTCCCCGAGGCTGGCCTGGGTCCTTGCATGGCAGACAGAGACATTCTTCGGGTACATGGAATTTGGCAGTGCAGGATTTGATCGATAATCATGATGGGCCTTCGGATTGATTTGTCCCAGTCAGACAGGGTACATGTTGCATTCAATTCATTAAAAAAGCGAATTTGCAGTTACCGAAGGGGCGTATCAGATTGATTGATGCGACCTCCTTCGCATGCCGGTCGATCGAACTTTTCCAGCAATCGTCAGTGGAATTTCCGGAATGTGGGGATTGAATGACTGGTCCTGATCACTCTCTGATACCGGCTACCTTTTGCAGGTGGTGGCATTTTGACTGTGTAAGAGCATCCTCAATGGACTCGGTAACGGGTCCCGCCAACGGCTCTTACCGTGAGTTCACCAAAAACTCGACCCAACGGTCACGCTACAGCTCCCTTCATCCTGACGAGTCCGCTATTGGAGCTCCCGCTCTCGGCATATTTTTTGGCTTTGCAGGGAGACGCATTACTCACGCCAAAAGGAGTCAAAGGGCTATCCATAACTCGACTAGTGAGGGGGGCCGATATTATTAAAGTGGAAAAATAAAATATTAATAAAAACGAGTGCCAGTCTGTCGCTTGCTTGCCGAGCGCTCGTTTTATATGCCAGAATCTCTGACAGGGGGTGAGAGGGGGCGACTTGGTTGCAGCAGGCTCTGATGGCGGGCGCAGCTGCCGGGCACACCATTGAGGGCGCCTGCGCACTTCCTGCCCCGCCATCAGAAAGGGCCCTGGGAAATGCCGATGGCGGCCCTTTTAACATGGCATCCATTGAGGATGCCCTAAGGTCATATTAGTTAACCCTTAAACCCCAATGGGGTCTAAAACGGGCAGCCCAAAATTGGATCACAGCATCTTTTAGACTTGGGCATCATGAATAGTGCACTTTTCGAACTTGGGCACCATGAATGAACCAATCAATGATGAGCTTGCAACCTCCTACAAGGTTATGTACAACCCCAACCTACCTACCACAATCCTTTCAAACCATAAAATCATACATACAAATTGTGATTTGAATTGTAAAATTTCACTTTTTGAATGCATCATAAGACGGTGACCAGTTTGACATCAAAATATAAGTTGGAAGTTGAGTATAGTGAGAGCTACAGGGAAGATTTTGTTGGAATCAAGCCCCTCGGGCTTGCTTGGGCGTTTAAGGGTTAAATCGATACTTCTGCAAGTCTTATATCAGTTTGAAATTGTTGCAAACACAAAAGATATGAAGGCAAAGCACATGATGAAAATTATGAAAATTATGTATCCTATTGTTTGCAGGTAGATATTAAGCTTAAGCCTAGAGCGTTGGAGCCCATCACTCTGGATGATGAGTAAGTTGGGAAGATGATTTTGGATGAAAGAAAAGGTTTAGTCTATGGTTCATAATCAAATCTCACAAACTCATTCATCGGGACACTCTGTGTCTGCTTTGACGTTCTAGGGTTAAGGTTTGTGAAGTCATGCATATTTTTTGGTCTCAAGATTTGAATTAAGTTTTGGTTGCTAAGCAGTGGGAAGAGAGGATTTCATTGCATATCGTATTTCAAATGGCATTGTATCCATAATGGCACAAAAAGACTATTATCATGGCAATGTCTGTGACCTTTTAAGAGGCGTGATGGCTGACAATTTTTTACTTAACCCTTAAAGTCGATTTGCCTCAAAAGTTCCACAAAGTCTCAAAAATGCCAAAAAGTACCAACATTTGATGTAAGGTGATAGTTTTCAAATTCTGATGCATTTTTAGGTATGTAATTGCAGGAACTAGTACCTAACTTGCATGTGTATGTGTTTATTAGATCTCATTATCATATTCCTTACCAATTGAGATATCATAATTTTTAAAGTTGGAGAATTTTTTTATTTTTTTATTTTTTTTATTTTTTTATTTTTTTAAAATTTTTTATTTTTTAAATTTTTTTTTTTTCCCCTTGTTGTAGAAAGGGTAACCGGTTTATTGAGGGTCAAATAGACCATTTTGGATAGAGAATTCGATATGAGGCTCTTTAGGTTCTTGTTCCTACGTATGTCACGAACATGCCTATGCAATTTCACCCTCATGCAACCTGCAAAACCCAAAGAAATGCTTAGTTATTCACATAAAGGTATGCTGAAACTCAATTACAAAGACAGATCTCTGCCAATAAAAAGGACATGTGAAGAATAATTGGATCAAAAACCCAAATGGTGAGATCATGCCTTATTTACTTGGAGAGAAATAACAAAATTTGAAATGATGTGAAATCTCAAATTTTGGTGAATTTTTGAAGATTTAGCAATTTAAATGAACATATACTGCAGTTTGGGCAATTTTCAAATAGTGTTTTCAAACTTTGATTGTAAATAGCTCCTAAAGTATAAGGAATCTTAAGGCACGAAAGGACTTTTTAGAAAGTTATGGGAAAACTCTACAACCTACGAAAGGTCTCAGCTTCATACAAGCTGACTTTTAAAATTCGGAGCAACAACAAAGTCAAAAACTTGACTTTAAGGGTTAATAACTTGTGCACTTCTACAGTATTATTCATTGAATGGGAGCTCTCCTGATTTACCCCTAATGCCCCAAAAATTCATTTTTATTGTTGATTGGGAATTTTGCAGGGTTGCCATGTCTAATTATTATTTTTTTGTTTATTTTTCTAAAAGAAGTATTTTGTGTAGAAATTTCATGTGCAACTTCAAAAAAAATTCATTTGGTCTTTACTTAGAGATTAAATGGAGGACCATCTACATACATAACGAAACTGGGCGATCATTCCTACCCACCAATGCACTAACCTACCAACATCCAAACCTACCAACATACAAACCTACCAACATACAAACCTACCAACCTATGAACTTATCAACCTACCTACCTTCTTTTATGTTTTTTGGATTATTTAGATTTTTTTAAATAAAAAAATAAAAATGGGAATATATAAAAATTATAAACAAAATACTAAAAAATGGTAATGGTAAACAGGGGATACTAGTTGAAAAGTACCATATAAAGAGCTTCTCCGTCGAGACGACATGGATCTTACTACTTTAATGATAACTAAGAACAAGATCCTAGCACAATCGATGAAAAAATCTTAAAAAGATAACACACATCAGTTTCAAAACGGTGGTTTTGAGACTCCTTGGACTTGTAAGAGATAAGCCTACAATTTTTAATTTTCTTGGATGATAATCATTATCATGAAGAAAGTTGTGATAGAAAAGCTTGAAGAAATTAAATGTAAATAAATAAACTATCGAAAGAAAGAACCCTTATAGTTTGTTAAGCCGAAGTTTATCACCTATGTAATTAATTCCTACGTTCACAAAGTGATCAATATAAAAAAGAATGAAGTGTAAATATGAATTTTTAATTCCTAAATGACATCTAATTAGAGGCGATAAGGATATCGTAAGTAACTTAGGTCTTAAAACCTCTCTCAACATAGTCCACATTCACACAAATTTGATAAAACTCCACTTCTCTTCTTTAAAAGTATATTAGGTTAATTATCGGAAAATGTCCATCATGAAATTTTCTCAAAGTAGAAACTCTCAATCTTGTTGAATTAACGATGTGATTCTTTATCGGTACGGCTGCGTTGAAAATAGTGACTCTAATAGGTATGTCTATTTCTTGAACATTAATAGAACTCATTGTTAAATTTTTACATTTCTTGTAGGGAAGTGTAAGAGGATATCAATGCACCAATAAATGTGTGATTTTAGATAGTGTATACGCGTTGTTAAAAAGTCAACGTTCAAAATGAGAGCATGACATTTGGTCATATTGCAAAACCCTCATTTTCAATTGAGCTAGAAACGCTACTCTATGAGGTGATTCCGGGGTGAGAAACCTCAATTTAAAAAATTAAAAAAAAAAAAAGAAAGAAAGAAAGAAAAAAGAAACGTAAAATGTTCTAAAATTGATGGAACATTCATGTGTAAATTTCACGTTAAGTGAGTGGTTGAATTATTCAAGAGAGACCATTTTCAACTCAACGAAATTGGGGTTGGAGTTAACCCTTAACCCTTAAACGCCCACGATGTCGAAAAACGACATTTTGGATGTACATCTAGAAACTTTGAAGAGCCATATCTTCTTCATCCAAGGTCCGTTTTGGATGAAATCACTTGGGTTAGGTTCCAAATCAAGTCTAGTTTGTGTTGTAAAATTTGCAAGCCCATACAATAAAGTATGATTTAAGGGAATGCACTTTAGTGAAGACAGCTCTTGTTTTTGGGTTTCCAAGCATGGGGCATGTATTACCATCGCAAGCCAATTATGTGAAATTAAAAATAGATTTTCATGATTTTTTTTTTTTTTTTTCATGGTCATGATCTTAAGGTGATTCTTAACAACTTTGTAGTGAGAAGTTTTTTGATCCAAATGATTTTTCTATTGGATTTGCAATGATGTTTTGTCAACAAAAAAAGTGAGAAAATGGATGATATTTGAGGAGCTATATCTCCCTCATCCACCGTTGGGTTTCAACTTAATTTTTTGGGATGGCCTCCAATTAGAGTCTAGTCTAAGTGGTAGAAACCTTAACAAGATCGAAGATGCTTTGAAGATAAGGCATGAAATTGAATGCAAAGGGTCTAGTTTTGGACTATTATTCCTTTGTAAAATGTTTGGTAGGTTTTACCATTGCATGGCTTTTATTTAAGCCAAGAAATTTTTTTGATGAATTTTAGTTGGGTAAAGGACTTATTAAGATGAAGGTGAACATCTTTCTAGTTGGTGATTTTTTCATTGCAATAAGTATATTGGTAGCATTTCCACCTCAAAGTGAAAATGATGAAATTTTGCATTTTGTTTATGATATTAATATGTTACGATCTCCCGATCTACAAGGCCTCATGACTCAAATTTTGGTCCACATGATCTTGAATAAGTCTATTACAAGTTTGTACGGTTGAGATTTTAATAGCTCTCTTGATTTTCATCTATGATGATTTCTATGGAAATGTGCTTTTTTGCTAAAAATTGGCTCAGGCGTTTAGGGGTTAAACGCCCAAGTAAGACCGAGGGGTTTATTTCCAACAGAAAATCAACTTCGTAGCTTTTTTTGTACGAAACTTTTTCACTTATATTTTGATGTCAAACTGGTCACCTTCTTATGATGCATTGAAATTAACAAATCAAATCACAATTTGTATAAGTGATTTGTACTTTGAAAGGATTGTGGTACGTAGGTTGGGGTTGTACATAACCTTGTAGGAGATTGCAAGCTCATCATTGATTGGTTCATTCATGATGCCCAAGTCCAAAAAATGCTGTGATCCAATTTTGAGCTGCCCGTTTCAGACCCCATGGGCAAGAAGAAAAGAAACCCCATACGAGTTGCCAAGCATAGATCTTCTACCAATAACTACACCGTATCGCACTTCCCGTAGCAGGGCTGTGATATCACCAAGGCATGATTGAGAGCTTCCTGCTTCTCGCCACTCTGAGCATACAGACGAGAGTATGCCTCATGAGCCCTTTTTGATTGACAAACTAGCAAGATTCGGCGACACTGAACCAATCATCTCCGAAGTTACTGAAGATGGTTCACGTAGCGATTGGTGATTCTCACTTTACCTTGAGTTGTTCTTTGGAGGATTCCAACTTTTAGGGTTCGGGATGTCGAAACAAGGTTATGCCAGATGAAAAGAAAGCCCATACGAGTTGCCAAGTAGAGATCTTCTACCAATAAGTAGACCTTTCTCTACCGCTTCTGACAGGGCTGTGATATCACTCAGGCATAACTGAGAGCTACCTGCTTCTCACACTTCTGCTTCCAGATGAAAGTATGCCTCATGAGCCCCTTTTTGATTCTCAAACTAGCAAGATTCGGGTGCACAGAATCAATCATCTCCGAAATTACTGAAACTGGTTCACATAGCGATTGTTCTTTGGGATTCCAACTTTTAGGGTTCTGGATGTCGGGACAAGGTTATGCCAGATGCAAAGAAAGCCCATACGAGTTGCCAAGCAGAGATCTTCTACCTGTAAAGTCACCCTTCTGGCAACTTACGGCCAGGGCAGTGATATCACACAGGCACAGTTGATGGCAACCTGCTTTCTCAAAACCTCTGATTACAGATGAGAATGTGTCGAATGAGCCCTTTTTTTTTAAAACCAACAGAATTCAGCATTTCGTTAGCTCAGAAAATCGCTATCCTTAACCGATATTACTGAAGCTGATGATCCGAGAAGTTAAGACAGCGACTGATGGTCATCTCTGTGGCTTAAAGTGTTCTTCCTTGTAAGGTTAGAAATCATGTCGAGATTGTTGTGCATTACAATTTCCATGTGCACGAGGTAGATGACTGTTTGATTATCAAGGAAGAGATGGTCTCGTAACTGAGATTGACTTACAAATCTTTAAGAAGCATTTTAGCGACTAAGTAAGTATCTAGTGAGCTTCAACAGGCCATGGGAGCAGGGCTCGCTTTGTGCTTTTGCAGGGGGGTTTGATTCCGTTTCAGTTTCCTGACGATGATTCTAGTCAAAATGTCTGGTTGAGAGTGTGTATTGGAGCTTGATATAGTGTGGGCTTTTACAATCATGAAGTGGTTTCAGCACTGATTTAAGTAGGTTTCTGTTCTTCGTATGATTCCATTAAATTGTTCGAGATCATTCACGATGAAACTTATATTTCTCTCGTGGAAGACGAGTATTTCTTTAGTGCTGAGTTACCATTGTCTTCGGTAAAGGATGAGACATACGTTTTTGAAGTGATTGCGCTCGAATGTACATTACATTAACCTGTTACTTCATCAGAAATGGCCAATGGCCAGGATGTTGATACTCCTCATGATCAGATATGATTTTACACACCCGCTTTTACATGATTATGTTCATGCACAGATTCATTCATTGCGAAATAATAGCAATCTTCCGAAAGCTAAATGATATAGTGGACATGTGCAACTTTACAAAGACAGGGCATAGATAATGCTAGATGATCATGTTATATGCTTAGGATGAAGATTCCGTACATTTAACATGCTTACTCCAACTGAAACAAGTAGGAGATCGCTGTCCAGCAAGGTCGCTAGTTTTAGAGCTGTTGGGAGACAAAATTGAACATTCAAATACATACACACGATTTTATACAAAAGAATCTGTAAATGATTAGCAGCATGTTACAGACATAGCATCGATAAAAATCTCCATAGCAAAATTGCCATTATGAAAAATACACTCCGTAGATGTACAGTTACAATCTTCGCTAACCTCAGATTCCGATCTGGTTTCGCAATCTCTCGGTAGCAATAATGTCGGCAGGCCACCAATCAGTGACCAACTGAAGCTAATTCACAAGCATCTGCTCTATGATACTGCACATGATATGTACACCTCTGGCAGTCGAAAACCGAGGTTCAAAAACGTTTCAGTAATCTACATGCCGAATCCGAAGACGGCAGACTGGGTGAAGAACTCAGTCACAACGAGTCCCAAGAACCCGAGCATGGCGAGACGCCCATTCCAGCGCTCCGCGCGGGCCGTGAAGGGGCCGAAGCTGCGGGCATCGCTTGACTCGCCATTGAGAATAGGCACGATCGAAGCGTACGTGAACAGTTGCACGACAGCCAGGAAGTAGAACAATCCTGGTTGGCCAGCGCCGGCGACTTGCTGCGCCACTGTGAGCCCAGTCATGCGCTCGGCCACGAACGCCCACGCGAATCCCAGCATGGCCAGGCGGGAGTTGATGGTCTCGGGAGCGGCGCCGTCGAACGCAAACAAGCTGAAGAACGACTTGCTGCCGGTCTCTGGGCGGCGCTCGACCTCGGGACGCGGCCACTGCCTCGGTCCTCCGCTCACTGGGTCCATGCCCGTCACGTACTCCTCGCCTTGCTGCGGAATGTCCTCCTTCGTGATCGTCGTCTTCGTTGCCTTGTCGACCTCGCTACCCAAGTCGGCGCGCACTCGCCCTCGGAGCGATGTCGCCAACCTGGGCTGACTGCTCGCTACTCCTGCGCGCTTGAACCGGGTCTGCACTGGGAGTGCTTGCAAGCCTCCGAGCATAGCAGAAGTGGACATCATCATGGCCGCCATAGCTCACAAACTGCAGATATCAATACAAAACTGTGCAATGAAAGATGGCTTGATCACTGTAATGAGAGAAGGTTTCGATCTATACACTCAAGCTGTGAAATGAGAGAATGTGAGTTCAGGTTTGAATGATTTGGAATGCCAGGAGGGTGATAGTTATATATGATGGAGATGCATGAGGTGCATGGCGTGGCGGGCAAGAGGGGGTGCTACGATGTACTGCAACTTTTGCAAAGAATGGTAAGCAGGGGTCACTCGTGGCGGACGTAGCGAGTGACGGACTCGAGGAGTTTTCCGCGACATGTGGATTCGCCATTCTGCATGTCCCTCCGGTCAAGCCACACTGAAAATGCAGCACCTGATGTGATAATATGCAATTTCTGTTGAGAAACTGAGGACCTGGTCACGGTTACTTGTAATGTTTATTTTTTATTTTTTATGTATTTATGTATTTTCATGTAGTTTTATTTTTTATGTATTTATTTGAGAATACGTTACTTGTAATGTTTGGCTAGACATTATACATTTAAAATGGGTTCAATCCTGTTAAAATGGCACTTTGTCATTTGCACGTGCACTTCAATCCATGTGCCATTTTGTCACATCAAAACTTGCATTTGCATGCCTACAAGATGGACGGTGTATCATGTCATATCACATTTGTTTTGTATCACTCATATATACATTATCATTTATATTCTCTAATATCATTTTGAAGTTCTATAATGTTACTTAGTTTATGAGTTTGCCATATATAAAGTTCAGAGTGCAAATTTAATAGAATATTGCCAATTTAACTAAATTGAGGTTAAATTGACAAACTTGTGGAGTTATTCTCTAAAAGGAAATACAATAGTATTAGAATAAATCTACACAATATAAAATATATAACTTCAGAAATAAGCGTGGAGTATGTAGTTCAACTATTTAATTAACTGAATCTCCACAATTTATGCATTTATTATGTGTCTGAGTTGTGATTGAGCTTGTTAGAATCCTTGGCATTGGCAATTATCCTAGTCTATTGAAAATGGTGTTATATAGATCTAAAAATTCTAAATCATTTCATGATTGAATGCTGAAAATGATTACAACATTGATATTATGAACATTTGAGGAATGATATTATACAATTGCGATGCATGTACATACTTTATGAAACTTCAAATTTGTAAAAGGTTAGGCAAGGCATGTACTTCACCCATCACGATAAACATTACCGAATATTTAGAGTGTATTTTGAGGGTAGTTGGGGTAGGCTGGTAGGCCGGGGCAACGATGTAGAAAGAAGAAGATATTTTGTGTACTTATATGTGAGCTAAAATCTTATGAATTGTTTACTTTAAATATTGAAAATAAACCATATTATTTTAAATAGAGCTAATTGCCTTTCGATATTAAAAGTCATGGTCATGGTATCCAAATATTGCACATGCCTCCCTATGACAAAATTGTTGCAATTAGTTTTTAAAATTAAGAAATTCATATATTATGATCAATTGCATACTTTCAATTAAATTATATAAAAGCCACTTTTGTGTTATAAACCATTTCAAACATTCTGCGAATAGTCATAATGCAACAATCTTATGACTATCGGAACCTTCAAGTAGCATAATGAACAATCATCTGAAATTCAAAACAGTTCGTTGGCTGGGGAAATTTTTGATTAAATGCCTCTCGACGAGTAACGTCGGTCGTCTCGCAATACACATTCTCAATGAACAATTCCTCCCCTCGGCCTACTCACAATTGTGTCTACCAATAATCTCCGGGGCTGTACAAAATAATCTCGTCATTATTTTCCTATACCAAGAAATGTATTTACAGTGAAGGACTATTCTGTTTACATGCCGAAGATGGCCGAGTGGGTGAACGCCTCCGTCACCACCAGCCCGAAGAAGCCCAGCATGGCGATCCGCCCGTTCCATCGCTCCGCCTTTCCTGTGAACGGGCCGAAGCTGCGAGCATCACTTGACTCACCGCTCATGATGGGCACCAGTGATGCGTACGTGAACAGCTGCACTGCAGCCAGGAAGTAGAACAGTCCTGGCTGCCCCGCATTCGTCACTTGCTCAAACACCGTCTGTCCAGTCATGCGCTCCACCACCACGGCCCACGCGAACCCCAACATCGCCAGCCGGCAGTTGATGGTCTCGGGTGCCGCACCGTCGAACGCGAACACGCTGAAGAACGACTTGCTGCCCGTCTCCGGACGTCGCTCCACCTCGGGACGCGGCCACGGGGCTCCCGACGTGGGCTCAGTGCCCATCACGGACTTCTTCTCGGACTCATTCGTCTCCTGGTTGCGCAGAATCTCGTCCTTGCTGATAGTCTTCAAGGTGACCTTGTCAACTGCGGCCTTGGCGTCCGCCAGTGGCCCTTGGCCTTTCCCAGCCTCGCACCTCACTCGCCCCGCCAACGAAGTCGCCAACCTGGGTTGGGCGCTTCTGGGCACTCCAGCCCTGCTGAACCTGGAGTTCGCGGGCAGAGCTTGCAGTCCTCCGAGCACGGCAGAAGTAGACATCATCATGGCCGCCATTTTGAGTTGTGTACTGTCGACAAATCAAAGTGCTCACTGAGAAAGAAATGAGGACTCTCGAAGACAAGAACAGAGAAATTACAAAAAATGTCGAATGAACACAAACTTGCTGCGGTAGCAAAAGAATGTTGTATGGACACAAACTTGTTGAATTAGAGAAGTAGTGCGAGTATATATACCGACACGCACCAACTGCAGTGAAAGCCACGTAACACAAACGAGGTGTTACTTTCACTAAAAAGTGCAATTCGCTTTTTGGTAAGCAGCGTGTCCACGAGTCCCGGCCTCAAAAATCAACGAAACTCAAAAGCAATCGAATTACCAGTTGGCGTGAAGGTAGTGATTCACCGGTCAGGTAAATGGAATAGACTGCAGAACTGATGCATGGGTAGGCACGCAGCAGCTAGAATGCCCCATTTGTCACAACAAAGAGCCATATAGCACCTTTATTGTTTGTAAAAATCAACAAGCTCTGAAGATGCATACGGATCGGAGCGAGAGTGATTGACAGGCACCTGCTCTCACAGTTGCAGAAATGATCACGGGCTGAGGTACCATCTGGATTCACTGCATCTGATTCGAGTGCAACGTAACATTGCATCCTGGCGTTCATGTAAAATCTATCACTTTTAACCCAATAGGGGTGAAGCTTGCAAGTAGGCCCCTGAAACGTTACAAGCAGGTACATTTCATTATTTCATCATGTATGTTTATGTTGGAAGTAGTCGCCAAAATACTCATCGTAACTCTGTTTCAAATGAGACTTTGGTACTACATCCCAAGCATTTTTTTATTTTATTATTCCTTTACATTAGATTTATTAGTAAACGTAAGCATATGTTTCAGTCTAGATATTTAGAATAATTTATGGTTGAAACCATCATTGATGAAGTCAAGATCACAAATTAAGTTAAAGAGTAATCAACTCTAGGTTAGATTATTGTTCAGAATCACAACACAACTTAGTTCTGGAAGCAACTATAGTGAAATCACTGAAATGGGTGGAAGCACACTAGGGTGGATCAATATGTACGTTACAGGATTTAAAATCCTGTAATTTGCATGTTCAAAGGCTATTATTGGTCCCTTTCACATTGTAGTGTTCAAATATTGTTATGGATTTGACATAATAGAAGCATTTTGATTACAAATCACTTGAGCTTTAGTGTAAAAAACATCTACAACCTTACACAAACGGCACTTTTTATTCATCAGAAATGTACGTTACGCTGTGTAACATTGACATATAGTACTAAAATGGGGGTAAATATAAATTGCCAAGTACTAAACAAATTAAAGGGTTAGAGAGAAGATCTTCTAAGGCTTAAGATTTTGCATTCATACTCCCCAAAATGTCATCCCCTCCTTACTATTTCTAGTAGTCAAAGTGCCCAAACTTTGACATGGTGTACATCACCAAGAAATTAAAAAATTTTGATTTTTTTTTTTAGGATCCTATAGAGAAAGGTGAGCCACTGCTGGGTGTAAAAACGAGCAGCCGGTTTTTGGCGCTAAAGCACACTTGCAGGAAGTGTGGGAATTTTAAAAAGATGTCCTTATAGTACTCAGAGTACTCAGGCCTCAACTTACTTTAGAAGCAGTCGAAAGTGGCAGATGCAATTTTGACGGCACTATTAAGTTGGACGCCGCCAGGAATGGAATTCCATTAATTTCTCATGCGAGCTTTGGCAGGCTTTTGCAGGCTTTTGAAGATACAATATGCTTTTCAACTTGGATCCGTTGCCTCGCGCGTCGTCTTCCTCCGGTTTCTTTGATCTAGGGTTTCGGTTTAGTGACTGCACACAAGTGCTACGAAGCAAAGTTGTGTGTCGCCGATCTGGGAGCTTGATGAGTGTGAATAGGGTTTCAATTGAGAACAACGTAGAGATCGTTGTTTGTGACCGTGGTTTCGATTGCTTCATTGTTTGCGGTCATGGGGAATGAGCGCAATCGTTTGCGGACTCGACTTGGGATCATCCGCCCGGTCGAAGGGCGATCCGCCGGCCGCTGCGACGAAATGAAATTGACACGCGCGGCGCGGCAGGCTTTCACGATCGCGAATGCGTGCATATCGCGCCAGACTAGCCGAAGCTGCCACCACTGTTGAGAGAAATAGGCGGTCGACTGAGGGTTCGATGGAGTGCAGTGGATTCGGTGAGCGTCTCACCAGCCGAAAGAGCAACAAACTGGCCCGCGCTATCATAGAGGAGTTAGAGGCGTGTCAAACACAATGCGACAAGAGCTCCATCATGGAGAAGGTGTTAAATCATGACTCTGTCTGGCCACATCTCCCTGATTACTACCCCGGCCTTCAGAGGCGAAATCCATATTCTCCTTTGTTAGGAGTTTCCGAAACAAGTTACAATCAGTTAAGACCGCACATTCAAAGGAGTTTCTAGCGCGAAAGGGTGTTCTACTCGATGCCGCTGTTAGTGAAGGGATCGAAGGAACGCGAGTTCTTGGGAGGGTGTTACAGGTGCGTCCTTGCTATTTCTTCTCATAACTCAGTATAGGATTTACGGGCCTTCTAAAGGAAACTGAATATCGCCCAAGCTGTACTTTGGGTAATGGGATCAAGTACCCTCCAGGGAGTCAAGGTCTTGAACTTTGGTGGTTGTTTCACCAGAGAAGAATGCGTATTCAGTTTATGTGATTGCAACTCAATGCGCCTCCATCCTATCAGGTGCTGTACTATGAAGTGTTTGGGCGCCTTGGAATGAGAGATGTAGGACGTTGTTGTTTTATGTCACTTTGAATTGGACGAGGTGTTCTGAAGTTGCCTCATGTTTTGCAGGTGCATCCAAGGAACATTTTGAATGCTGTAGAAAGGAGATCTGGTTCTGTCTCTACCAATGAGCAGTTCAAACTTCTGGAGCGGGCAAAACGACCTGGACTGTCGGATTACGTGAAAGATACTGCGCGAGCCTGGTGGCATGGGAAAACTCGCGTGTCTCCTAACAAGAAAGACGTGACTAGACGTCGCTTAGGGCGAAATGAGTATGTGGTTCATGCAACCCATTACTTGACAGATACTCAGGTTCGAATGATTTCAGTACCTCCCATTACGTTGTCGTATGATCATATATATTCATGTATGTGTTAATGTTATGTAATCTAAATTATGGTAGCATACTTCAAAAACTTCCATGAGGCTATTGTGGTAACCAAGTATACTCTGAGTTACTTTATACTGAAGATGCTAGTATATTTGGAATTGCATTACAGTTAAGCATTACCAAACAATAATTATTATGTACAAGTGTACCCATATAGTCGTTAATGTACATTGAATAGCATTTCTAGAGTAATATGGGTACAAATTACAATCTCCTTCACGTACTGGGTACATACGTTGTAACGACTCATACCTACTAGTGCCATTGTTGTATACTGGGTACTATTCCAGTACTGTTAATACATGCTACCTTCAAAGTTTAGTAGAATGGTAGTAGTGAATAGTATAGGATGTTGGTGACGAAGTACTAACCGTATTTAGCTGTGGTAGTTTGTTACTTTTGGTGTACAAGGGGTACATGAATATACGTTGTTAATGCGGACTTTCGTGGAAGTTTAGTAGAAATAGTAGGGTTGAATACTTTAGGACTTTGGTGACGAAGTGCTATGAGTACTATTAGGATCTGATGAGTTGTCTTTGGTACTCTTTGCTTATAATTTTGTAGATTACAGTACCTTGTGATTTTGTATATGATTAGCTTCGATACAAGCTAGGTACTTATAGTATAAGTTCTACCATGATTAGTACTTCTGCCGAATCGACTTGCTTACTCAATGTACTTTTGGTATATGCTGGTAGAGTGACCCACACCTGGTCAACTCAGTTTACGCTTGGATTTCAATGCAGGCCCAACTATTCATCAATTTCAGGGAAGCACATCCGGAGTGCCGTCTCTGACAAGAAAAGCCTTTGAAAAGCTAAAGCCATGGTATGTCAAAACCCTCAAGGATCAAAACAGCTGCTGTTGTATCAATCATGTGGAGATTGACTTGCTGAGGGATGCTTCAAATACATTTAGAGATTCTTCTAGTCGCTCTCATTGTCATGTGGGTTGCAATTGTGATCACACTTTGTATGCGGTAATCTTGATGGCTGTTGCGCATCATCACTTACATTTGACCGCATTACTTCATTATGGCAAGCGTGTGTTTGTTCCAAAGGGGAACTTGATAAATGGTATAATCTTGCATGTTTGATGGGTACATGCGCCGCGCTTGTGGTGTTAGTGGCTTACAATTTTGTCCACAAGAGTTGGTCATTGCTCTTGATATGTTGGTCAAGTGGAGATGCTTTGAGTATAAGGTTGTTGGTAGACATGAAGAGATTGGGCAGGAGAAGAAGCGCATTCATGAGGTATTTAAGGAAACGTCTCCAGGTGAGTTTGTGGTTTATTTGAAGAAGAAGGTACAACGCTTGTCACTCACAACTTCATAGCCAATTGGCAAGATGGTGAGTGTAGAAAAATGATGGAGAATGTACCACATGGGGTTTTGATATCGCACATTGACTTTGCTGAGAATTACACCTTTGCGATTCAGAATGAAATACAATCCATGCATTGGTTTAGTACTTCAATAACTATTCTTGTGCATATCACCTTGTATAGAGCGCCTCCTACAGAAGAAGGGGCGAATGGTGAGCTTATTAAACACACTCACTACTACATTAGTGATGATAAGAAACATGATTCGTTATTTGTACAACATTGTCTTCTTCGGCACTGGGATTGGGTGTTGTCTACAGGTTGCAGGCCCACCGAGCATTGGATCTATTCAGACGGCTGTGCCGGACAATTTAAGGGATCACGCGCCATGTACTTTGTGGCACGGTATCCAGGGCTCACAGGATGCACAATGCGATGGAGCTTTTTTGGTAGCGGTCACGGAAAAGGTACCACCAACAACAATTTTGGTGACATTCAGTTGAAGTGGGCTGCTTTCAGTTGACCATGCAGTATCCTGGGTTGTTTATGTTTGTACTCTAGGTATATGCAGAGTATAATACGTGGTTGCATAGTGAAAACTGTACATTTAAGTAATATCTGACTTGTACTAACTAGTACTAACTGAGTACTAACTTTTACCAAGAGTTTATAATCTTTGTAGGAGAGTGGGGCGGAGTCAAGCGCATGGTTAAAAGGGCATTGCGAACCCATCAAATTCAACATCCGGAGGACGAGCTGGCCAATGGCCAACAGTGTGTCAATTTTTTGAAGACAAAATTGAGTCATCGTGTCCCAAGCTCATCAGACATTTCGAGGGAGGTGCCCATATCACGGGAGTTTTGGCACATAGGCATTGGGGACGTCGACAGAAGCAACGAGTGGAAGTGTAAGACAATCCCCGGTTCCCGGTTCCATAGCATCCTTGGATGCTCACAGGCGGATCCGACACTTCTCATGGTGCGTGATTTGGCATGCTTTTGTGCCCCATGCATTAACCAGGAGTGGGTGAATTGTGAACAGAAGTCTCATGTCGCTCCATGGCGCGTGGTACGACTTAGGCCAAACAATGTCGTGGTTGTCCAGGGAGCGGATTGATCGCGCATGATGACCCGCACGACTGGGTTCACGATGGAGAGGATGAAGAGGAAGTTAGCAGTGCTGATCTGCTCCAAGTCGGTGACAATTTCATGATTCCAGCGCCTCCTGGAAATCATGAAGGGGACGAATTTTATGTGCTACAGTGCCAGAAGGCAAAATATGAGATCGAGGAGGACTTTTCTTGCGGACAACAACTCCAAGGCAAGATCAAAGACAAGATTGAGGGGGGACTCCAAAAGGAGACCAAGATAAACTAGAATTGAGGGGATTCCTCACACAAGACTCAGAACGACACTCAAAGTAAGAGAATAGAGAGTAGTATTGATAACTGGAAGAGTAGGTACAACTGGTGTTGAAGAGAGTGAAGAACAACGACCTTCAACTCTCTATATATACTAGGCTAGAAGAAACTTCCGGAGTAAGGTCCTAGAAGCTCCTATGGAACCTTCCGGAGACTCGTGGGAGCTTCCGGAATCTAGGAAGGTCAAGCGGAACGTTCCGGAAACAATTGGATCCTTACGGAACCTTCCGGAAGCTTAGAGAACCTTCCGGAAACTACTAGAACTATCTGGAAGCTTGTGGAAGCTTCCGGAAACTACTAGAGCTATACGGAAGCTTGAGGAAGCTTTCGGAAACTAGTGGAAGGTTCTAGAACCTTCCAGAAAACTTGAACTTGCAAAATATACGGAATCTAAGAAATCTTTGAGAAGTAGGGCTGATCACGGTAAACTCATGGGGTGTGGATAATACCGAGTATGGTATGTCCGTGACAACTTTCTGTGTCCATGGGGGGAGGACTTTGAGAAGGGTGACTTTGTGGTTGCAGACACATACTACCAAAAGTATGGTAGAGGGTCAAACACGTATGTGTACCTTGAGGAATCAAGATTGGCGCATATTCCAGCCCACCTTGTCAAGGCAATTAAGTTTCCCATGATCTTGCAACCTCATGTCCTGAGGGGTGGTACTGCAGTTTACAAGATGTCAGCAGAGACTCTTGACATGATTACGCAAACGCTGCTGGTGTGGTGGGGGAGTTAATTCTCGGAATTTAGATAGTACCCCAATTGTTGGGTTTGTGTACTTTTAGTACAAAAACAATATTATTTCAGTACTTTTATATGGAGAGGTCACACAACAGCATCTACTCACATTCAATACAAAGCCACATCTACTTCGCTTTGTACTACTGCAATTGAAAATCATACTGAACATTATAGAAAATGGAGTCTTTTGTGTACTATAAAAGTGAAGGTATATGTATGCACAAAATTGTACAATGGTAGATATAATCAGCAGTGTTTTGAGTAACTACGCTGTACACTGAAAGTAAAATTATGATCGCACTGGGTTTCTACAGAATGGTCCACCACATCGGCAAAGACCGCTCTCGGTGCTGCTATCTTGAAAGTCTGTTCCATAGTCCTGAAACGCAGACCACGGACTATGGATTACAACAACATTCAGAGTGCAATAACTTAAAACACAAATGAAAAAAAAAACATGGAAAGGTTAAAGCATACCCATGTGAGTTCCTCGTATTCATCAATGTCTCTTACGGCAAAAAACGCAATGTGATATAGACGGGGGTCAGCTTCGTCAATCTTCACTGGCATGTCCACCAGGTTAGGAACCTCGCACATATGGTTCAAGAAACGAGCCACATTCCCAAACATTAGGGCGTCTTTTGACAAGGCGGTGGCGTCGCTACTGGCTGCTTCTGCCCTCCAATCTGCATCAAGGCTCATGGAATACCATCCATTATACGGTTTCACATTGGCTCTTTGAATGGTCTCTAGTTCAGTACAAATCTCCCCATGATACTCTAGGACAAACTGACCCTTCGCTATACGGTTCAGAGTTTTAAGACCCCAACCCCGAGGCCCAGTCCAGAACACCGACAACTGCAGCTGTGAGCCTTTCTGAACTAGCCTATTCCGACATGCTCCATGACATAGACAAGTTATGTTGCATTCAAAAATAAAAGGTCTTGGACAAGGTTGTCATACCGGGCGGGCACCCCGCCCGCCCGTCCGTCCGCCTTGTCCGTCCGATAGAGCTCTCGCTCGCCCGATACGGTCAAACCTCTGTTGACTTTAATTTAGGTAAAAAACGAGGACGTGGCAAGGTTTGGGTAAAAAACAAGCCACTTGGCCGCCACGTATGCGCCACGTAGGGTGAGGGCGGGCGGGTGGGTGAAAGGGGTTAGGGGGGGGGGCGGGGCGGGGGGGGGGGGGGGCGGGGGGGGGAGGGGGGCGGGGCGGGGGGGGGGGGGGGGGGGGGGCCGGGCGGGGAGGGGCGGGGCGGGGGGGGGCGGGGGGGGGAGGGGGGGGCGGGGAGGGGGGGGGGGGGAGGGGGGGGCGGGGAGGGGGGGGCGGGGGGGGGGGGGGGGGCGGGGAGGGGGGCGGGGGGGGGGGGGGGGGCGGGGGGGCGGGCGGGAGGGCCGGGCGGGGGGGGCGGGCGGGGGGGGGCCGGGCGGGAGGGGGGGGGGGGGGGGAGGGGGGCGGGGCGGGGAGGGGGGGGCGGGGGGGGCGGGCGGGGAGGGGGGGGCGGGGAGGGGCGGGGTGGGGGGGGGGGGGCGGGGCGGGGGGGGGGGGGAGGGGGGGGCGGGGGAGGGGGGGGGCGGGAGGGCGGGCGGGAGGGGGAGGGGCGGGGAGGGGGGCGGGGGGGGGGGCGGGAAGGAGGGGGGCAGGCGGGGGGGGGCCAGCGGGGGGGGGCGGGGCGGGGGGGGGGCCGGGCGGGGGGGGGGTGCCGGGGGGAGGGGGGGGGGGGGGGGGGGGGGGGGGGGAGGAGGGGGGGGAGGCCGGGTTGGGCCCACCCTTCTTTTCCTTTACCACACTCCAAGTGCCTCCACTCCCCTCCCCTATAAAAGCCAAGTTGATTCATTCTTCACCTCACTCCACTAGTTGCCAAGCACTACTTCTTCATTGAGTTAGTGTGGGCACTTGGTGGGTGTTTTTCAAAGACGAGGAGGAGTTTTTCGCCGTTTTTTTCTCGATTCGAAATGGAGGGTGAAGGGAGCCAAGGTTCCAAATGTGCGACACGGAAATCAAGATTTGGAAACCCCCCTTGACCGTCGTGAAGAAATAGAGGAAATTCCAAAGGAGACAGAATCTACAAACCCTTCTTCATCGGGATCACGGAAAAGAAAGGGAAAAAAGAAAAAAAGTAAAGGGTCAAAAAAGAACAATTCGATCTTGCTACAGGAGGAAGAGACACCACTTATGCCAACCGAGGAGTATCTCGAATTTGCTCGACGGAGTGGTATACATTTCTATGAGATACGAACTATGGCAGATTTGCATAGGTCTTACCTTGGGGCGAATGAGGAAGGGTTTCACAATTTGTGTCACGATCTTCACCAATACCTGGAGCGTTGTTTTGAAAACAATTACAAACTTTGTGATTGGACCAACTTCTACGACCACGGTGCATGGTTGGACCTCAGAGTGGTAGAATTGACTACCAACACCGTAGACGCATGGACGTATATTTCGGGGAAGAAATTGACAGACAAGAGCAAATGGACAATTGAAGATGACGAACTAGTTCCAAAGCTAGATTTAGTGAAAAGTTTTGGTCAAACCTTTTCGAAAGCTCGTGGGAAGAGGAATGAGAGATGGAAATTAAAAGCCGAGGATGTTCTTATGTCTCATTGCAACAGTGGAACTTTCAAGTGGCTAGAATCAACCGTTACCGTGGTATCTATGCCAGGACAACGTATCCAAGGTGGATATGGGAAGGTTACTAAGGTGGTGCTTACAAAACTTCAACATATTCCTAGTTGGATTCCATTCGCGCGTAAACAATTGACGAACGTGAAGAACGAGAGGGAGAAGCGGATGGCAATCGTAAATGAGGCGGGTGGATGTCCATAAAAAGCACCGGAATCATCGGACTATCGTACTTGCATCCTAAAACAATGGATGGATTTTCGCTATGGTGGAACGGAGGTAGCTTCAAAGATTTTGACATCCATATCAATCAAAAATCCCAAATCACTTGGAATACGACGACATTCCAAAAGAGCGAAACTCGTGGTTATCCGATAGACAACTACGTTGGGTTGTAACATTCCGTAAACGACGACTTGACTTGGCATTGTCGTTGCTTGTCATTAATGGAAAAGTGTCATGAACACAATTATCTCCACAACGACATTACTCCAACCAATGTTCTATTGCATTTCGATGATTGGAAACTAGATACGGTTTACATCGGGCTTTGTGATTGGGGATTTCAAGTCGAGTGGTGGAACAAGCGCCATCCAAGTATGGATTTGCGAAGCAAGAGAAGTTGGATGAAGAACGCAAATGGCGAAAATGGGTGGCACCGGAATCATGGTTTTTGTATGGTCCACGCGTTCGACAATCCCCTTGAGGTTATGGAATGCAAACACATATATTCCAAGGCGACCGATGCATTCTCCGCCGGGTGGTTAGCGCAACACATTTGGCAAGAAGAGTACGATATGAAGTACTTTTTGCCACACCGCATAGACCGCGCCATGAATCACGAGTACCTCACGTTCAAATTAAAGGCCTCCAGGACCCGATGATGTGTCCAAAAGGTTGACCGTGTCCGATGTTAAAGAGGCCTTGGAAAAGTATCCATTTAATTGGACCATGCCCATGTGTTGTTTCCGTACTTCAGCTATTTAGTTTAGCGGTCCCCAAAGTTAGCGTGTGCCTATTGTATGTAGAAGGATTGCATGGATAATTACAATACTATATGTACTTCCAATTGTGCACATACATATAATATACGCAGCAACTTCTCTTATTCGATGCATTTGTACATCTTCGTATGACATATTTAATTGCATTGTTTTGAGTTGGGTGCACATATTTATTGGTTCCATACCTTGCCAAATACCACTCAACCTATGCATGAATCGGTTTGTAAATACCACGAAAAAAAATATTTAGAAAATCAAAAAAATATTTTTTTAAAAATTAAACAAAAAGAAAAAAAAAGTAAAAAATTAAAAAAAGTAAAAATAAAGAACGCCGCTAACCCCCTAACCCCCCCCTTACCCCTTAACCCCTCTCCTAACCCCTCTACCTTGCCCCTACCCCTCTACTCCCGCCCCTAACCTCCCCCTCCCCCCCCCTAAAAAATATTTTAAAAAATCTTTAAAAAAATTAAAAAAATTAAAAAAAAAACCCCCCCCTTACCCTCTAAACCCCCTCTAACCCCCCAACCCCCAACCCCTAACCCCCCAACCCCTAACCCTCCCCTTCCCCCCCCCCCCCCCCCCCCCCCCCCCCCCCCCCCCCCCCCCCCCCCCCCCCCCCCCCCCCCCCCCCCCCCCCCCCCCCCCCCCCCCCCCCCCCCCCCCCCCCCCCCCCCCCCCCCCCCCCCCCCCCCCCCTCCTCCTCCCCCCCTCCCCCCCCCCCCCCCCCCCCCCCTCCTCCCCGCTTGCCCCTCTCTTCCCCGCCTCGGCCCCGCCCGCCTTGGGAATCCGCCCTGGCTTGGTGCTAGGGTCGGTTGGGGGGGGGTCCAACCACTATATAAGAGGCGGACTCCCCCATTGTAACCCGCCCTTTCTAGCTCTCAAGATCCACTTCTCTTTGTGAGGTTGGATTGGGGATCGGGAAGGGCGTTTGAGCACATTTGGAGGAGATTTTCAAATTTTTTCTACAACGATGGCGACACCAAAGCGATCCGCAAGGAAGAAAAAAAGACAAAGAACGAGTGCGACAAGGAAAACAAGAAGCGGGCCCGTCTTCATGTGTTAAATAATCCGTTAAAATTGGCATTCGTGAGGTCAAAGATGTAGCTGACCCATGGGATTTTGACCATGCAAAGCAATACATTGAGTGGTGCCACATCGACAAATCCTTCCAGCCTGAACGCCATGTTTTACACTTGAGAAGCAACAAGGCCAATTTGCGCTACTGCACCAACCCGGAGTTCCTTTCCCGATGTCTTCAAATTTACCAACTCCTTTACACCACGAAGTTACCAAACAAGAACCAGGTCGGGTTATATTTAGTGCGCGGCGTTCATGTGGAGATCATTTTAAAGAAGAGGTTCGATTGGTCTCTTGTGAAGGGTTTAGAAGGCAAGGCTCGAGCACCACGAGTACAAAATGGTTTCCCGGCTTTGGAACTTGGGCAGTAGAGGATCCTGGGTGGTTTCCCACAGCCGACAGACCTACGGAAATAGACCCCCATAACCATATGTCTGACTCCCCGCTTGATTCCGACTCCGATGGCTCCCACGAGATAGTTTTACCTCGACGCAAAACGATGGAAAGGAATAAGCGAAAGAGGCTAGCTCGATCATTAGAGCCTATGCCCATGGCTTCATTGGCCCAAGTAAGACAACCAGTTCCGGTGCAGCTACTTCCCAACATAGTAGATGTGGAGATGGTTCATGCAGTTGGGGGAAACATTGAACCCCAAGAAGTGGAGGTTGTTGTGGTGGGGCGTGCGTGGATGAAATTCCACCGGTAGATTTGTCTGTCGAGATGGAGCATTTTGATACAAGAGAAGGCCGATTCAGCAATTGATGGCAGAAAATCAACGCTTGAAGGAAGAGAATCAACGGCTAAAAGAGGACATGCGGAGAGCTAGCGACGAAATCTCATCCAAGCAAAGACGTATCATGGAGCTTGAGGGGGCCATGGCAAAAGGGAAGGGGGCTTCTACATCACAAACACGACCTAGTACATTAACTAGTCGAACGGATTGGTCATAGGAAGTGTGCTTGACTCCTTGGCATTCGATAATGCAGATTTCAACGAAGGATTAGGCTCGCCTGCAACACCCCTTGAAGTTGATTTGGTAGATGTTCGACCAGATAATGAGGTATTAGGCTTGTCTGCAACACCCCTTGAAGTTGATTTGGTAGATGTTCGACGAGATAATGAGGTCTTGAAGAGTCGAATGAATCGGATGGTGAGCAATACTACCAAAGGGAAGTTGACATGCATTTTATCCGTCGCCAAGGGTGACCAAATAGCTGAGGAGTTGAGGAAGATCGATAGGACATGGAAGGATCATAACCAAGAGCGGGTATTTGGTTTGACATCATGGGCAATTGTAGACGAGATGTTTCCGGACGAATTGCCAAAAAAACCGGATGGAACAATTGACTGGGCCCAGTGCGAGTGGGATTTTGAAAACACGATGGACATCAAGAAAGGAGCCAAATTGTGGCCAACACCAGCAACGTTCGTGACGGATGGTGAAAATTGTGCGATGTGTTGCAACCCATTTGGACCTGAAGGAGGATTTTGCGTAGGCACTTGCCGCCACGTGTTTCATCCGATTTGCCTGATTGGCTTCATGGTTGTTCGACGACGATGTCCGCTATGTAAATCTCCCTTCCACGAGCGCTTGTACAATCTTTTTGGATTAGAGGATTACATGCCACCGCATTGGGAGTATAATGAAACCAATGCCCCTAAACACAAAGGGAAATGGGGAGAAGACTTGGTATGGAGTTGGAAATTGTCTCTAACTTCTATAGAGAAGCAGTTGGCCGCCCTGGAATTCGGCTGGGAAAGGGATCCGGAGGCAATTACGAGGGCCTGCCATCATTTAATTCCATCAAATGTCTCAAATGCCAATGGCAAGCGAAACTTCTTCTACCAGGTTTACAACGGGTATTGGGACAAAGCGCACAAGGAGTTTCGATTTGGGATTCATCCAGAAGGGCTAAAATGGAAGTCCGATGGAATGATGTATTCGTCGGAAGAGCGTTCCGACCGCGATTACGAGATGAATTGGGCAACGGATGAATCCGACTGGGCAGACCTTTTACACCACCGAAGCATTGATTTTCTGATGGAACAACATAGTCCCCAAACCGGACGCATGCTTCGAGCCATGCAACAATCGCAATTCCTGAGGGATATTCTTGAAGAAGACGGGCCTGCAAGGAGGACTCGATCAGCAGTTCGTAGACTTCGATTGGGCGGGGGTGAAGATTTGCCGGAGGGTACGAATGATGCCGACGCCGCCCAAGCGAAGCAAAGAATGGACGAGAACTAATTGTCGATTTTCTAATGTAGCAACCAAGATATACTTCTCTTTTTCTATATCGTTAAACACTACTGAAATACATATGCTTTTCTTTTGCAAACTTGTTGGCACACTCTATGCATGTGTTTATAATCATATGATCATGTGAATGCTAATTATCATGGTGTCATTGTATGGTTAGCTTGATAAATAGTTAAGTGGGAGAAAAAAATTATTTTAAATCTTGTAATAATTAATAAATTTCTAATAAACATGATAGGACAATAAAAAATAAACATACCGGTAGCGGATGTCAATCCAAAGTGAGGGGGGGAGAGGGGAAGTGAGGAGGGTGAGGGTTAGGGGGGTGGGTAAGGGGGTGGAGAGGGGAGGAGAAAAGAAGAAAGGGAGGAGTGGGGAGGGAAGAGGAGAGAAGGGGAGGAAGTGGAAGAGGAGTAGAATGATGGTCAATCCAATCATTGGAAATCCAAACATTCCCTCACTATATCCGGGATACTCCAAATCCCGGCTTTAATGAGGGAATGTTTGGATTTGTTTATCCCATTAATGATGCTTGTTTGCAAAACACAAGATTGGTGAGAGAGAAGGCAAATTTTTTCAAAAAACTACGTGGGGTGGGTGAGAGAGGAGGGGCGGGTTACGGGGGAGGGGCGGATTACGGAGGGAGGTGCGGGTACCATGGGGGTAGGGCGGGTACCATGGGGGTAGGGCGGGTACCAAGGGGGGGGTAGGACGGAGATGGTAAGGGGGAATGAGGGGAGTGAGTGTGAGGGGGTGAGGATGAGGGGGGGGTGGGGTGGGGTGAGGGGGTGGGGTGGGGTGAGGGGGGGGGGTGGGGTGAGGGGGGGGGGTGGTGTGAGGGGGGGGTGAGGATGAGGGGGCGGGTGAGGATGAGGGGGGGTGAGGAGGGGGAGAAAAGAAGAAAGGGAGGAGTGGGGAGGGAAGAGGAGAGAAGGGGAGGAAGTGGAAGAGGAGTGGAATGATGGTCAATCCAATCATTGGAAATCCAAACATTCCCTCACTATATCCGGGATACTCCAAATCCCGGCTTTAATGAGGGAATGTTTGGATTTGTTTATCCCATTAATGATGCTTGTTTGCAAAACACAAGATTGGTGAGAGAGAAGGCAAATTTTTTCAAAAACTACGTGGGGTGGGTGAGAGAGGAGGGGCGGGTTACGGGGGAGGGGGGATTACGGGGAGGTGCGGGTACCATGGGGGTAGGGCGGGTACCATGGGGGTAGGGCGGGTACCATGGGGGTAGGGGCGGGGAGTCTGGGGGTAGGGGCGGAGATGGTAAGGGGAATGAGGGAGTGAGTGTGAGGGGGTGAGGATGAGGTGGGGGTGGGGTGAGGGGGGGTGGAGTGAGGGGAGGTGGGGTGGGGTGAGGGGGGGTGGTGGGGTGAGGGGGGGGTGGTGTGAGGGGGGGGGTGAGGATGAGGGGGGTGAGGGGAAAGAAGAGGAGGGAAGGGAAGGCATACTCAATACAATCGTAGAAAAGTCAAACATTCCCCCCACTATATCCGGGAAAGTCCAAATCCGGGCTTTAGTGAGGAATGTTTGGACTTCATTACTTTAAAAATACCCGGTAGGTGGAAGAAGGAGCCAAGGGGGGATCCAAGGAAAGAGAGAAATGAAGTTTCCGTATTTCCTCTCTTATTCAAGATTGCCCCACTACAAACCAATTCCCCCCTCTATTTCAAAGTCGAGCTACCACGTCCCAAAAAATGATATTCTTAAAATGTGTGCTATTTTTCTCCAATCCCACCTTCTATTATGTTTAATTCATTCTTCTTCCCAATGCTATATTACAAATAAATTTATCATCCTAATGGTTTAATCATATATTTGATTTTACGATCACAATTTATATTAGGACTAAAGAATGTACTGGTGGGTGGTATTATGTTTAATTCATTCTTCTTCCCAATGCTATATTACAAATAAATTTATCATCCTAATGGTTTAATCATATATTTGATTTTACGATCACAATTTATATTAGGACTAAAGAATGTACTGGTGGGTGGTATTATGTTTATTTCATTCTTCTTCCCAATACTATATTACAAATAAATTTATCATCCTAATGGTTTAATCATATATTTGATTTTACGATCACAATTTATATTAGGACTAAAGAATGTACTGGTGGGTGGTATTATGTTTATTTCATTCTTCTTCCCAATACTATATTACAAATAAATTTATCATCCTAATGGTTTAATCATATATTTGATTTTACGATCACAATTTATATTAGGACTAAAGAATGTACTAGTGGGTGGTATTATGTTTATTTCATTCTTCTTCCCAATACTATATTACAAATAAATTTATCATCCTAATGGTTTAATCATATATTTGATTTTACGATCACAATTTATATTAGGACTAAAGAATGTCTTGGTGGGTGGGATTATGTTTATTTCATTCTTCTTCCCAATACTATATTACAAATAAATTTATCATCCTAATGGTTTAATCATATATTTGATTTTACGATCACAATTTATATTAGGACTAAAGAATGTACTAGTGGGTGGGATTATGTTTATTTCATTCTTCTTCCCAATACTATATTACAAATAAATTTATCATCCTAATGGTTTAATCATATATTTGATTTTACGATCACAATTTATATTAGGACTAAAGAATGTACTGGTGGGTGGTATTATGTTTAATTCATTCTTCTTCAAATAACATTTTATTTAAAAAAATTAAAAAAATTTAAACAACATTTAAAAAACGCAGCACGTGTCCTTACTCCCTCTCCTATCCCACCTCCCACCTCCCACCCCCTTTCCCCCTCCCCTTCCCCCTTTCCCCCTCCCCTACCCCCCATTATCCCTCCCTCTACCCCCCTTTATCCCTCCCTCTACCCCCCTATCCCTCCCTCCCTCTACCCCCCTATCCCTCCCCCTCTACCCCCCCTCTATCCCTCCCCCTACCCCCCTATAACCTATCCATCCCCCCCCCCCCCTACCCCCCTATAACCTATCCATCCCCCTACCCCCTACCCCCCTATAACCTATCCATCCCCCTACCCCCTACCCCCCTTTCCCCTACCCCCTACCCCCTTATCCCTCCCTCTACCCCCCTTCTACCCCCCTATCCCTCCCTCTACCCCCCCTCTATCCCCCCCCTACCCCCTATAACCTATCCATCCCCCTACCTCCCCTACCCCCCCTACCCCCTACCCCCTTATCCCTCCCTCTACCCCTCTCCCCCTCACCCGCCCCCCCACCCGCCCCCCCCCACCCGCCCCCCTTCCCCCCCCCCCCCCCCCCCTACTCCCCCGTAACCCGCCCCCTACGGCCCTACCCCCATTGAAATCCCCATCTTCCCATCCATGTACCATGGAGTACAACCACTATATAAGGGGCGAACTTCTCATTTGTAACCCGCCCCTCCTAGCTCTCAAGATCCACTTCTCTTCGTGAGGGTTGGATTGGGGATTGGGAAGGGCGTTTCAAAGACATTGGGAGGAGGTTTTCAATTTTTTTTTCTACAACGATGGCAACCAGCTAGCTAGGCGACAATGGAGGTAATGTCAAAATTGGTTCAGGCAAGAGAATAGAGCAAAGAATTATTAAGAGGGTTTACATGATATACCAAATTGGCCACTAGAACCTTCATCCTTTAGGCTCGAATGCGATGGGAAGCCAACGGAGGACAACAAGAGAGTGGAATTCGTGGTATGAATTTCATGATGATGGGAACATTACTTGTGTTTTTTGCAACACAACATTCACCTACAAACGAATTCGAGCATTCATGCACCTAGGCTACATGCCGAAATCCGAGAAGAGTGTGTGTTCCCTTGTACCGCATCGTGTTCGCAGCAGGTTTTGCAAATTGTGGGGGCATAGTTCCCGCTTGAAATGAGTGATGAAGACATGTACGGTGGAGATTCTACTACACATGGTGCCTCCAACGGAATTCCTAGTGGTTCTTCATGCCATGTAGGTGTTGATACAAACACAGGGGTTGGAGTGAGGGGTGGAAGTCCTCACAGAGGAGGCCGGGATGCGTGCGTGGTAGAGGGACGTGAGAATCCACACTCCATGTCAGCTACCCGAGGCGCATCAAATTCTACGAGGTCCGTAGCAGTACGCCAACGTAGCATGGAGGAATCTTTGAACACCGCGAAGAGAAGAGAATTGGATGAAAAGTGGGCAAATTGTTTCTATAACGCAAATATCCCATTCAACGTGGCCAGGAACCCGTTTTTTATTGAAGCGGTTTTAGCAACTTCCAAGGCGAGGTTTGACTATGTTCCTCCATCTTATCACCAATTCAGGACTAATCTCATAGAACCCAGCAGATTGCGAGTCGAGAAGGAGATTGAGTCAAGAACTGGATTTGCAAAATCCGCGTATGGGGTGTCCATATGCACCGATGGTTGGGACGATGTTAATCGTAGGCCCCTCATGAATGTGATGATGACGTGCCCACCTGGAGATGTATTTCTAGGAAGCATTGACACCACCAGGGCGGACAAAATCACGACGTATATAGCAAACAAACTCAAAGTATTCATTGAGAAGGTGGGACCTAAGAATGTGATCTGCGGTGTGTACGGATAACGCCGCAAACATGCTTGGAGCAATGAAATGTATAATCGAGGAGTATCCATGGATTTTCTCGCAAGGATGCATGGCTCATGCTTTGGATCTCCTATTGGAAGATTGGGCAAAAATCGACATCTTCAAGGACCTTATCGAGAGGGCAAGAAAGTTGTGCCATTATATTAGGAACCATCATGCAACAATGGCAACATTTCGTGAATTGAGTCCTAAACTCTCAATCCTGTGCCGGGGAGACGCGCTTTGCATGCAATATGTTGATGATGGACCGACTCGTCAAACTCAAGCCTGTCCTAGAGGCACCGAAAGACCATCCCGAGTTGAACTATACCAATACCTTGAGGGACAGGATGGGAGGGGAGCGGGCAGCCACCGCCTGGCGCAATATCGTGCGCACCATTGAGGATGGGGCCTTCTGGCAGCGGTGCAAGAATTTCATTTACATGACGGAGGAGGTTTTGAAAGCATTACGCGTGTTTGATGGCCGAGAACCCGCAATGGGTAAGGCATGGCTCATACTACAAGGATTGCATCAACATGTGACTTCATTCGAGGATCCACCATTTAGCGTCCGACCGAGATATTGCAACAATATTGGAGGATTCATTCAAAGCGAGGAGGGCCATGTGTTTTACGGATCTTCACTACGCAGCTGCCCTCTTGAATCCATATCTCAAGGAGAATGCAGCGCTAAAGCAAGATGGCGTAGCCCTCCGTGCGCTATATCGTGTAATTCAGAAATTAAAAGACGTGGTGGGTGTGAAGTATGAAGACGTCATATCCGAATTACAAGAGTATGACGAAGGTACAGGGCCATATAGCCCCGACATTGCCTTCGACATCCGTGCAATGAACATGCTCCCCCATCAATGGTGGTATAGGATTGGAGATCAGTACCTTTCCAAAATAGCGGTACGCATATTGTCTCTCACATGTTCAGCTAGTTCATGTGAGCGTAATTGGAGTGCTTACTCATTTGTGCACAATAAGAGCCGAAATCGGTTAGGCCCAGAAAAGGCAGAGACATTAGTGTATATCTATACCAATGGCCGTGATTCATGAAAAGACCAGGGCCCGAACCACTTCGCTGGTATGAAGACAATGCCAACTCAGAGGATTCAGACCCAGATGCCCTCGGCCCAGTTCCGGTAGATGAGCCCAACCGAGAGTTCCTATCAGAAGAGGACGATAGTGACATGGAAGCCAATTGGGAAGGTAGAGAGTACCGACAAAATCCGGATCTCTCGGGGTGAAGGTGCGGACCTTCTAGGGGAGAGTAGGGAATATTACGGTGAAGACGATGCAATGGACGATGACCAAGAGCCAATCCGTTGGGGTCTTTGGAGCATGGAGTACAAGTCCTACTCGTCGCATTCCATCGCTGGACAATCGCCCTAATGTCGTCATCAATCAAGCGCGGATTACGATGTGGATTCGAAAACGAAGATTCGGATCATGGGCTAGATCGTGAAGCAAATCAAACCATACCCGCTCATGATGTTAACTACAACCACCCCTCTTTCGGAAACAATGAGGATAATGAGCGAACGAGGAGAAGATGGCACAATTGGTACTATTGGAACTCCCAATACCTATACAACAATTGTGGATCGTTTTGAAGATGTGGCCCCGCGAGAAGTGGGAAATAGCCCAAATGCATCAAGATTGGGAGGGATTGGGAGAACTATTACACCCGTTGTTGCGCCCCAATGTCTTGATCCGAATATCGAGGGGATTCACGATGCATTCGAATTCACCGATGATGTTGACCCTATGCACGCGGATATTCCGGTCGTCGCGAGCGCCTCTCTGGGCTAAATACACCTACACCAAATACTAGTGGAGGAGCAACAAATGCTAGTGGAAGAGCTTCCCAATGGATGGGTCCCGTGGGAGGCCTCCTATTATCCCTATGCCGCCTATCCATCATCCAATGGGACAATACCACCAAGCACGTGGAAGAAACGGAGCTAGAGGACGTGGGGAACTAACACTCTAGCGGAAACATAGACCGCGGAGGGTTTGGAGGCTCAACATCCACTACAAAATGGATACGGCCTAGAGGCATTGCGATAATCGTAGATGGAGGGGGACATAATGTTGGCGATGTCTTGTCTTCCAGGCCAAGCAGACGTTGTTCATTAGGAATAGGGGGGAGGAACCCAAACACGGTAATTGAACCATTCGTGGACACATATGTTCCTGGTCGCACTTCATCAACACCAGCTTTTGTTGTTCCTAGAGGACCGCCGGTGAATTCGGATGGGGAGTGTCCCAGAGCAAAGAGACACAAGGTTATTAGACTTGAGGAAAATCTATACGGCGAAAAAATAGCCCTTCTTCGCAATGAGTCTACTTGTTCTTCAAGTGGTAGCGACGACGACAATGATATTGAACGTGGCAACAACGACGACGACGACGATGATGGTGACCCACAGTGCGATGAGGCGCCCGATGATGATGACGTTGTTTTCCAAGACCTTATCCGAGATCCCAACATGGAGGGTACATCCACTAAAAGGGTGCGGCGATCAAATCGTTTTAATAAGTAGAACGGACTTATATTATCTATTTGGGTATTTTAGAACTTCTCATCATTATTGTAGTCTTTTATTAGACACTATTATTAGTCTATTATAGTGCATAAGTTTATTGAAAAAGAAAAAAATAAATAGAGAAGTTCGATTATGTGTTGTGAGAATATATATAATTTCCTTATATCTACGTTGTATCGTTATTCACTATGAATTATATTATATCATATTATTATTCATGCTTTCTACTTTTTACTACATTACATTCGCCTTATGTATGAAAAATAAGGCAATTTCTCTTATTCGATGCATGTGTACTTAGTCCTATGACATATTTAATTACATTGTTTTGATTTGGGTGCACATATTTACTTATTCCCACCCCTCCTCACTCTTCCAACCGCTCATATGCATACCTTGCCTAATACCACTCAACCTATGCATGAATCAATTTGTAAATACTACGATATTTCTATTTAAAAAAATTCTCGAAAGAAAAATTCAAGAAAAATTTTTTAAAAAAATAAATGAAAACGCATCAACCCCCCTTACTCCCCCCTTACCCCTCCCCCCTAACCCACCTTACCCCCCCCTAACCCCCCTTACCCCCCCTTCCCCCTAACCCCCTTACCCCCCCCCTTTACCCCCCTAACCCCCTTACCCCCCTTTACCCCCCTAACCCCCTTACCCCCCTAACCCCCTTACCCCCCTTTACCCCCTGCCCCCCCTCCCCGCCCCCCCCCTCCCCGCCCTACCCCCTCCCCCCCTACCCCCCCCCCCCGCCCCTACCCCCTCCCGCCCCTACCCCCCCCCCCGCCCCGCCCCTCCCGCCCCGCCACCAATGTAACCCGCCCCAAAAGTTCACCCGCCTCTCAAAAGTTCACTCGCCCTAACAAAAGTTCACTCGCCATGGCACGATTTCACCCGCTTGACGCCACGATGGACTTACACGTCACATCCTACGTGGCTTTTTACTGCAAAGTTTCTTACCCATGAAAAAATTACACGCCCCCTTCAAACAAGGTGGGCGGGCACGCCCGTCCGTCCGGGACAACTCGTACGTCCGTTTTGTCCGCCCGATTGCCTCAACACGCCCGATATGACAACCTTGGTCTTGGAGTATGTCCACTGCAAACATCTGAATCATCGGATGGATTCCAACTCGAATTATCTTCAGACACGTAACATCCCTCGCCCGGTTCACAAAACTTCAGAGTTGATACCTTCACATTTTGGAAAACCAATAAAAACCAGCATCGCCAAAACTCAAGAAGCCGACCACTGCAAGAAAATCGAAACTCGACGCTGTACTAAGAGTATAGGAAGTTGTACCTTAGATACGACACTGTCGACATCTGCTAAGAGCCCATCGCATGTATAGGCACACTTACCCCCCATCTTCTGGATGCAATCACATGCATCTGGATCCAGTGTACAATCCTGGCCATAGCACTTACAACTCGACTCTCTCTCATTGTCAACCACAGCCATCTCAGAATAAACATCAGATGTAATATAGGTGAATGGGGGCATTGGGCATGGGCCTTCTACTGGCAATTCAACCCGTATTGCCATTGGCTCCAGTCCCCTACTAATATCAGCCACATCAAACCAGAGATCCTGCAAGAAGCTCATAAACAGTGAACACAATTTGATGATTATCTAGCAAAAATAGACGATAAGCAACATACTTATCATCATGTACAAAGGACCTACAGAATGTACAAACAATACATCTAACTACGCTTTTTCCTACCCGGTTTGCTCACCCGCTTGGTGCTTGATGGCTTCGTTGCTGGACCGGACTCCTTCTGAACATCAAAAAGATTAACACTCTTCATTTTTGGTTTCTTATCAAGCGCCTCATCATCCACGTCCATAGCCGAGGCAAAATCCTCCCTGGACACCCCCGCTCTTGTCCTACGCCCCAACTGTGCTTCCCCCGCTACCCCGAGACTCGGTGGAGAGGCCTGATCCATGTCCATTGGAGAGCCAGGTGACTTGCTGACATTAGTGTCAGATGGAGTCTCTACATTCCCTCTACTCTCCTTCTCGGCTTCTTCAGCCAAGCCGACGACCAATGCCACAACTGGGTCCATTACTGCTTTTGGGGCGACCTCCTCAATGCAAGCCTTCAGTGGATCGTTGTTTGCCTCCACCTTCTTGGCGCTGCTTGCCAGCACCGCAGCCTTGGCTGCCACCACCTCTTGACTGCAGGCCTCCATCTCCTTGGTACGTGCTACAACATCCTGGCTGGGCAACACGACCTCCTGGCTGGGCAACACGACCTCCTGGCTGGGCAACACGACCTCTTGGCTGGGCAACACGACCTCCTGGCTGGGCGACACGACCTCCTGGGTGGGAGTCCTCAACTCCTGCCTAGGAATCTCCGCTTCAACACCTGTATTTGTTGCTACGACCTCGACGCCAATAGTAGTGGCCTCCTCCACCTCCTGATTAACAGCCTCTGGCTGTATACTTGGCGCCACCTCCTCCACCTGTATGTATACAGCCTCTGGCTGTATACTGGGCGCGACCTCCTCCACCTGTGTGCTAGCGGGCTGCATACTCGGCGCTGCCTCCTCCTCGATAGTTTTTGGAGCATCTGGAGCGATCACCTTCTTCGGGGTAGCCCTCTCCACCTTCTTGAATCGCTCCATATCAATCGACTTAGGACTTGATGGCGGTGAAGACTCCCTCGTTTCGGGGTCATTCATGGGTGGGTCCGAGTCGCCCCCTTCCTCTGTCTCACCATCAGAATATTCTTCACCTTCTCTTTTTGAAGACGCTGTGTCCTGATCAGACTCTGATTCTTGGGCAGGTATACCTTTCAATAACTCTGCAAAAAAAACACCAAGTAAGATCGTGAGAATTCGCCACAAATATGCATTTACAGTTGAGCCCACATGTGGTTCAAAAATCCTCACCTCTAGAGAATGATGTTTGGGCCTCTTTGCTCTTATGTTTTCTTGGGTTCCTAATAGAGACTCCACCCACTGGCTTGGGACTTAGGATGGCCGGCTCCGGATTTGTGATAGCTGGCTTGGAAGAGACAAACTCCAGCGAGTTCGTTGGTTTTGGTTGTGTCTCCTCCTTGTGCTCCACCTGTGGTGAAACTATGGCTGCAGCGTCTGACGACCCTGGCAGACTTTCTCGAACCACTTGGTCGGATTTTCTTTTACCTATGGGTGGCTTGGCTGGGCTATGTGTCAATGCTGAACATCAAAAACTCTCACACACGAATTAGTACGTCTTTTACTATTAACCAGTACCGAAAGTACAGTAATAGTAGACCTACATGAAGCAGGGTACATACTTTGTACTAATCGGGAAATAAAAACTACCTAATCTAATTGCATTAGACATGATACTACTTAAGATACAGACGACAGTACTCTCAAACTCTATATGTACCAATCACTACCTAAATTGAATACATCAATTGTGCTCAATCATACTCAGATCACTTTCTCAACATAGACTTAATCTATTAAATGTACAGAGTTTATACACACTACTATATCAGACTACCCCATGTGCTGGATATGTACCTAAAGCTACCAATACCTCGTACCGACACTACCACAGTCTACCTTGTCAACAGCTAAGTACATGATACTATTTAAGATACAGCCGACACTACTCTCAAACTCCATATTTGCCAATCACTACCTAATTTGAGTACATCAACTGTACTCAATCATACTCTGGTCAATTTCTCTACACAGACTTAATCGATTAAATGTACCTAACAGTATACACACTACTATATAAGACTACTCCATAAACTTGATATGTACCTGAACCGCTACCAATACCTCGTACCAACACTACCACAATCAACCGCATTGTCAACAGCAAAGTAAACCTACACTTGTCTACCTTGTCAACTACAGAGTATACTCACACATACACAAAACAAGAGCCTGATCACTTGGGCTTACCACACTCTCGCTGGTTTGACTTCAGGAAGTCCTCTCGGTCCTGCAGGAGCTCCAAAAATTCTCCATCGCTGCCAAGGCTGGCTGCTCCTTGCTGCATCTCCTCTGACTGATGCCCCCACCCAAAACTACGACGCCAGCTGGGATGCATCGGGCGTTTACAATTCTCCTGCACACAACACAATCCCTTCCCAAAAACAGAAAATGCGCACCAAGGATGGTACGCGTGGCTGCAAGTAGCCACTATAATGTCACGGTTTGGAAAGCCGTAGTCGCATAATGTACAAGTGCTAAATTCAACACTTACTACTTCTATTTCCTCTTCCTCTACCCGGGGGTACAACATGGGCCATGGATGCAACCCAGAAGGTCGTCCTCCTAGCTTCAAGTGAGAAGCCTCATCAGTTATAGAAGTCAGCTGCTTCCCTTGCAATTCAATTGCCTCTCTCAATTTCAAGTGGGCTGCTTCTGCAACTGTACTGTCCTCCAAAGCTGTCCGGAGCTTCTCCAGACACTCGCCCTTCATTCGATTGAACACACCCACCCTAAATTCCAACTCAGGGTTATCGCTGCACCAATTATCACCCTTCAGCTCCTCGATTTGCCGCTCGAGGTACTCCAAATTCTGATAGTGCGCACTCACCACGTCCTTCGATTTCTTGACCCTTGCAGCTGAAGTCTTCAGGGCGGACTTCTTGTAATCTATCTCCATCGTCAGGACTCTGCCTAGATCGCTCAATTTCTGAATCCTCTCTGCAGCTGATGAGGCAAGATAATCTTCTTGCTTGGTGGGAATCCTCGAGGCACAAACCTCTGACACATCCTGCTCTTACAATTTGCTTATCAGAAGTCAAATTGGACGGCCGATTCAACACTAAGTCCCTCCTCACAATTTCACAATACTTGAGCTTTAAAAAGAAAACACCAAAGAGCTAGCCTCTGAATTCACTTTACAACATTTAAAAAATGAATTACCTTTTTTGAATTTGTTTGGGTCATACTCCGCATCCACCTCCAACTTGATGCTCCCCGAGCTCGCCTTGCTCACCTTCGTCGACCCGTGTCCTTGCGATCTTTCGAGCACACCTTTCTTGGACCCACGCTGTCTCCGTTGGGTTTGATTCACCTCCTGGGCAAACGCAGCCCAGTTGATAGACCCTCGTCCGTTGACGTGCTCGTGCGAGATCCCTTCACGCAAAGAGCACCCCATCTGAAGGCATGTGATCGGCGTCTCTTTGGTAAATCAAGGGGTGAAGCTCCATGATTCTCGCCGAGAATTGACTTCTCTCGAACTTCCCGCCATTTGTAGCCGTTGCGGCCATCTCTACCAATCCGCCTCCCGAAAATGGCTCCCATCTCCTCTTCTGCTTTCGCTCTATGGGGGAACCGCTTCAGATTGATGCCCGTAGCGCACAACCCCTGTTCCGCCCAATCCGCTGCCATCAGCTTCGGTGGTAGCGCCCTGCATTTTGTCATCGCTGTCTCCACATCCACCATCTCCTGCTCTTGCCGTCCACCATCTTCTTCCTCCTCATCGCCAGAGACCTCCTCTCGCACCTTAGCCTCCGGTTTTTTCTTTTGCCTGTCGGTGGACTTAGGGGAGGCAGCAGGCTTGCGCTTCGTCCTTCCATTGGTGAGAGAGCTCGTTCGCGAGTCGTCGCTTTGAAGCGATCTTCGCCGCGATGCTTTGCGCTTCCCCCCTCCATCGACTACCTTTGAGCCTGAAGCTGGCTCCTTCCGATTTGGACCCGCGATCCGTGGACTTCATCTTCGCAAACCCATCCTTCATCGCTCTTACCCTGCACTTGCAACCACCACCAACAGCACGATAATACCCTCGAACTGCCCCTCCGCACACAATCAAGCGCTCTCAATCATCACACATGACTCCTAACAATCAATGCGCTCTCACCCTTAAACCCACCATTCTCCAACTACACCCTTGCTACACCAACTAACACCAACAGCACTCACAACCCACGAACTGCCCTTCCGCTACACCAACTCCTACCCCTCCGCTACACCAACTGCGTAAACCCTAAACCACGCTCTTGCTTTTAACACCCTCGCAATGCACAAGCACTCTAAAAACAAGCACTCTGAAACCCTTACAAAAGCTCGCAACAGCTGCGCCGTCCAAGTCAGAATAGATAGTGATCGGAGCTCTAAACCTCGCAAAACAGCTGCGCCATCCAAGTTCAACTCACAAACACGCTCAATAACACGCTGACGAACACGCTGACGAACACGCTCACCAGTCCAAAATTTGCTAAGGCAAAGAGGGAAAACCTCAGAGCCTCCACCCAAGGTGCGAGACGATACCGGCTGCATCGGTGGCCAAGGATGCAGTCCCTCGCAACGACCTTCCATCACCGGTCGAAAGCACGAAGGTAACCGGTGGCAGCCGGTGCCACGATTTCAAACCATCATGATATTGCGCGCCAAATCTTGCTGACGTAGCTTATCAGATTTTTCAGATTTTCCGCATTAATGCGTTAAATTCCAACTGACACAAACCCCTATTTTAAAACAATGGTACCCAAAAGTACCCAACTTCGCAGGGCCTTCAAAGGTCGTTGACTTTTAGTACATTTATGATACACATTGGGTACAAGTACTTGTCCGTAAGTGTGACACCCTAGTGTGCTTCCACCCAAATGTACATAACTGTTCATTTTGTGTTTGTTTAACATGTTTAATTTGGAATGTATATAAATGGTTACTAGTAGAGGTATTTCATACCGAGATTACAAACCACGGTTCTAGGGATGTCTAATCACCGATTGATTCAAAGTATCGGATTCTCCTCGCAGTCATGGTTAACCCAATTCCACAAAAATGGCTTATATGAGTTATATCATTAAAATGGCACTCCTCATTTTTCTTAACCGCCGTTCATGAAGACAGGACCATGTCACAATACAAAATTTGAAAGTGATATTACAGAATATGAATGATATTTTTTAAATATGAGTGATTTTACAAAAAGAATGTGATATTATAAAGTACGTCATTGTGTAGGTATGCAAAGACAAGATCTGGTGTGACAAAATGGCACATGGCATAGTACCATTTGAATGAAATCGGGGTTTGCTCTCTCGTGCTCCCAAGTGACAAAGCATTATTTGATGCATTAATGATCAATGTACATGTTGCAAGACTCCCTTCTTAACTTAAACTCGATATGATACACTAGTAAGGTTCCCGACTCCCCGTCGTCCCGACGGGGAAATTAAATCTTTACATGGTACTTTCAAAAAAGTATCTTGTGTTTACCATTTCTTAAACCGTATTATTATTTTTTTATTTTTTTAACATAATCCAAAAAGCATAAAAGAAGGTAGGTAGGTTCATAAGTTGGTAGGTTGGTACGTTAGTGGGCAGGAAGGATTGCCGTACAATCGCTTGCATTCCATGCACAAGAGGATCTTCGAACTCAAACTTCCAAGGTCACACGAAGGTCACACGAAGAATGTGGTACTATTCACACAATTTTATCAATGGATTTTGAACGGTACATGTTTACAAGCTCGTGGTTAGTATCTGCATGCTGCCTCTGGGTGTAGATGAAAGACATGCTGTTTTTGGTATGAGGAATTGTAACTGATGAAGAATTCATATCGAGAATTAAGTGTGATAAATCGTCTTATACACTAAATTCGATTTTTTTGCACTTTACCTGTCAACACCCATTTGCAACATTTGATGCAAAACCCATCGTTACACGGATATAGATTCAGGAGTTTTCAATACACAAGATGGTGTAAAATCACAAAAACTTTCAGAATGATGATTAATGCTATGGTATAATTTTCATTAGCACGGAACAGAGTCCAGACTTAGCACAAATTGGTGCCAGCGATAAATTCGAAATGTACAATCTCTAATCTCGACATGGTGGCTAGCTAAAATCCCTCAAACCTGTAGGCAGATCTTCTCGATCTAATTGCTGACACTCCCCTATGTACAATACAGTTTTACAAGTTTACACTACGTACAGGTCAAGACATTTGTTTGTCACAACTGTTCTACGCTTACATGCCGAAGATGGCCGAGTGGGTAAACGCCTCGGTCACCACCAGCCCAAAGAAACCAAGCATGGCGAGCCGCCCGTTCCATCGCTCCGCCTTTCCTGTGAACGGGCCGAAGCTGCGGGCATCGCTTGACTCACCGCTCATGATGGGCACCAGTGATGCGTACGTAAACAGCTGCACTGCACCCAGAAAGTAGAACAGTCCTGGTTGCCCCGCATTCGTCACTTGCTCAAACACCGTTTGTCCGGTCATGCGCTCCACCACCACGGCCCACGCGAACCCCAACATCGCCAGCCGGCAGTTGATGGTCTCGGGCGCTGCGCCGTCGAACGCGAACACGCTGAAGAACGACTTGCTCCCCGTCTCCGGGCGGCGTTCCACCTCGGGACGCGGCCACGGCGCTCCTGATGTGGGCTCAGTGCCCATCACGGACTTCTTCTCGGACTCATTCGTCTCCTGGTTGCGCAGAATCTCGTCCTTACTGATAGTCTTCAAGGTGGCCTTGTCAACTGCGGCCTTGGCGTCCGCCAGTGGCCCTTGGCCTTTACCAGCCTCGCACCTCACTCGCCCCGCCAACGAAGTCGCCAACCTGGGTTGAGCGCTGCTGGGCACTCCAGCCCTGTTGAACCCGGATTTCACGGGCAGAGCTTGCAAGCCACCGAGCACGGCAGAAGTGGACATCATCATAGCCGCCATTGTGAGTTGTGTACTGTCGACAAATCGAAGTGCTCACTGAGCTGGGTCTGAAAGATTGAAAATGGAGAGGAACTCTCGAAGACAAAAACAAATGATGTTCAAAAGATGTCAAATGAACACAAACTTGCTGCATCAGACTGTTGTATGGACACAAACTTTCTGCAATAGACTGTTGTATGAACACAAACTTGCTGAACCAGAGGAGAAGAGCGAGTATATATACCGACACGCACCAACTGCAATGAAAGCCACGTAACACAGACGAGGTGTTACTTTCACTAAAAAGTACAATTCGCTTTTTGGCGAAGAGTGTGTCCACGAGTCCCGGCCACAAAAAGCAACAAAATTTCAAAAGCGGTCGAATAACCAGTTGGCGTGAAGGCAGTGATTCACCGGTCAAGTAAATGAAACAGACTGGAAACTGATGGATGGCTAGACACGCAGCAGCTAAATGCAGAACTATATGGCCCCATTTGTCACAACAAAGAGGCCCTTCATTGTTTGTAAAGCCATCCAGTACAAGGGACTGCATGAAGCGAGAATGACAGGCACCTGCTCTCACAGGCAGAATTGATCACTTGCTCGCGTACCATCCCATGATTCACTGCATTTGATTCAAGTGCAACGTAACATTGCATCCTGGCCTTCATGTAACAACCGTCACTTTGCTGGGAATTAACAACAAATTCTACCGTTAGTAACCAAGTCTGTGAAATATGGAGATTAACTTTAAGGTAATTCAACCAACATAAAAAAGCAATTTTGTGAAAAACAACATAAATATGATGAGTATAATATAATTTCCCATTATGTTTGTTGATTCTCATAGTTTGATGCTAGTTGAAAATTTAGTTAGAGTGGAGCCTACTTGCACTTTAGAACCACAAGTAAAACCATACTTGAGGATTGTCTCTATTTATTTTTCAACATTTATAAATAAAGGGGTTTCATTCCATCTTACAAAGGTAGTAGGTACTTTATATTGACAATCGAGATTTATGGCCAAGGTCTAAATTTGTAAAATATTAAGAGTGTATGAAGGTGTCAAATGCATGGCCTAGATAGGGACATTGGAAGTATCTGATTTCCTTTTCCTTTTTTACCAAAAAGGCTCTAAACATCAAGCGCATGAGCTATTAGGAGCGATTGAAGACAATAATGCATTCATGACCTAAATTCTCATGAGACTTTATTGTTAGCTCAAAAATTGATATGATAAATTTGTAGGGTAAAATTAGTGCGTGTTGAAACATTTTGAAGTTTTTCGAATGGGGTTGGAAGACAATGTTACAACTTCGTACAAAATAAATGCCTCCATGCACATCAGATTGTTAAAAACTGAACCTTCAAAGGTTACAGGACGAATTTACTTAAACTCTCACGAGGAGTGAAACCGTCGGTACAGCTTTAAGAGATCGTAGTTAGAGATTGCATGCTGAATTTGGGTGTATGTGAAAGATGTGCTTAATATTTTGAAGTGAGCAATTGTAATTGATGAAAAAGAATCAACTAGAGGATAGAATGATACTATTCGATCGATGCTTGAAAGATTATACAACATTCAGCAGAAAATTTTTCTGGTACACTCTAAGAAATTTTATTGCACTTGACTGGTCGATACCCATTTGCAACCTTCTTGCTCAGAACAAGATCCATCTTTACATAGATATTGATGCAGAACTTTCCATAGTGGGTTAGAATCAGACAATGCCTCTGAAAGAATCTTACTAACTAAGTTCACATTTCCATTAGCATGAAACGGGATACAGACTGCGCACAAATTGGTGCCAGCGATCGATTCGCAATGTACAATTTCTGATCTCAAGGTGGTGGCTAAAATTTCTCAAAAGTGTAAGCAGCTTCTTCTAAATCAAGTATGGAAATTTCTTAAACTTTCAAAATCTCAAAAGTATTTGCTATTTACAATAGCAGCCATGACGTATTCTGTTACAACTGCTGTGCGCTTACATGCCGAATATTGCCGAGTGGGTGAACGCCTCCGTCACCACCAGCCCGAAGAAGCCCAGCATGGCGATCCGCCCGTTCCATCGCTCTGCCTTGCCTGTGAACGGGCCGAAGCTGCGGGCGTCACTCGACTCGCCGCTCATGATGGGCACCAACGATGCGTACGTGAACAGCTGCACTGCCGCGAGGAAGTAGAACAATCCTGGTTGCCCCGCATTTGTCACTTGCTCAAACACCGTTTGCCCCGTCATGCGCTCGACCACCACGGCCCACGCGAACCCCAGCATCGCCAGCCGGCAGTTGATGGTCTCGGGTGCCGCGCCGTCGAACGCGAACACACTGAAGAACGACTTGCTGCCCGTCTCCGGACGGCGCTCCACCTCGGGTCGTGGCCATGGCGCTCCCGATGTGGGCTTTGTGCCCATCACGGACTTCTTCTCGGACTCGTTCGTCTCCTGGTTGCGCAGGATCTCGTCTTTGCTGATAGTCTTCAAGGTAGCCTTGTCAACTGCGGCCTTGGCGTCCGCCAGTGGCCCTTGGCCTTTACCAGCCTCGCACCTTACTCTTCCCGCCAACGAAGTCGCCAACCTGGGTTGAGCCCCTTTAGAAACTCCAGCTTTGTTGAACCCAGTGTTCATGGGCATCGCTTGCAAGCCACCGAGCACGGCAGAAGTAGACATCATCATGGCCGCCATTGTGAGTTGTCGAAAATCAAAGTGTTCTCTGAGCTAGGTCTGGAAGATTAAAAATAGTGACAAAACTCTCGAATGTAAGAGCAAGGAATATGCAAAGAATGTCGGATGCTGCAAATCGCAATCTGTCAAAGAATGTCGAAAGAACGCAAACTTGTTAAGCCCACTGATGAGGAGGGTGTATATATACCGACATGCACCAACTGCCGTTGCAAGCCACGTAAGGGAGAAGAGGTGTGACTTTCACTGAAAAGTGCAATTCGCTTTTTGGTGAGGAGTGTGTCCACGAGGCCCGGCCAGTGGTCACAAAATATCAAAAGCGATCGATTCACCAGTTGGCGTAAAGCTAGTGATTCACCGGTCAGGTTAATGGAATAGACCGCGAAACCGATCAATGGCCAGACACGCAGCAGCTAGAATGAATGCAGTACTGTATGGCCCCATTTGTCAGAACAAAGAGCTCCACATTCCTTGTACAATCAACAAACATGCATAGGAACTGAAGCGAGAAAGACAGACACCTGCTCTGGCAGAAATAATGACATGCTCACGTCCCATCTGGGATCACATGATTCACTGCAATTGAGTCGAGTGCACCGCATCCTGTCGTAAGCTAAATTTATACTTTCCAATCAAATTGGCAATTTGAAAATCGAGCGGCTTCGGTGCCACTTACTATGAGCCCTTGTGCTCCTTCGCGATGATTAAAGGCAACAATGCATTTATGACCAACACTTGTGAGACTAAATTGTTATCTCAGAATTGATATGATACATTTGTAGGTGACAAACAAAAAAATGCTTCCATGTACACCAGGGATTTTTGAAACTTCTAAAGTGAGAGGAAGAATGTACTACTATTGTTGTAAAATGAATTGTGATCGTACCCACCAACAAGTTTATGTACAAAACTAAAACAAGAGAACATGCTGCATTCTTGAAACAATTGCCATGTTCACAAAAATAGTCCAAATTACAAATTGTATCAGAGAGATAATGTAGTATTTATACCATCATTTGAAGAAATTATGATAAAACTTAAATTCTATTTTAGTATACAACTTTTTAACATATTATTTACTATTTATCCTTAGCTCTTATTATGAGCAACTTTAACTGAGGCATGACATAATGGAAGACGTCAACCATCTCTAACGAAAGCTATTTCAATGCACTTTCTATATATGCAACAACTTTAAAAAAAATAAATGAATTGTACCCTCCAAGAAGCTCAACATTGGACTTTTGTACTCTAAGTAAATGTCACGGTAAACTAGAGCAACTCTAAATGATCATAACTACCATCCCAAATAACCAAATTCCATGAAGCTACCACCAAAAAGCTGAAATGTAGCAAAAGTTATCAAAACTATCTCTTTAAGTATAAGAAAAGTCCATGAGCAATCATTGCAGATTAAATGTGTGTTTAACTTTTCCAATAAGAAACAACATCAAGGTTTTTTACACGAACGTAACTCAATATTTGTGAATGACTTGTGAGCCACACATATATGTAGAAGGCATCAAAAGAGGTTTCTAAAGTGATATTAACACTCTCTACCTTAACAAACCTCACCATGTAATCGCCTTCATAACAGCTAAAGGTAGATACTCAAAAATAAGTTATTAAAAGATACTAATGCTATCAAACAAATTTTCACTTTTCTTTTAAAGATTTTCATGTATTGGTAAAGAAAAATACACTACCTTTGTTTCATACTTTCTAATTTGCAATGTGGATAGATTTTACAAACATGGTGCCTGGTCATTTGAAAGTTGAAGGTATCTTATCTCTTCTTGCTCCGAACGTAAACTTGTTGGTGGGTACCCTACACACGTTTGAGGTAGGCAGTCCTAAAAGCGCTCTGTACCCAAAAGCGATTTGTACCTCATTTGTAGATTGTGAAAATACAGATGTACCTCATTTGTATATAACGCATTTGGGTCAAATCTTACTTAGCACTTTGGAATTTTGTATAAAATTCACAAATGCGAATTACATGTTGCAAATTTTTGCAATCCTCCCGAAAACCTATTTCAAATGTGGTCATAATTTTATTTTGAATTTAGTAGTGCTAAAAATAGGTCAGATCTCTTTAGGACAGTCTACCATATCAGGTCGTGGAAAATGTTTGCCTGCTGCTTCTGGGTATGATTAAAAGATGTGTTCTTTTGTATATGAGCAGTTATAACTAATGATTGCTTTAACTACTGAATAGAATGTACTCCCTCTGTCCCATTATGATTTTCCAGTAGGTGCTCTCAAATCTACCTTTAGAGGTAGATTTGAGAGAACCTATTGTACAATCATAATGGGACAGAGGGAGTAATTGATTGGCATTCATCAATTCGATGCTTCGATAGTTAATACTAAATTCAGCAGATATTTCAACAATCTTTATTGCACTTCACCGGTCGACACCCATTTGCAACAAAAGAACCCATCCTTACACAGATAAGGTAGATTGCTCTAAAACCGACCAGCCCCCCAAAACCGACCTGTAGGCCACCCGTGCAGCCGCTCATGGCCGTTACTATTTTACTGCAGGCAGCAGCGTCGAAATCTGAAAGTGGGGAGCAACTAAATCTGGTAACATATAGTAACATGATTAATTTTATAGATCATGACTGATCATGTTGAAGATGTGCACTTGGGGGATAGGGTACGACTGTTCGGATGGCGTAGCAGCACCGGAGCGAAGCCGCAGCAGCGGCTCATGTTACTGATCGGAGTTAACGAGACTACGGCGCCAACCTAATCAAACATGCTCAATGCAAATCAGACTGAGGATGATGTGTGCAACATCCGACTGATCGAAGAGGTTTATCCTAGTAGATCTATTGATTATCGTGGAGTATTAAATCGTCACTGTAAGAAACTGCGAGATCCAAGAGTGAAGCAGTGCGTGTGTTCCAAAAGTTGCAGATCTATAGAGCTGTGTTCTCGGGCCACAGCTTGTCAAAGAGATCGGCTCTGGCCGATTCAGATCTGAAATATTGATCCCAACGGTAACACTGAGACTGATTTAAGTTGGAGTGTCTGGATCCAGCTTGCGGCCTTGGTATTGCATTGTAGCTTGTTGTGTTCTGTGATCCAGCAGAACGTGCTGTTTTTCTGATCCATTCGACGTGGAACCTTCTGATGTGGAATTGATCGCCGAGGAGAGAGCTTAGTTTTACTAGGATCTGAAGCATCGAACCATAGATCCGACCGTTCAGTGAAGAGTGGTCGTGCCGGAATTTTCGGATCTGGACGAAGGAGAGCAGACCCCGAAGTCATGGAGTCTACAGGAGCAGGCTCGATGGCCGTAGCGGGACCCAGCGGAGAGAAGACCTCGGGGAGCGCCTCCCCTAGTTACGCCAGCGCGCTGAAAAGACATCTGTCCCATGCTCCTATTCCCCGATCCAATGCGGAAGTCAGGGAGGCAGCGCTTGATGCGTGCACAGGAGAGAGAGTCGAACCCGAGTTGGTTGCTGCGGCGGCTCAGTTGGGGAAGCATGCCCCGTTGAATCCCACTCGACCCACAAAAGGTGAAGTATTGCCACCAGATCTATATCGCAGTTGCACTGGATTTTTGTTAAGCAAGACCCCTACAACCTTTACTCTAAAGGTAGAAAAGCTGAAGAAGGAGATTGACTTCTTCTCCAAACGTGCCATCATTGCTTATTTTGTGGGAGGAGTGTCTTTTCAAGCACAACGTGCTTGGTTGAATTCTTTGACCAAAAACAATCGTCAAGATAGCAAGATTGGGAGGGATTTGGGCTATGGATTCTTCCAGATTATCACTTCCAATGAGACATCTGCCCAAAACCTCCTTTCTCTTAACCCACATATTTCAAAGTGGGGAACTTGTATTCTCCAACCTTGGATTGCTGATTTTGACCCAGCCAAGCCAACTAATGCACTTTTGCCAGTGTGGATCACACTCAAAGGTATCCCAAATGAGTTTAGAAGCAGCTCTGAGGATATTGCTAGTTGTATTGGTAGTGTTATTGGCAGAAATCACTCTAATCCTTATCAATCAGACCAGAAAGTGTGTGTGACTGTACTTTCAAGCAGCCCATTTATCACATCAGTGGATGTGTTAAATCCGATTTCTAACAATACTTTGAGGATTGAGGTTGATTACATCAACCTTCCTATTAGGTGCCGGTTATGCATGTCACCAGAACATTTAGCGAAGTCCTGTCATCTGGCTGAAAAGCCTCGAAAGACCTCTGGTACCCAGCAGCGGCCACCCACGGTGCCTGCAGACACGACCAGAGGTGACAAAGATGTGCCCGGACCCAGCCACAGAGGCTCTAGATCGAGAGGTCGATCCCGTCAACGACGTGGGAGAAGCGAGAAGACTCCAGCGATCAACACGACCCAGGCGGCAGATCTACCTGGAGCAGCTGAAGTCCCCGAAGTCCCAGCGGAGGTCGACACGGTGATGCAGCAAGCGCCGATCCAAACCAACAGAGGCAAAGGCCTCAGTTTCGAGGCTTGGCAGCGCCGTAACGTCACCAGGGGATACGACTCGTCTCCGAATCCCTCAGAATTTTCTGATGACGATGAGTTCAAAGCTGCAAAAGGTGTGTGGAAGGTTCGGAGAGGGAGAAAGGAGTCCGAATTCATCCCTGTGAATTCCTACAGAGAAACGAGTATCTCACCAAGTGAAGAGGTGCGGCTACAAAATCCACTCCTAAGGGTTGTCGCACAGGCAGCGGTCTCAAGAGGAGTCGGCAATGATGACTCGCTTGCCTTCTCTCAAGACGATCGAATCGCCACTTTGCCTCCAGCCGAGGCTACTGTACGGGACGGCGATTGGAGCCGCATGCAGCTGCTGGGATCAACCCCGGTCCCAAACAGGCAGTATCAGGACCTGCCAGGAGACTCGTACTCCAACCGACGAGTAGTCAGTGAGAAAGGAGTTCGAGGATCCCTGGCAAGAAACGTGCTCTCCAAAAGCCGATCATCGTCTCAGCCAAGTAATAATCACCTAGACTCTATGCTCGAAAGTGCTACCTTTGCTGAGATGCGGAAAAAAGATCGCCAAGGCTCCATTTCGGCCACTCCATGCAGTCGGAAAAGGTATCGGTCGATTGTGGGAGCCAGCTGCAAGGTTACTAGTGACAAACGGTACATCCCGCTTCACGAAACTATCACGAATGCTGCTCGAGCAATGGCAGGGGCCAAGGCAAGACGGGGGGTCGCGCAAGATCTCGAACCGCGGGAGGTAGCGATCACCGGTGTCTCAAAGACCACACAAATCGGGGAACACGCCGAGCGGTGCAGGAGGAGGGTCCACTCATGGCCGGCCAACGGTAGCGGGAAAGAAAACGTGGCGGCTCGTCCATCATCGGAAGGTGGTCCCCAGCAGTTGACGGCTGGGCGGCGGATGAGAGAGCTCGGCCGGTGAATGGCCTCGAGCCTTGCCCCAATCTCCATGCGGCCGCCTCTCTATCTGGCGACCGAGAGGTTGCTCGGAGTTGATGGTCATTCAATTGACCCTCTCATCTGATTCTCTCTATGTGCCTAACCTTCTTTGGGAGTAAAAAGCTTAGTAAGAAGATTGATCACGACCAATTGTTGCCCATTATTAAGAATTGGATGGTGGAACATGGGCTTGGATTTATTGAGCTCAACAATACGGAGGCTCTTTTTGCTCACGACCCATACCCACCACTTGACTTTCTTGGAGCCTTGGACCCCCCAAATGAGGTTGCCGGTCCAAGTGATACCATGGTAATTACTCCAACCAAATCGCCTCCCCCTCCTATGCCTTGCGAATGAGGATCGCAATTATTAGCCAAAATGTACAAGGCTTTAATGATAGTGCCAAGACTAGGATCATTCAAGATTATTATAGGAGGCATCTAAATAACATTGATGTTTTGTGCTTTCAAGAAACCAAGCTTCGTGGAAGCAAATTTGACCTCCTACCTAAGTTGTTTTGGAATGGAGCTCAATTTTATGGGTGTGAAGCTACCGTGGCATATAATAATGAGTTAAGACTTGATGGAGCCGGGAGTGGTGGCATTGGGATGTGGTTATCTCCCAAGATTATTCATCATATTCATAGTCATGGTCGCTCAAGAGGAGGGGAAGCTCAATGGGTAAAACTCACGGGTTTGCCTAATGGGAATGTTGGAATTCTTAACATATATTCCCCTCACTCTTCGGTTCTTAGATGCCCGTTATGGGAAGAACTTATTTCTAACCTTCCCAACGATTGTAAGTGGGTTTTGGCGGGGGATTGGAACTTTGTGGAGGATCCTTTGGACAAATCTTCCAATTGTTCCTCCGTCCGCTCCTTAGAGGATATTAGACTCTTTTTAGAGCTAAAATCCATTCTAAAGATTGAAGATAATTTCCCTAGGGGTAACCGCATCAAATTTTCATGGGACAATAGGAGAAGAGGCAAGTTGAGAATCCTTGCTAGACTAGACCGCATTTATGTGTTTGAAGGTGGGGACCCCTCGCCGTCTAGTAATTCTTATAGAATCTTTGGTGACACTTCCTTCTCAGACCATTTGCCGGTTTGGCGAGAAATTTGGTTGGGGGCTAGACAAAACTTCAAGTCTAGATATGTCATGAACTCCTATTTCCTCAAAGATCAAGTGGTTAAAGACAAGATTGAGCTCATATGGCACTCACTCAACAATCTCCCTTTCTTTGGGAAAATTAGGAGGGTGGTCAAATTTTATAAGGAGTATTGCAAGGCTAAAGCTTTAGAGAGGAAGAGGGAGGAATTGGAAGTTAGAAGGTTGGTTGAAGAAGCTATGCAACACCTTCAAACGGATCCTAGAAATAGGATGGCTCAAGAGTCCTTATCACTCCAAACTAACAAGCTTAGAGAGTTTGAAAACTTCAAAAGCAAAGGGCAACAATTAAGGAGTAAACTCAAGTGGATGGAAGTTGGTGATATGTGCTCCAAAGAGTTTTTTGCTTCCAAAAGAGCCAAGTTGTCAGCTTCCCATATCACGGCTTTGACCAATGGCAATGGAACTAGGTGCACGGCCCAAAATGACTTAGAGAAAACTTGCCAAGAATTTTATCAAAAGTTGTATCGTGCTAGACCTAGGGAAGAAGGAGTGGGGGCGCAATATAGGATGCTTAGGTATCTCTCCCCTAAACTCTCAACGTCCCTAGGTGAGTCTCTCAAGTCTCCAATTTCGAAAGAAGAATTGGAAAAAGCCTTATTTGACATGAAGCTAGGGAAATCTCCAGGCCCCGATGGAATAGTATGTGAATTTTATAGACTCTATTGGGGCCTTATAGGTGATGACTATACTAAAATGATACAAGATAGCATTGCCATAGGGAAATTACCAAAAGGTGTCACTTCGGGCATGATTGCTCTTCTTCATAAAGGAGGGGATAGGGAGTCTTTGAACAATTGGAGACCGATATCCTTGCTAAACTTGGGGTACAAAATCTTCGCCAAAGCCCTTCAGTTGAGGTTGCAACCCGCTCTTATGGACTTGATTAGTTCAGAGCAGTCGGCGTTCCTACCTCTTCGATTTATTTTGGACAACCTCTTGTTAACCTATGAAACAATGTCTTGGGCGGAACAAACAACTCAACCATTATTATTCCTTAAGTTGGACTTCTCTAAGGCTTATGACATGGTTGACTGGGATTGTCTTTTCAAAATCCTTGAAGCTCTTGGTTTTCCTAAAGAATTTGTAGACATGGTTCGCATCTTGTTTCAAGAGGCGCAATCTACGGTTAAGGTGAATGGGGTGGCCTCTCCTCCTTTTAAAATTGAGAGAGGAGTTAGGCAAGGGTGCCCACTTGCTCCTTATCTTTTATCATCATGGCGGAGGCACTTAACATTATGATTAGGAGTGAAGTTTCTTTGGGCAACATTAAGGGGATTACTCTTCCAGGGGGAGTGAGACAACAAACCTTAGCTCAATATGCGGATGACACTTCATTTACCCTCCTAGGTGGAGAAAACCCCGTAAGATACCTCCTCTACACTCTCGACACTTTTTGCATGGCCTCGGGGCTCATTCTTAACTGGGATAAATCTTGTGGGTATTGGAAGGATGTCAATAACCCTATTCGGCCGAGATGGACTGACAATCTTGGTATCTCTTGGGCCGATGATGAGGATGTTAGTAAACTTTTGGGAGCTCCTTTTGGGATGTCGCTAGACTCTAAAGGGGTGAACGATTTTCTTTATGAGAGGACATCCAAAAAGCTTGCCTCGTGGAGTGCGTCTAAGCTTAACCCTACGGGTAGAAGCGTTATTGTAAACAATGTCCTCCTCTCTATGCCTCTCTTTTTTCTCTCAATTTGGGGTGGGACAAAGCACGGCATCAACAAAGTCCAAGGCCTCATCATGAATTACTTAAATGGAGGGACCTCCCATAGAGCTAGGGCGCGCGTAAGTAAATCGCAATGTTGTCAGCCCAGAGCTAAAGGAGGTCTCAACATGATTGATCTTACTCATGCTACCACAGCTTTACTTACTAAGTGGGTTTTAAAAGCCCTCGAACCCGGGAACTCCAATCTTCACTTCTTACTCAGATTCAAGCTTGAAGCAGCCCAACCCTACTCGGCGGGGAGATGGCCGCCTAGTCTAGATTTTTTCACCATTCCCAAGCATCAAGCGCGCAAGGGTTCCATTGTTTGGAACAGGGTTACTACGGCATGGAAGACCATGCTCCCCGAGGTCAAGCACATCCCTCCTTCCAATTTGCAAGAGCTTCTCAACTGTAATATTTGGTTTGGACCAGGAGTTAGTGGCATAGGCCCGGGATTTTCCAAACTCAGGGCATCCAAGCTAGCTAAAGAAGGTCTAAATAGATTGAAAGATATGTGGAACGGGTCTAGGTTCTTAAACTTTGGAGAAGCTAAGGCTAATTTCAAACTCGATACTAGAGAGGAAGGAGCATGGAGATCCATGGTCAATGGGGTTTCCTATTCTTGGAGACACATTCTAACCTTGTCCAAATCTGCATCGCTAAAAGACGAGTGGTTAGCCATCTTCGAAAATCCTTATGACTCTTTACCTATCGTAGTGTTCCAGAATGTAGGTTCCCTCAAACCGAATATTGGCATTGGGGTAATCAATATCCCTCAAGAAATCGATAAGTTCCTTGTGAGCTCCACCTCCTCTTGTCTCTATAAGACCAACGACCCCGCTACTCTATTTAATGGTTTCTGCACCAGAGTTAGAGTAGTCCCTATTAAGAGAGGACCCAAGAAGACTAGCATTCTCCTTTTTTATGGTCAAGTTGATAAGCTTACTTGGGATCCTGACAGATTTCGTTGGGAGGATGATACCCCCATCATGGAATTCACTACTAAGATTGGGAGAAAGTTTCTTAGCAAGCACAATACCCCTCCTCCAGTAGTGGAAAGGAAATGGAGTGGGATCCTCCCCTTAGACTATAAGCTAAGATGGCTCAACACTTGGGACAAAACGCGAACTAGAAAGGAAGCTGGAGTGATATGGACCATTTGGCATAAAGCAGTGGCAGTAAATGCTTGGAGAGGTCAAGTCCAGCAGAACATTGATCAACAATGTGTAGTCTGCCACAATGGGAGTAGAGAATCAGTACTTCATCGGTTTTGGGAATGCCCTACATCCACCTCAACCTGGGAATGGTGTGGAGAGTTACTTGATAGAATTATGGCGAGACAACCTAGTCAAAGACACAATCATCAACGACCGTTTCTTACATGGAAGCATTGCATTTTTGCTCATCGAATGCCAGGACGATTTAAGAAAGTGAGCAGAATTTGGCTACTGATGAGAGGATTAGTCCTATGGACTTTGTGGAAAGCCAGGAATGACAACACCTTCAACAATGAAAGATGGTCAAAAGAAAGATTGGAGATCACAATTTGGATGGGCATCATTGATTATGGAAAACTAGCGTGGCGGAAAACTAAGACGGCAATTACCAAAAGACCCAACAAGAAAGAGGAATTAATTATGCAGTTCCAAGAAACCTGGTGTAAAAACGAAGTGCTTGCTACATGGGAGATTGATCAACCAAAGTGGCGGCTGCTAGATGTGAACCTAGAGATTGTATAAAGTTGTATTTTAGTCCTGTTTTTTTCTTTCTTTTCTCTCTCTCCCCCCTCCCTGGTCCGGACTTGTCCGGCTTCGCCGGACATGGCGGAGCCATGGCTCTTGTATATCTCTTTTGCTGCAATAAAGGTTACCCTTTATTTGTGTCCAAAAAAAAAAGAAGATGTGCACTTGGCCTATTCACAGGCAGCGCCTTGATTAGGAATTAGTAAGTGAGTGGGTGGTTTAAGATAGTTGATTTTGTGGGGTTTAGAATTGAAAAGTGACGGCTACTGTGAATAGGCGTTGACTATTATATGACGGCTCCATTCCCACAATCACGTACCGAAATTGACGGTTTAACACAGTGCACTGATTCAGTTATCACACATTTGGAAATATCACACATTCTAAACTACATAAGGACATTCAGCCTCCTCCTCTAAGTCACAGTATTATCGATTGAGTGCGATAAAGTTGCGACCTTCACTGTTTCAGATTCTGAAAGAATGTTTGAGGGATTGTATGCAATGAGGTTTTAGTTTGTAGAGTATTTGATCTACTGCGTTCAAGTGCAATTTCGTACTATAGATCTCTGATTGAATCTAACCGGATCCAAGCAGCTGGTGAGTCAAACGATTCAGCACATTTCAAATTTCTTTCCCTCCTCCGGTCCATGCATGCAATGTTCATCTCTGCTACTGCGATGTCATGCATTTGACGTCACTGACGTGCGTCTCACACACCAACGCTTCTAATGCCCATACATCTTTGCGTTGTTTGGCAAAACGGAACTGATTGCAGGACTCGAAGTAACCATGCCGCCAATTGAACTCGGACAGGACGGCCCCGCAGTCTGGAGCGACGTCGACGAAGACTGTTCCGGGGAGGACAACACTTCGGCATCGGACGATGAGTACGAGACAACTGGCGCAGCTGTCGACTACACACCGTTGGATGTGCTGCATGGGCGCCGGAGCAGGGTCGGCCGGGCGCGGCAGGAGTCTGCAGTTGTCCACAGTGGTGCTGGATCCGGGTCGCAGCTCCGACTTGGTGCATCAGTCCGAGCGAACTCAGCAGTGCTTGGACACTCAACACATGGCCGCGTCCGTTCCTATGCGAGTGACGCCCATGCGTTTCGACGCGGTAGACACTCCAGGGTACGTGACACTGTCCGGACGTTTACGAACCTTGATGCGCCCCCTCCCAGAGCGTCGCTGCGGCATCTACCTGCGCAGAACCTCGCAAACGGTACTGTAAGTGGGGAGAATGACAACAGTGGTCCTCAACTGCCTGAGGAATGTGTACCTCGTAGGGGTGGTAGGCGACCAGCATCTCAACAGAGGCGGAACAAAAAAAACAGCAATTGGACCGATGAGTGTTACCCGCCACGGCACCGCGGGTATCATTACCGAAGACCAGTAGCCACGGGGAAGACCAAGACTTAACAGCCACGGGGCTCGAGGCCGAGGCGGTGATCAGAGGACCACGAGGATCGAGAACAGGGGCACAGGGAGTTAAGGCCGAAGCACAGCGCAAAGAATTAGGTTTTATTATAAATAGAGGAGGAATTACACAAAAGAGTAGCTTTGTATCACACGGATTTTAGTGATAGCCTCACGAGCACATTTGCTGCGACTTGTTGTAGCCAATTCGGCATTTCACGGATCAATGTAATACGGACTCAAGTCCAATTCCTACTCTCTTCTGTCTACCCCTAGAACCCTTCCTTCTTTCTTCTGCTGTTCTCTACCTAACTTCGATACTCAACGTGGCGCCGAGGACGACCCGTGTTGGCTGTGTCTCCATGCGAAACGCAACACCGTCGTGGGAGACCTCCTCGTTTCAGCCTCGTCGCTCTTCGGAGACAGCCGCCTCACCAACAAGGACCTTGGCCGTGGAGACAGAATCGGGGTGACACTGCAAGGTCGTAACCCTGAAGTGCTGTCGGTTCCCACACACTCACCGGACCTCTTACCACGAAAGCCCCGCCGACGGTACTAATCTGTCTGTTGATTACGAGCTAACCGGTCCACGGCCTTGGAATCCTACCCTGCCCCGGGCGAATCGTGGTAACCGACCACATACCCGGCCCTCCTCACGTCTCTTGTCCCCCTTCACCCCCCTCCCCTGGGCCTCAGGCACCTCCATACCACGACCCCGGCTAACATTTTGGCGACCATGCTGGGGATGGAGTACTGAGGTAAAAAAAAAAAAGAGAAAAGAGAGAGATAGATAGAAAGAAAGAGATTTTTTGGCTACGAGCCTGTAGGGAAGGAAAATGCCCCCGAAAAGACACGCCGCGGAAAAAGCCGTGGAAAATATAGTTGCAGATATGGAAGAAATCGTGCAACACGAAGATGAGACCAGAGAATTACTGCAATGGATGAAGCAACAAATGACGGATTTAGCGGCCCAGAATGAGGCCACGAATGCTAAGTTGGAGTTGCTCAGCCTGAAATATCAAGACATCCAGGGTAATGTCGCCCCCGAGGTTATTGCTTCCACGCCAAGGAGCGTGGGAGAACCAGCAGAAGCCGTGCGGTCGGCCACCATACCTCAGGGGAACAACGCCGCGGCCAGCTCAAGTACCTCGGGAATGCCATCACCGGCACCAGTAGCGGTACCCACGGGACTACCCACTGTGTCACACACCCCAGGGAACCTTGACGCCCATGCCAAGTTACCAAAGATACCGTACCCCGTGTTCAATGAATCTGGGGATCCAGATTGGCACGTCAGGAGATTTAAGGTAATAGCACGCACAAACGGCATCTTTCATGCCACGGACCTACAAAACATTTTTGGCACCACGCTCCAAGGGAATCATATCAACTGGTACATTGACTTCAAATCAGAACACAGCAATGCCAGTTGGGAAGACATGGAGCGTAGTTTCTTACACAAGTTTAGAAAACTTAAGACAAGTTCGGAAGTTCTCCGAGCATTGGGATCAATTACGCAATCCACGAACGAGCCTGTGGATAAGTTCTATGATCGATTCAAGCAGTTGGCGGATAAACTTAGCCAACGACCCGAGGAGGAATATATGTGCGAATGGTTTAAAAAGGGGCTACTTCCGTGGATTCAACAGGGCATTGTCATCCGTGGCGTTAAAACGTTACCGGACATCCTATCCGCGGCCAATGATATTAGTCGAGAGCTCACGGCTCTCAAACAGACGCAGGCGCCCATACTACCATTACCCTCAACGAGGCAGGATGCCAGATTAGCACCCCCGTTGTGTGACACTTGCGGAAAAACGCACCAAGGGAGGTGTTGGTACTCCACCAATGCGCCTCCACCCCAGGATCCAAGGCGTTCCAGGAATACCATGGCCGCGGTATATCCCGAGGAAGTCAACGTGGACGCTGTCCAACCCGGCCGTGCTGATGCATGCTGGGAATGCGGCGGCCTAGACCACCGAAGCTTGATGCCCCGTGTTCAAACAGGTGGGGCACGGAATCAAAACAAGAACCCCCGGGGCCCCCAAACACAAGCGCCACGGCACCGAGAGAGAGGAGTGACATTGACCGAGGTACACGGGCGAGAAACAAATGTGTCCACGATATCAGCCTCCGCGGTAACTACGAGATCCAAGGCAAATTCCCCGAACCACGTGGTGGAACACAGGAAACCGTTTCCGGAAAATCACTGGGAGCGTCTGCATAATCTGAGAAAAGATATGCGAGAGAGACACGAGACAACACCTACGGAGCAAGAACGTGCCACGGACCATACTTTGCAGCAGATACTAGATACTACCAACGTAACCCTCACCTTGGCAAAACTAGTACAAATTAGCCTGCAGTGCGGAATACTTACAACGGGCCATGGTGACCACAACAAAATCAGACCCCGCATTCGTGGAGGTAAACGCTACCACCTTAGACCCGGACGCGGCGGTGATACATGTTCAACTAGGAGGTCAAACGCTAACCAACGTCCTCGTTGATGGAGGATCGGGCGTGAATGTAATGAGAAATCATGTCCGACAAGCACTCGGGTTGCCACAACCCCGGAATGCCCGTTTCATACTACGCATGGCTAACGATGCCCCCGTGACACCACTGGGAATTCTCACCATGGTTGGAATTACAATACATGGGGTATCGACACCGGCAACATTTGTGATTATCGAGATGTCTCACGATAGTAGTTTTCCAGTTATACTAGGAAGGCCCTGGCTGCGTGATATGCAGGCAATCCACGACTGGACCAAGAATCACATCCGCATTCAACGCCACGGGCGAACCGTGGTAATACCCGTGCATAGTTGCCTTATGTGAGAGCATGTTATTGCTCTCTTTTGATGTTATTGTTTATTTGTTACTTTTATAAATGAATTGTTAATTAGCAAATGTCATTTTGAAGTAGATTGGTGAAATTAAGATAATTAAGTTTTGAATACAATATGCATGTTTGAGGATGGTTGTTGTAAGGCCTTGGATAGGATGTTTGGCATTTATTTAAGCTTTAGATTAGATTTAGTGTGGAAGGGCTAGAGGAGGAATGAATCCCCCTAGTGGATCCATAGTTTGATGGGGAAGGACTAGAGGAGGAATGAATCCCCCTAGTGGATCCTTAATTAGAAATAGGGTTAGTTGCTTGATTAAGAGTTAGATGTTTTACCATTGGCCTTGCACAATTAACCTCGGTGTTCATATTTGTGTTTGAGACTTGATTGTTTTGGTCTTGTCCAATTGACTTTGTGGTGGCAATTGTGAGTTACATTCGTTTGTAGGGGTTCTTCAAGGTGGAGGGCCATGGAGGATGGAGCGCCATGGAGGATGGAGCGTCATTCATCCATGGAGGCCTTAGATTAGGGCCTTAGGGTTAGGGTGAGCCGCCTCTTTGGCGGCTCCTCCATTTGTACTTAAGAGGCTTGTTTTCAAGCTATAATCAATCAATCCATTCCCCTCTTGTTCATTGATTCATGTTGGTGTTCTCCCTCTCCCTCTTCTAATGCTTAGTTAGTGAAGAGAAGGAAGGCCATGGGCCTCCTTCTCTCTCTTCTTGCTCCCCTCTTTCCTTGTTTTTGCTCTTCCTTGTAGATTGTTGTCATTTGCTCATCTCCTTGGAAGTGCCTCTCAGTCAAATAGCCATCAGTCCCTCGGTTTCAGTCCAAATCGATTGAGATTTGGGATGCTGGTAGATCTCCTCAGTAGCTTTCTTTTGGTATATGGCTCGTCCAATTCCGATCTGTAGGGAGGGAGAAATCACCTCCCAAAGTCAGTAGTGTTGAAGGTGTTCTCGGCCGGATGGTATAAAAACAAGGCCCAGTCAAATGGCAATCAGTCCTAGGTTTTTTGTCCTATGCTTTTGAGATTTTCAGGGTAGATGCACAATTAAGTTGGCTTTCTAAAAAGCTAATGCACGCCCAATTCCGAGCTAGGATGGAGAAATGGCGGCCTAGAATCTGAAGGGTACTTAAAAATGCATCCGGCCGGTGGTTTCTTCTTGTTCTTTCCCTTGTTCTTCATCCTCTCCTTGTTTCCCTTCTTCCCTTCTTCATTTCTCTTGTGATCTTGATCCTTGTGACCAATTGCCACCCCAAAGTGGTTTTTTGGCTCACACCTTACCCGTGCCAAAATGAGCCAAATCAGAACCTCGGCAGGAACTGACTGGCCGGAAGAATTTACCAATGAGCAGGAGGCCCTCGTACTCCACGTGCATCCCAGTCTGGTACCCGTGGCAGAGATACACCTAGCCAGTCTGGTGCAGGAGGAGGAGAAATTAGACATCCCCAATCACTTCACCCGTGAGATAGCCGAGGAAGTAGTGGTAAACGCTGTCCCCGCCAAAACAGCGTTACACCACGAGACTATCACGGGATGGACGCACGGGGCCAAGGAGAGAGTCCAGCTAGTCAACCTCGGAACGGAGAATGAACCCAAATACATCAAAATTAACACCGATGCACCGCCAGCCATCAAACAAGCAGCCATTGCCTTGTTTCGCGAGTATCGAGATATATTTGCTTGGAACCACGAGGATCTGAAAGGCATACCCAACGCCTTGGCCGAGCATACAATCGATCTCATCCCTGGAGCCACCCCGGTGCAACAACGGCGATATAGAATGAACCCAAATTACGCTACTCGGGTCAAGGCCGAGCTCGACAAATTACTCCACGCAAAGTTTATCTCACCCGTGGACGCGGCACCGTGGCTCTCACCCATGGTCATCATACCCAAGAAAAACGGCACGTTGCGCATCTGCGTGGATTTCCAGAAACTTAATGCGGCAACAAAAAAGGATCACTATCTGCTCCCATATATGGAGGAGATCATCGACGAAGTGGCTGGACACGAGTTGTACTCATTCTTGGACTGTTTTTCGGGATACTACCAAGTAGCCATGGCAGAGCATGACAAAGGCAAAACAGCCTTTTCCACGGAATGGGGCCCGTACCAGTTCGAGCGAATGCCCTTCGGAGCCAAAAACGCACCCATGACATTTCAACGTGTCATGGAGCTAATATTTAGACCATACCTTAAACGATTCTTCCGCATCTACCTAGATGACGGTACCGTTTACGGGAAAATGACAGACCACGTCGAACATCTCGCATAAAATCTTCCACGCTGTAGAGCCAACGGGGTAAGTCTCAACGCGGATAAATGCATGTTTTTGTACTTCGCCGGGGTGATCCTCGGGTACATCGTATGTAAACATGGTAAACTACCGGACCCCGAGAAGATCAAAGACATCCTGGGCATGACACCACCGTTAAATCGGAAGGGTGTACAAAGACCGCATTGGTTTGGCCCAATTCAACCGCATCTACATCGAAAAGTCGGCGCACATCACCGCCCGATAACCGCGTTGAACCACGCCAAGTATGTCTACCCACGGGATCGACACGGAAGCACAAAAAGATTGGAAAAATAAAACACGCGTATTCCAACGCACCCATACTCATCGCCCCAGATTGGTCCAAACCGTTCCACGTCCACACCGACGCATCCAACATTGCCGTGGGAGTAATGTTAGCCCAAAATATAAATGGCAAACACGATCAACCCGTGGCTTACGCCAGCCGACTACTCAACCAAGCCGAACGAAACTACTCCACCACGGAACGGGAAGCCCTGCAATGATCTACGTCAAAAAAAGTTTAGACATTACCTCCTCGGAAAGAAATTCCGGTTCATGGTCAATCATCACAGTTTGTCGTACCTCGTCAACCAAACCTTGGTCACAGGGCGAGTAGCACGATGGATTATAATACTACTCGAATACGATTTCGAAGTAGTATACGTCCCCGGGAAGCGACACATCGTGGCTGACTACCTGTCCAGAGACACTAACACCACCGCGGAAGGAATCGATGATTCCTTTAACGAAGCCTACGTACAGGCCGCGCAAATAACAACGGATCCCGAGGAATGCGGGGATGATTGGAGGGCCAATATTATTCGGTACCTCACCACGGGCACCACCCCCGGGGACTTGACCGGAACACGCAAGATAAGTTTCGTACAAACGACCTTGCCATACACCGTGGTCCGAGGGATACTATACAGACGGGGGCCTGACCAAGAAGTTCGATTGTGCGTACCAACGCAGCAACAACGGCAAATCATCGAACACCTCCACGATGGACCCGCGGGAGGACACCAGGGCCCAGACACCACGATAAAAAAAATACTGTCCGCCAAATACTGGTGGCCAACACTGCACAAGGACGTGTTCACCTACGTCAAAAATTGCCACGCCTGCCAGGTCTCCACGACGAATTTTCAGCACCAAGGCAAAGTACCGTTAAAATCCATACCCCCCCTGGGCCCCTTTCAAAGATGGGGGCTGGATTTTGTGGGACCAATCAAACCAACGACACGCCAGGGGTACAAATATATCCTCGTAGCCACGGATTATACCACAAAGTGGGTTGAGGCTAAACCCCTGCGAACCAACACCGCGGTAGTCACAGCCTCGTTTATCTATGAAAACATAATTACAAGGTTTGGGTGCCCCCTGGAGATAGTATCGGACCAAGGCACACATTTTGTGAACACCGTCATCCACGACCTCCTCGACAACCATATTATCAAGCATCGGACTAGCACCGTGTATTACCCCCAGGGAAATGGGCAAGCAGAGTCGACAAACAAGACATTAATCAACATGCTCAAACGATTTGTGCATGCCAACTAGGCAGACTGGGACGATTGCTTACCAGCTGCGCTGTCCATTTGAAATGGTCTATGGCACTCAACCACTACTGCCCACGGAATACATCGTACCGACATTTCAGACTCTCCAGCCGAGGGACTATACACCGCACAGGGTACTGGCAGCCCGCATCAACGACCTCCACCACCTGGAGGAAATACGAGCCACGGCAGCTACACACGTACTGCACAAACAGACTTTGTCAGCTCAGTATTTCCAAGGCACGCAGCCCCCGAGGATATTCCAAAAGGGTGACCAAGTACTTTGGTGCCCCAGGGACCCAAAACTCAAGCGATCAAAATTTGAATCAATATGGCACGGTCCATACACCGTACAACTGGCGTTACCTAACAACACGGTACTCCTCGTCAACGGTCCAAATTACGACCTCCACGCGGACGTTGCTACTGTGTGAGCGTTGAGCGGTGAGCGGTGAGCGGTGAGCGGTGAGCGGTGAGCGGTGAGCGGTGAGCGGTGAGCGGTGAGCGGTGAGCGGTGAGCGGTGAGCGGTGAGCGGTAAGATTTAGAATTTTTAGGGCTGAGTTTGTATTTTTAGTAAAAACATTACTAAAAATAGATTTTTAAAAAAAATTGAGAATAATTTTCGAATATTCTCAAGAATATTCGAATATTCTAGACTTATAACCGTGGATTTAGTGACCCAAACCCGTGGAAATAAGGCTTAAATTCCCTGAATTTATGAGACTTGAGCTACAAAACTGTACAGTAAATCACAAATTTTTAAATGTCAAGAGGTTTCTAAGGTAATATTTCTAAGTGAATAGTACTCCGAGTTAGACAAATTGGCAAGGTCTGCTGTACATGTAGGTACTGGTATAATAATTTTTAATAAGTTTGTGAAAAAATATCACATATAGTGTGGAGCACCCAATCATAAGACTAACACATAGCGTACGTAGATGAGGAGATATAAGGCATTCTAATCTGTAGCATGGTCTAGGATTCCTCCCTCCAGAATCTTTTTCACCTCGTTGAAACTAAGAGTGGCCGCGTGGATGAAGAGGTCAGCATCCGGATCAAATTTGCAAACCAATACTGTGATGTAGTATAGGTGCTTGCACGGTCGATATGGATCTCTCCTTCCTAATATAGAAATTGTTTTCTTGAACACTGGGCATGAGCAATCCGGGAATTTACTAATTGAAAGTCTATAAACTGCATCCGAATCCGACTCCAAGTCTACGATACATCCAAAACCAGGCTGCGGGATCATGGTCACTTTCAGAATTTTGGCCTGCATTGAGGTGGCAGACTCAATATTCTTCATGTGCTTTGAAGTCATAGCTGGAATGCGTTTCATGTTCTTCGATCTTCTTGACCTAGGGAACACGTCCGGCTTCTCCGGGACGGGAATATGGGACAAGTCTCTTGGTGGGGCAGCATTATTGAAAGTGCGGTTCGTAGGAAGCTGTTCTTTTTGTGGTAGTCGAAAGCCCGCATTCTCCAACGTCTCCATTTCATCACGTGTAAGGTTAGTCCCTATCTTTACAGGCCATATTGAAGGAATAGGGGGTCTGTCCTGGTTTAGAGATAATGGCTCAATCCACTTGCGACGATGACCCTTCACACACCTCTCAATATCATCTGCACAAAAAAAGAACTGATCAATTTTTCTTGGCCCCTCTTGAGGGCGTTGCCATACTCCGGTGTAAGTTGGAGCTGCGGTCGCCTTCCCCTTCTGAATAATTCGTGAGTCACATCTTTTTTTACTCTTTCGCATGATACCCCAACATGCCTTGGCAGAATTCTCCCTCAAACGGGCAATGTGCCACAGCCTCTCGTCTACTTTAGTCTCCTGAACAGCGGTCACACGTTCAATACTAGGTCCAGCAAAAGTGGATGGTATTGTCGGTAGCTCCTCAACTTCATCCTCCTCATGGATAGTACTCAGATTTTCAGTACAAGCTCGGGTAACCCTTCTTCCAATTCGAGGACGTGAGTAGCTCAAGGTGTCAGGTCTGTGCGTTTCATCATCAGCTCCAATCGGAACATCGACCTTATGTTTCTTGGATCCGAACACCTCGGCCTCCTCAAGGTGGGCGTCTCGGTACAAATCTTTTCCGCTCCCGGATAGTCGAAATCGCTTTTGTGAGGCCTCGATGGATCGCCGGTTCGTTGAGCTTTATGGGCAAGACGAAGTAAGAGTTCTTCGGATGTTGGTCCACTACCACCCTTGCCACCTCCGTTGAAGTCGTGGTAACCGACAACTTGGAGGAAAGCACGAACATAATCATCAACAAACGCAACGCATAAGTCCCCACCCTTGTTGCCGGAACGCTTGCAACCATTTGTTATGGATAGATTCCGCAAGGTTACATGAAGGCATCTCCGCCAACTCCTCTGCTGAATATTTATTTTCCTGCAAGGTGCAAAGACAATTGACTTAGTAACAAAAAAAGATGATCACAATATCCACAGCGGGTTAGACTTGCGTCACAGCAAGTCTGATCTAAAAATAGATTTTTTTTTTTTTTAAATGATTGATATTGAAAAAGATTAAGAAAGCGAGAATATTCTATACTAAAAAGTAAATATATTTTACGTAATTATTAGACATCAATTCACGTGTATATAATAGCTACGATGATCATGGACTCACCAATTCCATGAAGCCACCCCACCGCCTATATCGGAAATGCCGAATGCAAGCCGGTGTTCGAGGTGACCTAATCCAACTTCGGAGGTGGCTTGCGCCGACACCCACCACGCTCGGATCGCCCAATCTCTTGTCTCCGCCTCGGCCATGGTGCGTGCATCTTTGTATTGCTTACAAAGATGTCGATGTTGATCCTGTAGTTCGTGCACGATGTATTGTTTGGTGTGTTTCTCTAGGGATTGCGTCCAATGGAAGTAGCAAGTCCGCTCGCGGCCTTCCATGGGCACTTTAGGGTCTCCGGAGCCATAAATGATCCGCACAGCGTTCCAGTTGGCCTGCGCACTGTCGGCCATGAACCCTTGAAACTGCGGCGCTTCCACTCCGTTCCTGCCCATGACGTGGTTAAGATTCTTCCAGAAGACGATTTGAGCATCCCCGTCTTCAGATTGGAAATCACAACATGCAATAGTTAGAATGCGGCAGATTTTCGAGTCATAAACGTGGCATGCCATGGGGGGAAACCACCGGTGTGAGCGTTGAGCGGTGAGCGGTGAGCGGTGAGCGGTAAAGTTTGAGCGTAAGGAAAAAAAAAATTTAAAGTTAATGGCCCTATTACCATGGAATGGGTGGTTTATAATTTTTGAAATGGTCATTTTTAGGCATAAAAGTACCCAAAACCGTGGACATAGGTCACACAATATTTCAAAAATTATCCACACTTGTAAGTTTAGATAAAAGTTAATTAAATTATGGACTAGCATCATCATGTGTAACCAACACAATTCAAATCATATCCAAAATATAAACCGAAATTTGGGATGATCCATTTAGGTAATCAATAAGTTTAATTTATCAACAATAAGCTTTACAGACTAATTAGGGCTGACGTCATCAATAGCGTATTGCACTTGTTAGAATTATATGTAAATGCTTCGGCATATATTATCTGAAAATTATCACTACACGTCGTCGTTCCGTGTCTCCTTGTAAGATGTACGAAAAGACATTCACGTGGCATTGCAGTGGTCCGAGTTCGATTCTCCTCGGCCTCGTTTGAGCGTTGCACTGCGTCTTAAAGTCGCTATCCTGAGCTATACAAATACTGCACTATAGCCCCTACCAACATTGGCAAAAATCAATCACTCCAATGGAAATAAAAAAAGACCTTCTCAAACTTTTAGTCTGCATTTAGTTTAGAACTTAAGCATTTACATACACCGGTGCATCGAAACTGGAGTTTAAGAAGTTACATCAAAATTAGGGCTGACGTCTTCATTACAGTCAAGCATGGCTTTAGATTACATTGTAGTGAGATACTTAAATTAATACTTGAAACACTTAGTGTAGCTTAAGCTATAAACGATAATCACAATACATAAATATATAAAACCATATATATTGAAAAACACAAATACATGCTATAGCAGTAATAGATCGAGGTAAATGAATACTCTAGTACCATGTCCAGTACCTATCAGAAAACAAATCACACTCTAGGCGGAAGGTGTTGAACCATTAAAGTCTTCGATCACACCGATCGACCTCAAAGTCTATAAACTTAAGCACACTATTGCTATAACGTCGACGTGGAGTATCGAGTATGGGAGATGGAGCTTGAACAAACTCTTGAGCAAGTCGCTCAAACACGATGATGGTAGGGTGAATTTTGATGGAGGGCTCTTGTAGAGATGAGCGTTGCGAGTCAATCGCTCCTTCCGACTGCGATCCTAAAATTGCAAAGAAAGTCACCCAACAGATTTGTAAGTGCTAAATAAAAATCCGGAAAAAGAATACAAGATGGAATTACGCACCAATGAACTTTCGTGGCTTCTTCACGACCGGTTCGTCGTCAGTCATAATCCGCGGGAGGGGCGATTCTCCACTTTCTTCATCACCGGAGGACCGTTCTTGTAATCGGCTAGCACACCATCAAAGATTTCTTCGTCGTGTTCCATGGCGATGAGGTGTCGGTTGGAGCGCGCGCAAGCAATTACGATGCACCTACAAAAACAAGCCCCACGTTAGAAAAGCGAAGTGTGTATAAACAAACTCGAATGTAGTGTTTACGGAAACATTACCTGTACTAGCGCTCCAATCGAAGACTATACCTCCGTCGTCCGTGAGACAATCAACGAAACACCAATGAAGGAGGGGTCCTTCTCTCGTGAGCCACGCCACGGCGTATCGTCCGGACGATAACGTAATGTTTCTTTCTCTCGCAGTTACCGAGGTGGTCTTCCTCATCGTGCATGATTGCCACACCCCGTATCGTGTGCCACTTGCCGAGAGTCCGGAACTTGAAACATACTCTTTACGAACATAGACTTTGATGTGGAAGCGGTGAGTCCAAAACACAAGTAAATATACGTTAACATAGAAGCATAGTCGGAAATAATCATGAATCGTGAAATTTAAAATTGGAATCACATTACGTACTCTTTCGGTTTGGGTACGGTAGAGGCCATAGGAAGGGGATTATATCCCCACCGGTCTCGAACTGGCGAGAACCCATATGTTGCGGACTCGAAATCGAGAGTACGCTCGATTCTACGACATTTTGGATGCATGAGAAGTATGGCTCCAACGTCCGTCAAATGATAAGCGCAAAACACGAAGAGGCTCTCAAAGTAGGTTTTGTCACGCCGATTCCAGGATGGAATTTCTGTTGGAGACACACCCGGAACAGGCAAGTTTTCGGGAGCATCTGCAAAAATGAGATCAATTCCTGGATGCTTGGGTTCATACTCCATCGCCGAACACGGGTACTTACGGTCTTTGCCAATCTGAGATACAAATCAAATATTAGAAAGTGGCAAATAGATTTACAAGTAAGATTTATGAGTAGGAGATTATAAATGACTAATGTAAGAAATAATACCTTTCTAATGTGCTCGACGATATCGAGGATTTGCGAATCCCATTTTGCGCTCTTGACGATCGATGAACCAAGTCTCCAATGTTGCCCTTCTCGAGATAGATTGGCGAGTCACACCAAATTTTTGACGACGAGTCGCTACCAATGTGATTGGGTTTCGGAAGAGGGCGTTTGAAACAATGGTCGGGCCGATGCGACGCGCGGAGATCTGGCCGTGAGTTATGGTCCACGGTGAACGATTGAGGAGGGGATCCTGCATTCGTAAGTCCACCTGTAGAAAGCTGAGTCAGTCTTGCATTGCGTCGATTCGCATTTGTTGCTTCCACTGAAGCCCGAGTCGACAAGATCTTCTTACGGCTCGCAATGTATTCAGGAGGGGAGCGGTTTCTTCCGATTCTTGCCGAGATCCACTACAGTTCCGCAAACCGCATTGCGTTGCTTCCTGGTTGCACGAGACTTGGGCGCTGAACTCGTGTGAAGAAGGAGAAGAGATTGGATCAGTCCATCTCGGTAAAATGGAGAGGTCGTCATCGTCATCGTCGTCAATGTCCATCGGTCTTGAGTCACCGGGTTTGAAGGCGGTTTTGAAAGAGATGCTTCTCCTCCTTGTAGACGTAGTTGTCGCCGCACTCAAGGAACCATCCACCGTCGTCAATTGAGAGTTAGTGAACCGCTCTTGTTGGGCCGAGGAAAAAAGTCATGCGGGGATCATTCGTCACCGAAATGTCCTCAAATTCCATGGGAATGGAGAACGAAGGACGCTCCCTTGGCAACGAGCTCTTGTTTTAAGTACCTACATGAAAGTAAACAAATTAGATAGGGGTAATTGAATATGTTGCAGGGAATATCTATAAAATTTTATAGGAAAAAGAATACATACCGGAATACAAGCCGCTTAATTGTAGCTTTGCCTCCGGTAAATCTACGAAGATCCGAGCCTTTAATGAACTTTGGACTTGCGTTTGGAGCAAGATAGTTTCGAATGCCTTCTCCCATAAGATTAACCTCCACTTCTCGATATAGGCCGATGGCTTTTGGACAACACTAGACCACTCAATGTTGAGGTTCTCGTTGTCTACCGTTCTCGCAATTCACTTTCTAGTGATTGCTCAAGCCGAGAATACAGAAATACGTTAATATTCCAAGTAACATAAAAACTCAAATTTTGTAATCCCGGAATATGTAAGCAAGTTACCCGCGCCAAAGAGAAGCACGATGTAGAAATGCAACCAATGCTTTATCTTTCATAGGGCGATCTTGAAAGCGAATCGAACGTCGATCTTCGTTTGATGAGTTCCACCACTGCACCACTTAGCTTTGAAATCAAAGTTAACATTGGTAGTGGCGACCATGTGTAAGCGATCAAGCGTCATGTCGGGTTTCGTTTTTGGTCAGTAATGAGAATTAATCGCACATCGACTCACGCTTTTGATTTGAGCAATAGAACATAAATGAAAATATACAGACGTAAAAACGATGAACCAAGCCATCAATACCTCTTTCGCAAATTGTTTCCCAATTTGATATTGGCCACAATGACCATCTTGTCAAAGTTCTTCCCACGTATTGACTTGATTTCAGCCTTGATTGCATTGTCCATGGCACTCCATACACCAGTCCATTTGTTTGTCGTTTGGAACCGTGGCGTAGTACGTAGCTTCACTTCATCGGATGTTTTCGCTAACTTCCGCTATATGACAACCGGAAAACAAATTAGAAGTTGATTTATAAAAAATGATGAAGAGGAGTCCAAATCATATGTAGTGAGCTTACCGCGTATAGGAATTTCACAAAAACGTCTATTGTGACGGGATACCAAGTCTCCCTTTTGCTTTGGCGTTCTTACGCATCCTGTAATCTTCGGGAGAGATGAGGTCCTTGAAATCTTCGAGTTTCAACTTGCCAAACTTCCTCATGCGTTGGAGTTTCGCACATAAACTATCTTCGACGTGATCATGTTCAGTGGACCTACAACATAGAATAAAAGATTAGGGGAATGGTATATGACGAAATCATGAAAGATATTTATTATAAAAAAATGCGACATTCACTTACCAGTTAATGTCGTTCATAGCATCGAGGAGGAGATTGCTCTCACCACGGGCATCGAGTACGATGCAATCAACCGAAATGTACCACGAGGGATCATTCTTGTGATACCTCTCGATATGGCGCATCCAGGCTGTAACACGGTGGTTACCTTCGTAGACATAGAAATATTTGTCAGAAAGGTTACAAAGATCTGGATCAGTCCGCAGCGTACTCTCGAACTCTTCATTTGCGGCTTTCCAAAGCGGGTTCTTCCAGTGTTCGTCTTCAATGTCAACTATCTTTTCACGGCCTTTTCTGTCAAAGGGAGACACGTACATTACCCGATCGCCTTCGCGGTATCCCTTGTTGAACTCGTTCTCAAGTTTTCTGACGTCTTGTTCTGAGATCGGGCGAACCTTTGGATAACAAACGAGGCGGCAAAGCGGAATTAGCATACGAGACTTCTTGACGCTGGTTTGTAGCGTAACTTGTTGATGATAGCTATGGAATCACTCTTGTGGAGCATGCGCATCTCGTTCGCACTCCACTCAGGGTCCTTGTTTTGCAAATGTTGAGGCATGTGAATGATTCCAACGTTGACACCTCCTAGCAATGTAGTTTCTTCATCATCCGAAAAAGACTGAAGTCCGTCATGGTCTCGAGACGGTAAATGCAGATCTTCAGTTCCGAGATGAATGTCACCATCATCGCATCGTCTGGAACTCCAACAATTTGTTGTAATGCCTGAATCGTGTTATCATCGGGACTCCCACCATGGGCATCGTGCGCCGACATGGCTATATTGTTTGGAGTGAGAGAATCGTCTTGTCCATCTCGAAGGTCAGGCACTTCACATGCTATCATCTGACAATCCAAAAACCAAGTACAACATCGCACAAGAAAATAAGAAATTATGAGAATGAAAATTAGATATCATTAGATTTATATATTTGTCACATACGGCACATGTTCACATATATTTCATATACTCTAAGCATATATCCATTTCGATGTACATTTGGTTGAAAGTCGTGGTGAACGACGTGGTTCAATTCTAGCCATTGCTATCGCTTGGGCACGACGCGCCTTCGCCTCTGCATAATAATTCGGTCTTTTGAAAGTCCCTCGTGCAATCCGATCAACGCCGTCACTAAAAGTACAACGGACAGGAGTTGCAGGAGAGGGCGTTTCGGGAACAGCGGACAGGGGTATTGCTAATCGACGAGACTCTACATAAGCTTGGACATGGACCCTCAAAGCGGAAAGATCGCTATCCGCGTCCGATTCTTCTTCTTCAACAACACGTGCGTGCTTTCGTGCATCCTGCCATAGAAATGAAAACTATTAGAACGAAAAATATACTTATAAAAATGAAATAAAAAGTAAAACTATGCACTCGAGATTTAATGGAGCAACAATCCTGCATCTCGAAAGAACATCTTAAGGGAGGCAAGCACGATCATTTAATCCAAAAATAATAGACCAACACACAGATCCTCAAGAAAAGTATGATGAATACCCCGGGAAGCAAAAAAAAGCATGAAATGGTGGGATTTGCTCCGGACTTGCGTCGGACGCAAGTCCGGAGCGAATCCGACCACTTCTCAAAAAACATCAATCGCCCAACACCACACCGGGTCAACAAAGAGTGCCACCCCAACAATCCTGGGGCTACAAAGAACCTTGAGACCGTCACCACGACACCACCGACCCCTTTGAGGCTCGGCAGAACTAGCCGGGCTCACGAGACAAGTCGACACGGCCGAGACTCGCCATCGGCGGTTCACCGAGCTCATGCAGGGGCTCGGCCTCTCGCTTCATTGCCGATGGCCTCGCATCATGGAAGCCGGAGGATCACGGCAGGCATTCCCGAGATGGCCCAACGCAACAACACGTTCTCATAGATTGAATACAAACGCACGATCCTCAAGAAAAGTTTGATGAATAACCCGGGAAGCAAAAAAGAATGAAATGGTCGGATTTGCTCCAGGACTTGCGTCGACGCAAGTCCGGAGCGAATCCGACCACTTCTCAAAAACATCAATCACCCAACACCACACCGGGGTCAACAAAGAAGTGCCACCCCAACAATCGCAGGCTACAAAGAACCTTGAGACCGTCACCACGACACCACCGACCCCTTTGAGGCTCGGCAGCGGGGCTCACGCACTGGCCGACACGGCCGAGACTCGGCCACCGGCGGTTCACCGAGCTCATGCCAGGGGCTCGGCCTCTCGCTTCATTGCCGATGGCCTCGCATCGCGGAAGCCGGAGGATCACGGCAGGCATTCCCGAGATGGCCCAACGCAACAACACGTTCATAGATTGAATACAAACGCACGATCCTCAAGAAAAGTTTGATGAATAACCCGGGAAGCAAAAAAAGCATGAAATGGTCGGTTTGCTCCGGACTTGCGTCGACGCAAGTCCGGAGCGAATCCGACCACTTCTCAAAAACATCAATCGCCCAACACCACACCGGGGTCAACAAAGAAAGCCACCCCAACAATCGCGCAGGCTACAAAGAACCTTGAGACCGTCACCACGACACCACCGACCCCTTTGAGGCTCAAGAAGAGGCTCACGGACCGGTCCGACACGGCCGAGACTCGGCCACCGGGCGGTTCACCGAGCTCATGCCAGGGCTCGGCCTCTCGCTTCATTGCCGATGGCCTCGCATCATGGAAGCCGGAGGATCACGGCAGGGCATTCCCGAGATGGCCCAACGCAACAACACGTTCATAGATTGAATACAAACGCACAGATCCTCAAGAAAAGTTTGATGAATAACCCGGGAAGCAAAAAAAAGCATGAAATGGTCGGATTTGCTCCAGACTTGCGTCGACGCAAGTCTGGAGCGAATCCGACCACTTCTCAAAAAACATCAATCAGCCAACACCACACCGGGGTCAACAGCAGGTGCCACCCCCCAACAATCCCAGGGCTACAGCAACCTTGAGACCGTCACCACGACACCACCGACCCCTTTGAGGCTCAGCAGCTAGCCGGGCTCACAGACAAGTCGACACGGCTGAGACTCGGCCACTGGCGGTTCACCGAGCTCATGCAGGGGCTCAGCCTCTCGCTTCATTGCCGATGGCCTGCACTGCGGATGATGGAGGATCACGCCAGGGCATTCCCGAGATGGCCCAACCCCACAACACGTTCATAGATTGAATACAAACGCACAGATCCTCAAGAAAAGTTTGATGAATAACCCGGGAAGCAAAAAAAAACATGAAATGGTCGGATTTGCTCCAGACTTGCGTCGACGCAAGTCCGGAGCGAATCCGACCACTTCTCAAAAACATCAATCGCCCAACACCACACCGGGGTCAACAAAGCAGTGCCACCCCAACAATCGCAGGCTACAAGAACCTTGAGACCGTCACCACGACACCACCGACCCCTTTGAGGCTCGGCGGCCAGGCTCACGAGACCCGGTCGACGACACGGCCGAGACTCGGCCACCGGGCGGTTCACCGAGCTCATGCCGGGGCTCGGCCTCTCGCTTCATTGCCGATGGCCTCGCATCATGGAAGCCGGAGGATCACGCCGGGCATTCCCGAGATGGCCCAACGCAACAACACGTTCATAGATTGAATACAAACGCACGCATCCTCAAGAAAAGTTTGATGAATAACCCGGGAAGCAAAAAAAAAAGCATGAAATGGTCGGTTTGCTCCGGACTTGCGTCGACGCAAGTCCGGAGCGAATCCGACCACTTCTCAAAAACATCAATCGCCCAACACCACACCGGGGTCAACAAAGCAGTGCTACCCCCAACAATCCCAGGGGCTACAAAGAACCTTTGAGACCGTCACCACGACACCACCGACCCCTTTGAGGCTCGGCGACTAGCCGGGCTCACGGACAAGTCGACACGGCCGAGACTCGGCCACCGGCGGTTCACCGAGCTCATGCAGGGGCTCGACCTCGCTTCATTGCCGATGGCCTCGCATCGCGGATGATGGAGGATCACGCCAGGGCATTCCCGAGATGGCCCAACGCAACAACACGTTCATAGATTGAATACAAACGCACAGATCCTCAAGAAAAGTTTGATGAATAACCCGGGAAGCAAAAAAAAGCATGAAATGGTCGGATTTGCTCCAGACTTGCGTCGACGCAAGTCTGGAGCGAATCCGACCACTTCTCAAAAAACATCAATCAGCCAACACCACACCGGGGTCAACAAAGAGTGCCACCCCCAACAATCCCGTGGCTACAAAGAACCTTGAGACCGTCACCACGACACCACCGACCCCTTTGAGGCTCAGCAGCAGGGCTCACAGACCAGTCGACACGGCTGAGACTCGGCCACTGGCGGTTCACCGAGCTCATGCCAGGGGCTCAGCCTCTCGCTTCATTGCCGATGGCCTGCACTGCGGAAGCTGGAGGATCACGGCAGGGCATTCCCGAGATGGCCCAACGCAACAACACGTTCATAGATTGAATACAAACGCACAGATCCTCAAGAAAAGTTTGATGAATAACCCGGGAAGCAAAAAAAAGCATGAAATGGTCGGATTTGCTCCAGACTTGTGTGGACGCAAGTCTGGAGCGAATCCGACCACTTCTCAAAAAACATCAATCAGCCAACACCACACCGGGGTCAACAAAGAGTGTGCCACCCCCAACAATCCTGGGCTACAAAGAACCTTGAGACCGTCACCACGACACCACCGACCCCTTTGAGGCTCAAGAAGAGGCTCACGGACCCGGTCGACACGGCTGAGACTCGGCCACTGGCGGTTCACCGAGCTCATGCCAGGGGCTCAGCCTCTCGCTTCATTGCCGATGGCCTGCACTGCGGAAGCTGGAGGATCACGGCAGGGCATTCCCGAGATGGCCCAACGCAACAACACGTTCATAGATTGAATACAAACGCACAGATCCTCAAGAAAAGTTTGATGAATAACCCGGAAGCAAAAAAAGCATGAAATGGTCGGATTTGCTCCGCACTTGTGTGGACGCAAGTCCGGAGCGAATCCGACCACTTCTCAAAAAACATCAATCAGCCAACACCACACCGGGGTCAACAAAGAGTGCCACCCCAACAATCCCGTGGCTACAAAGAACCTTGAGACCGTCACCACGACACCACCGACCCTTGAGGCTCAAGCAGCAGGCTCACGCACCCGGTCGACACGGCCGAGACTCGGCCACCGGCGGTTCACCGAGCTCATGCCGGGGGCTCGGCCTCTCGCTTCATTGCCGATGGCCTCGCATCGCGGAAGCCGGAGGATCACGGCGGGGGCATTCCCGAGATGGCCCAACGCAACAACACGTTCATAGATTGAATACAAACGCACGCATCCTCAAGAAAAGTTTGATGAATAACCCGGGAAGCAAAAAAAGCATGAAATGGTCGGATTTGCTCCGGACTTGCGTCGACGCAAGTCCGGAGCGAATCCGACCACTTCTCAAAAACATCAATCACCAACACCACACCGGGGTCAACAAAGTGCCACCCCCAACAATCCCGGGGCTACAAAGAACCTTGAGACCGTCACCACGACACCACCGACCCCTTTGAGGCTCGGCACTAGCCTAGCCGGGCTCACGAGACAAGTCGACACGGCCGAGACTCGGCCACCGGGCGGTTCACCGAGCTCATGCAGGGGCTCGACCTCTCGCTTCATTGCCGATGGCCTCGCACTCGCGGATGATGGAGGATCACGCCAGGCATTCCCGAGATGGCCCAACGCAACAACACGTTCATAGATTGAATACAAACGCACAGATCCTCAAGAAAAGTTTGATGAATAACCCGGGAAGCAAAAAAAACATGAAATGGTCGGTTTGCTCCGGACTTGCGTCGACGCAAGTCCGGAGCGAATCCGACCACTTCTCAAAAACATCAATCGCCCAACACCACACCGGTCAACAAAGAAAAGCCACCCCCAACAATCGCAGGCTACAAAGAACCTTGAGACCGTCACCACGACACCACCGACGACCCCTTTGAGGCTCAAAGAAGCAGGCTCACGGACTGGGCCGACACGGCTGAGACTCGGCCACTGGCGGTTCACCGAGCTCATGCCAGGGGCTCAGCCTCTCGCTTCATTGCCGATGGCCTGCACTGCGGAAGCTGGAGGATCACGGCAGGGCATTCCCGAGATGGCCCAACGCAACAACACGTTCATAGATTGAATACAAACGCACAGATCCTCAAGAAAAGTTTGATGAATAACCCGGGAAGCAAAAAAAAGCATGAAATGGTCGGATTTGCTCCAGACTTGCGTCGACGCAAGTCTGGAGCGAATCCGACCACTTCTCAAAAAACATCAATCAGCCAACACCACACCGGGGTCAACAGCAGGTGCCACCCCCCAACAATCCCAGGGCTACAGCAACCTTGAGACCGTCACCACGACACCACCGACCCCTTTGAGGCTCAGCAGCAGGGCTCACAGACCAGTCGACACGGCTGAGACTCGGCCACTGGCGGTTCACCGAGCTCATGCCAGGGGCTCAGCCTCTTGCTTCATTGCCGATGGCCTGCACTGCGGAAGCTGGAGGATCACGCCAGGGCATTCCCGAGATGGCCCATCCCAACAACACGTTGATAGATTGAATACAAACGCACAGATCCTCAAGAAAAGTATGATAGAAATTCAGGGAAGCAAAAAATAACATGAAATGGTCGGATTTGATACTGACTTGTCCTCTGTAGGGTTTTCTGTAGATCATACCTTAATGGTTCTGGAGTTGGAGAATTCTAACCCGCCCCGAGTCTTCATCGTTTGGCCCCAATATGGATCCGTCCTGTAAATGGAAGAAAAGAAACTTGATTCCGATGATTGAGAACTCACATTCTCACGATCCTTCATGATTTGCTCTTCTTCCGGCGCACAACTTGCTTCTCTCCTTGCGCTTCGACTTGGCCTCCTCTCGCGCAGAGTGTTACGTGTTCGCAAAGTTCGTCTGCCATTTTTCCTTCCTCTCTGAACTCAGCACCTCTCTCCTTCAATTCGAAAAACACACAAGTAAACCAACAACGGTCCTAAAATCGAGTGTGTGGAAAACTTCATCAATTTCTCCAGTGAGTTCGGCATTCTGCTTTCAGCACTAACAGCCATAGCGATTCTGCTTTTGTCAGCGTAGATTCCTCATCAATTCTAAATATGTCACGCTTCCAACTACCCACTGAGCAAGGCGACAGAGATCGGGAATCAACAGCTAGGATTATTGAATGCCGATTGTCGTATCCTCCTTTGGAAACATCGCCAGTGCGGCAGAGGTTTAGGGTTTAGGGTAGCAGGTTCTGAACACAGTCTTAGAACCACCCCCGTTTCTCTTCCCGCGTCCAAATTCGTAAAACCCAAAAACATTCTTTCCTCGCTCCGTAGACTAGGTAGTATGTCTCGCAACAAAACTATACTCAAAAAAATAGATTTCCATTCCATCCGAACTCATAGCGTCTCTTTCCTGCCTCACACTTTCAATGGTGATGTCCTCTACATTCTCCCTCTTATTCTACCAACTACTGCTGCCAAGGTAGCCAAATCTATGGAAGGGATGGACAAAAGATACGACGGCCATGTGTGGACCAGGACAATGACTACTAACATCAGTAACAACCTCGGTTTGTCTTTCCGCTACTCTAATCACAGGTCATCTTCAATGCCACAATGGCAAGTGCGGATTCTTGCTAAGACCTGACCGTAGATCACAAGTTAATGAGGTGGAGTTCGAGGGCTTTACCAAGGACCCCTTCTCGGTCGGCCAAGCGCCTCCTCCTTCGTCATCACTGGTCTGTAAGATCTGCTAAGAACCTCCCATTTGTGTTGCTTTATGCCCTGCTAAAATTTTCTACGTATTCGGAGAAGAGAGTCAAGAGAGGGCATGTGTGCATATCGGTACGCACGAACATCCTGTTAAAGTCGGAGACTACGGATGTGCACGTAAAATGATTGATGAGTTAATAGAGGAGCACGTAGAACGTAACCCACAAGCTACCACATCCAAAATAGTCATGGAGGCTAGCAAGGACTTACTCGGAAACTTACTTCTCCGTGAAGAAGGTGACCCTGTAACCTCTAAGCTCACCCTCCAGGAGCTAGAACCTATCTTCGATCGGTGTAAAGAGCTGAACTCTCCCGGCGTCGTAATCGTATTACCACTTTTAAGCACTTGCGCAGATATACGGTGTTCTTGATGGGATCACCAAACTTCGAGGCCTCAAAGAATCGGGCTTACATCCAACGTAACCAGTTCGGGCGAGGAGATGAAAGTGACAAAGTGTTCATTTTCAAGATGTCCGAGGTCGGCCCCGGAAGCGGTGTTGACCTTGTTCGTCGTATGCAGCCCGGGGGCGACTTGTCACATGCTTGGATGATGTTCGACCACGTCAAGCGTGTCAAAAACTGGACGACCATGGCATGCCGAGTTTATGACTCAAAAATCTTCTGCCGCATTCTAACTATTGCATGTTGTGATTTCCAATCTGAAGACGGGGATGCTCAAATCGTCTTCTGGAAGAATCTTAACCACGCTACATGGGCGAACGGAGTGGAAGCGCCCGCGCTTTCAAGGTTCATGGCCGACGGTGCGCGAGCCCAACTGAACGCATTGTGCGGATCATTTATGGCTCCGGAGACCCTAAAGTGCCCATGGAAGGCCACGAGCGGACTTGCTACTTCCATTGGACGCAATCCCTAGAGAAACACACCAAACAGTACATCGTGCACGAGTTGCAGGATCAACATCGACATCTTTGTAAGCAATACAAAGATGCACGCACGCACCATGGCCGAGGCGGAGACAAGATATCTTGGGCGATCCGAGCGTGGTGGGCGTCGGCGCAAGCCACCTCCGGATTGGATTAAGTCACCTCGAACACCGGCTTGCATTCTGGCATTTCCGATATAGGCAGTGGGGTGGCTTCATGGAATTGGTGAGTCCACAATTACTGTAGCTATTATATACACGTGAATTGATGTCTAATAATTCTGTAAAATATATTTACTTTTTTAGTATAGAATATTCTGCTTTCTTAATCTTTATCAATATTAATCATTTAAAAAATAATAATAATCTATTTTTAGATCGGACTTTTGCCGTGACGCAAGTCTAACTCGCCATGGATATTGTGATCAACTTTTTTGTTACTAAGTCATTTGTCTTTGCACCTTGCGGAAAATAAATATTCAAAGAGAGGAGTTGGCGGAGATGCCTTCATGTAACCTTGCGGAATCTATCCATAACAAATGGTTGCAAGTGTCCGCAACAAGGGTGGGGACTTGTGACGTTGCGGTACCGATGATTATGTTCGTGCTTTCCTCCAAGTTGTTGGTTACCACGACTTCAACGGAGGTGGCAAGGGTGGTAGTGGACCAACATCCGAAGAACTCTTACTTCGTCTTGCCCATAAAGCTCAACGAACCGGCGATCCATCAGGCCTCACAAAGGCAGTTTCTGACTATCCAGGAGCGGAAAAGATTTGTACCCGAGACGCCCACCTTGAGGGGGCCGAGGTGTTCGGATCCAAGAAACGTAAGGCTGATGTTCCGATTGGAGCTGATGATGAAACGCACAGACCTGACACCTTGAGCTACTCACGTCCTCGAATTGGAAGAAGGGTTACCCGAGCTTGTACTGAAAATCTGAGTACTATCCATGAGGAGGATGAAGTTGAGGAGCTACCGACAATACCATCCACTTTTGCTGGACCTAGTATTGAACGTGTGACCGCTGTTCAGGAGACTAAAGTAGACGAGAGGCTGTGGCACATTGCCCGTTTGAGGGAGAATTCTGCCAAGGCATGTTGGGGTATCATGCGAAAGAGTAAAAAGATGTGACTCACGAATTATTCGAAGGGGAAGGCGACCGCAGCTCAACTTACACCGAGAGTATGGCAACGCCCTCAAGAGGGGCCAAGAAAAATTGATCAGTTCTTTTTTTGTGCAGATGATATTGAGAGGTGTGTGAAGGGTCATCGTCGCAAGTGGATTGAACCATTCTCTCTAAGCCAGGACAGACCCCCTATTCCTTCAATATGGCCTGTAAAGATAGGGACTAACCTTACACGTGATGAGATGGAGGCGTTGGAGAATGCGGGCTTTCGACTACCACAAAAAGAACAGCTTCCTACGAACCGCACTTTCAATAATGCTGCCCCACCAAGAGACTTGTCCCATATTCCAGTCCCGGAGAAGCCGGACGTGTTCCCTAGGTCCAGAAGATCGAAGAACATGAAACGCATTCCAGCTATGACTTCAAAGCACATGAAGAATATTGAGTCTGCCACGTCAATGCAGGCCAAAATTCTGAGGGTGACCATGATCCCGCAGCCTGGTTTTGGGTGTATCATAGATTTGGAGTCCGATTCGGATGCAGTTTATAGACTTTCAATTAGTAAATTCCCGGATTGCTCATGCCCAGTGTTCAAGAAAACAATTTCTTCGTTAGGACGGAGAGATCCATATCGACCGTGCAAGCACCTATACTTCATCACGGTATTGGTTTGCAAATTTGATCCGGATGCTGATCTCTTCATCCACGCGGCCACTCTTAGTTTCAACGAGGTGAAGAAGATTCTGGAGGGAGGAATCCTAGACCATGCTATAGATTAGAATGCCTTATATCTCCTCATCTACATACGCTATATGTTAGTCTTATGATTGGTGCTCCACACTATATGTGATATTTTTTCTCAACTTATTATAAATTATTATATTAGTATCTACATGTACAGCAAACCTTGCCAATTTGTCTAACTCGGAGTACTATTCACTTAGAAATATTACCTTAAAAACCTCTTCACATTTAAAAAATTGTGATTTACTGTCGAGTTTTGTAGCTGAAGTCTCACAAATTCAGGGAATTTAAGCCTTATTTCTACGGGTTTGGGTCATTAAATCCACGGTGATAAGTCTAGAATATTCGAATATTCCCAAGAATATTCGAAAATTATTCTCTTTTTATAAAAAATAACTATTTTTAGAAATATTTTTACTAAAAATACAAACTCAGCCCTAAAAATTCTAAATCTTACCGCTCACCGCTCAACGCTCACACGGTAGCAACGTCCCATGCCATGGTGGTCCAGTTCTTGACACGCTTGACGTGGTCGAACATCATCCAAGCATGTGACAAGTCGCCCCCGGGCTGCATACGACGAACAAGGTCAACACCGCTTTCGGGGCCGACCTCGGACATCTTGAAAATGAACACTTTGTCACTTTCATCTCCCTGGCCCGAGAACTCGTTACGTTGGATGTAAGCCCAGTTGCTGAGGCCTCGAAGCTTGGTGATCCCATCAAGAACACCGTATCTGCGCAAGTGCTTAAAAGTGGTAATACGATTCCTGACGCTGGGAGAGTTCAGCTCTTTACACTGATCGAAGATAGGTTCTAGCTCCTGGAGGGTGAGCTTAGAGGTTACAGGGTCACCTTCTTCACGGAGAAGTAAGTTTCCGAGTAAGTCCTTGCTAGCCTCCATGACTATTTTGGATGTGGTAGCTTGTGGGTTACGTTCTACGTGCTCCTCTATTAACTCATCAATCATTTTACGTGCACATCTGTAGTCTCCGACCTTAACAGGATGTTCGTGCGTACCGATATGCACACATGCCCTCTCTTGACTCTCTTCTCCGAATACGTAGAAAATTTTAGCAGGGCATAAAGCAACACAAATGGGAGGTTCTTTGCAGATCTTACGCATGCTGATGACGAAGGAGGAGGCGCTTGGCCGACCGAGAAGGGGTCCTTGGTAAAGCCCTCAAACTCCACCTCATTAACTTGTGATCTACGGTCAGGTCTTAGCAAGAATCCGCAGTTCCCATTGTGGCATTGAAGATGACCTACACAGTTAGAGTAGCGGAAAGACAAACCGAGGTTGTTACTGATGTTAGTAGTCATTGTCCTGGTCCACACATGGCCGTCGTATCTTTTGTCCATCCCTTCCATAGATTTGGCTACCTTGGCAGCAGTAGTTGGTAGAACAGGAGGGAGAATGTAGAGGACATCACCATTGAAAGTGTGAGGCAGGAAAGAGACGCTATGAGTTCGGATGGAATGGAAATCTATTTTTTTGAGTATAGTTTTGTTGCGAGACATACTACCTAGTCTACGGAGCGAGGAAAGAATGTTTTTGGGTTTTACGACTTTTGACACGGGAAGAGAAACGGGGGTGGTTCTGAGACTGTGTTCAGAACCTGAGGAGGGAATAGGCAGATTCGATGATATTCGACGGGACTGGATGGACGCTTTTCTTTCATCGTCAGATGAATCTGAAATATCGATTCGAACTTCGAGTCCGGGTTCGACCTTGACACGAGCGAGAACCGGAACAATTGTGGAGATGGTAGAAGAACTACGAGGAGTGAGGAGGACGGTGGAGGCGTTCATGACGGACTCTGTCAAGCCGAACAGTCGATACTGACCGGCCCGTAGCCTATACATTTTAGAGTTACTCTCTAAGGCGACTGGTTCGACAAGGACAGAGTAGTCGACAAGATTAGTATTTGGATCCAAGACCTGATTCTCCAACCAGAGAGAGGACTCATCAAACCCGAAACGAACTGCTAGCCAAGACGGAGTGACTTCTGCCAACCCATCCACCCCCGGAGGAATGCAGAAGGGAGGACTTAAGTCTTCAGACCTAATGGCAATGACGTTTGCAGCGGGAGGCAGGGGAGCGGATGATGCCATGATAGACGAAGGCGAGAAAGAGAGCATCAACAAGCGCGCGGAGAAAGAGAGTCTTAGTTGCGTCACGGAGGTTCAAATACGAGAAATTAATGTAAGGTACATGCATACGTATTGCACACTTATTTGTCGTAATTTCATATAATATAACGTACAGATACTCGATACTCCTAATCGTGAGCATGATAATTTGAAGCAAGTTGCTTAGGATACTTAAAATATCTCGACTGACATAATTGCATTAAGTACTTAGGATTATAAATATGAGATCCTTCGATAAAAATAAGTTGGTGCAGAAGGTAAAGTGACGGCAGTCATTGTCGATATTTAGTTGGATAATAGATACTTTCTAAATTAGTTTATTTTGGCAAGTCGACCACCGTCATAGCCGTATGTTAGGTTAGGCAATCGCGGCGGCCGATTAGGGTTTTTAGCCGCAATTGGGGACCTTATGTAATGGAGTTGAAACTCATAGTTCGACCTCTTTATTTGCAGTGAGACCTCTTGGACTCGTTTGGAAGAACGTGTAATAAGTTATCTCATTGCAAGCAACATGGACGAAACTGCTAGCGGTAGTGAGAGAGGAAAGGAAATAGGTCAGAGAAAGAAGAAGAGGAGGGGTGGTACGAAGTTCACTAATTCTAAAGCACAGAGGCGTAGTGCTTTGCGGAAGCGCGACGGGATAAGCTCTAGCGGTGAATATCGAGAGCCAGACGGGTACGATCTCTTGATCGATGATGATGTGCTACCGCCGTTTAGGCGGACTATTAAGATGCGATCGCTCAACCTCGACACTGTCCAGGAGAGTGTCGCGACGGACGAAGCTGAGGAAGAGGAGGATGAAGGGCGTATAGGGCAGATCAAAACGCTTAGTGAGGTTGTTTGCGTGGATGGGGACGACGATGGAGGTGTAGACTCTACATATGAGGTAATTAAGTTTTGTATGGTATAAACCCGCGGATATTTCTAAAGGTTAAATTATTTCTGAATATTTATATTGATTTATATCGACTTGTGATGTCTCCAGAGCCCCAAAGGATCGGAAGAGGAAGACAATCGATCAGGAGATGAATCAACGATGTTTGAGGAGAAAAGAGTCACTGACATCGGGCGAGAGAGAGAAGCTTCTTCTCATCCGAAAACAATGGATGATACAACGGATGGATTTGAAACAAGTGCTGAAGAATTAGAGGAGGTACATGAAAAACCCTACTTCCTGGTTTACTGGGAGGACCTAGGGTGGATTAAGTATACAGTCAACGAGAGTTCATTTTTCAATATAAGTAGTTCTGAGTTTTGACATGATATAATTTCATGATTTGTATGGACCGGAGATTGAATAATATATATTATATTCATTTTATACTGCAAATATTGTTTTGATAGTGGAATAAATCGTACTAATATGAAGTGCACTGACTGAGTTCGGTGATCAAAAAAACAGTCTCTAGTAATTTTAAAAATATCACGGAAAAAACAAATAAATAGTCCTTACGAAGTAGGTTTAGTCAAGTTGCCGGGTAGATACGGTCAGGGTATAAAGAAACATGTAGGAATTATATTCGGCCCAAGTAGGATCCGGCTGATCGGGTATGGGCCGGGTAGGAGCCAGGTTGGTTAGTCCGGTTATCGAGCGGGTAGGATCCGGGTAGGAGCTGGCTGGGCGGGTACTGGCCCGGTAGGACCAGGTAGGGTAGCGTGCGGGTAGGGTCCGGGTAGGGGGGTCCGGGTAGGATCCGGGTACGAGGGTCCGGGTAGGAGCTTGCAGGGCGCTTATCGGGTAGGTGGAATCCACGTAGGTCGCCGTCTCCTCTTCTCGCCGCGCCGATGGCAGCCTGCTGCTCCATCGGGCCGTGTCCCTGCCTGTTGCTCGGTGCTGTCCCCTCCAGCGGCCGTAGCCCCTCCAGCGATGAATGTGCCGTCCCCTCCAGCGAACATCGGGCTGGCAGCGGCGCCTGCTACGCCAGGCTTCGAGCCTCTGGATGCGGTCCCTCGACATCGTGTGTTGTCATTTTCTGCAGGAGAAAAGTGGACCTGCAAATTGGTTGGTGATGGTGCAAACGGTGGAGAATAGGACAAACGAGATTAATTGACCCTAACTTTGGATTCCAATACGCCGGCGCAGTAATTAGTTCCAAGTTGATAACGTAGTATTTTTAGAGCAGTTGAGGGATCTGTGCTGACAAAAGCAGATTCAGCATGGCTGTCAGTGTTGACTATGGAATGTGGACCTCATTTGAGAAGTTGATGAAACCAATGAAACAGTTGTGTTTAGCGCCGTGGTTGGATTACTTGTGCATATTTCAAATTGAAGCAAGGAGGTGCTCATCTCGAAGAAGAAGGAGAAATGGCAGACATAGTCCAAGAACAGATGGGCCGGGTGCGTGGAGAGGAGGACGACATGCTGCGTGGAGAGGAGGGAGTCGCCAAGGATCAAGAGAATGTGAGTTATCAATCTTTGGACTCAAGTTTCTTCTCTTCCATTTACAGGACCGATCCGTATTGGGGCCAAGCAATCAAGCCTCCAGCCAAGGTTGAAAACATCAACTCCGAAAACATCAAGGTATGGATTTCTAATAAACCCTAATCATTTGAAGTAGTTTCTCTGCCCATGCTCTGTTTGGCTTGCAGCTCGTGCTTGTTGTGAAGGAGGGCCCTCGAGGGTGCGCATGAAGCCCCCAGCTCCTGCTTGTTGGGAAGGAGGCCCTCGAGGGAGCGCATGAAGCCCACAGCTCGTCGTGCTTGGCTGGTCACATTCCGGTGATGAAGTCTGGCGATGAAGGAAGCTCTGGCGATGAAGCCCAAGGCTGAGCCGGCCTTTTCCAGAGCCTGTGAGTCCACGTGATGAATGGTGTGCGGGGTTTTTTGTTTTGTGCAAGCAGAATTTGTCCTTAAAATGAAAAATGCTCCGACAAGCGTCAGACTTGCGTCGACGCAAGTCTGGACCGAATTCGTCACATTGGTTTTGAAAAAATTTTGCTCCCTCGGTTTCCGTTGAATGTCTTGCTCTGTTTGGCTTGAAGCTAACTGTGTTGTGAACGACGGCCCTCGAGGGTGCGCATGAAGCCTCCAGCTCTCGCTTGTTGTGAAGGGAGGCCTCGAGGGTGCGCGACCGGCCCACGGCTCGTGCTTGTTGTGAAGGAGGCCCTCGAGGGTGCGCATGAAGCCCCCAGCTCCTGCTTGTTGGGAAGGAGGCCCTCGAGGGTGCGCATGAAGCCCACAACTCGTGCTTGGCTGGTCACCATCCCGGTGATGAAGTCTGGCGATGAAGGAAGCTCTGGCGATGATGCCCAAGGCTGAGCCGGCCTTTTCCAGAGCCTGTGGGTCCTCGTGATGAATGGTGTGCGCGGTTTTTTGTTTTGTGCAAGCAGAATTTGTCCTTAAAATGAAAAATGGTCCGACAAGCGTCAGACTTGCGTCGACGCAAGTCTGGACCGAATTCGTCACATTGGTTTTGAAAAAAATTTGCTCCCTCGGTTTCCGTTGAATGTCTTGCTCTGTTTGGCTTGAAGCTAACTGTGTTGTGAACGAGGGCCGTTGAGGGTGCGCATGAAGCCCCCAGCTCCTGCTTGGCTGGTCACCATCGTCGGTGATGAAGATCTGGCGATGAGGCAATTGGCTGAGCCTGTGTTTTTTACTGCATGTGGGGGTCCTCGTCTTGAATGGTTGTGACTGATTGTGCTCAATGTTTCATGGCAGAATATGAAATAGGATGTGAATTATTTATTCATGTGTATACTTTATGAGACAAACGTATATTGTTTTATTTGTTTTATCTTTTAAAATGATGTTTTTTTGTTGTTCAGGATTTGATTATTAAGTTGGCGGTGATTTTGCAGGATCCTATCAAGCGACTTGTGCTTCATCCGGATGAGGAATCTGATGCAGATAGTGACCTCTCTGTTTTGAGAGAGAATGTGTTGGCTTACGTTGAGTCCCGTCGATTAGTTATAGCATGTTCGTCAGTTCCGGGAACTCCACCTCCTTCCTCATTTGTCCGTCACACTTCGCGAGTTGACGTTGATCGATTAGCAGTTCACATGGGCATAAAAAAGAATGAGGCCAAGGCCCTTCGTATTCAGGCAAAACAATTTGCTAGACTTGCACCTAGACGTTCTCCGCGACTTGCCGCAAAAATGCATCAGCCTTAGTATTCTTGGAACATTATATGATATGTTTATCATATTCTAATTTACAACAAGATTATGTATTCATTTTTATTTAATCTTGTTCAGTTCACACTATTTTATGCTTATTGTGATGTGTTGAATTTGGTTTACTGATTTGTCAGATGAACATAGCTCAAGTCCAAGATGACGGAGCCAACCTGCCTCATCTTAATGCTCTCCAAATTGTACCGTCCAACGAGAATGACCTCATTTTAGAAGAGTTGGGAAGTGGAGTTCCACATAACAGCCCTTTGGAAAGTGATCGCCAACCTGTGGAGGGCGATTGCAATGCGGTTTCAAGTGACAATCCTCTGGAAGCGGCAGATATTCATCAAGCAACTGAAGACAATGATGGGCACCAATCCCTCTCGGAAGACGAAGAATCTACATTGCCTGAAGGTGTCAACGTGGGCATCAGTCACATGCCCACCCATCTTCAGAACAAGGACCCCGACTGGAGTGCAAACGAGATGCGAATGCTCCACAAGAGTGATTCGATTGCTATCATTAACAGGTTACGCTACAAACCTGTTAAGAAGTCTCGTATGCTAATTCCACTCTGCCGCCTCGTTTGTTATCCGAAGGTTCGCCCGATCTCAGAAGAAGACGTCAGGAAACTCGAGAACGAGTTCAACAAGGGATACCGCGAAGGCGATCGGGTAATGTACGTGTCTCCCTTCGACAGGAAAGGCCGAGAGAAAATTGTTGACACTGAAGATGAACTTTGGAAAAACCCGCTTTGGGAAGCCGCGAATGAGGAGTTCGAGAGTACGCTGCGGTCTGATCCAGATCTTCGTAACCTTAGTGACAAATATTTCTATGTCTACGAAGGTAACCACCGTGTTACAGCCTGGATGCGCCATATAGAGAGGTACCACAAGAATGATCCCTCGTGGTACATTTCGGTTGATTGCATCGTCCTCGATGCCCGTGGAGAGAGCAATCTCCTCCTCGATGCTATGAACGATATTAACTGGTAAGCGAATGTCGCATTTTTAAGAATTTGTTCCTTTTATGATATTGTCATCTTTAAATTATCTCATCCTTCGTCATATGTTGTAGGTCTACTGAACATGATCACGTCGAAGACAGTTTGTGTCTGCGAAACTCCAACGCATGAGGAAGTTTGGAAAGTTGAAACTTGAAGATTTCAAGGACCTCATTTCTCCGTAAGATTACAGGATCTGTAAGAACGCCAAAGCAAAAAGAGAGACTTGGTATCCCGTCACAATAGACGTATTTGTAAAGTTTCTATACGCGGTAAGCTCACTACATATGTGCTCGACTCCTCTTCTCCAATTTGATTTAAAACAAATTCTCATTTGTGTTAAGTTGTTATTCGAGAGGAGGTTAGCGAAAAAATCGACGATCTTTGAGGTCACAGACAACGCCGCGTTCCAAAAGATAAACAAACCGGACCGGGAGTATGGAGTGCCATGGATAACGCTATTAAGGCTGAAATCAAATTAATTCGTGGCAAAAATTTCAACAAGATGGTGGTCGTGGCCAATATCAAACTCGGGAAGGTTTTTGCGAAAGAGGTATTGGTCGTTTGGTTCTTTGATTTCTAAATCAGATCTTTTTATACGTTCTGTTCCTCCAATCAACACTATGGGTCTGATGTGCAGATTAACTCTCATTACAGCCAAAACCTAAAACCCGACATGACGCTTGATCGCTTACACATGGTCGCCACTACGAATGTGCACTTCGATTTCAAGGCAAAGTGGCTGCAGTGGTGGAACTCATCAAACGACGATCGACGATCATTTCGCTTCCCTGAAGATCGCCCTATGAAAGATAAAGTTTTGCTTTCATTTCTTCATCGTGATTCTCTTTGGGCACAGGTAACTTGGATTTTTGTTCCGTCATTACAGAATTTGAGTTTATATGTTACTTGAAATATTAACTGGTTTCCTGTATTCTCAGCTTGAGCAATCACTAGAAAGCGAATTGCAGAATCTTATAGACAACGAGAACCTCAACATTGAGTGGTCTAGTGTTGTCCTAAAGCCATCTGAGTATGTCGAGAAGTGGAGGCTACTCTTATGGGAGAAGGCATTCGGAATCTATCTTGCTCCGAATGCAAGTCCGAAGTTCATTAAAGGCTCGGATCTTCGAAAAATTACTGGAGGCAAAGCTACAATTAAGCGGCTTGTATTCCGGTATGTATTCCTTTTCCTATATAATATTATAGAACATTGTTCAACGTAATCAATTTTCCCTATCTAATTTGTTTACTTCCTTGTAGGTACTTAAAACAAGAGCTCGTTGCCAAGGGAGCATTACCTTCGTTCTCCATTCCCATGGAATTCGAGGACGTCGCTGTAACGAATGATCCCCGCAGCTTTTTCTCCTCAGCCCAACAAGAACGGTTTACTAACTCCCAATTGTCGACCGGTGGATGGTTCCTTGAGTGCCACGACAACTACGTCCACAAGGAGGAGAAGTATCTTCTTCGAAATCTGGCTACAAACCCAGCTGACTCAGCACCGATGGAGATTGACGACGAGGACGATGACGACTTGTCTATTTTACCGATGCACCGCATCCAATCTCCTCTCCTTCGTCACCGGGGCCAGCGGTCCCAAGTCTCGTGCAACCAACTGGAGGAAGCGACGCAATGCTGTTGCGGAACCTGTAGTCGATCTCGAGCAAGAATCGGAAGAAACTGCTCCCCTCCCGGATGACATTGCAGGGCCAGAAGATGCTGATCTGACTCAGGCTTCAGAGGGAGTGACAAACAATGCAAATCGTCGCAATGCAAGACTCGACTCGACTTTTCGACGGTGAACTTACGAATGCGGGTCCCCTCCTCAATCGTTCACCGTGGACCACAACTCACAAAGCAGCTCCGCGTCGCATCGCCCGACCATTGTTTCCAAACGCCTCTTCCGAAACCCAATCACATTGGTAGCAGCTCGTCGTCAAAAATTTCGGTGACTTTGCCAATGTATCTTGAGAAGGGCAACATTGGAGACTTGGTTCATCAGTCGTCGAAGACTGCAAAATGGGATTCGCAAATCCTCGATATCGTTGAGCACATCAAGAAGGTATTGTTTCATACATTTATCATTTATATTTTCCATATGTAAGTTGAGTACTTGTGAATCTAGTAGCCAGTATCTAAATTTTCACTTCTATCTCAGATTGGCAAAGACCGTAAGTACCCGTGTTCGGCGATGGAGTATGAACCCAAGCATCCAGGAATTGATCTCATTTTTGCAGATGCTCCCGAAAACTTGCTTGTTCCGGGTGTGTCTCCAACAGAAATTCCATCCTGGAATCGGCGCGACAAAACCTACTTTGAGAGCCTCTTCGTGTTTGCCGCTTATCATTTGACGGACATTGGAGCCATACTTCTCATGCATCCAAAATGTCGTAGAATCGAGCGTACTCTCGATTTTGAGTCTGCAACATATGGTTCTCGTCTGGTTCGAGACTGGTGGGGATATAATCCCCTTCCTATGGCCTCTACCGTACCCAAACCGAAAGAGGTACGTAACAGATTCCAATTTTAAATTTCACGATTCATGATTATTTCCGACTATGCTTCTATGTTAACGTATATTTACTTGTGTTTTGCAGACTCACTGCTTCCACATCAAAGTCTATGTTCGTAAAGAGTATGTTTCAAAGTTCCAGACTCGGCAAGTGGCACACGCATACGGGGGTGTGGCAATTGTACCTGATGAGGAAGACCACCTCTGTAACTTTGCAGAGAAAGAAACATTACGTTATCGTCCGGACGGTACGCCCTGGCGTGGCTCACGAGAGAAGGACCCCTCCTTCATTCAAATGTTTAAATCGATTGTCTCACGGACGACGGATGTATAGTCTTCGATTGGAGCGCTAGTACAGGTAATGTTTCCGTAAACACTACATTCGAGTTCGTTTATACACACTTCGCTTTTCTAACGTGGGCTTCTGTATTTGTAGGTGCATCTGTAATTGCTTGCGCGCGCTCCAACTGACACCTCATCGCCATGGAACCTGACGAAGAAATCTTTGATGGTGTGCTAGCCGATTACAAGAACGGTCCTCCCGGTGATGAAGAAAGTGGAGAATCTGCTCCTCCCGCGGATTATGACTCTGACGAACCGGTCGTGAAGAAGCCACGAAAGTTCATTGGTGCGTAATTCCATCTTGTGTTCTTTTTCTCGATTTTTTATTTAGCACTTACAAATCTGTTGGACTGACTTTCTTTGCAATTTTAGGATCGCAGGTCTGAAGGAGCGATTGACTCGCAACGCTCATCTCTACAAGAGCCCTCCATCAAAATTCACCCTACCATCGTACGCTGAGCGGCTTGCTCAAGAGTTTGTTCAAGCTCCATCTCCCATTCTCTCGGACACTCCACGTCGACGTTATAACAATAGTGTGCTTAAGTTTATAGACTTTGAGGCTGATTAGTGTGATCAGCACTTTAATGGTTCAACACCTTCTGCCTAGAGTGTGATTTGTTTTCTGATAGGTACTAGACATGGTACTAGAGTATTCGTTTATCTCGATCTATTACTGCTATAGCATGTATTTGTGTTTTTCAATATATATGGTTTTATATATTTATTTATTGTGATTATCGTTTATAGCTTAAGCTACACTAAGTGTTTCAAGTATTAATTTAAGTATCTCACTACAATGTAATCTAAAGCCATGCTTGACTGTAACGAAGACGTCAGCCCTAATTTTGATGTAACTTCTTAAACTCCAGTTTCGATGCACCGGTGTATGTAAATGCTTAAGTTCTAAACTAAATGCAGACTAAAAGTTTGAGAAGGTCTTTTTTTATTTCCATTGGAGTGATTGAATTTTACCAATGTTGGTAGGGGCTATAGTCCAGTATTTGTATAGCTCAGGATAGCTGATTTAAGACGCAGTGCAACGCTCAAACGAGGCCGAGGAGAATCGAACTCGGACCACTGCAATGCCACGTGAATGTCTTTTCGTACACCTTACAAGGGGACACGGAAAGACGACGTGTCTTGATAATTTTCAGTTAATATATGCCGAAGCATTTACATATAATTCTTACAAGTGCAATACGCTATTGAGGACGTCAGCCCTAATTAGTCTCTAGAGCTTACTGTCGATAAATTAAACTTATTGATTACCTAAATGGATCATCCCTAATTTCGGTTTATATTTTGGATATGATTTGAATTGTGATGATGCTAGTCCATAATTTAATTAACTTTTATTTAAACTTACAAGTGTGGATAATTTTTGAAATATTGTATGACCTATGTCCACGGTTTTGGGTACTTTTATGCCTAAAAATGACCATTTCAAAAATTCTAAACCACCCATTCCATGGTAATAGGGCCATTAACTTAAATTTTTTTTTCCCTTACCGCTGAAACTTTACCGCTCACCGCTCACCGCTCAACGCTCACACCGGTGGTTTCCCCACCCCCACGCCACCATCGTTAATTCTGCAAAGTTAAAACAATATCACACCACAACGCCACAAATCACAACAGCCCTCAGCCTCCAAGATATTCACGCAACCCTGGTGGCCGAAGCTACAAACGTGGACGATAACCCCGGGGCACAGCAACCTTCCGAATTGCAACCCCAGGAAGCCGTGGACATCCACACCAAAGTATGTCACGACCAAGGCATCAGGTCACGCCAGGCACAAACCCGGGGGGAGAGCCACGGGAAGACAAGCACAGAATCCGAGGAAACACGACACACACAGGTCACCAGGAAACAAGCCCAGGGACACACCGACACCACAACACATGTGCAGCGAACAACCTCATGGGACTTAGCCGCGGAAGGGGCCTCCCTTGCCTCGGCCATACCCATCCACATACCATGTGCATACATAAACCACATCCACGTCATCCATGGCCAAAACTCAGAGGGTCACAGTCACCACCCGACTACCGAGGCGTGGCAAATCAGTGCCATAATTACCCCCCAAGATCTTCCCGAGGCATCACCACCCGATTATACTACTGAGGCATCATTACCTGATTATACCGCCGAGGCCTCATCACTCCACATGATAAAAGCAGACACCGCCGCCACGGACAGGTCTCTCATTATCACCACTCTTTCACTTCCGCAATCAGTGAGAGTTCAAGTACCGAGGGTTTTCCCAGGAAGAAGGCTCATTCTCGTATTTCCGCCGCCGCCCTTGCCGCTCAGCATCCGTAGTTTTGCACACCCTCTATACTCCCCGCTCGCACAAAATCGTTTTTTTTCGGTGCAGGTCGCAGCAGCTATGGCGCGCGGTGCTCCCCGGGATCGCAAGCCCCTGTACGTTCCCCGACAGATCGCCGAGTGGAAGAAATACCCCGATGCGGAATGGCTCACGCAAGCGGGGCGCTCCGCTCGCCGCCACCACCTCCGCGAAAACATCGATCTCTCGCCGATGTCGCGCATTCATCGCCTCAATGCGGGAGAGGCAATTGGCGGATCCCAGCAACAGAGACGTGGCCGGGGTCGTGGAGGGGGTCCTCGTCCGATACTCCCCGAGGTACTGTGTCGATTTTTTTTGGGTGGGATGGCACGGGGTCACGAGTGGGCATCACACACAAATTTTCCGCGACCCTGTGACACCACGATTTACACCCACGGGTACCCAGCACAGGGGGACGGCAAGTTCGATGTCTACGAGATTACTCGTAGCAATCCAAATTTGCCCGATCCATGGTTCGGCAGGATCCGCGGGATCCTTAGTCAAGTATTTTTTCGGAACGACTGCAACGCAGTCCACCCAAATCAACTCGCATTGTGCGTCATGGCGGGCCGGGGAGAAAAGATCAACTGGGTTTAACTCGTGGACGGAAACGCTGTGAGCCAAATCCAAGGGCATGTGTACAGCGATGCGTACGAGAGTCCCATAGCCCCATTTCTGACGCAGTTCATTGGCCACTTTCTGGATTACCACAGGGCAAACCATCACCCGTGGACCCTGGGTACCTTCTTAGATGTGCAGCGGGAAATCGCCGAGGCTGCAACGCCAAGTACTACACCGCCACACAGAGGCAAGCGCCCACGTACCGAGGAAGCCGAGGTAGCGGAAGCAGGCCCCGTGGAGGTAGCCAGCACGTCCACGGTCACACAGTTCGGCCCTCGGGCCACAGCGTTTGAAGTACAGAAGCGCACCATGGAGACATGCATGGAGGACATACTCAATTTCCTCCACGCCACCGAGCAGCAGCAGCAGACGGCCACGGCCAAATACAAGGAGTGGGAGATCCGGCACAAACGCCACACCGCCCAGCTAGTTCAGACCACACAGGCCGCGGCACACAAAACCATGGCAGATTACAAGCTGGAAGTACAACTTCACATTGAGCAACTCCAAGGGCAGGTAACATCCATGCGAAATCAACTCAACACGAGGGATTTGGAGCTACAGGCTGCCACGGAAAGGGCCAAGTCTTTTGAAGACCAGGGTGCCAGAGATCGCGAAAGGATTGAGCGGCTGGATCATCAAACAACTGAACTCGTGGCGCAGTGTAAGACACTGACCGAGGAATTGGCACTCAAATCCACGGCCCCGGCACCCAGCCCCATGGACGTGGAATCGATACAGCGGCACCGCCAGGAGGTGGACGATGCCCGAGAAAATTTTGAGGCCAACAAACTGGCATGGACGAACCACGCGGCCCAAGTGATAGCCACCACGGCCTACCAGCTACTGCGATCCACACCTCCCACGTCCGAGGAACCCCCTGCATCGTTTCTCGATCAGCCGCACCAAATGGCACTAATCACGTTGGACCTCGAGAGCTCCGACAACAACTGGGGCAGCCAAGGAGAGCCATTCCTCGGCGAAGAAGAGGAGGACAGGCACCCCCAGGAGGAGCCGGAGTTGACACAACTCCGGACACACACCCACGAGGAGGATTATGATGCACAGAGGAGGACACCCCGCACAAAGAAACCCACACACATGCACAACACAGGGACATGGACGCGGACTCCGGGGAAGGGATGTATGACTTCCCAACACAGATAGGAGAGGAGAGAGTGGACATATCCGAGGGATTTACAGACCACGAGCAGACCCCACACCAGTCCCCGCGGCAACATACCACGGCAAGCTCCCCGTAGTACCATCTCCCAGTCCTGTCCCCCCCAACACAATACGAGTCCCCGGTCAGACAGAACGCTGACGGGACTTACCCGTGGCCAAGACGGGCCGAATCTCCCATGTCTCCCTCGAACCCCCTGCCAGTGTTCTCCCCATTGCGAACGAGGCCTTCCCCGCAGTCCCTCGCCCGGCACAGACAGGTCCTCCTCCAACAGGAGGAATACGAAGGATGGAACATCGAGGACGCAGACGAGGGTGGGGATGAGGCCTCGGATTCAATGCACTTCGTATTGAAGTACTTCCACGAGCACCCCGATCTCGCGACACACTACACAGACCCCGAGGCGCAAGGACGCCAATGTCCGGCATGCAACAGGACGTTAGGAGGCACGATGTTTGATGTGTACACTCATGCACTCAACTTCCGTGGCAATCACGTTCTAATGCACCGAGCCGTGGCCGAGGCGCTTCGACGAATCCACAATGATGACGAACCTCCTCGTAGCGGTCGACAGCTTCCCCGGGAGCACGCCAGGCCGAACAGGAGGCCCGCCCCCTCGCGCCGATAAATACAGCAATTCGGGGACGAATTGCACTCTGCGAGGGAGGGCAAAATGTTACCCGCCACGGCACCGCGGGTATCATTACCGAAGACCAGTAGCCACGGGGAAGACCAAGACTTAACAGCCACGGGGCTCGAGGCCGAGGCGGTGATCAGAGGACCACGAGGATCGAGAACAGGGGTACAGGGAGTTAAGGCCGAAGCACAGCGCAAAGAATTAGGTTTTATTATAAATAGAGGAGGAATTACACAAAAGAGTAGCTTTGTATCACACGGATTTTAGTGATAGCCTCACGAGCACATTTGTCATGACTTGTTGTAGCCAATTCGGCATTTCACGGATCAATGTAATACGGACTCAAGTCCAATTCCTACTCTCTTCCTGTCTACCCCTAGAACCCTTCCTTCTTTCTTCTCACGTTTCTCTCTACCTAACTTCGATACTCAACGTGGCGCCGAGGACGACCCGTGTTGGTCGTGTCTCCATGCGAAACGCAACACCGTCGTGGGAGACCTCCTCGTTTCACCTCGTCGCTCTTTGGAGACACAGCCTCACCAACAAGGACCTTGGCCGTGGAGACAGACCGGGTGACACCGCAAGGTCGTAACCCTGAAGTGCTGTCGGTTCCCACACACTCACCGGACCTCTTACCACGAAAGCCCCGCCGACGGTACTAATCTGTCTGTTGATTACGAGCTAACCGGTCCACGGCCTTGGAATCCTACCCTGCCCCGGGCGAATCGTGGTAACCGACCACATACCCGGCCCTCCTCACGTCTCTTGTCCCCCTTCACCCCCCTCCCCTGGGCCTCAGGCACCTCCATACCACGACCCCGGCTAACAATGAGCAACTTCGATCAGCATTGGCAGCTGTAGATGACGGGTTTCCTATGCGGATGGCTGCAATACAGAACAACATACCTTATTCATCGTTTAGAGATTGGTGTTACGGTCGCACTCGCAGTCGCCGTAGGGGGAAGATGAGTGTCCTCACTCCTGAAGAAGAATCCGAATTGGTGCAGTATTTGATAAAAATGTGTGATGCTGGCTTTGGTTTGTCTCCAACTGCGCTTAAAATGAAGGTGTACGAGATGACGAAAACAAGATGCACTCCATTTACAGATGGTATTCCCGGGGGTGGTTGGATGCGTTGGTTTAAGAGTCGTCATCCCGAGCTCACCATCAGGGCTGCACAGGCATTGGAGACGGCAAGGGCAAAATCAGTATGTCCGGAAAATGTGGCATCATTGTACAACAACTTAGAGCAACTCTATGGCATGCACAAGTACCCAACTCATCGCATTTGGAATTGCGATGAGTCTGGTGCACAAGCAGGTGTGTTTTTTTTTTTTTTTTTTTTTTTCCAATTTCAATCCTGGAACTCGAACTAGATTTCAAATCGCACCTGTAGGGCGGTTCGTGGAGGTCGTGCCAGCGCTTACTGATGAGCGCCACCACCAGTCCTGCTGGAAGGCTTACAGACCCCAATTCTTTCGAGGTGCTTACTCTGTCAAGAGCGAGCACTAGCCCTATGTTCTTGAATATGAGAGACACCATCTGAGTCTCACTGTTGCTCCGGCACATCTGGGAGAAGGGCAGATTTAAAACAAATGAGGGAGTACATGGGTGTGTTAGTTAAACCAAGTATGACTAAGTAATGCAGGTTTAGAAATCAGATACTCACCTTTTCATTGCATATGGCAGGGAGAAATGGAGGCGGCATGGTCATCGCCAAAACAGGCGCTCGTCGTGTGCAAAGCATTGTACCTAATCAGCGGGAATGGTTGTCTGTGTTAGTTTGTGTAAATGCAGCGGGCAAAGCCATCCCTTCTTTCTACATCTTTCGAGGAAAGCGATTTGGACATAACTACATTCAACATTGCGAGGACGGCGCTACAATGGCTATGCAACCTCGTGCGTGGATGACCACATACCTTTTTAGTGCTTGGCTTGACCACTTTGTTGAATCCGTTGGAAAAGTAGACACCATCTCAGAAAACCATCGCCATCTCCTCATCCTCGATGGACATAACAGCCATGTGATGTTAGAGGTAGCAAAGGCAGCCATGCATATAGGGTTAGACTTGTTGACGCTACCATCTCATACCTCCCACGCACTACAGCCGTTAGACTTGTCAGTCTTTAAACCATTTAAGCAACACTTTCGCATGTACAGAGATTACTGGATGTCTAGAAATTTAGATATTCCAGCCTCTAAAGATATATTAGCCCAATGGGTTTCTCTATCTCTACGGAAAGCCTTAACTGAAAAAATATACAAAGTGGTTTTAGAAAAGCAGGGATCTATCCACTTAACAAAAATGCAGTGGATTATTTATTTGTGACATCAGAGGTTTTTAGAAACTCTACGGGAGCAGGGAAGGGAACGAACCTGATGCAGCTTCTCAGCCTATCGGAGATCCTTCCACTGTGGACGTAGCTTGCAGTGATGGCTCCGATCAGCTACAATTGCCGCTTGCCGGCAGTCGTGGCTCCGATCAGCTGCAGTCGCCGCTTGTCTGCAATCATGGCTCAGATCAGCTCCAGTCGCCACCGGCAAGCGACGGTGCTGAACCTGCATGGCCACTAGAGTTTCACAGTGTTGTCTCTGGAAGTACTGAGGACGTGCTGAACGTACCTGCGAATGGGGAGGACGACATTGCAGCTGCCGGCGTGGAAGGTATGAACTCGGCACCTATGATAATCAATGCAAGTCACCGAACTTTGCTCACCCCTTACCAATTCTCCACAGTTTCTCATGATGCAGTCAGCATTCTCTCGCTGCTGCTGCTCCCTGTCATGCGAACACATGATAGTATGTCATCATGAAATCCAACCGTAGGATGTTGTTAAGAACTGTTGCCTTTAATCACATTAAGAACATAAGGCTCCACCTTCATAATCTCAACGGTTTCCAATTAGAATCAGGAAGAAGCAAAATCCACGAAGCCAAATTATCAAATTTTTCTTACCGAGCCTTGCTGGTTGCACTCACGCCTCAGGCACAGTACCGGTCATGACGATTTTGGGAAGTCCGGCAGGTGTCCAGGAAGATTATTGTAGCCCGAATGGATCAGACTGCGACATCGACGTGCATAGTCAGGCAGATATCGGTTCTGAATTCGCAGAGGCTCCCAGTTCAACCACTTCTCATTTTTTTGTTGGCCACGATGGTTCAGAGCTGACGCCTGAAGAGGAAATAGGAGTCCTCGACCTAGGTCTAGAAGAGCCACGGTCGATCACTCGTTTCCTGCAACTGCCAAGCGTGACGACACGCACATCTGGTAAGCGTAAAGATCCCATTATTGAGTTCACGAAATCTATCATCATTACATCGAGGGAGTATGTAGAGGCAGCCGCAGCAGTTAAAGACAAAAGAGAGCAAGACAAAAAAGATAAGCAGGAAGCAAAGGCAGCAAGAGAGGAACGGAAAAAAAGAAAAGCAGTTGAGAGAGAAGAGGAGAGGGCTCGCAAGGCTGTCGAGCGCGAGGCTGCAACGCGGGAGAAGGAAGAACGCGCAATCATGCGTGCGGCAGAGCAGGCTCGCAAGGCAGCCGAGAGGGAGCTTCTACAGCGTGAAAAGGCCGCCCGCGCTCAAGCGATGGAGACTGCAAGGTTGACAAAGGCTGCAGAGAAGGCTCGTCTAGCAGCCTCTAGACGTGATGCTCGCAGAACTAGGGCGACGGAGAGCATGGAGGGACGCCAAACTGGATTGACTACGATGCGAGTTGGAAATGCAGGGGAGCTACAGAACGGAGCAGAAGCAGGTGCGCAGACACACTTCGGAGAAGTCCCACAATTTGCACCCTACTTACGTCAAGTACCAGTACCGTCTTTCAATCAGCATCACATGCATGGACATTTTTTCTTGCCCTCTTCTTCAACTCTCCCTCAATTATCGCAGTCTAACGTCCATCCACAGTCTACGCTACCCCATCAACAATTTTCTACACACTTTGCGACTCCAACATATCCTTTCCCTTTCAACTGGACTCCAAGCGGGAATGCAGAGGATAGAAGTTGAACACCCTCCCCGGATCGAAGTAACTCACCCAGAGGAAGATGCAGGACATGACCGAGAAGGGGAAGCAAGCTGCGAACAGCAACTTGGCGGGGGAAGCGGTTGTGTGCGTGCGCGGGAATGCCCACCACTGCGTGCTCGCGTGCAACGGTCGGGGGAGTGCGCGGGAAGGAGGCGGACTGTGCGGGAACGAGGAGGAGGGCGCCTGCGGTGTTACGGAGCAGCACTGGGCGCATAAACGCACTGGGCCCTCTCACTTTCAGCTTTGCCAGCGCATGGCCTTCTTAAAAGTTCCCTAATTCGGATTTTGCTCCCCTCCGGTCATGAACACAACGCAGAGCTGGCACTCTATGGTTCTATCAAATATCACTTCTGATCCTACTTTGGACGGTTTTATGTTCATTCATAGCTTTCAATTAGTACAGGCTCGGTGGTTATCAATCAGAGCCTACAGGTTGCTTACGGGTCCTGGACACTTTTGCGTTTAAAAATTCATAGTAAATTCAATTTTCACTATTTATTTCTGAAAATTTTTGCAATCTTCATGATTCTTCTTTCGCCATTCTACAAAAAAATTTAAAATACATACGACTTCTACAAACTCTGGAATCACCTTAAATTGGTGGTTTTAGAGCATTCAACCTTACTACTGCAAGGGTTTCATATAGCAAGTTCGAGCCAAAATCACACAATTTACCGTAGTAGGAAGGCAGGGTCGGCAAAAAATAATTCCCAAAAAAATTGTCGAAAAATAAAATAAATTAATGGAGTAATTTGTCGAAGTCAACAAAAATTAATTCAATGAAAAGCCGAAAAAGAAGAAAAAAAGTCTACAAGTCGGAATCTTCAAAATTACAGCTGTAGAAGAAGCCCTTATTGACAAAAATAATGAATAGTATGAATAGTATGAGCATTCAATGAATAGTATGAATAGTACGAGCATTCAATGAATAGTATGAATAGTACGAGTATCCACTGAATAGTATGAATAGTGAATAGTGTGAATAGTACGAGCATTGACAAAAATAATGAATAGTACGAGAATTCAATGAATAGTATGAACGAAAATCATACAAAACAGTTAGTTAGCCGCCGGAAAAAATTAATGATGGCTATAAATAGCCGATTTTTTAATAACTGTTTTTGAGTTTGCCGACCCTACTTTTTGAACTTTAATTAATTATTCGGCACAAAAGTGCCGACCCTGCCTTCCTACTACGGTATCCGGAAGAATAATACAATGTTGTCATTTCTTTTAGCAGGATACAGATTGAGCACAAATTGGTGCCAGTGATGAATCCGCAATGTACAATCTCTCATCTCAACGTAATGACCAAAATTTCTCAAAACTGTAAGCTGCTCTTTCTAAATCGAGTGTTGAAAAATGCTGGAACTTCTAGAATCTTAACAAAATGTACAGTAGAGGCCATGATTTGTCTTGTCACAGCTGCTGTGCGCTTACATGCCGAAGATGGCCGAGTGGGTGAACGCCTCCGTCACCACCAGACCAAAGAAGCCCAGCATGGCGATCCGCCCGTTCCATCGCTCTGCCTTGCCTGTGAACGGTCCGAAGCTGCGGGCATCGCTCGACTCGCCACTCATGATGGGCACCAGTGATGCGTACGTGAACAGCTGCACTGCAGCCAGAAAGTAGAACAATCCTGGTTGCCCCGCATTTGTTACTTGCTCAAACACCGTCTGCCCCGTCATGCGCTCCACCACCACGGCCCACGCGAACCCCAGCATCGCCAGCCGGCAGTTGATTGTCTCAGGTGCGGCGCCATCGAATGCGAACACACTGAAGAAGGACTTGCTGCCCGTCTCCGGACGCCGCTCCACCTCGGGACGCGGCCACGGCGCTCCCGACGTGGGCTCCGTGCCCATCACGGACTTCTTCTCGGACTCATTCGTCTCCTGGTTGCGCAGAATCTCGTCCTTGCTGATAGTCTTCAAGGTGGCCTTGTCAACTGCGGCCTTGGCGTCCGCCAGTGGCCCTTGGCCTTTACCAGCCTCGCACCTCACTCGCCCCGCCAACGAAGTCGCCAACCTGGGTTGGACGCTGCTGAGAACACCAGCCCTGCTCAACCTCGTGTTCACGGGCAGAGCTTGCAAGCCACCGAGCGCGGCAGAAGTGGACATCATCATGGCCGCCATTTCGAACTAGAGAACAACAACGTACTTACAAAGGAAAATGTACTCGAAGGTTAAAAGCTCAAATTCCTCGAAGACACAAACAGCAATACGTACAGAGAATGTTGAATGAATGCTCCGTTGAAGAAGAGGAACAAGGGTGCATATATACCGACATGCTCCGAGTGGCGCATACTGCAGCGAATGCCACGTACGAGAGAAGAGGAATGACTTTCACTAAAAAGCGTTTTTTGCTGAAGGAGGGTGAAGAGCTTGTCCACGAGGCCCGGCCATTGTAAGAATCAATAAGATTCAAACGTTTTCCAATTCACCAGTTGTCGTGAGGCTAGTGATGCACCCGTTTGGTAAACTGAGATTGTAAAATCGATGGTCAAACACGCAGCTAGAATGAAGCTACGTGGCCCCATGCGACTTCCCACTTTTCACAATACACCGCGCCTCATCGTTTGTAAAATCAACAAGCGCTACCACGCGACTGAACATGCAATCGGATGGAAGAGACCTTGACAAGCACTTGCTCTGACACATTTTCACACACATACCATCTGGAATATCGTGATTTACAGAATCGAAGTGCAATAAATGCAGGACGAGGCAGGTAACAATGACAACAGTACTACAGTGACAACAGTATTAATTACGCTGTTCACATTTTGAGAGGCAAACAACACTGTAGTAGGAAAGTGTCCAAAATAGTGTTTTACACCCACCTTGGATGTAAAACACCACTTTTGGGTGTACTCGTGTGGTGTAATCAAGACAATTTTCTACTAGTGCAGGTCAAACCCGTGACGAACACACGCTCTGACTGAGCTTTGAGTTCCTTCAACCATGACATGTGATCACCGCCCGCATACATAGCTCCACTCAATCTCGACGTAACTCGCAAATGTTTCATGACCAGTCGCATGAGCACATCCTCGATTAGCATCATGTAGCCCACACTGACTCTCCAAAATTCCTATGATCATTGGAGGTTTCATTTGCAGATGACAGATGTCTTTTCTTTATCAACATGAAAATTCCTACCACACCAATTTTTGTGCTATGCCATTTCTGGTGACTGAAAGCTCTGATTTGCAAACAAGTCGAATGTATCACACTGGTAAAACCTCACTTTGATTATCCATTCGAAAGTATTGGTGAACATGACATTTCCTCGCACACCGGGTTTTTCCAATTATGAACCCAACATCCGAGCTGGCAGCAAGATAGTAATTTGCTTCGTATATGTATGCATCCGTTACACTGGATGTGAAAAGTATATATGTATGTCAGCAAATAGTGACCGTAAGAGCTTGTAAATTTCTTTAGAGTGCGCATATGAATATGTTATAGTTCCTCAACGATTGATGAGCGACTGGAACGTGATTAAATTATCGTCAAGACTTTCTCAGTTAGTGGCTGCGATTTGAACTCCGCGACATTGAATATAAATGGTGCAACCTCAGCGTATAGCAATAAGAGCTTGTATGTTTCATCAAAGATCGCATATGTTCATCTCACTGATATAGCATTCGTTAAGCGATTGGAACAAGAGATAATCGTCATCAGTTGCGACAGTAGCAAATCAGTCACCCAATGGTTGATTCTAAAAAGCCAAAGGAGATTTTAAGCCAAAACGTTCACTGCAGCTTTCGATGCAGAAATCAGTCTCCAACGTTCATTGTAGCATATTAGTGCACTCTTTCTTGAAAAGTAAGACTTGATCAGTTGAATAGTATGCAAGAGGATACAGACTGAGCACAAATTGGTGTCAGCGATGAATTCCCAATGTACAATCTCTGCTTGGAACGAGGTGGCTAAAATCTATCAAAACTGTTCATTCAAGTTACTGAATCGACTATTGCAAATATGCTGGATCTCCTCTATATACATCAAATGATTTACAAATTAGTGTTGCAAGCAATGCTCTGTCTTTTCTCGACTGACAAGTGCTTACATGCCGAAGATGGCCGAGTGAGTGAATGCCTCGGTCACTACCAGCCCCAAGAAGCCCAGCATGGCGATCCGCCCGTTCCATCGCTCGGCCTTCCCTGTGAAGAGGCCGAAGCTGCGGGCATCGCTCGACTCGCCGCTCATGATCGGCACCAGTGATGCGTACGTGAACAGCTGCACTGCACCCAGAAAGTAGAACAGTCCAGGTTGGCCCGCATTCGTCACTTGCTCGAACACCGTCTGCCCCGTCATGCGCTCCACCACCACTGCCCACGCGAATCCCAACATCGCCAGCCGGCAGTTGATGGTCTCGGGCGCTGCGCCATCGAACGCGAACACGCTGAAAAACGACTTGCTGCCCGTCTCCGGACGACGCTCCACCTCGGGACGCGGCCATGGCGCTCCCGACGTGGGCTCAGTGCCCATCACGGACTTCTTCTCGGACTCGTTAGTCTCCTGGTTACGCAGAATCTCATCCTTGGTGATAGTTTTCAAGGTGGCCTTGTCAACTGCGGACTTGGCGTCTGCTAGCGGCCCCTGGCCCTGACCAGCTTCGCACCTCACTCGCCCCGCCAACGAAGTCGCCAATCTGGGTTGGGCGTTGCTGGGAACTCCAGCCCTGCTGAACCTGGTGTTGACGGGCAGAGCTTGCAAGCCTCCGAGCATGGCAGAAGTGGACATCATCATGGCCGCCATTTCGAATTAGATAACAACAATATACTCTTTCGCGTGGGTCTAGTCCTTGAAATATCGAACTCTCGAAAACAAAAAAACAGCGATTCGTACAGAGAATGTTGAATAAACGCAACGAATGCTCTGTTGGAGAAGTGGAACGAGCGTGTTTATATACCGCCATACACCAAGTGGCGTGATTGCCACGTAAGGGAGAGAAGGTGACTGTGGCTTTCACCTGACGAGTGTAATGCGCTTTTTGTCAAAGGAGAGTGAAGAGCGTGTCCACGAGGCCCGGGCACTTTAAAATCCATCATTTTCAAACGCTTTTCGATTCACCAGTTGGCGTGAAGTTGGTGATTCTCCCTCCTGGTGAATAGAAGTGATTGCAGGATTATTGGCCATACAAACAGCTCTAGTGCAGTACGGGGCTGTCCATTTGTCACACTGAAGTGAGCCTTATTGTTTGTAAAACTAACAAGCGGTGCCCCGCAACTGAACATGCGAATGGATGGAAGAGACTTTGACAAGCACTCTGATAATCAAGCACTTACTCTGATAGAATCAAGCACTTACATATCTTACCATACAGAATATCGAGAATTACCGAATGCGAGTGCTACAAGTGCAAAACGTGGCAGGCAACAATGAAAACAGGATAATATTTTTCACTTTTTGAGAGCCAGACTCGTGGCGAACAATCGCACTAAGTGACTTTTGATTTCCACCAAGACATGTGATCACCGCCGCCGTCTTTGGCTCCACGCAATTCTCGACATTTTTAGCAATCATACAAGATCTGAACAGTCACATGAGCACACCGACAGTTGCCATGGAATAACCCACACTGACCGACTCCGCGAACTTCTTATCGGGAGGATCCATTATTTGCAGATGATGTCTTCCCTACGTTAGAATACATATTACCCAATGTATTGTTTTGTGTCAATTTCGGTGACTGAAAGCTCTGACTTTACTCAGCATATCCACAATTAAGTAAATTATATCACACTAATCCAACCTGAATTTGCTTATCAGTTAGAGAGTTCTGGAGAACATAAAATTTCCATGCAACGGGTTCAACGCGTTTTCCCGATTACTGGCTGCTACATGAACTCAGCTTCCGAGCTGACAGTAAGATTGTGATATGATCCGTATTATGATGAATCAGTTGTCCGAACATGAATAGAACAATGTCAGCAAATAAAAGACAACTTATTTGTAGGTTCATCTGCGCATGTGTATGCTCGACAGTATGATATCGATGTAGCGCCTGGAACGTATGTTCATCGCCATTAATTTCAAAAATAGTTTCCGTTGATGTAGTTACTAACTGGTAATTCTTCAATTCACATGAACAAAAGCCTTCTATTGCAACATTCGATGCAGAAAACAACCATATACGTTGATCAAAGTGCAGGACGTGTTCAGAACATACTGGTGTACACTCAGAGTCGTATTGAAAACAGTAGTATTTGAGATTTCGAATGTAAGAGAATACGAACTGAGCACAAATTTGTGTCAGCGATGAAGTCGCAATGTACAATCTCTGCTTTGAATGTGGTGGCTAAAATCTCCCAAAATTGTTGAGCAAGAATTCACTGACGCAACATTTGCTGGATCTCCTCTACAATATATACAATTTTATGATGCAAGCGATGCTCTGTCCTTTCTCGACTGCTGTGCGCTTACATGCCGAAGATGGCCGAGTGAGTGAATGCCTCAGTCACCACCAGCCCGAAAAACCCGAGCATAGCGAGTCGCCCGTTCCATCGCTCAGCCTTGCCTGTGAACGGCCCGAAGCTGCGGGCATCGCTCGACTCCCCGCTCATGATGGGCACCAGCGATGCGTACGTGAACAGCTGCACTGCCGCCAGAAAGTAGAACAATCCTGGTTGCCCCGCATTCGTCACTTGCTCAAACACCGTCTGCCCCGTCATGCGCTCCACCACCACGGCCCACGCGAACCCCAGCATCGCCAGCCGGCAGTTGATGGTCTCTGGCGCGGCGCCATCGAATGCGAACACGCTGAAGAACGACTTGCTGCCCGTCTCCGGACGTCGCTCCACCTCGGGACGCGGCCACGGCGCTCCCGACGTGGGCTCAGTGCCCATCACGGACTTCTTCTCGGACTCATTCGTCTCCTGGTTACGCAAAATCTCGTCCTTGCTGATAGTCTTCAAGGTGGCCTTGTCAACTGCGGCCTTGGCGTCCGCCAGTGGCCCTTGGCCTTTACCAGCCTCGCACCTCACTCGCCCCGCCAACGAAGTCGCCAACCTGGGATGGACGCTGCTGGGTTCAACTCCAGCCCTGCTAAACCTGGTGTTGATGGGCAGAGCTTGCAAGCCTCCGAGCATGGCAGAAGTGGACATCATCATAGCCGCCATTGTGAGTTGTGTACTGTCGACAAATCGAAGTGATCACTAAGCTGGGTCTCAAAGCTAGAATAAGGTCGAAGAATATGAATCAAGAGAGCTGAATTCGAGTTGTGTGAACGAAACGAATGTTGATGACTATGAATTGTGAAGCAGGCGTACTTATACCCAACGATGGAGGAAGTGAGGCGGTGACTTTCGAATGTGTGCCATGGGGGAGTGGGAAATGTGTCAATTGGGTGGTAGAGGAGGCACACTATTGGAGAATGTCAGATCCTCGTGTCTTGTGAAAGGGCAGTTTGCGTCGACGTCTAAAGAGAATTGCGAATTCGGGAGAATGAAAGTGCCACATGGTCGTCAACGAAAAGCTAATTTTTCCAGGGACTTGTGCTTTCCAGGTGGTCTGGAATGCTGTTTGCCACAGTTTACTGCATAGGCACCTTCTATTGCACCTGCACATACACTTTAAGATTAGCCCGATAGAAAATAAATTTGGTGTCTAACCCTGAATCATCTTCATTAATCTAGTGTAAAGTGACATTGCATGATAGACAAGAAAGAATTCTGTGTAGTATACACGTTTTGGAAAGGTCAAAAAGCCCACTCAAACATAAGATAAATAGCAAGTGATAATTTCTAAAACTTCAATTTGAGAAAGATAGGTATCCAAGAAGATATTAGGCAACTATTGAAAAATGTGAAAGGTCTACATGAAAATATAGGAAGACCAATCAAATTGCTCTTTAGGTATACATAGTCAAATTTTGGAAAACCCATAATTTACCAATCCAAGGAATGTTTTAGCTATGATTTTTCATGTCGCACCCGAGGTTGAGGCTTGAGGGCCTTTTACACTAGTCACCAATGTCAAAAGGACAAGTATTTTAGCAATTTGATTGGTTGAAACCCAAACCATGTTGTTTTTTAGATCAAATTAATTACTATAGGCCTCTCAACCTTGGTTTTTTCTCTAACAAAGATAGGGGATGACCCCTCAACGTCCCAACGGTCGTTTTTGTGCATTTTGGACAAAGGGCAGAAACTTTGAAGAGCCATAACTTCTTCATCCAAAGTCCATTTTGACGAAATTACTTGGTTTGGGTCCCAAATCAAGTCTAGTTTGTGAGATAAATATTTCAGACTTATACAATAAAGTATGAATTAATGGCATGCATCGTGCATCGTGCATGTTTTACCATTGTAAGCCATTATGATGAATCAAAAAAAGCTTTTCATGAATTTTTTTTACATAAGTATGATCTTAAGATGGTTCCTAACAACTTCCTAGTTGAAAGCTTTTCAATCCAAATAAGTTTAGTATTGGATTTGCCATGATGTTTCTTCAATGGAAAAAAGTGAGAAAATGGATGAAGTTTGAGGATCTATATCTCCTCCATTCACCGTTAGATTTCAAGTTTATTTTTTGGGATGGATTCCAATTAGAGTCTACTTTTAGTGTTGAAAATCGTGACCAAATCAAAGATGCTTTGTAGATAAGGCTGAGGTTTGAGTGCAAGAGGTAGAGATTTGGACTACTTTTATTTTTTATTTTTTGGCGGTTTTCACCAATACAAGGCTACCATCGGAGCTAATGAATTTTTTTGAATTTTTTTATTGATACAAGTGTGTTAAGTGAAGGCAAATAAATTTCTAGTTGATGACTTTTATACTGCAATTTATTGCTTGGTAGGTTTTCCACTCTAAAGTGAAAATGTAGGTCCACATGATATGCAATAAGTCTATTGTAAGGTTGTACAGTTGAGATCTAAATACATCATTCACCTTCATTTTCATTTGGAACACTTTTTTTAAAGATGTGTTATTGTGCTATAGAATGGACGTCTCGGAGTTAATAGCTCACAATTTAAAAGAGTGCAACCGCATTAGTCTAAAACAAACATGAACTAAATTTGAGATTTAATTGCGAGGCTAAAGTGTAATTTAGACCTCTATGAGTAAGTTCCTAAATTTGGGCAAGAAAGGTTATCCGGATGTATTTTCAAGATTCATTTGGGTCCAAAAGAGTTGAAATTGCTCCTATTTTTCTTAGTATAACCTAGAAACTACAGGATAATGTGCAACTTAAGTGGAAATTAGGGCCATACGCTTCATTTTCCAATTCAGAATTGCTCCCATTTAAGACCCCATCAGCCCAATCTCCGGATCAGTTGGACCCGAGATCTCCTACAATGCACTTGAGATAAAAGCATAAAATTGTCAAATTCATCATGCATATTGTTTGACGTGATGCTCATTGTTACTTATAAACAGAAATGAATTGTTGACTCAAAAATTGAACATTCTGGAGGTAATCAAAGCACAAATTGGTGCGAAGAATGAGAATTTAATGTACAACTACTCACTCATCTCTCATTGCATCGATGTTCTCTCAAAATTGGAAGCTTATACTACAGTAAAATCTCGGCACTTGCCACAACTATACATTCTATCGACGCCTTTGTACATGCTATGATCTACATGCACCTTCTTTACATGCCGAAGATGGCCGAGTGAGTGAATGCCTCGGTCACTACCAGCCCAAAGAAGCCCAGCATGGCGATTCGCCCGTTCCATCGCTCTGCCTTTCCTGTGAAGGGGCCGAAGCTGCGGGCATCGCTCGACTCGCCACTCATGATGGGCACCAGCGATGCATACGTGAAGAGCTGCACTGCAGCCAAGAAGTAGAACAGTCCTGGTTGCCCTGCATTCGTCACTTGCTCGAACACCGTCTGCCCCGTCATGCGCTCCACCACCACTGCCCACGCGAACCCCAACATCGCCAGCCGGCAGTTGATGGTCTCGGGCGCCGCACCGTCGAACGCGAACACGCTGAAGAACGACTTGCTGCCCGTCTCCGGACGACGCTCCACCTCGGGACGCGGCCACGGGGCTCCCGACGTGGGCTCCGTGCCCATCACGGACTTCTTCTCGGACTCATTGGTCTCCTGGTTGCGCAAAATCTCATCCTTAGTAATAGTCTTCAAGGTGGCCTTGTCAACTGCGGCCTTGGCGTCCGCCAGCGGGCCCTGCCCCTGACCAGCCTCGCAGCGCACCCGCCCAGCCAACGACGTTGCCAACCGGGGTTGAGCGCTGCTAGGAACTCCAGCTCTGCTGAACCTGGTGTGCACGGGCAGAGCTCGCAAGCCACTGAGCGCGGCAGAAGTGGACATCATCATGACCGCCATTTCGAAATAGATAAACAAATTGTCCTCGCACAGAAAGAACAACTCTATGCAGTTTCTAACTCTCGAAGAAATAAGCAGCTATCCGTACAAAAACCGTTGAATGAACTCAGACCTGCAGCCCTAGCAATTTTCTCAAAGAATGTTGAATAGATGCAAACTTGCTGAACCAGGGAAGAGAAGGGTGTATATATACCGACATACAATCGGTGGAGCAAACTGCAGTACAGCCACGTAAGGCAGACGAGGTGTGACTCTCATGAAAGTGTGAAAAGCGCCTCATGCCGAAGGAGGGTGAAGAACTTGTCCACGAGACCCGGGCACTGTAAGCTTCAAACGCTTTTCGATTTGCTAAAGTTAGAGATACTCCCTTCTGGTAAATTGAAGCTCTTGCACCTGGATTGATGGCCAGACACGCAGGCAGAGCGCGGACCGTGGCCCCATCTCATCGTTTGTAAATTCAACAAGCGCTTCCACGCGACTGAACATGCGAACGGATGGAGGAGAGCTTGACAAGCACTTGCTCTCACAGAATTCTCACCACTCAAATAAGTTACCACATGGGATATCATGTTCTACTGAATCCGAGTGCACCATGTGCCGGACGTAGCAGGTACAAAGAAAACACGATTACACTAACTCTTTAAAAGGCAAACAGTTCATACTCGTGGTGAACACACGCTCTGACTGAGCTTTGAATTCCTTCAACTACGACGTGCGATCACGGCCCCACTGAATTCTCGACATATCCAGCAAATATATCATACTAAATCTGATCAGTCCCATGAGCACACCGACAATTGCCAAGAAAGAGCCCCCACACTGCTCCGTAAACTTCTTTCGATTGTTGAATTGGAGGTTCCACCATTAGTAGATGATGTCTTTTCTTCGCCACGTTAAAATTCCTACTACCCAAATATATCATTGTGCTGTGTAAGTTTCGGTGATTGAGAGCTGTGATTCACTCAACGTAGATCTCAGTTATCACACTAATAAAACCCACCTTTGCATTATGTTAATTCGAGAGTACTGGAGGACAACACATTTCCACGCAGATCGGGGCTATCGAGTTTTCTGGGAGTCTGTGGGCTGCATCACGAACTCAACATCTGAACTGACAAGGAGATTTTTCAAGGATTTATGTATGGATGCATCGATTGTCCGAACAACGAAACGTGCAATGCAAGCAAATAGTAGTAAGAATGTATACGACTCTTTTCGAGTGCTGAAAGTGGTTTTTTTCTTCCTGCGATTGATAAGCGACTGGAACGGGACTTGGTAATTGTCACCTTCCAGGACTTAATCACTTACATAGTCGATTTTATATTCATCAATCCATTTGAACGAAGCCTTTCTGTTCCAACTCTCAATGCAGAAAATAAACGATTACGTTGATCATACTGGTGTGCACAGGGAGTATTCTTTGCGAAAGTAGATTATGGCATTCCATGTAGTATGCAAGAGGACACAAATTGGTGTCAGCGATGAATTTGCAATTTACAATCTCTGCTTTGAATATGGTCGCTAAAATCTCTCAAAATTGTTCAGCTAATTTACTCAACCGACTGAGCAAATTTACTGAATCTCCTCTATGTACTTCAAACTATTTACAAATTTGTGATGCAAGCAATGCTCTGTCCTTTCTCGACTGAAAAGTGCTTACATGCTGAAAACGGCCGAGTGGGTAAACGCCTCGGTGACCACCAGACCAAAAAAGCCCAGCATGGCGATACGACCATTCCATCGCTCAGCCTTGCCTGTGAAGGGGCCGAAGCTGCGGGCATCGCTCGACTCTCCGCTCATGATCGGCACCAGTGATGCGTACGTGAACAGCTGTACTGCCGCCAGGAAGTAAAACAATCCTGGTTGCCCTGCATTCGTTACTTGCTCGAACACCGTCTGCCCCGTCATGCGCTCCACCACCACGGCCCACGCGAACCCCAGCATCGCCAGGCGGCAGTTGATGGTCTCGGGCGCTGCACCATCGAATGCAAACACGCTGAAGAACGACTTGCTGCCCGTCTCCGGACGGCGCTCCACCTCGGGGCGCGGCCATGGCGCTCCCGACGTGGGCTCAGTGCCCATCACGGACTTCTTCTCGGACTCGTTGGTCTCCTGGTTGCGCAAAATCTCATCCTTAGTTATAGTCTTCAAGGTAGCCTTGTCAACTGCGGCCTTGGCGTCCGCCAGCGGCCCCTGGCCCTGACCAGCCTTGCATCGCACTCGCCCTGCCAACGAAGTCGCCAGCATGGGTTGACCGCTGCTGGGAACTCCAGCCCTGCTGAACCTGGTGTTGATGGGCAGAGCTTGCAAGCCTCCGAGCATGGCAGAAGTGGACATCATCATGGCCGCCATTTCGAACTGGAAAAAGAACAATGTATTAACAAACGAAGATCTGCTCCTTAATAGATTAAACTCTTGAAGGCACAAGGAACGATGTGTGCAAAGAATGTTGAATGAACTCAATGAATGGTCTGTGTATGATGAGGACCGAGGGTGTATATATATCGACAGGCACCGAGTGGCGCAGACTGCAGTAAAGCCACGTCAAGGAGAAGAGGTGTGACTTTCACTGAAACGTGTAAAGCAATTTTTTGGCGAAGGAGGGCGAAGAGCGTCTCCACGAGGCCCCGCCATTGTAACAACCAGTAAGATCCAAATGCTCACTTTCTGGCCCAGCAGTTGGCGTGAAGTTAGTAATTCATGGGCCTGGTGGATTGAAGAAATTACAGGATTGATGGCCAGACACGCAGCTAAAGTGCAGTACGTGGCCCCATTTGTCACAATGAAGTGCTCTTCATCGTTCGTAAATTCAACAAGTGCTTGCGCGACCGAGCATGCAAATGGATGGAAGAAAGTTCGTCAAGCACTTGCTCTCGCAGAATTGAGCACGCACATACCACCTGGTATATCATGATTCACTGATTCCGAGTGCGACAAGTGCAGCACAAGGCAGGTAATAGTGCATGTAATATTACATTATTCATTCTTTGAAAGGCAAACAGGTCATACTCGTGGCGAACACACGCCCTGACTGAGCTTTGAATTCCTTCAACCATGACATGATTGTGATCATCACGGCCCTTATGCATAGCTCCACTCACTCACTTCTTGACATATCTTGCAGGATCTGAACAGTCGGGCCATGCAAACCGTTGAAATAGCCCACACTTACCGCGTGCTCATATGAGGCAAACGAAGTTGTGTGAAGGCATATATGCGCCTCCAACCTCAAGGGGTTTTACTTGAACGGAGGCAGATGGAGTAGCCCAACCTTGTTGTCTGTGTTTACCGTATGATTACCACTCTCCAACTCGCGTAATCAATCACCAACCAGACTAAATCAATAACACAATATATACTCGCACATTGCCACCCTTACTAACGTGAATCTAGACCTGCTGTGGAGTGAGTACATCAGTGCAATGTGGAAAGGAAGATCTTTTAACCCTTAAACGTCAGAGCATGCCCCTGGGGCTTGGTTTCCAGTGTATTTTCAGAGGGGCTTGACGTTTAAGGGTTAAGCAAATTCCTTGGGCAGTCGAACTGCCAAACCCTTTCACTCAACAGTGGATTTTCTGCTTGCCACATGTGCACAAGGTAACTGAGTCCGCAAACTTCGTACGATCCGCGGACGTTCCATGATGTCTTTACAGTAAACTCGAAGTTAAATTCCTTACTTTACTTGTGCTACGTTAAATTCGGTAACTAAAAGCTCTGATTTACCAACTAAGTAGAATATTTCACACTAATCATACCTAATTTTGCTGATCAATTTGAGATTTGTGGAGAACATATCACTTCCACGCACACCGGGTTTATCGAGTGTCTGCTTTGTGGTATCAGCACCCGTACTGGACAGGGCAATTGTAATATGTTTCATATAAAGATGCATCATCTGCCAATATTAAATTCTAGAACACTAAATATGAAAAGTACAACGTCAGCAAATATTAAACACTGGTAAACCATCGTCAGTTTATTGAGTGCGATTCTGGATGAGTCTGTTCTTCATGCACTTTATAAAACTTAGCTTTCAATAAGCGACTGGAACAGGAGGTCATCGTCATAACTTGCAACAGAATTTAAACAATAATTTAGTTGAATTTCTTTTGATCCAATCTACTTGAGCAAGATCCTCCAGTTGTAACTTTCGATGTAGAACACACGCTTACATCGATCAAAGTGTGAGGTACCCTGGTGTACAAACATAATATTGATGAAAAAAGTAATACCCGATTCATGATCGGGAGCTGAGCACAAATTGGTTTCAGCGAAGAATGTACAATTCAAACGTGATGGCTAAATTTCTCAAAACGGTTGAGCTAATATATTGTAGCGGCTGTCTCAAATCTGCTGGAACTGATCCTCTATATACATCAAAATTGGCAGATTATGATACAATCAATGCTCTTTCTTTTCTCGACTGCTGTGTGCGTGATTTACATGTGGAATCCGAAGACGGGCGCGTGTGTGAAGGCCTCGGTCACCACCAGCCCGAAGAAGCCCAGCATGGCGAGCCGCCCGTTCCATCGCTCTGCCTTGCCTGTAAAGGGGCCGAAGCTGCGGGCATCGCTCGACTCGCCGCTCATGATGGGCACCAGCGATGCATACGTGAACAGCTGCACTGCCCCCAAAAAATAGAACAATCCCGGTTGTCCCGCATTCGTCACTTGCTCGAACACCGTTTGCCCCGTCATGAGCTCCACCACCACGGCCCATGCGAACCCCAACATCGCCAGCCGGCAATTGATGGTCTCGGGCGCCGCGCCGTCGAACGCAAACACGCTGAAGAACGACTTGCTGCCCGTCTCGGGTCGACGCTCCACCTCGGGACGCGGCCATGGCGCTCCCGACGTGGGCTCCGTGCCCATCACGGACTTCTTCTCGGACTCGTTGGTCTCCTGGTTGCGCAAAATCTCATCCTTGCTGATAGTCTTCAAAGTGGCCTTGTCAACAGCGGCCTTGGCATCCGCCAGAGGCCCCTGCCCTTGACCAGCCTCGCAGCGCACTCGCCCCGCCAACGAAGTCGCCAACCTCGGTTGTGCGCTGCTGGGAACTCCAGCCCTGCTGAATCTGGTGTTGATGGGCAGAGCTTGCAGTCCCCCGAGCATGGCAGAAGTGGACATCATCATGGCCGCCATTGTGAGTTCTGTCCTGTCGACAAATAAAATCGCTCACTAAGATATATGGGCTGAAAGATTGAAAATAGAGAATGTGGGTTACAAATTCTCAATAGGAGTTGTATGAACGACTTGAATGTTAATGTTCGTGCGGAGCAGGCGTATATATACTCAACGATTTGAGAGAATGATGCGGTGGGTGCCATGGAGGAGTGGGCAATGTGGCAATTGGGTAGCAGAGGAGGTGTACTTTTGGAAAAAAGTAGATCCTCGTGGCGTGTGAAAGAGTAGTTTACGTCGACGGGTAGAGAGGTTTGAGAGTGAGGGGGACGAGAATGCCACATGGTCGTCAACGAAAATGTGTTTCATGACGAGCTGTCTACGATCTCGTGCTTTCCAAGTGGAGTGGAGGTCCAGCAGCCAATGGGATTTTTCTTCGAAATCCTTGCATTTTCGATTTCAGGTACACCACCGCCATTTTGGCAATTCTGAATTCAAAAATGGGACCTACGACCCCTTATTCAATACCACATTCCTTCCAATTTTAAACCAATAAATAAAAAACTAGGGGGGCTTCCTTACCCCGAGAAAAACTCATACGGGTACGTTCCAGCAATCCGGCAAACAGGCCAGGGCACACTTCGTTGCGGACACACGCTCCGACTGAGCTTCGAATTCCTTCAACCACGATATGCACGGCGCCAGTCAAATCTTACCATATGCAGCAAATGCACCAGTCAAAACTTGAATAGTGCCGTGAAATACCCCGCACTGACTCCGCAAACTTCTGATAAGCATGTGCTATGTCAGTATTGGTGACTGAATGCTCTGATTTACTAAGGATTTATTCCACTGATGTTTAAACCTAATGTTTCTTATCAAGTCGAGGGTACTGGAAAGAGTGACGCTTTTATGCACACCGGGTCCAGTGGGTTTTGTCGATTAGCGGCTGCTACTCAGCATTCGAACTGATGATATGATTGGTACAAGAATGCATCAGTTGTCCGAAGGAGGCGAATACTAGTGGTCAGACCCGTGCGGGGGCGCTATGAAAGTGTTCTTTTCTGTGTGCAATTGATACACCATACGACAAGCGACTGAAACGTGAGGTCATACTCATGCATTGCGACAGACTTTAATCAATAATGTAGATCTTTCTAAAGATTCGTCAATCCGGCACATGAGCAAGAGACTCCCAGTGCAACTGTTGATGGAGAAGATAAACGATTTCGTTGATCAAAGAGTACGGCATATGTATAGCATGTCGACTTGCGCACAGGGTATTGTTTGGAAAAAAATTCTACTAAAATTTATAATTGTATGCAAGAGGATACGAACTGAGCACAAATTGGTGTCAGCGTTCGCAATGTACATTCTCTGTTTCGAGCGTTGATTGATATCCCTCAAAACTGTTGAGCTTGTTTGCTCAAGCGACTGTCGCAAATTTACTGAATCTCCTCTATGTACGTCAAACTATTTACAAATTCAGGATACCAGCATTGTTCTGCCTTTCCACAATTGCTCTGCGCTTACATGCCGAAGATGGCCGAGTGGGTGAAAGCCTCCGTCACCACCAGCCCAAAGAAGCCCAGCATGGCGATCCGCCCGTTCCATCGCTCTGCCTTTCCTGTGAAGGGGCCGAAGCTGCGGGCATCACTCGACTCGCCGCTCATGATGGGCACCAGCGATGCGTATGTGAACAGCTGCACTGCCGCCAGAAAGTAAAACAATCCTGGTTGTCCCGCATTCGTCACTTGCTCAAACACCGTCTGCCCCGTCATGCGCTCCACCACCACGGCCCACGCGAACCCCAACATCGCCAGCCGGCAGTTGATGGTCTCTGGCGCTGCGCCATCGAATGCGAACACGCTGAAGAACGACTTGCTGCCCGTCTCCGGACGACGCTCCACCTCGGGACGCGGCCACGGCGCTCCCGACGTGGGCTCAGTGCCCATCACGGACTTCTTCTCGGACTCGTTGGTCTCCTGGTTACGCAGAATCTCATCCTTGGTAATAGTCTTCAAGGTCGCCTTGTCAACTGCGGCCTTTGCGTCCGCCAGCGGCCCCTGCCCTTGACCAGCGTTGCACCTCACTCGCCCCGCCAACGAAGTCGCCAATCTGGGTTGGATGCTGCTGGGAACCGCAGCCCTGCTGAACCTGGTGTTGATGGGCAGAGCTTGCAAGCCTCCGAGCATGGCAGAAGTGGACATCATCATGGCCGCCATTGTGAAATCTGGTCTGTCGACAAATCAAAGTGCTCACTGAGCTGGGTCTGAAAGAATGAATATGGAGAATGTGGGATATGAGAACACAATGAGAGTTGTGTGAATGAATCGAATGTTGATGGATCTGAAGAGTGAAGCAGACGTACTTATATGCAACGATGGAGGAAGTGAGGCGGTGAAATCGAATGGGTGCCAAGTCGGAGTAAGCAATGTGGCAATTGGGTGGCAGAGGAGGTGAACATTTGAAAAAGGTGGGATCCTCGTGTCTCGTGGAAGGGCAGTTTACGTCGACGGGAAGAGGGAATGGAGAAGCGGGGAGAATGAGAGTGCCACATGGTCGTCAACGAAATGCTAATTGACTTGGGCTGTCGAGGTACTCGTGCTTTCCAGATGGTCTGCAATTCTAGTTGCCACAGTTGTTTTCTTGTTTGTAATTTATTTTATATTTTTTAAATCGAACCAATCAATGTATTGTGAATTGAAAAATACATCTATTTGCATAGCGGAACCTTTGGTTGGAGATCAATTGCAATGAGAATGAACTCCATAGATGAAGATGAGGGAGCTTAGGAAAGGTCGTGCAGTCTGCCCTTACAGAATATAAATAGCAAGTAAAGTTTCTCAAAAATCCCAAATTGGGAAAATTAGGCACCTAAGATAACATCTAAGATGACGGAAGGCAACTATTGACAAGTGTAAAAAGTTTAATAAAAAACAGAAAGGCCAATCAATGCATGTCTTTGATACAAAATGGCTCTTTAAGTACACGCGTTCAAATTTTGCAAGACACACAAACCTATCATATCAAGAAGTGTTTCAGCTCAGGAAGTTTGAATTTGAATTCACTCAACACTAAGACAATTGACAAGAAAGACCAAGACTGAGAGGCCAAGCATGTCTAGCAATCCAATAAGTTTCATGTTGAGAAATTTTGTTTTCAAATCAATCCAGTTAGTAAAAGTATTTGGTCTCTCAACCTTACTTCCTTTCGTAAAAGGGCATAAAAGCTTACACTTCATGAAAGTGCACTTATATATGGTGAATATGCTTTGAGTTTCAAGATAGGATCACTCACAAAGTTTATGAGCATCTTGCTCTATAAAAAAAAAGTAACCAATCATATATTTATTGATTTTAGTGCAACTATGATAACACATAGACAAATCAATTCCTCCAAACATTTTTTTATGAAAGTGGTGCACTGGAATCAAGTTAAGATCCAAATAGTTTGTGCTAGCGCATTACCAATCTCAAGGAGTAGAATTATATGAAACTTAGGAACGCATTTTTGTTGTGGTGGTTGTGACTTTGATTGTGCCACTTTTTTGAGATTTGAGAATGATGATCAATTGTTCTTAGCTCAAGGATGAGGTTGAAAAATATAAGTCTAGATGAGTGTTCAATCCTTCACAATTATTCATTGGATCATTTCCTTTACATCAATTACATAGTCTATACATAAATTAAATTTTGTACAAAAACGAGATTTTCTTTGACATCTTTAAATTTTAAAAATGTATAATTTGTCTCATGAAATGAAAACATGGCACATTGGATATGCAAAATACACAATCTCAAGCTAACTAAACATTAATCTACTAAAAGTGAGAGTTAGATTCTTGCCTCAGAAAGTGCTTAATTTGAACAGACTCCATTACAAGGCACATTGTTTGTTTGTTCTTTTGGTGACATTATGATTATGGGGTTTGCAAGTTGGATCGGGCCGCATGAGGTGTTGTTTTAGGCAGGTACTTTTGTAGGGGAAAGGACAGCAATCGGCCCAACAAATCACAAGATCTTTAATTACAAAGTATTTATGACCTAAAAATTACTTGAAATAACAAGAAAATGTCCTAATTTTAGATTGAGACAAAAAAAAAACAAGAAAACCTCAACAATGCAAGAAATGCATCATTTGGAGCCCTACAGAAAATACTTAAAAACTGAAGCATGGACCTACAAGCGTACCTTCTCACTTTTCTTTTCCTTCCCTTTTACGAATGGACATAAGCAAAATATTGATGTGAGAGTGGCAACGTCGCGCAGGTGTCCCAGTTTATACTTAATGCCAGCCTGAAGTATATTGTTACTATAATGTCGGAGCATATGACCATGATGAATATGATGGCAATATTTCCTCAATTATCGAGATTCTTATGTTTGCATGGGAAGCATTACCGTCAACATTTGGAATTGACAAATCGACAATTATACTCGTAACATTCGATGCAAATATTGACTACCGCTCCAGACGAAAGCTGCAGTGGAAAACTAGAACAAAATGCATCCATTGACCACTTCTCCGATAATGGAGTAGGCCATAAGCTCAGCACAAATTGGTGCCAAGATTGATTGTTCAATTTTCAATCACTGGCTGATCTCTCTTTAACGACGCCTATCTCTCAAAATTGGTACCTCGTTCTACAAAAGAGTCACGGCACTAGCTACAACTGTACATTCTGCACTATCACTACCAATGTCTTTGTACATGCTACGATCTAAATGCATCATTCTCTTTTGACACACTTACATGCCGAAGATGGCCGAGTGGGTGAACGCCTCGGTCACCACGAGCCCCAAGAAGCCCAGCATGGCGATCCGCCCGTTCCATCGCTCGGCCTTTCCTGTGAAGGGGCCGAAACTGCGGGCATCGCTCGACTCCCCGCTCATGATCGGCACCAGCGATGCGTACGTGAACAGCTGCACTGCTGCCAGGAAATAGAACAGTCCTGGTTGCCCCGCATTCGTTACTTGCTCAAACACCGTCTGTCCAGTCATGCGCTCCACCACCACAGCCCACGCAAATCCCAACATCGCCAGCCGGCAGTTGATGGTCTCTGGCGCTGCGCCATCGAACGCGAACACGCTGAAGAACGACTTGCTGCCCGTTTCCGGACGGCGCTCCACCTCGGGACGCGGCCATGGCGCTCCCGACGTAGGCTCCGTGCCCATCACAGACTTCTTCTCGGACTCGTTGGTCTCCTGGTTGCGCAGAATCTCATCCTTAGTAATAGTCTTCAAAGTGGCCTTGTCAACAGCGGCCTTCGCGTCCGCCAGAGGCCCCTGGCCCTGACCAGCCTCGCACCTCACTCGCCCCGCCAACGAAGTCACCAACCTGGGTTGTGCACTGCTGGGAACTCCAGCTCTACTGAACCTGGTGTTGATAGGCAGAGCTTGCAGTCCCCCGAGCATGGCAGAAGTAGACATCATCATGGCTGCCATTGTGAAATCTGGTCTGTCGACAAATCAAAGTGCTCACTGAGCTAGGTTTGGAAGATAGAAATTGGAGAATGTAGGATACGAGGACTCAATGAGTGTTGTTTGGATGACTTAGATATCGATTGAATTGATATGCGGAGCAAGCGTTTATATACACAACGATATGAGAGATTGAGGCCTGCGGTTATTCGGAATGTGTGCCAAGTCGGAGTGAGAAATGTGGCAATTGGGTGGGCAGAGGAGGTGCACTTCTGGAAAAGAGTGGATCCTCGTGTCGCGTGAAGGATAGTTGGCGTCGACGGGAAGAGAGATTTGTGAGTGAGGGGGAATAAGAATGCCACATGGTCGACACCGAAAAGCTGTTTTGACTGGAGCTGGCCAGAATGTGGTGCTTTCCAAGTGGGGTGGAGTGCTGGGTGCCACAGTTGATGGCACGGGTATCGTCTATTACTCAAGCACATTCAGTACGATAAGCCTGCTGAAGATAAATTTTGTGTTTAACCCCTAACCATGTCCACCCACCCATTACGTATGAAATAACACTTAGATGTGCAGGAAATGGGTAAGCGTTTGTAGCAGCTACCAAGGAGGATGGGGAGGGGTAAAGGAGTCCCCGAGTTTTTAATGTATTGGTTTAAATTGCCAAGGAGTTTGCCTCTAGAATAATTTAAGGTTTGCATATCCCATTTTTGAATTTAAAATCATCAAAAATGGTCTTGGGGGGGTCTCCACGGATTCTAAGGTGTCTTCTTGGTAGCCACCACAAACCATTGCCCGCACGAAAGGTAGCAACTTCGTTAGACTAGGGAATTTCCACCTCTTGTATTCTGAATAGGCATATCAAATTTAACCTACATTTTTGTGTAGAATATGGCATTCTTTGTGACGAAGCCATACTCTCATCAAGTCATGCTCAAGTGCCTCGCCAAACATTTCAAAAGTGATGTGAAGGTTAACATATTCCATAAGAGACACTCTCATTTTAAAATCAGCAAAAGTTAGTAACGAAAACAAACCATCTCTGTCAAAACTTAACCCCTAAAGATCCTTGATGTTGAATTGCCTAGTTTCTCAAAATTGGCCTTCTTCTACTTGAGGACCAACAAAACTCAATCTAAGCATTATTGAGAAAATCTAACTGTAGGACCTTAAAAATTTGACTTGACCTTCTGCACCAATATAAATTTGAACCGTTGATTCTTCTTCATTAATGAGTTATAACAATCAAAGTCTCCAATAGTTTTTTTCCTAGTACCGTCATTAGTGAGTTATAACAGTCAAAGTCTCCTAAAGTTTTTCTTATTAGAATCCTCAAAACCCATTTTGGGTTCTAGGAATCTTTAGGGGTTATATTTTGGATGAGTAATTACCAAAAGCCAATATGTGACAATGTTTTCATGAGAAGACAAATAGAACCATATACTTAGAATTTGAGAAGAATCATAGGGACTTGTTCAAAATGATGAGGCCCTTGATATTAATGTCTTGAGAAGATTGTGTGTCGTATCACACGTTTTAAAAAGAGAATTTCTGATTATTTCAAACATGGGCCCACTAAGAGGGCATTTGGACGCTTGAGTAAAGATGCCAAATGGAGTGGTCCCGTTCTGGAACCCAAAGCAGTCTCAACTCTCTTTCTTCATTTCAAGTTTTTTTGTCCACAGATAATACATTAAAGATTTTGCCATAGACATTTTTCATTTACATCTTTTAAGGGGATTTGGAGTTTACGCTATTGTGGTGACTTAGTGATTCTAACCATACTTTAGTCATTAAAATGACAAAGTTTATTTGGGCTGTCAAGATCCTCACTTGCGAAGTATTGCCGTCAAAGATCTACAAATAACTTTCTAATTTGATGCAAAGAGTAACGTTGATTCAGTGCCCGGTGTTGCAGTTGAGATTGGAGATCAAAATGTATTCATTAACCAATAATCACCTCTTCGACGATGGAGCAGGACACAAGCTCGGCACGAATTGGTGCCGCAAAAGAGTGTCCAATGTACAAGTACTACCTAATCTCTCATTGCCGACGCCATTCTCTCCAAATTGGTTCCTCATTCTACAAGAAAGTCTCCGTACTTGCTACAACTGTACATTCTACACATTCACTGTCGACGTCTTTGTACATGCTACGATCTTAATGCACCTTCTGTTCAAGCACTTACATGCCAAAGATGGCTGAGTGAGTGAATGCCTCAGTCACTACCAACCCCAAGAAGCCCAGCATGGCGATACGACCATTCCATCGCTCAGCCTTGCCTGTGAAGGGGCCGAAGCTGCGGGCATCGCTCGACTCTCCGCTCATGATCGGCACCAGCGATGCGTACGTGAACAGCTGCACTGCAGCCAGGAAGTAGAACAATCCTGGTTGCCCTGCATTTGTCACTTGCTCGAACACCGTCTGTCCGGTCATGCGCTCCACCACCACAGCCCACGCGAACCCCAACATCGCCAGCCGGCAGTTGATGGTCTCTGGCGCCGCACCGTCGAATGCGAACACACTGAAGAACGACTTGCTGCCCGTCTCCGGACGCCGCTCCACCTCGGGACGCGGCCACGGGGCTCCCGACGTGGGCTCCGTGCCCATCACAGACTTCTTCTCAGACTCGTTAGTCTCCTGGTTGCGCAGAATCTCATCCTTAGTAATAGTCTTCAAAGTGGCCTTGTCAACAGCGGCCTTCGCGTCCGCCAGAGGCCCCTGGCCTTGACCAGCCTCGCACCTCACTCGCCCCGCCAACGAAGTTGCCAGCCTGGGTTGGGCGCTGCTGGGAACTCCAGCTCTGCTAAACCTGGTGTTGATAGGCAGAGCTTGCAGTCCTCCGAGCATGGCAGAAGTGGACATCATCATGGCCGCCATCGTGAGTTGTGTTCTGTCGACGGATCAAAGTGCTCACTGACCTGGGTCTGAAGACGAGAAATGAAGAGTAAGAAATAGGAATATGGAGATCAGTAATTGTGTCTACAAAACTGTGTTGATTGCTTGTAATAGAACTGCTTGGGATGGTTGAAGTGTTTATACCGACATACAGTCTCGGATCTGAACTGCAGTGAAGCCACGTTTGATTGCAGAGGTGTCGATTGGCATTAAAAAGGGCAGAGGGGTTGAAGCGAAGAACGGTGGTGCGAGTGGCCACGCATTCGATTGCACTGCCGTGGATCTTCTAGACACCGGTTACTGAAGGCACGTGCTCGAAACTTTCACCTCTTTCACTTTCTTCCCCGTCAGCAGAGGAGCTCTTCAATATCGTGGTGCACCTTTTCACATGGCTGCAGATGGTAAAACCCTGTTGATTTTATTTTTATTTTTGTCTTTGACGCAAGAGCTGAGGTGGTGGAGGTGAAGGTTTGTATCAAGCTGTAGGTAAATTTTTTTCAATCTTGCTATAAAATGTAACGTAAAAACCCACGGGCAAGGATGCAATAGAATTTGAGGGAGCCTCACACTCGTGAGGTCCCTCCCATAACCTCACAGGGATCCCTGTGAGGCATCCCTGTGAGGCTTGTTTTGGTTTTCTTTTTCTTTTTCGGGCAGACTTTCTGAGCACTCCCGGCTGAAACTTTTATCAATTTGTTTTTCATCCGGGCTGCCCGTGGGTTTTTACGCCGGGGGAGGCCCTTTTGAGAGGGGCTCCCGTGATGGGAGGATCCTCCTCGTCGGGCCTCCCGGCCCTCCTTGTCGGGTCCTCCCATCACGGGAGCCCCTCTCAAAAGGGCCTCCCCCTATACGTAAGTCACTCTTAACAGTAAGTTACTACCGTAACACCATAGCTGGTTCGTTCTCTGTCGAACGAATAATAATTTTTTCTGAAAAAATAAGGTTCTTTTCTCGCAAATCGAATTTTTAAAAATTCGTCTCTATATTTTTAGAAAAAGAAAAATTCGAGGCAGAGAAAGGGGTTTATTTGTGGATGGAGCTTCATAATGACAAGACTAAGCAAGAATTGAAATCAGTAGATTTGGCAGCTACATTAGTGGGGCCAGCGCATAGTTTCGTCATTTACCCATTTTTGGAGGGTGGCAGAATAAGTCTACAATTCCTCCAGAATCATTATACTCTATTTTCTCAATTTTTGGTTTATATTGGGATTATTTTTCCTGAAATTCGTTCTTGAAGGCATGGAATTTCGGTTTTTTTTCGTTTGTTATTTTTGGAATTATTTAAGAACGAACCAGCTATGGTGTTACGGTACGTATTCTGCGAGAGTGGGCCCTCTTGGGCACAACCTTAAACGTCCTCAAATATCAACATGGCCCCTCCTAGATAATAAAAAATTGTACTTTAGAGTGCCCACTCACCTTCAGAGTTTTGTTTCTCGTTGCCACACGGTCCAGCATGCGTTTTAGTATCAGAGAACTCTTGATTTAATAATTCATCACCAATTGATTGGCAACAATTAAGATAATGGAAATGCAATCATCATCCGACTTACAAGTTACAAGTTCTTGGAAGGAGTAAACAAATAATAACAAGCATAAATTCTATTTTGGAGATGAAACCATATCTTAGCATGATGTTGTTAAATAAGAACCACTTCCAAAAAGATGCTGAAAAAACGTGAGTCGAATGAAATAGGTTCAAAATCCCCTATGGCTGGAACATTCAATTGAAAAACGCGGCCCAACAGCTACCATCATCTGTGCTTTGGAAGCTCAAAATGCTGTAGGATTTCTTCAGATCTAAAGTAATTAGTGAAAATTTGAGAAAAAATCAGAATCTAAGCCCCTTCATGTGTAAGGATCAATGAATTTGGTAGCCAAGGATGAGAGTATGGTTCCTGTTCCTTAGTGTCCTAAACTTTACAGGCAAAATCATTTTAAAGTTGCTCAGCCACAGGCGATCAATATTTTGGAGTGGCTTTCTTCACAGCCTGCGTAGCTCTCACGTTAAAATACATCATTCAGCAACAAGTCGGATCATCTTGCACCTGTTTTCCTCCTTGAAAGAACTCCTCTTCTTGGTCGTGTGTGAATAACCAGATCCTCAAGAATGCCAAGCACCTGCTCCAAGTGGGACATGAAGCATGTTATGAGCACCATTCCAACTCAAATGAAACCGTTCCCACGTTTCGCTGGCATACTAACACCATATACCCTAAACCCAAAGACAAACACATATGCTATGGAGTCAGTGGCAAGAATATTTACTTCGTTAAATTCGGGTCTTTTCGTTGGATCTGCGTGCCAGCATTGTTTCATCAGCGTAGAAATTATCTCGGGAATGTAGGGAGGGACTTCAGGACGAAGGCCACTGTAAAACGAGAACGTCGGTAGTTAGTACTGCAAAATCTAGCAGATTCGATTTTGAAAAAAACCAGATTATCCGTCAGCGTTCAGCAAGACTGGTGGTCCACCAGAGAAACGCACTTTCATTGTTTAAATGTTGAGCTTTCAGACGGCATTCCTCTTAAAACATGAAAATTCCTGATCCTAACAGTTCTAACCGCCTCAGGTTACTGTCTAAATGAAGTTGTAAGACATACCGTTGTACAACTCCAATTGCAGCTTGCAGAGGGCTTAAACCTCCATAAGGTACCTCTCCAGTAAAAACCTCCCTGCGTCTCACATTGAGTTAGCGAGATGTCAACATATTCGCGTAAGAAGCATCAATCTGTGTCGAATTCAAATATTTACGACAAAATGTACGTGGAGATGCATGGAAATAGAAACATGAGAAAGACGTGGTACGGAGCATACGACCGAGAACTTTCCAGAACTTGAGCACTTACCACATAGTAATGCCAAAGGAGTAAACATCCGCTTTTTGATTGTAAGGTTTGTGTTCCAGCACCTGATACAATGACGACTGACGTTCTTAATTACCAGAAAGCGAAAACATCACTTGCATCAAACAAACAACGGTAGAGGCAAAAACTAGCGAAAAACTGTGGGAATTAAATGCATGATTCATCAGTTCATCATACATACCAAACAAGCTACGAGAGATCTTACAAATCTCTATCGTACTAGAAACAAGATGAAATTGTAGAGAACTGAAATTCGTACCTCAGGAGACATCCACCTGTATGTCCCAGTTTCTGCAGTCATCTCAGCAGCAGAATCGTCATGCCTTCCAGAAGCAGCATTTGAGGATATAGGTTTGAGTCGAGCAACTCCGAAGTCGCAGACCTTGACAACCTGGAACATGATACGGAGTCTCAGATTAGTGCTGTTCTATCATCACCGAGCCCTTCCAAGCATAATCCTTTCTTCAACAACCAGGCAAGAAAAAAATGATTTCTCAAACGACGTGCTTCACTAAGATCGCTCTGGAATTGCAGGTCAATCAACAAATTCCTGAACTTTGAGCACCAAAACTTTGTAAAGTCTATACTATTGCAGATCAGAAGTTTACATCGTATTCATCGATGAGAAGATTCGCAGCTTTGAGATCTCGGTGTATGATTCCTCTCCTGTGCAAGAAGTTATACAGTAAATCATAACAAATCATCAAGTCTTGCAACAAGCAAAAGAGATTTAGTTGATTGTTAGATTTTCTTAAACTGAGAAACACTAACCTACCTGTGAAGAAAATCCATCCCTCTTGTAGCATCACGTAATACTTTGACGGCTGTTGCTGGGTCTAGGCCTGACCTCCTCGAGTCCAACATGTCCCGGACACTGGCCACTCAACGCACACAATTACCCATCAGTTTTAAGTCCGTAAGGAGAGAGAATAGACAGCTCCTAATTTTTTTTAGACAATGACCAATTTTGCTGAAGGTGGTAAAGAAAAACTGTGTCATTTACTACATTTTACCGTGAACTGTAAGTCGATCTCATTTGGGATCTAGTACACTATCATCGCATCACCAAATCTGTATCAGCTAAAGTGACGAAATAATTTAAAACATTAAAACGACCGAGTATGATGCAATATTGGGTGTCATGCGTGTACTTTGGTGGCCCTAGTTTGATCCACTACCAGCCCAATCATGATAAACTTAGACTAACGGATGAAGAATTTCAGAAATCCGCACCTGCCACCAGCCATGAGTTCAGTAACGATGCAGAGCTGAGGCCATTTTGAACAAGCTCCAATAAATTGAACCACATTCTTATGCCTGACCAATCTGCATACATAGCAATTCACTGAGTCAGGCCAGAACAAATTTCCTCAATAAACTGCACCTGTCTCGTGCCTGGAAATGAACCGCGGAGACAATGCGATTTATGAGAGGAATAGCAATTCATGGGAACGACTGATAAGGACCGCTAGTAGGAAGGTGATACTGTATACTAAAATGAAAAAAGGGTTAGAAAAAATAAGGCCATATTCGTTGGAACTTATTGACGCTATTTGCAGTCTCAATCGGATGCTAGTTTTCATGCTTCTCAGTTCTCACTGATTCCTATATCAATGCAACATTTGTAGTTGACTTTTTTATTATAAACAAGTAAATTACCCTTGACTCGCGGTAAATTATTCTTGAATTGAACCTAGAAAGTCATAGCATTGCATGAATTGTCTCAAAATAGATTCTGAAATTGTAGGCAAAAGGTCTCAAAAGTAGACACCATGCGACTATGAATTTCTCACCTCATAATTGATATTTCCTGCTTGTATATCTGCATGCGTTCAGCTGCTAGACCGGACGAATTAGAATCGCCGTCCCTCATACCACCGCTACACTCAGCTATCTCTATGATTTTAATTGCTACGTCTTGTGACAAGTATGTCCCCTTGTACAATCGGCCTGTCGAACCTGTTCCAAGGTGGTCGCCAATGTCGAGCTGTTGATGAACCAAAAAGAACCCATACAAAGTCATAAAACAAGGCTCCAAATAGTGTTCAAGACGAGCTTAATGTTATCGTAATAGAATGTTCAAATTCAAGAAATATCCACGTCCGAACATTCCTCGACTGCTGGAGAAAAACGATAAAGAGATATAGCAGACCAGATTGTAATCGATAGCCCAGTCCTCATACTGTATAGCTTCAGCAGCTGCTCGTAACTCGTCCCGCCTTCTCCGTGTCCTTCTCCCTGGCAGCTTTTCTTCCAAAGCAACCAGCAATGCTTTCCTAAGTTCTTCGACCTGCACAAGTTGACACTTCGAAATGATGAATCTATCAATAAGGTGTATATCATACCTCTACATTCGAAAGAAAGAACTTCTTTCTAGTCCTCAAGTCTTCATCACAGGCAGAAAGACTTGACACCAAGACCATATGCGTTGGACGTTTTACAATCACAATTTATTGCATAATTTCAGAATTTTGATTAAGTTCTCTACTGATCCTATACTTGTAATGACCATAAATAGAAAAGATAACCTTGATCCAAGGATAATCTATGATAAGAAAGTCAAAATGGACGATCAGTCTCAGGATAGTTACTAATTTTAGAGACAAGAGAATGTCTCAAAACAACCAATATGACCATCACCGCAGGAAGTCCCGTCACAGAAGGTGATAGATATTCATCAGCGCTAAAACGAGATCAGTTCACTCAAGAGGCGCACAGCAAGGGAATGATTGGAGCTAGCGCATATACCTCATCACCAGGCCAACCTTCTACAACAAATACCTCCATTGCCATTCCATCTGACGTGCTGAATACATGTGCTTCCTGCATCCGATTCACTCGATCAGAGCAAGCACAGAAGCAACATATAACAATAACGAGGAAATTTAACAAGGATATAAGAGGAGAGTCAAGAAAGCATTGAAACTTGACACAAGATGCTGACACATGAAGCGCATTACAAGATAACCATCGAGGTGCCTGGTTGGAAAACGCAAAAACTTTGAAGGCAAGGTACTCTAATAGTCATCATAACACAAACATAAGATTGTGCTTCGTACCTTAATATTCAACTGAAGGTGTGAATCACTGAGTGCTGAAGTCAAATACTTTAGAAGCCCCGGCCTATCAGACGTCGCGATTGAGACTTCATAACCAAAAGAAGGAGACATATCATCATGGTCACTTGTATATCCAACCCCTTCATCGTCCATGTGTAAGGGATTGACGAAATTATTGCAGGACCGGCGAGGTATAGTATGCTGAAGGCCATGGGAACCTGGTGGCGACATTAATCCAGAAGTGGGAGGTGTTCCTTGCGAAGGTGTTGACTTGGACCTCTTAAGGAAAGGCTCGGGACCAATACCCAAGCCTGAAAGATTTGAAGCAGAACCAAAGGTCGGCTTTGGTATCTGTACACAATTTTTTGAACTGTCTGTAGGTGAGAGATCGTCTGAAGTTGTGCCCACTCCCATTAATTGCACTTTCCTTACTCGTACCACAGGGACGACTAATGCGTCGTCGTAAAAGCTGTACCTTCCACCCTGTTCCACTTCTCGCGCCTCTTGCAATAACTCCATGTGTAGCATCACATCTTCGTGTCTCTGAGGATCGATGTTCAACGTATATCTGCAGGATCCGACAGAAGATAGTGATGACACAAAACAGGACAATCCCGAAGACCTGAACAACAGAGTAAAACCCTTTTCCACGAAGACCAAAGCAGGATTCGGACAACGCCGTCGTGAATTCGACCGTTCAAAGTAGCAGACCACAAAAAACATCTAGTAGTAAAATCGCCTTCCAAAGACAAGTCTAGTGAAATCACTTGCTAGTAAAAATGAACTTGTTGGATACAGCTTCTTGAAACATCATAAGGATCTACGATTTCGTATTCGCAATTCAGCACACCTGAATCTGAAAAATCTCGAGCACTCCACCAGAATTGATCTGGGGACGCTCTAAAATTTTGTAAATTCACTATTATTACCTTCCTGGCATTCCAGAGTCCAGACTTGTGGTGGTAAGTCCCTGTCCGGGTTATCGTAAAAAAAGACTACAAGGCTGGGAAGGTAAAGGGCTCCCACGGCGAGAGAACCGCGGTAGCTACACCGTCCATAAGACCGGTGGTAGTAAATAACTGACCGTCTCAGAGGGTGGACTATAAGGAACTAGCAGTAAGCTAAGCAAACTGTGGCTTGGTCACCCCAGTGACAGTCCAGACTCGTATAGGTACGTCAATACTTCGAGTCGTTATGTTCGTTGAATAGCATGTTTGCAGAAGACCAGCGATTTCCTGAACAATCCTAGTTCTGTTCTAGTGCACTTGAATATCAAGAGCCATTATAACAGCTATCACCATTCGATAGTTTCAAAGCAAACCAGATATTTCCAGTAGGATGTCTACACCCTCAATTAATTTCGAGTGCCGATTCCTATTCGAATAAAATTAGAAACACCTAATTTTATCAATTCGAATCAAGGCACCTGGCAAATGCCGCCTTCAAGAAGTCCAGTACTAAAATTCAGCTGTATGTATCGAAACAATAATAGCAGATAAGCAGCCAGAAACCTGGGGTTCATCATCAGACCTAGCGCTTGCAGCCAGCAGAGTGTTGCATTCCTAAACGATCGGTGATCGTTCAAGTATCAGAAATCAATTATGAAGAGCCTCTGCTAGCAAACTCTCATTCCCAGCTGCGTAACATCCTCAGAGGGGCACTAGTATCTTCAATAAAATTCAAACATAATGAAAGCAGCGATCTACTAGATAACGAAGAAGTTTTCAGTGGGACCTAACCCTAAAGCCTAAACCCGAGAAGGGGCCATCTCTTCATGCTTCTAGCTATAGTAACTTCCTGAATTCTCACAAGGCGAGATAAGAGAGGACGGAACAATGCTGTTGTGAAGGTGAGAAACGGAAAGCAATTCTACACATGCAATAACCAGAACACAGCTTTCAGATAAATTATATTAACGACTCCGTCGCCCTAATCGCAGCTCAAACTTAACACATAAATCGTGGATAGAAAACAAGGAACGGAACTGCTGAGAGACAATCGAAGGTATGCGATCTTGAAGTAATGAGCATACAGCGACGAGTGGATTTCAATAAGTATTTACGACCGGTTCAGTCCCTTCCGATCGATGCTGTGCACCAGATCATGAGAGTGAAGGCAATCATGCAGTTCAAAAGTGCGAAGACCAGTCAAAACAAATTGACGTACCGAGATGGAAGACGAGCGAAATGTTGACGAAACTCCGCGCAGACGGTCTCGCCATATCCAGCAGCTCGAACATTTTCCAAAGCTTGCTCTATAACGCCGTCCAGGGCTTCCAATGACGAAGGTGATAAACCTCTTCTACCACCACCACGAAACTCGACACGATCTTCCATCTTTCCAGAAGACTCACTTTGCGCATTTATACAGTCACTTTCTTCATCCAGTTCGAACTGGTGACTGCCTACCATTTCTAAATATCCGTCTCCATTCTCAACGTACGACCCGTTTCCGCTTCCAATGCTAGGCATGATCAGCCTTCTAACCGAACCAGGGGCTCACCACGACACCACACAAAACCTCCTCCCCTACGCACGCAAAAAGCCTTCAAGACACCGTCCCTGTCCAAATGCCCCCGTCCATTTTCCAACAATCACTGTCACAGCTACCGAACTCATGCAAGAAGCTGGAATAATTTGGAGGAATATCCACTTATTCCGGGAACAGTATACGTAACAACCTGTCACGTCTGCTTTACGAACGAGCCTCCTAACGTACCTTCCACTACTCACCGTGAATAAATCTAAAACTCTTGTTTCTCGTTATTCACGTCGTAAAGTAGCATCCAAAACGTCGAACCTCAAGAATTCCTCGCTCACGAGACAAAACTTGTCACGGAATGGAAAACAGTCTGTGCAAAACTTGAGACCCGAGGTTGGCACAAGATTTGCTGTTACGGCCAACAATTCTCTTCATTCTAAGCGAAGAATGAACAGTGGTTTGTGCAAATGTGCGCGGAGCTGTATGGAGGTCATGGGACTGGGCTGGCGTCGTACAGGTTCACTACAGTACCGGAAGGGCTGAAAATAGAAGGATTGAAGAGTTTGTTGGACTCTGCTCCGGCGCTTTTTGCAATGGAAATGCGAGGTAAGCGAGAGACGCGTAATGCGGTGGTCGCGCGCCCTAATCGGAGGCAGCTAGAGCATCCATTCCTTTGGCCTCAAGCTTCCTCATGTTCGCCTCCCTTTTAAGTGTGCACATCCCCCCGTTCGTCACTTTCTGCCTCCACTAGTCACTTTTTGGTTGTTGCCTAGTTACTACTCCTTGCCCACGATGGTACAGTATTTCTTTCCTCCTCTGGCGGTGGCGGTGACCTTTTTTATACTACTCCATTGACTCCAGGATCGGCAGAATCAAGAATAAAATTTGTTATCTTTCAAGAATTTTCTAAACGCGAAATTATCAATTTTAGATTTGAACTTTTCTAATTCTAGGTATCTTGCGAGTACCATACCTTGAAAATTTGCGAGATATGGCACTAAGGTGTTGACCTTGAATTGGGTGGGTCATTCAGATTTCAAGTTTGAGAAACCGAGTTTGCCAAACTCAAATTTGTGTCAATAGTTCCAACAAATATAACATTTGACTTAAATTTCATGGCGATGTTACTTTTTGTCTTCCTCAGCAATTGCTATGTCAAATACTTTGACATGTTTTGTTTGGAAGAGTAATTGTCTCAGGATTACCCAAATATAAGAAGCTCACAAATGAAACACTTACACCCGAGGGACCTGCCAGAGAAGGGCACATGCACATGCACATACTTCCATGCTAAAGTACACCAAGCCACGAAACATTCAACAACTTCGGAATGAAATGGATAATGAGATCTATCTGCTGTAGGTTTGACTAGATTTAGTTGATGACGGCATAGTATATGCCATCTGTCACAAGCATGAACGATGATAGATCCGTGTAAAGAGTGGCCGTTCGGGGAATCAAAAGCCAGGGGAGTTTCATGTAGGCAGTCATCGAGAAGCCATCGAAAAGGTGAAGCATCACTCGCTTTTCAATTATGCTCCAGGCTAACTCATAGGTGAGTCATAACCCCGTCCAGCTGTTCCCTTCCCTACAACATCGGCGCCTCATCCACTTTCAGCGAATAGGAACATCCGTACTTTAGTGGCCATGCATCTGCATTATTCTTTTCATCACGAGCCTCGAGCTTTGTTCTGGTCTTACCGGTAACTGAACCCCTAAGTTACGGGTAACTGCAGGCTGTTTGTGGCTACGAATCCACCTCAACTCCCTTGCGTCCATCTGAAGTTAAAATTATCGAGGAGGAGAAATCTACATAGAGATATAGGACACCTGAAATCACTTGGTTCATCATTCGATGTCGGAGGATTTACGTACCGTACTCTGCAGATTTTGCTTTGTTCAGCTTTACTCGTTCAGCTTTATTCTGCATCTAAAAGGTTCATGTGCGTTAGGTAGAGTTTAACATGAACCCTGCAATTTGAACACCTAGATTCACGGCTAGAAAGGCAGATAAAAGAAGTATTGAGCAGTTCTGCCTTCGATTGGCAAACATGATGACTGTAAGAACGATACATTATATAACATTGGTCAAAAGAGTGACGGGGGGCAATCAATAAAACCCCGCCTACACTCGTCAGGAGTTCCCTCTCACAAATGTCGGCGCATGAACGACCTCCTCTCTTTACAAGCCTACCCAAAGGACGTTCACTCCATTCTGTGTAATAGCGGAAACGTACGCCGATAGATAACAAGACGGACTCCGAAATCTGTATAACGAATGTGTTAACTACTACTCTTGTACACGCTATTATGATGGACAGCATCCCCACAAAACCCAGCGTCACAATATTTGATGATCGAACAAAATCTACATTGATGCCAGGTAGGTGTGAGTTGCAATCAGGGAGGTTTGATTATACGATCTGTTCGTGATCACCCAACCACAGCCTACGGTCCGTGCCCACTCCGTAGTAGCTCTGGTACCACTTCACGAACTTCTTCAGACCCGTGTCCAGATTCGTCGTGGGATGGTAGTTCAGCTGGCTCTGTGCAGATGAAATGTTTGCGTGCGTGAAAGGAACATCTCCATTCCGAGGCATCTTGACGATCGTCCTCCTTGCCTTCGTCTTCAAGTACTTCTCAAGAATGTCAACCAAGGCAGGCACCGTGACAGGTGAGGTGTTTCCCAGATTGAAAACACGTAGTTGCGCTGGGCCGGTCTTCTTGCCACCGCTCCCTGTGCTCTTCTCAGCTGTATCTAGGGCCCCCACGCAACCCTTCACTATGTCGTCGATGTACGTGAAGTCACGGGCTAGATCCTTTCCGCCACTGCCCGTATAGATGTTGATGGGCTTCTTACGCAGGATGTCCCGTGTGAAGGAGAAGTACGCCATATCTGGTCGTCCCCAAGGCCCGTATACTGTGAAGAAACGAAGACCTGTTAATGAAAGACCGTAGATGTGGTTGTATGTATGAGCAATTTCTTCACCGGCCTTCTTGGTAGCAGCATAAAGACTCGCAGGTTGGTCCGTCCTGTCACTCTCAGAGAAGGGGACCTGCGTACGTAACAGAAAGTGTTAAACGTAATGAAAAAGATTGGAGACTATATAGCACAGTGTGAAATCTTCCTTATATTTCATAATTATTGTGAAATATGCGGAAAAGCTCTATTCATTTCACTGATTTGAGGTCCAGTACAAAAGTAGCGGCACTGAATCATAAGTGATGCCGAATTTTGGGTGTCAAATCAAGAACTACGTCGATGAACGCGATTTTAAAGGTGAGACACACTGGAGAAACATAATATCTTCTTAAATTGAACTCTCCACAGGACAACTTCATTAAACATTTTCAACACCAGATATCTATAAGGTATCTTTAGAATGAGTCATCCATTTGAGCAACATTGAGTAAAACTACATACCTTGGTGTTCAAGCCGTACACAGAACTCGAAGAGGCCCAAACAATTGCTGGCTGAGGATTCGCAGCTTTACAGACCTCAAGAAGAGTCACGAGGCCAGCGATATTGCTGTGGACATAAGAGCCTGGGTTCTGCATGGCATACCGTACCCCTGCCTGAGCAGCAAGGTGCATGACATGTGTGAACTGACCCAGTTCGAAGAGTGTCTTCAAGAGAACCTCATCATTAATGTCGCCCTCAACAACAAAGACACCATGACTCTCGAGCAATTCTTGTCGGGCACGCTTTAAGGATGTCTCATAGTAGTCATTAAAATTATCCAGACCAACCACTCCCTCCCCTCTTTTCTTCAATGCCAGGGAAACATGAGTACCAACAAATCCTGCAGCACCTGTGACAAGAACCACCATGGCATCTTGGTCTCTCTTAGGTAGGCATGAATGCCGCACTTTCAGCTCCCATTGATGATTGGGTATAAAGACAGCCATTGCCGCCTTTGTACGACCACCAATGCCGCCTTCAGCAGCCATCCCCGAGGTACCACTCATCTTGTAGAATACCAAGAGCGTCAAAGCAAGTAAGAAGGCGGAACACCCCAGAAGTTTGGCAGAAGCTGTCGTGTGCCATCTTGAAGCCACTCGACCGAAATAATTGCTTCTTTCCACCTTCACCTACATATTGATTTAGAACAACCTCAGTTGCTAATAAGAATATCTAGATATAGTACGTGAAAGTAATGGGAAAGGCATCCTGCCAGTCATAGGACAAGGTCGAAATTTGGCTACGACTCTGCAAATCTCTACGTTTGTACCATACCTTGCCAGGAGTTGAAGGGTAGTTGTCTTGCATGGAAGGAGGCATTTTGAGCAAAGGGCTGTGCAATGTCTTGCTAGGGGAGTCCACGAACATTCCGCGTCGCCAAGTTCACTCTCTTCAGCAGCTATCAGCAAAAGTACTCTACCTTCTTAGACTGGAGGTGCGGGCAGAACCTGAAACGAGACGCTACTGGTCAGAACCGCAAGCAGAATCTGAAACGAATCATTCACAACTAAAGCGTGGAGCACTTGTATAAAGACAGGCACAATTCGCCAACTCAATCCTCCGTGAGGGGTACTAGGCTCAGACGAATGAAAGAGGGAACAAAAGAAAATATCAATTGCTATAATCCTGTGATATAAGGAGCAGGAGTTGAACTGAACGAAAAGTCCCTTGATGTGTTACAGCATTTAGAAGAAACAAAAGACTCACTAGGTGAGGAAAGAAAGTTACAAGGATTCACACTCAAATGCGCTTTGTAAGAGTCTGATTGTATATTTCAATCTCTACTTGTCCCACTCACGAAATCGAAGAACTCTGCAGTCGCCTAGTACCGATCGCCTATGAATAAGAAGAGATTGAGACTGCTGATCACTCTACTTAATAACAACAATATCAAACAGCTCCGATTGCTGAAACAGACTAGACGATCTCACAAGAATCGAAACAGAGTGCCGCAGATGAGATCTATTGAAATGATTAGCTCAACTTTAAAAAGTAGACATCTACAACGGTTCTTACTCTAGAGTGGAGAACAGAATGCTAGTCTTCATGCAAGACGACTACCCTTTGCAGGCATCTATATTATCTAAGAAACTTATACAGGCAATGTAGTTCGTTCTTTGACAAAAAAAGACGGTCTACGAGTATGCAGACATCAAGATTTAGAGGCTAGAAACTTACAAGAATCTCTGGACAACTCCGGTGCTTCCAGCAACTTCGAGGCTACACGTCCGTTCGCTTGTGATTCTGAGACAATTCCAAGACAAGACGCTGCGAGTTCTCGGAAACACCACACTAGAATCCGCCAGCTGTCGTGAAATCAAGAAGATAGTAATGCACGTCGCAATAACTTAAAGCCGCATCCATTCTCGAAACTCCGGTAGAGCTCGTAACTAGCATCAAATCTTGACTTGATAACTGATGCTCCCCTCGTCCTGTAGAGCAACATGGTTCAGCTGCAGCTGTACTGACAACAACGTGCATGTCTACCAGACGATGTCGACCTCTGCACAAGTAAAAACTCAATTCACACTAAAGAGGAAAAACGTCTACTCGCATCTAGAAAGTACTTGCAGTATATATCTAAATTGCAGCGGTTCTGACAACAATGTCATCTCTAAACATGTCAAAATCTCCGCCCGAAACCAAAGATAGGAAGACTTTACCTCCTCTCGCTTCAGCTGAATGTACTTGTTGCTCTTTATGCCTTCACTATCACTCCTCCCGCCATCATTTCACAACAGACAAGCACAGAGTCTGATCACTCTGCACAGGCTACCTCGTCTTTATGCGATTTTCTCTCACACAACAAGCGCCTGGAAAGAAAAAACACGTACGATCGCACGGTCAGCTCAAGACACGAAAACTTCATTTCCAGCATTAAGGCATTGCACCAGAATTGTGTCGCAGCACCGAAGGCAGAGTGGAGTGCTACTTACCTCGAGTGTTACCTCCACTGCCGGATAATAAAGGTGATGCGAGGATGTAATAAGCAGTGGTGGCTCAGTCAGAGTGCTGGAGTGAGCGGGGCGATGGAAAGGGTGAAGTTATGCTTCCGCGGTTCGGGACGGATCCGCCATAGCTGGCATAGTACAACTACTGTAAACTGTGAAGGAATACAGCGAGCAGCGAAAAGGCCGCCCCCTCCCCACCTCAGGGTCCCCGCAGGCCGGGCGGTTGGTGCGATGGACGATACCCGGGTTTATGATACTGCGCCACCACGTGCCGGTTCTCAATATGCAGCTGTCCCTTGTGGTGCTTCAAATTCAGTTGCTGCTTCCACTTTATCACACGAGTGTTACATTCCTTTTTAGTTTCATGCTCCTGTTACAAGTTCTTTTCTATAGCTTAACCCCAAATGTAACAAGGCCTCAAAACTGCCAAAAAGCTCAAAACAACCCTCGATCATTGCAAAGTGCAAATTTTAAGTTTTTGTGAAATTTTTGCATATGTATTCCTAGGATCTAGCAACTAATTTGTACATGTATGTGTGTATGAAATCTTAGATTAAAACTCCTTACTAGTTGTGAGATCCTTAGAGCACACTCATTCTTTGTATGTTTATGCAAACATACATAGAATAACCGTTTAAGCCCTCTAGGGTTTTCTTCCTATAAGCATTTGAGGGCTTCAACAATCAATTACTTATTGTTACACTTCTTGTGAACAATAGAAATTGCTTAAAGATAGTGTATCTTCTCAAGAAGTCCTTTAGACCTCAACCTTTAGACCTTAATGCCAAGTTAAGGTCTTCCCTATGTACCGAGATATTTGCCACCTTAGTGCAATTTCTCAATACACACCCGTACCTTCTTGTGAGCTAAAAGCAAGTGATATGCATCAACTTGAAAACCAACATTCTCTTGTTTTTGTCCTGATATTTCCATCATCCTCCACCAAATCCACATAGGTAGCGCTAAAAACAATGTCACAAAAGTGTACCAAAGTAAGCTTCGTTCTTGGTAAAGCTCCTCTTCCTCCAAGAGTACAAAACTACAAAGCTAAGAGTGTACATCTTTTTCCTTTGGAGGTAGATGATGATGTGATATGCGTTTGAAAATGGATGTAACAAAGGAGCCATGCAAATGTGAAACAGAAAAGTCACTTGAATGTATGGGGCTACAACTACTACTACGACATACATAACACTGTCAGGTGATGAAGAAGAAGCTTGATGACAGCCCATGGGCCACTTCCACCAACTCTCCCTGCCAACCCCCCCCCCCCCACCCTTCCTCCTCTCCCTGCCTCTGGCCTCCAGAAAAGGCCATGGCAACAACATAGCCTCATTGAAGAGCCAAGGCCAGAAACATTGTTCCAGCCACATCTAACTTGTTGTACTATATCAGTTTCAAGTTTTAGGGAAGAAGACATGTGGCCACCGACCACTTTTGCTTGCTCCTGGTAATGGCTATGTCCACCTGGAGTTCAGGTGCAGGCAAAGAGACAGGGTCAGTGAACACTTGGTTCATGTTTGCTTCTGGCTGCAACGGAATGGCATTGAAGGTAGCAATGCATGCGTTGTTAACCCCTAAAGGCCCAAGAAAGCGGAAATCGCTTTTTGGAATTTCCGCAGGGAGAAAATTCAGCCAACTTTGACCATTATAATCTCAAAATTGGAGAAAATTTAACGGTTCAAATTTGACGTTTGAGAAAAGGGTCAAGTTAACTTCAAGATCCTACGGTTGGATTTTCTAATCATTGCTTAGATTGAGTTTCTTTGCACCTGAAGTAGAAGAAGATTCTTTTTGATAATTTAAACAGTTTTGTATCAAGGACCTTTAGGGGTTAAGGGAAGGCACTCTAAACCTGAACCAAGTTTAACCCTAAATTTGGACGGTACCCCCATGATCGGACAACTTGGAATGAAGATTTCTTTTGGGTGGAATGAAGATTTCTTTTGGGTGGAATAAAGATTATCTTGGTTAGTATGTTCCTCAGATGTACATGCATTAGGGTGAATGATTGTAGGTGTACATGTATTAGTCATTTTTAAACTTTGTAATTGAATATGTAAGTGCTTAAAAACGCCACAAAATAGGGAAATCTTGTCTTTTCTATCTGCTAAATTGTAAATGACATCTGTCATCACTCCAAGTATGGTGAATGACTTAAGTGTTCGAATATAGGTCTACTTACCCTAAAGGTCCTCGTAAGCACGAGGAGCTTGTTTCCAGACTTTCATGCGCTTTCATGACGTCACTACGCAACACAATATTCTTCTCATGGGCTCATTATGATTTGAAGAATGAACTGCACATAAAGAATGAAAGAGAAACTCCAGCCAATGTAGAGGCCGGCGTGAATAGATTGTTCGGTTGATCTATCATTGGATGTATGCTCGGATGTCATCACACCAATGGCGGGACTAATAATCCCTCTTGGGTGAACATTATCAGTAGTGCCTTAGAGATACCCGACATGGTATCCTCCCAAAGGGCTTTGAGGTACCCATACATTGAGATCCATGGACCCCCCACCATGGTTAGATGGATTGTGGTGGTGAGCACCACGCCGGCATGGGGAGTAAAACCCACAACCTCCTCATTGGGGGCCATGAGCCCTAACCACCAAGCGAAGGCTTGTGATGCCTTCGAATGAAGTGCACAATCTTGATTCAATGTTGCATGCTTGCTTGATAAATTGAAAAGGAAATGTGAGTAGCAAAAGAATTAGGGAACTCATCCCCTCTCTCACATCTGCCCAAGCACAAGATAGAAGGAAATGCGAGTGGTTACCGAGTTGCTCCTTTGGTAGCTGCTCTTAAACTGAGGAAATATTATAATTTACTTATTTTTTGAGAATGATAAAATAGCAATTGAAAATTACATCTTAAACCAGAGCAATTTTCTTGCTACCTTAGCCATGTTTTGGATTTCCTGATCTGATTTTTAAGCATGACAATCACATGAAGCTCAACAAATTAAAAGAAAGTGTGAGGGTGTGAACAAAGCAATTATAAAAGTATGAGCATCACTAACTCCCTTTCCTACAAGATCCCAATCATCCATGATGGTGCTTGCAAAGAAAGGACTGGAGTTTCAAGACCTCATGGAGCTCTTGATTGAGATCAAAATCATGGGTCTCACTCACTCCACTCAATCACTTTATGCATCATACTCTTTACAAGCAAGAAATGTGTATGGGTACCTCCTCCAAAATAGTGTAATTTTTTTACACTATTTTTTAAAAAATAAAAAAACAATATTGAAAAATTATTCTATTACAGGTGACATGGCTATAGTTGTATACATGGAGTTAAAAAAGAAATTTCTGACACATATATAATGAATTACACATAGGTCGCACATGATGAGACGCGTCTTAGTGGTACCCATATCATGCTCGTGCCCAAATAAGGAAATCAAGAGTTGCAATCCTTAACAAAGTTGGGCCAATTTCATTGATATCTCCAAAATAATTCAAAGTAGAGGTCCCACATTTCTATTGAAATCCCACTCTCATTTCCCTTTAATTACCTTAACCCCTAAATTTCCTTGTTGCAAAACGATTTAAGTCACAAAATTTGACCTTCCTTTAGACTAATCTCGATTTAAAAGATTCAACAGTAAAATCTCATAGTTCACTTGTCATTCTTCTCACATACCAAATTTGAACAGTTCATTATTCCTCATTTGTGAGATTATAATGGTCAAAGTTGGCTGAGTTTTTCTCCGGCGGGAACCTCCAAAACCTGTTTCGGGTTTAAAGGAAAGTTAGGGGTTAATCATCCTAGTTGACAATGATTCCAAAACCAACTTGGAATATCCAATTCATAATTACCATAATTATAAGCTTTTCTCAAATTTCCAGCTCATTGTAGAACTTTCCTGCATCATAGTACAAATAGCTGTCTCTGGCCTGAAAAAATGGCAGCTTAATTTCCATTGTCAGAGGTTCAGGGTTTAGGGTTTAAGGAGGAGCTTTGTACTATGGAACGTGATACATTATCACTTAAGATACCACCACTTTGCAAAAAGTGATGTATAGAGATTGAATCTTCTATGACTTTCCCATGCAAATAAATAAAAAGCTGTTTGTTACTATTGCACGAAATCAAATCGCTCCATGTAGTAGTACTTGTACTGAATGATTTTTTCTTTGGTTGCAACATTTCTAAACCCATGACACCTTACCAAAGGATCGTCAATGACAAGTACTTGTGTGTATCAAGAAATGACATGCGCATGAGTATTATGGAGAGTGTCGTTTTCGAAGTCGTTAGGTTCCGAACGTGGAATTGATTGTTGAGGTATTACTTCGCTCAATGGTATCTCTAATTCAAGCACGTACAAAGTGAAGTTCGAGTCGTCTAGAAACATGTAAGATAAGAACACATAAGGAGCTTCCGCCGGGGTTGAAAGAGAATATAAATGATTATTGTGACATTTGAACCATAAGACCATGTATTCTATTCGAACTGAAACTTGTGAAAAAATCTTGAGTCATTCCATTTTATAATTTACAGGATAAGCGTCTGTGTTTTCTCTAGAATCTTACTCCACAAAAGCTTCTACAAAACCACATTAAACTTAACCCCTAACTCTCCTTGTTGCAAAATGGTCTAAGTCACAAAATTTGACCTTCCTTTGGATTAAGCTCAAAAATTCTCAATCTAAGCATTATTTAAAAGATTCAACCGTAAGATCTCAAAGTTTGCTTGACATTCTTCTCACATACCAAATTTGAACCGTTCATTCTTCCTCATTTGTGAGATTATAATGGTCAAAGTTGGCTAAGTTTTTCTCCTGCGGGAACCTCCAAACCCGTTTCGGGTTTTAAGGAGAGTTAGGGGTTAAAGTCTCAAAAGAACATACCAAACTTTAGGATAATAGGTACTTGTTCGAACTCCGAACTATAGTTCCTTGACATATAGACAACAATACCACATGGGATAAGTATAACTTTTATACCTGACATCTATATTGTGGACTATACTTGTTTTGCTATAGTCATTATTGCCTATAAATGCAGTGCTACCTTCTTGATCATTTTAAGAACTTGCCTCATACGAGTATTACTCATACACAACTCCTAAGGCACAAATGTGACTTAAATTCGATGATGAGACTCTACCTCCAAAATTCAACATTCTAAATGACAAGCTAGAACTTCACTACTTCACTTGTATTGCAATTTAGATATTCTCTCCCTAGTGAATTTTTTTGCTCATTCCAAGATGTGAGGAAATGATAAAAATCATTTTAGAGTTAGCCTAAGCTTGATTTATATCAATGACAAGTTTGAAGAAATTACTTCCGGATCAAAAATAGACTAAGAGGTCTACGTTTAAATACGCAATCAAGATGTAGAGAAACAACTTAAGCCTACTTAGAGGTCGGCGTGAATAGAGTCTTCGTTCGACCTATCCTTGGATGTATGCCCCGAGGTCATGACACAAATGGCACGATACGAACACCTCTCGGCGTGAACACTATGCTAGTTCAATCAAGATGTATATACCACATCAACATAGTATAAAACCTTGTGAACACACGAAGTGGTATTTAGTGAAGCACATGTATAATATTGAATACTCTAATTTGCACATATAGGTAAACTCTAAATGGTGATTTGTGTAGGTTGGGTTGGAAATGGATATATTACCAAATTGGAATTGAATCTCTTGTTAGCTCAACTCTTTTGAACTTAACACCTAATGCTATGAGGTCAAATTTTAACACCTTACCCTCAAAATTGCCCTCTTCCAATGCAAGGGAAGATTTTTTTACTTTTGTAGTGTAATTTAAGGATTCTAATCGTAGGATCAAGTATCTGATTTTAACTTGATCATATACACCAGATTTTGAACTCAAAGTCCTCACCATTTGTGATATCATAATGTTCGAAGTCTAATGAAAAAGTTCTTTGTCTTATCCTCAAAAGAGAAATCAGTGCTTTGGAGCCCAAGAAAACAATCTTAAAAGTAAATATGTGGCTCTTCGGATTCTTGTATCTTGGGAAGTTAGGTACATGTTTACATAAATTTTGCCATGATAGGAGATATAAAACGTAGAGAAAAGCTTGATTTTTCACATTAAGGTATGCTGAAATTAAAACATAGAGGCTTCAATTTGACGGTTAAACAAGCATGTGAAAGTCCTGATGCCTTGTTAAAAACAAAATCTGAAAAGTAGTAAAATCTTAATTTTTAGTAAATCCTTAGGGTTACTGCAATCTTGTTGTTCTTTCGCAAAAAATTGAGAATATATGAGGATATATTGCAATTTCGGGCAGGTTTCACAATGTTGTTATCGAGTTTTGAGGGTGAATATCTCTTGAAGTGTGAGGAATTCTGAAGCATGAATTATCTTGTTGGAATGGTATAAGAAAGCTCTACAATCTCCACAACTTTAGGAGTTAATTTTGTTTGCTATGTAGATATAGTACCCATTTTAATAATCGACCTTTAACACCAATAAAATTACTTTTGTGACCACAAGACGTTTACTACAATGCCAAATCACATAAGATGACATCTACATTAACGTTACATCCCAACACTAAAAACTACAAGTCCAATTAAGAAAATTCACACAACTTCTTGATGCTTGCACGTGTCCATTTGACTCGACAATGGTCTCAATGAATGCGCCTCTTTCTTTACCTCTTAGTCATGATGTAACCTTTCTTCCAAAGTGGCTTGTAACACTTAGCTTATAGGATTTTGTGTTGAGACAACCCCTAGATAGTCATTTAGTCTTCAACGATTATACTATCTCTCCCCATGCAAAGAAATTGCTTTTATGCCTGATAAATTGTTTAAATAATTAGTACATCGTTTTATTGGGAAAAAATAAAAAAATAAAATAAAAAAATAAAAAATAAAAAAATAAATCACCTCTCCCTTACGTGCCCAATATGCGCATGGTGTGAGTGCACTTGTGAGTTGACATGCTCCTTTCATGAGTCCGAGAAATATCAAATATAAGCAACTTCCGTCTACGAAACACTATGACACAATTGTTGCTCAACTAGAAGTCGTATTCAAAATGAGTGCTTACCCGAACTCTTTGAGACAAATCATGGGTACAATCATACCAAATGTGCTAACCAAAAGTAATATGCATATCCTCATGGATAAATAGTACATTGCCATGTAGTCATTTTAGAACATTGCAAAATGATATGAAGGTTATTGTCAAGCTTTGGTACTTGGAACCCCAAGCCCAAATGAGTGTTGCAATTCTAAACAAAATGCATCATATCACTATCTTAACCCTTTACCACCGGGAAGGCCCTGATATGGTCGAAAAATGTTCCATACATGAACATTTGTATGTGCCTGTCACAGGCCCCGGTAGAAAAGAAACAATTTTGTTATGAAATGATGATTCTTTCAGCGAATTGTCCAATTTAACAAACTTTGAGCGTAGATTCATGGTTTTTTTTTTTTTTTTTTTTTTTTTTTTTTTTACGGTGGCATGGTCAAAATATTTATGTGGGCATGACAATGTTGAGCGGGCGTACTATTATTATTTGAACCATCAAAGATTAACCCCTAAAGTGGACTAGCCCCATTTAATTGCTAAAATTTCTCAAAAACTAGCAAATACTAGTACCCTCTATTGATGCAAGGTTGAAGTTTTTTAAAATTTTGACGTATTTTTAGGTGTGTAACCGTAGGATCTAATACCTAACTTGTATGTGTACATGTCTATGTGTATCAAATCTCATATTCAAATTCCTTACCAATTGTGAGATCGTAATGTTCAAAGTTGGAGAAGAAGATTTTTCCTTTTGTTGTAGAAAGGGTGACTAGTTGTTTGAGGGCCAAAAGAACCACTTTTGGTAATTAACTTTATCATGAAGCTCTTCACATTCTTGTTCCTAGGTGCGTTGAGAACATGTTTATGCAATTTTTACCCTCATAGAATCTATGGACCTTAAAAAATCGCTTGATCATTCACATGGAGGTATATGCTGAAATTCAAATATAAAGGCCAAGCATTATCTTCTAAAATATGAGGAGTTTTGAAGCATGAAATGACTTTTTGGAAAGGTATGGAAAAACTCTACAACCTACAGAAAGTTTCAACATCATACGAGCTAAAAATAGTAAGTCAGATGCTGACCAAAATCCAAACAACCTCAGTCCACTTTAGGGGTTGAACCATGCGAAATGAGCTTCAAACCAACCAACACTATTATAACTTCCTTTTGCAAATGATAAAATCAGAAAAACTAACAAAGATCCTGAGGGTGTTCGCTTTCTTATTGAAAGACATTGATTCACCTTTACTCTCTAAATGGAACCTTCTTTCATCACAAGGAAACATGTTGAAAGCTCAAATAACTATATTTTGAGTGCATTCAAAATGATACCAGAAAACAGAAGTTTTTTTGTTGAACTGAAGTAGTTGATGTTTCTGGTCCAAGAATCACTTTTTGCTTGTACAGTGGTGCTTGGATTAGATAAACGTTTTCGGACAGACAAAAACGTTGATCTTATCCAAGCGTTGACCATAACGAAACATTATCTCTTTGCGTAATAAAGGGACAGGGACATCGTTCTTAACTGAACGTTGATCTTAACAAGGTTGATCTTATCCAGGTACCACTGTATTGCTACATAAATTTTAAGTGTTAGGGTCAAACCATATTGTTTCAGCTAATTTGTACTTGTGAGCTTTGTAGGTGAAGCTTGTCGTGTATCGCGTGAGTTGACATGCGGGTTCCATGAGTCGGAGAAATATCAAATATAAGCAAGCAACTTCCGTCTACGAAACACTATGACACAATTGTTGCTCACCTAGAAGTCGTATTCAAAATGAGTGCTTGACGCAAACTCTTTCAAGACAAATCATGGGTACAATCATACCAAGTTTGCTGAAGACCGAAAGTAATATGCGTATCCTCATGGATAAATAGTACCATGTAGTCATTTGCATGATGATTAGAACGTTATTGCAGGTAATTGTCAAGCTTGGTAAATTTTTGGGTACTTGGACTCTCAAGCCCAAATCAGTGTCGCAATACTGGAAACCATTACAGTACGAAATGCATCATAATTATCTAGAAAACACATTGCCTTAATTTAAAAATTTAAAGAAAAGAAAAACGTAATTTTGCACAATCAGGGTTTCATCACATTTTTTGGAACCCATTTCTTCCTCCCAATTTATTCACCACCACTACTAGAAAGGGAGTTCCTTTTGATGTGGTCACGTCGCTAACTCGCTGAGTAAGGAGGAGGGGTGGAGACAGTAACTTTAAAAGCTACCTCTCCAATAAAAAAATTTCAAACCGAGCGGTGGCGGAGGGAGGGGGCACACGGAAAAGGTCACACGTGGACTAGTGCGTTTTCAACACTTTTTACCTCTCATGCTCGTGCTTCTTCATGCTCTTTCGCATGTTTGCTTGTTCGCTCATACTTGTTCGCGTTTGTCATTGTTATCCAGAAATTGTTATTCGACGGTATCGTCATGAAAAAAGTAATATGCAGTTCTAGAGTGATAGAATTTCAAAAACCGAAACCGCTCATCCCCAAGTCCAAGCTTTGTTCACCACATCACAAAGCACCCCCATTTCTAGTAGTGCATGATATAGTATGACTTCTAGCAGTGAATAGAAGATACTGTAAGTGTACAAAAGATAACAATGCTGAGAACATGTCAAGAAATTGAGTATTTTCGAAGGCACATGTAGTTAGATACCTTTTCGTGGTTGTGAAATAAAGCTTTCAAAGCCTTGGCTTACCAGAGTTTTGAACATTTCAGTGTCTTCTGATTTGGACTTTGCATGTGGACACGATTCAGAAAAAATTGAGGAATTGGGTTTCGAAATGTATGTACAGATTTGTGAGTGGCCGGTCATTTTGAAGCGAAACAGCAATTTTGACGTGCGAAAAGCAACAACACTGTCTTGATTTTGTCACGCAAAATGATGCAAAATCGGAAACTTCAAATAAGCTTCACTCAGAGCACTCTTTGCTTTCTCGGAGACGATTTACTTCGATTCATCTTCAATTGAAACATCATAAGATTTGAAAGTATTGTGTGAGCTAGAGCCTTCAAATTGATACTCGAAACTTGATTCGTTGAACATTTACATCATTGCTGTAATTGATGATTTTGTTTCAAGAGGGAGAATCGTGTATTTATATATGAGTAACGTAACCCAATCTGTTGCGTTCGAGAATGAAATCCAACTTTATTGTTTCAAGGCGATTTTAGTACACAGATTCATGAAACTTCGAAAGTGTATAACTTAAAGTATGAAACCTCATTTCGTATGAAATCATAAGTGATTGTGCTACTCAGTTTTGCCAAAATCTACGTGCATTATTGAGTAGTTTCTCTTCATTTGATCACTTTATACTCTCAAATCCACCACTTTTCTTTCTTTGCTCTATCCTCGTCAATCGCAGTTTTCTGTATCTCAACACGAGTAGAGAATAATTATATTTGATGAAGGTCTTGAAAGAATCCAATCCTGACAGAGCATGAATTCGATTGACTATCAATCTGTAATGGACCTTCACACAGTAAAGTTTTAGCCATAAAAAGAGTACAATGACCTCTACAATCTGAAACACATTCACTATTAGAATTTGAACCCATCTGCTACGTTTGTGTTTTCTTAAAAACCACATTTGAGGAGTAGTTTAAACTACGTTTCAGCAGGTTTTTGTTGGAATGTAGCTTCTGAAACTACATTGTAGCAAAAACGTAGTTTAAGCTACTCCTCAAACATGACTTTCATGAAAACACAAATGTAGCAAATGGAGTCAAATTTTTTTTTTTTTTTTTAAAGTAACTGTTTGACATGGAATGTGCACACCACATTCATGAGGAGAGTCAGTTTCTACACTTCGGAGAGAGGTGAGGAACGATTGAAGAATGTCTAAAAGGGATCAAATATGCATAGAAAAAAGTCCGTCTGGTCGATGATTTTATCGATCAACTCCTCGAATGCCACTTCCTCGGTGAGTGCAAATATGAAATAAGCTGGTCGACGGAGAATAAGATAATTCAGCTGTCTATTAAGACTCGCTCTTTTGGTAAGGTTATGTTTTCTCTACAAACATTTGTCTATAATGTCGACAACTTGGATGGATTGAAGGCAGCAACTTTGAGGAATCATAAGTTCTTCATTGGAGGTTTGTTTCGGATGAAATCACTTGAGTTGAGTTCCAAATCAAGTCTGATATTTGTGGTTAAAATTTCGGACCTGTTGACAGAAGTATGAATTTATAATGGTATGCGTTTTGGTGAAGGTAGCTCTTAGCTTTTGGGTTTTCAAACATGGGGCATGTAAGCCAGTTATGTAAAACCCTATTAGTTGTTCATTGATGTTCTCTTTGCAAAAGTTAGTACAATCCGAACAACTTTGCGGTTGAAAGATTTTTGTTTTAAATAGTTTAGGTATTGATTTTTTAGTGATGCTACTGTCTTGAAAAGATACCTAGAAAGAATATACAGTATTTGAAGAGAAGTTTCTCGTTCATTCCCTGTTGGATTTTAATTTTGTTTGTTAGGTTGGATTCGACTTTGGATCTTGTTTTTGTAGTAGAAACTTGAAATACATCGAAGAAGTTGTGGCATTCATTTTGTGCAACAGGCCAACTTTTGGACATTTTTTCATTTGGTAGTTTTTAAGTTGATTTCACCCTTGCAAAGCCATTAATTTCAAAGAGAGATTCTCCTTATGGTTTGTTTGGTTTATAGGTGTTATTGAGATGAAGGTAAAAGTCTTTTTAGTTGGTGTTTTTTTTTATCACATTGCGTCTATTGGTAGCATTTTTACTTCAAAGTGAAAATGTTGAGATTTTGTTATGTTTCTTTGGATATCAATACGTTATGATCTCCCAACCTATGGGGCTTTATGACTCAACCTCCGGAGTAGGAATGAATTCCGGTATGGTATTGTACGGAGTAGGAATGATACTCGGTAAGGTATTGTGCAACCCGCGGAAGATTACAAGAGGACCATCGCTTGGGGTAACTCCGGCGATATCACTGATAGTTAGAAACTCGGATGAGTAGTCATGGTTTACTCTAGATTAGTATCGTAGTAGTAGAAGATGTTTTGAATTGTCCGGATCAAGGAGATAGTACGGACTATCCATATTAGGGAGATATCTCGGATTTTCTGGATCACACAAAATGCGGATTTGAGAAAAACCATGATGGTTTTGGATATTTCTCAAGAGAACGCATTTTTTCTCGGGTCTTTTTTAGATGTACTTGCTTTCATGCCAGGAATCGAGGTTTGTGTTGTTTGCATTTCCAAGATTTGAGTATGTCTTTAGGTTTATGTTTCAATCTGTCTCTTGTTGTGGGGGATAGTATGCTTTGTCTGTGATTGGACTTAGTAGGTAGAACAAGGTGCAACTGTAGCTTAAGAAGTCCGGCTTGCAGCACATCTGAAGAGAGGAGTTCGCCAAGATCCAAGATCTAAACTGACTACTGAAGAGAGAGTACTCTTCTGGCTTGGAACCACGGGGGCAGGTAGACCGGATTGGTTCCAAATCTTTGATAGCTAACTCTCTGCTATCAGGGATAGAAATAGAAAAAGTGACAAATATCATAATTTATTTTGATGTTATTAAAAGCATAATTAAAGCTGACACTTTGTGTCATTACAGTCAAGTCATTACAACTGTCACTTTCAGTGCCATTTTCTACTAGTGGGTATGCGTTTTGGTGAAGGCAACTCTTAGCTTCTTGGTTTTCAAACGTGGGGTATGCTTTTACCAATGTAAGCCAATTATGTGAAATTCTATTTAGTTGTTCATTATAGTATTTTTTTGCAAAAGCTAGTATAATCCAAACAAATTTGCGGTTAGAAGTTTGAATAGTTTAGGTATTGATTTTGCAACGAAGCTACTATCTTGAAAGAGAATCGAGAAGATATACAAGGTTTTTAAGGAGAAGTTGCTCATTCACCGTCCAATTTTGCTTTCAAAGTGAATGATAGATTTACTTCATTGCAAATTGAATGGATAAATTAAATTTACCATCCAAATTTATCCTCAATTTACCATTCAATAAATTTATCATTCACTTTTGCTTGCTAGGTTGGATTCTAATCTGGAATCTTGTTTTTGTAGTAGAGGCCTTAAATCCATCTAAGATGTGAGGACTTTGTAGCATTAATTTTCTGCAGCATGCCTCATTTTGGACATTTTTCATTTGATGATTTTTAGGTTTATTTCAGCATTGCAAGGCCATTATTTGCTGAGAGAAATTTTCCTTATGGTCTTTTTGGTTCAAAGGTGTTATCGAGATGAAGGTAAACTTCGTTTTAGATGGTGTTTTGTTTTTATCGCAATGAGTCTATAGGTACCATTTTCACTCCAAAGTGAAAATGTTGAGGTTTTGTTATGTTTTTTGGATACTAATACTTTTTGATCTCCTTGCCTATGAGGCTTTATGACTTAAAATTGGACTCGCATAATGTGCAATATGTTTACCACAAGATCAAACAGATGAAATCTTGTGGTAATATGAAGTTTGTGGTAATATGAAGTCTGTTGATCATATGAAGTTTGTAGTAATATAAAGTTTGTTGCAAAGTCATGGTTCTTCTTCAACATGAATTGGGTTTCAGAATAAACAAGAACACAATCCATGCTACTAAGCTGTAAATTCCATAATGGAGTTTAATCTCACAAGATTTAATGCCTGCAGAGGCGCTCGCTTGAAAAGTACAATAAACTTTGCACTTGAAGCCACACCTCTTGAACAAATGTGGCTAAGCTTATATTGAGATGTATTACGGCACATCAATCCTAAGCGAAATCACAAACTCCTCAACAAAGTTTTACTTCAAAACATCATGAGATAAAACACTTAACACTCGAAAATGGTGTAAATCTAATGTCACATGACGAATATAAAATATACTACAACACACCAACATTAGTAATGAAAGAAGCCCTTAACATAGCTCAACAACTCTTTTGCTATCCAACATTTAACCAGCAATGTGAAAATCCATGCAAGGAACACCATGCATCAAGAATTCTAAAAAATGAATATAGAACACATGAGCATCTTATTCTGACCAACCTGGGAACAACCCTATACACCCACCAACACCACCACATCCCCCTTATTTGAAACCCCAAATAAAATCACCAATAACCCAACTACATTCTCCATACATTCAATATTAGACCACCAAAAAATCAAAACAAGACAAATACAAACTTTCAAAAACATACAACACCTACCTATGCCTACGGAAACTACCAAATGATACCACATATAATAAATGGATACCACAAAATAACATGTTATCTCTAAATATACCAATAACCATATAACACAACACCTCATTGCTTACTTAATATTACACCACAAAACATAATACATATTAGAGAAATCCGCTAAGTTGTCTCCAGTTTGGACCCTAGTTGGATACGAGTCTGTTGTTTAGTGCCGAGTTTTTAGTTATCTGCTAAGTAGAATCGACTCAAGACCAACTAGGGACCTTATGAACAAAAATTGTGCTCATTCGGTCTTCCGTGCATCACGTTGCAAACCAGGCACCAAGGTGAACTGGGGATCAAATTCAAAAAACCATCAAAATCATGCATTTTTGAGTTTAGTCCCCACTTTGATCTTAGATTAAAAATTTGGTGCCCAGTTCGACGTTTGGTCCCTAGTCCGTCGTACTTAGCAGATCTCTCTACTATAGAAACTTAGTAGATACCCATTTTACATAAGAACAATCCCGAGATACAAGACATATACTTCCAAAAATCCCTCTCCCCCTTATACATATCAGTGGAAATGAATGTAACCCTTCAAAAGACATTAACACCAACCAAAACACCATATACAAATAAAGATAAAGTGGCACACATACCTTTATGAATTATGATGCGATGCAACACAACAATATCTCATAAATGTACCTATAATAAGACTAAAATGGCTATGGAACCGATACTTTAAAGGAAAATATCTACCACTCGGATTGGCACCTCCCACGGAACCATTTGAAACATAAATTATATAGCTATACCAAATATACAAATATAAAATTCAAGAAATCCACCCACTTACAATTGCACACTACTCTTTGCCAAAATATTACTTGACCCAGATCATAACATTGTTTGATATAACACACACATACTTCTCCTCACCAATAATCTGCTCCACTCGTATAGATAAGTTTTACTCACCATTCAAAAGGGATAAATCTTCAAAGCTAGGGGCAAGCAGTTTTTTTTATAGGGAAAGAAATAGACTATGCTCACCCACATTACAAATTGGATACCCCAAAAGCTGTACACCTCACTATACTTGCAGAACAAAAGAATTCAGCTAATATCACCATAATAACTACCTCCAATACCAACTGGTACCATAACCAAATACCACATAAAGGCCCCTATCTAGACACACATGTTGTTACATAAACACATGGAGATACTATAACATATGAAGAACCAACCAAACTCCCACTACAAGTCTAGTCAGGTGTAAAGCTAGACTTGCAGCACAAAAAAAATTCAGACAATATCACGATGATAACCACTCCCAACACCAACCGGTACCATAACCTAGTACCACATAAAGGCCCCTATATAAACACACATGTTGTTACATACATACCCGCAAATACAATAACATATGAATAACATATGAATAACAAAGCCAAACTACAAAACTTACCTAATCACGAATAGAACCTTCTGCTCTCCACATATTTTGTGTACATCATAAAAACACCACTAGTGTAGGAAATAATGCACAAATCACCGCCATATCTACAATTTTTATTAACCCCTAAAGATCCAAGAAAGCCGAAATGGCTTTTTGGGGTTTCCGCAGGAAAAAAAGTCAGCCAACTTTGACCATTATAATCTCAAAATCGGAAAAAAATTAACGGTTCAAATTTGACATATGAGTATAGAGTCAAGTTCACTTCAAGATCCTACGGTTGGATCTTCTAATTAATGCTCAGATTGAGTTCTTTTGGGCCTGAAGTAGAAGAGGGTCCACGGTGTCGTTTTTCGACATTTTGGATGTAAGGCTCCGTCTTTGGTGCACAACCCCACTTTCATCCCATCGATTTTTCATCCGCCGTTCTTTTTGCTCAACTCCTCGGTGGTTTACTCTACTCCCTCCTTGGATAAATAGCAAAAACCTTGATCCTCAATTTGTGAGAGTGGGCGAAAGAGATTTTTCATGAAAGTTTTGGTGGTGTGATCTTCACCCCTTCTTTGCATGGATCTTGAAATCCATACCTCCAAATGGCATGCAACTTAGAGGTCATACTAATTGCCATGCTCCAAAGAAGATCCTACGGTTGGATTTTCCATTTTCATCTTTTATTTGTTTTTACGCAGTTTTGAAAAAATCAGCATTATTACCAACTGTTAGGAGCTTTACCCCCCCTTGGGCGTTTAGGGGTTAAGGGGTTAAACTTCAAATACCTCACCTCTACATACAAACTGCCCCTAATACACAACCAAATACACAAGTCAACAAAAGTAAAGAATGAAACAAATTCATATATCCAACTAACAACTCAATCACAAACTACATTACACCATCAATTCCTAGCTTCATAAATGACATACAACCTAAATTCTTACCACAATACTACTAGTGATGACTACCATAGTGATGACTCATTTCTCCCTCTACGAGATATGAGCACTTATTGGACTAATGAAATTGCAAAGTATGGAATATCTAATCAAGCCAAAAACATAGAATTAACTATAGGACTCCTAGGTTCACAAAACATATTTAAAGTTGAAACAATGGCAATATACACAACCCTTGAAATGATTTCCTCTAGATACCCTAATGATCGTGCACACATTTTGACATATTGTTTGATGGTTTGTATAATATCTAAACACATCTCAAACACTCCACCCAGCATAATAACCACCTATACAAAATCATTCTACAAGATATGATAACACTTCTCCAACAAAGAACATAACCTACATCACTATACAAAGTTCGAGCTCATGCAAATATACATGGCAACAAAAAAACTAGCGAACTAGCTAAACAAAGCTAAATAAGGTAGAGATGAAGATTACCACAATGCAACTAAACCACATGAATATGCACATTCCACACTATATTACTTTCAAACAAATAGGTGGCACTCTATGGATGAAACGCATGATAATACCTCTATAAGATTCCATGAAAAACATATTAATAATACGACAAAATAACAATTTAATAGACATTGCAACAAACTTCTTCATTATAAATAGGCGGATAAGTAACAGTGACATAGATGATAAACTATCAAATGAATTTTTACTAATAAAGAAGTATCATACTCCCAAAGAACATGCCTCCTCAAACTAAGACCTGGTGAATATACATGCAATGCTAGAAAACAACTAGATTGTTTGGTAGAGCACTATATCTATCAATCACATGTTCAATATGCAACTCTCAAGATCCAAACACATGGTTACATATAGTGTTGAAATGCAAGTAATACCATATACATGCGCTTGAAACAAAAAGACACAATGAAGCACTTTGGGAAATTGAAACTACTATTCTCATCAAAAAACTCGAGATGTTATACCCTCTTGAATGCAAGCACATATAACAACAAAAAAAACATACTAAAACTAGACCTATCATGCATTTAAGAATTGCCTGACCATTCAAACCCCTCTACATCTCCCGAAATGAATTTTGAAGTAAATTTTTTAGAGTTCACACATTGGAACGACAGATCCTAAGGAGACACAATTGAAAGAAAGATAGAAAAATACCAACCTCTCATTGACAATATTATTAATAGAGGATGAATAGTTTAACTCTATATGGTAATTACAGCAAGTGTCAAAGCATCTACACACATCCCTTTTATGAAAATCATAAAAACCAAACTCAAATTCCAAAAAATTCATAAAAATACATTCAAAGAAATAAATACAATTGCTATACACCATGCTATGTCTATAATATTACACGAAAGAACAATACAAAGTAGAGAGCCACTTACTACCAACAGACATACAACTACCATACATTCAAATTTAAGATAAAAGTAAATTAATAAAAGATAGTGATATATAATCACCTTTGTTCATAATAGTAACCTTGGTACAACATGAGGGCCGAGGCTATTGGAATTTCCAGCCTATACGCTCCGTAGGGCCAAAAGATTATTACTATGCTAAAACAAGTTCAACGGGCATGAAACTTGGACGACCGCTACAACATATCCATAATTCCTCCAAATAACGTGGTATGTCAACAATGTGACGGCCAACAAAATCAAGTATAGCCAAAGCAACCACTTTAGAGTCACCAGTTCTCGGTCTCTTCCAATGCAATGTCCACCTTGAGAGGATTTAGTAGTCCTATACCACTATTGTTATGTCGGTGGGCATATCATCAAGGGGTAGGTCGAACGTACACTTTATTCATGCCAATCCCTAGGGGTCAGGTGTTATTTTTCTTCCAATATGGCAAGACCCCAAGGTGCCAAAGATTCCCCATAGCAACTTCAATTTTTTTATTCCATTGTTCATAAATTCTATGAGAAAATACTTAAAGCATCTTAGGAGGAGATTTAATGATTTTTTTTTTCTTTTAAAACAATTAATGTAATGCAACTTCTTTTGTTTTCCTTAACCCTTCAAATAGGGAATGGAGAGTAGGAACTATAATTTCAAACATTGAAAGAAAAAGAGAGTAATTACCAAAGGCTTAATCATACTCCTTCACAAAGGAGGGGAGAAAGAGGACCTAGGAAATTGGAGGCCCATCACCTTGTTAAACACGGCCTACAAAATTCTAGCCAAAGCATTACAGCTTAGACTTCAACCTACCCTTCCCGAGCTCATTTCCAATGATCAGACGGCTTTCATCCAGGGGAGATTCATCCTTGATAATGTGCTCGTTACTCATGAAGTCATAGAGTGGGCAAAGACTTCGAATCAAGATCTTGTTCTTCTCAAGTTAGACTTTAGAAAAGCCTACGATATGGTTAACCATGAGTTTCTCTTCCAAGCTTTAGCCAAAGTAGGATTGCCTAACAAGTTCCTTGCCTTAACCAAGCTTTTGTTTACTAATGCTCGGGCGTCAGTATTGTGTAACGGAATCATTTCCAAAGATTTCCAGTTAGAGAGAGGCGTTCGTCAAGGATGCCCCTTGGCACCCTATCTTTTCCTTTTTGCAGGTGAAGCTCTCAACGCAGCTACTAAAAGTCTTATTGCAGAATCCGAGCTTAGCGGGATCACTCTGCCCAACTCCACCACCCAACAAGCAATCATTCAATACGCAGACGACACAAACTTCACGGTGGCAGGTACAGAACGCAACTTATTAACCCTCACCAACACTCTCGAGAGGTTTCACAAAGCGTCCGGCCTCCAACTCAATTGGGACAAAAGTGTGGTCCATTGGTTCTCACAAGAACCCCCCCCCCCCACCTTGGACTCAACGACTCCAATGTCAATGGGCCCAAGAGGGGGTCTTATCTAAGCTTTTAGGCACCCCGTTTGGCTTAAACCAACGAACCGTGGACGTAGATGAATTTCTGCTCCAGAAAATTACCAAGAAGCTGAACTATTGGCAGACCACCCACCTGTCTCTATCAGGTAGAGTTCTAATCATCAACTCTATCCTCCTCTCTTCTCTTTGGTACTTTCTAGGCATTTGGTGTGGTTCTTTGGTGATTCTCAGAAAAATAAAGACCCTTATAAGGAACTTCCTTTGGTCGGGAGTGGTCAATAAGTGCCGCACCAGGGTTTCATGGGCCGACTGCACTTTGGCCAAGTCAAAAGGTGGGCTAGGCCTTTTAGACCCGGAAGACGTCCTACACGCCCTAATGGCCAAGTGGGTAATTAGAGCACTCACGCCCGGCAACACCAACTTGCAAACACTGCTGCGCCACAAGATCCTACAGGTCCAACCCACCTATCCTGGGAGTTGGCCTAAATCCCCTAACTGGATCCTCCTGTACAAATTTCGCTCAACTCGCGGCTCGAAAGTGTGGGAGAGAATTATTAAAGCTTGGAGGAAACTCTCCCCCTCGATAGATGCCATCCCACCTGCAAACGCAGACGAGGTTAAGTCAACTTCCTTATGGTTTGCAACCCACCGGTTGTCTAGACTTGACAATTTCGATTTAGAGAGGATCCCCACTCTTATGAGAAGCAGCTTTTCTCAAATTAATGATATCTGGTGCCCTAGGAGGCTGAAAATCATAGACTGGGAAGAAGCACAGAATAAGTTCCAACTAGAAGTTGTCGAAGAGGCCGCATACTTGCAGTTGATTCACTCTATTCCTCCCAAATGGTTGGAACTACTCACTAACCCGAACATAGAAGCTTCAAAAGAAGACTTTATTGGTATCTTTGCAGATACGATTGCAGGTCTTCCCAGCATGGTGATCCGGGCCTCGAGCAGCTTCACTCTTCTCGCTACAACAGAACCCCAGGAGGTCCAAATCCCTTGCGGGGCCGAGATCTTCGCAGTAGGCGCCACAAGCATGCTGCAAAGAACGGCACCACTCACAGGGCTAGCAAGGAGACACACCGGCCGGTTCGCGAGAGTTCGGGTGGTGTCAGTGACTACTGGCTCCGCCAAAAATGCTAACATTGTTTTGTGGTATGCTGGTATTATTGCGAATTTAAGTTTTGACCCGGCAAGATGGAGATGGCGTAGCAAGTGGACATCCACAACTACCAAGACTAGACGGCCTCCCAAACACAAGGGTCAATGCTTGCTCAATTACACAACTAAAGAGGGCAGAGCACTCGTGAGACCTATCCAAGAACTGAGCCGCTCCATCCCCGAGAAATGGAAAGGTATTCTCCCGAGCACGTACAAGCCGGATTGGCATGAAGTCTGGCATGCAGCCAAGCCACAAAAGGAGGCAGGGTTCCTATGGTCGGTTTATCACCATGCCATTGCAGTGAATGAATGGCGCCACCAAATGTGCCCCCAAACAGACAGGAATTGTCCTAGTTGCCTGCTTCGTGTCCCAGAGTCAATTAAACATCGATTTGTAGAGTGCCCCAAAGCCACGCATGCGTGGAACTATGCACAAACGATCTTCAACACCGTCATGCAGGTTCCAGCACGAGAGGGCAAATGGGATCCTTTAGTTTGGCAGCAATGTCTATTGGGGTCTCCTCTCCCTCGCAAACTCAGAAAAGGTAACAGCATTTGGATGGTGTTAAGAGGCTTAGTAATATGGGTGATGTGGTTGGATAGAAATGCTGATGTATTTGCAGACACCAAATGGACCCCTCAGTTTAGAGAGGTACGAATTTGGGAATCTATGCTAGATATTATTCGAACAGCTTGGGAACGAACGATGTACCTAATACACACACATCCCGCCCACGCCGACAAGTTTCTGGACAAGTTCGATCGGAATTGGCTGCCTACGGACGAACTTGCCTCAAGAGTAGAAACAGCTCTGGAATGGAATGCCACGAGACCGTCTATGGGGGCATTCAGGATGTAATCAAGTCAAATAGCACCAACAACTTTTCACAACATATGTCTGGTTTGAGGGGGATTTGGGGTGCAGGCCATAAGATAACGAGTGTTGCTGTAGAGAACAGCGCAGGCATCAGGCGAGGAGTTGCAGTGGCGTGGAGGAGGACGGCAAAGAGCAGGCAGGGCTCTAGCTGCAAGTCAAGGACCTGCGGCGAGACACGAGGAAAGGACCAGCTGGATGGAGCTGATCGACTGGATAGTATTTAGGTCCGGGAACACGTCGACGGAGCGGAAGGAGCCTGCGAAGGCAAAGGAGTGGATCGCCCGGGGGGTGCGATTGGTGGAGAACCTCCACCACTTGATGGAGGTTGAGGATGTTTAGTGGCTGAACTAGCGTGGTGGTTTTGCCTCAGAAAATCTTAAAAAGAATTTGGTTCAATTCTGCCGGGCTTCGGCTCTGGCTCTTGTATGTGTTTAACTTCAGTAAAGCATATACTGTTCAAGAAAAAAAAAAGAAAAAAAAAGAAGAGAGTAATTATGATTGAGTAACACCATAGTTGTATCGACTCTTTTTTCTAATTTTCGACTCACACAAAATCTCACTTAAGTGAACTAATTTTAAAACATCACAAAACGGCGGTGATACCAAGGCAAGTTGGGGGCAAAAAAGCCGACTCCGCATGCTTTTTCTTTGATAATAACAACACCCCCCTCCATGCAAGACCACTATCATAATCATACAATAATGACAATAATTGAAACACTGTTCATCGATTCTATTCTATTTCATTTCTATTTTACCCAATTTCTAATAAAATTTTTGGACTTTTGTGCACAGTTCCCGGATTTTCTTGCTTGTGGGTTTTGTTCAAAATTAGGTTTTTATCCATACTTGACTCATTTGCTGGTACTGTACGTCTCTTAAGGCCAATACGCAACGTATTATTACTTAACTCCCTCCAAATTTAAGTTGGGTACCCTATAGCCGTGGTTGGGGTAAAAATCATCATAATTACTCCCCACCCCCCCCCCTTTTATAATGTATTTATTCAGCTTTGGATTATTCTTCATGGTGGTAACTAAGGAAATTAACTCTTGTAAAAGATGATGATTACCTTGGTGTTAATGATGGATGGGTGGGGGGAAGTAAGTTATAATGGTAAATATAAATGACGCTCCGTGCAAGTGAGTTTATTAGTGTGCAGCCAAATTAGATTAGTTTAGGTAATCAACGACATCTGTCAATAGATTCACAGAATCATTATGAGGCTCCTGTCCAGCTTACAGCCAAAAAATAATAATTAAAAGGACATCTGCACTATATATACTCGCTTCTGGAAGGTGTTGATTATTTTATTTCAATATTTTTTTAAAAGAAAAAATTCATGTGTGTGTGTGGCTTTTTTAGATGTTTATAGTGTCTCACATGTACAAAGAATGACAATAGGCGCACTTAAAATATTACTCTATGGAATTTTTTCTTGTTACCAAGAACAACAATCATCTTAAATGTGACTAAAATGTACCAAGGAGTATTTTGGTAGATCCGAGTAACTTGGAAACTCGGCAAGCCTTGGCATGCGCAAATAACTTGGACTCCTTGTCCTTGACGTCTAGAATAATGAATACATAGCATGTACAGACACCATTACCTTGATCTATGACACCAAGTGTTACAAGTCACCACTGAAAACTATAGATAGGAGGCCTAAGGTGGCAACTATCAACGGTAGGCATGGGCAGAGTTAAATGAGAACAAGTTGGCACGTTCACATAAGTCAAGAGCGTTAGCGTTCTTCACCGCTCTTAGATGTTCATGCCCTAATTTACATGGTCTCCACTGCTTCGAATACATCAATAAAATCCCCATCTACCGTGGTTGCATGTCGACAAAATAATTATACGTCACATTTCCTACATCCTGCTCATAATTACTTATCTATTTGTTTTCATTAATCAAATACCAAAAAACACGCCAAGACCTCGCAAAGCTTGAGAACCATTGGGAACGTTAACGGGTTAACCCCCAGTTAGTTTCTACAATTGCCAAGTTTTGCTATTCCCTTGAACGGCAATTAGGTCTTAGCATTGACTAGAGTCCTCTTGTCCGGTGGGCATTAGGACACTGGCTTGACGAACAGACACTCTAATCATGCCGGCCCTGAAAATGGACCGGAAGTTTTTATCTATTTTTACCTATCTATCTTAGCATTGAAACTAGAGAACCATCTTAAAACTACAAATGAACCTTGTCTACAGTGCCTTGTCCCAACGAGCTCCAAATCCAAGTTACCATTGAACTGGCTGCCACACCAGTGTGGTCATGGGCACAGTATAATTGAGAATGTGCATTCCATATAATAATTTTGCACAATAAGTTAGTGATTATAAGTTGAGTGCAATCCATGTCCCAATCAAAGCTTCTGCATTCTGATATGAAAGCCCTTTTAAAACTGCCTTTTTAAATGGGCTCCCTGCCAATTGGTCAGCTCCTGACAAAAAGAGCACCCCAAGGATCAGCAGCCACTTTTCTGTACCTGCTAGCAACACCCCCCCATGTTGGTACTACCACCCCTAGAGTGAAAAAGTGGCTCAAAGTCTATTTGGATGTGGAAACCCCAACAAGTACCTATATAGGCTCCATCATTTTTTCAACCCTAAATACAAAAATGTACTATCTAAGATGGCTTTTGTAGGAAATATATGTACAAATAACTCCTAGTAACTTACATGTGTGTTGGAAAGCGAAACAATATGTTATTTTTGTATATTAGGTTTCAACGTTGTGTACTTTTGTAAGAACATTTTATATTTCATTGAGTCCCTTTGCACCATGGGTCATGAAGATTGACCACCGCCCTTCTAAAACTTGTGATTGGAGAGTAAAGTGTTGTCTGTGCCATTTGACTTTAAAGTACCTGGAAAAAAAGGAGAATGACCACTAACTTTGAGGTCCCCAAAGTATGTGATGAATTTTCGACAATGGGTAATGTTTTCATGATCTCCATGATAATAGTTGACTCAAAGCAAACGCCTCGACTCAACTACAATTACGCAAACGATGAGGCTAGAAAATTAGTAGTTGGTTAGTATTCAATTATTCAAGGAGAACGAAGGAAAAAGGGGAGTGTAAAGGACATAATGAGGAGGATTTAAATTAGAAAATTAAACTTAAAACGTGTCCCTATCCAAATCCACTTCACATTACAAGAGTGACCAAACCACTTGCAAATTCAATTCTGGTTTATCATGGTCACGGCTCTTGTCCAAGCGCCACGCCCATGAAAATAATTTTATTTATTGTTCCAGCCATGGTAGGTAGTCTTCCATACGGAAAAGGGAGAGCTCGTAGGTGGCGGATGTGACGTGGTTATGTACTAGTCACATTAGGGGAAGAGGATTGTAGTTTACATTAGCTAGATTTAGGGGCGAGCTAGGCACCCTACTCAGGGACTAGAAGCTTTTACTTAGTCCTAAAACTTAGACACGCGGAGGACACTATGAGAAAATTACAAAAAAACCTTCGCCAAGCAAGCCCTTGCTTTGATTCATGTTGTGTTAATCCAATCGATTAATACATTAATTGGTTCAAGAAAAAATAAAAAAGTTTTATTTTTCTGTCGGGAAAAATTAATGAATATCTTCTTTTTACTGAATGGAAATAACGCCACCAGGAACATGAACAGTAAAAACGACTACCCCTACTAAAATTACCTATACTATTTACGAGGATAACATGCATAATGTGAAGCCAGCCAAAGAAATCCTTTAAAATTAAAAAAATGCGTGATGCATGCATGACATGGCGATAGATTATGATTGCTGATCTGTCACCTCTCAAATTGGATACGAAATTCTAATGAACAGTCCAAAATCATGTAAGCTATGATTTGATATACAGAATTAACTGATTCTCCCCATTCCCTGATAAGAGCCTTTTCTCTGTTAACCCTTAAACGCCCGAGCAAGCCCGAGGGGCTTGATTCCAACAGAATCTTCCCTGTAGCTCTCATTGTACTCAACGTTTCACTTATATTTTGATGTCAAACTGGTCACCTTCTTCTGATGCATTCAAAAAGTGAATTTTCACAATTCAAATCACAATTTGTACGAATGATTTTGTGGTTTGAAAGGATTGTGGTAGGTAGGTTGGGGTGGTACATAACCTTGTAGGAGGTTGCAAGCTCATCATTGATTGGTCCATTCATGATGCCCAAGTTCAAAAAGTGCACTATTCATGATGCCCAAGTCCAAAAGATGCTGTGATCCAATTTTGGGCTGCCCGTTTTAGACCCCAAGGGCGTTTAAGGGTTAAATTAAATAGGCACCCATTTGTTCCCATACAAATTCCTAATGGGGAACGTGCGAAGGCAGAGGGGCGAATGTGGGGCGTTACGTTCCCGACGTTCCCCATTCATTTCAAGTGGCCATGCCGCCGCTTTTCGCCACTACCGACCTATTGTTGTACACGACGGTTTCGGACGGAACGTCGACGAAGCGTCAACGGATTCCAGGTGAAACGGTCGTCCTCCCTGCACCCCGGCGCGGCACAGGGGGGGGGGAGGCTCTGCGTTGTAAATAATAAATTTTAAGGTGTATTTTTGCGGGGGTTTGTTTTTTGTCTGGTTTGTTTGTTGGCTGGCCTTGATCTGCCGGCTTGGAGGGGAGGGGCGTTGGACGGAGCGGGTAGGATTCGTCGAGAGCCTTCTGTAGAGCCGCTTAAGGAGGGGCTACTGGCGGCGGTTATAATTTTGGCACTTGGATTTTGCCATTTAGAAATACCAGCTTGCTATCTGTTTCTTACAGATTCACTCCCCTCCAGTTTTCGCGTCTTGAGCTCGCCCTGACCTTTCTTGCTAAGCTTTTCTCTGCTTCTGGAGGATGCTGGAACCCTAGTTTGTTTGTTAGTTTGGAATTGGAATCCTTTGAGGGAGAAGCTGTTTTGAAAAATAATCTTCAGCTGTTTTTTTTTTTTTCGGTTTGTGATCAATCTTAGTCGATCTTTGTTTTAGAAAACAAGCCACGAGTGCGGAAGCAGCAGCTATGGAGTCGTCGTCGAAGAGCAACCCGAAGGTCTACTTCGACATAAGTATAGGCGGTGATATGGAAGGCAGGATCGTGATCGAGCTCTTTGCAGATGTTGTGCCTAGGACTGCCGAGAATTTTCGTGCACTTTGCACCGGGGAAAAAGGCATTGGACCAGTCACAGGACGACCGATGCATTTAAAAGTATGGTGATGTGGAATCCATTGTTCATTTCTGCATGCATAGATTTGATTGCTAATCGGATTGTTGTTTCTGTGAATCTCGTTCGAGAGAGATAGCAGTAGTAGTTCGGAATTGCCTAGATAGACGCCGTGTGGTGGTTCGATGACCCTACGTGTGGCGGCCGAAAATGCTGGCACAATGCTGGCTCTTCCCGTTGTTTGGCTCAATTTTGATTGTCTTAGTGAGGGAGGCGTGCTTAGGCGGAGATAGCGAGTGTAGAGATAGAAAAAGTGCAACTGCTAGAAGTTCGAGCGTCGGCTCAATTAATTAGGTGACTAGTTTTAGTTATCCTGGTGATTATTTTCGAGGTCTGTGTAGGTTAGTGGCGCTCTTGTCTTGACTGTCTCAGAATGCGTGTATGTCACTTTTGCTGTTTATAAATTGGATAGACATTTTTTATTGTTTTCTTTTTTAGTGTGTTGAGCATGTTTGGGAAATGCGGTCGTGGATGGTTGAATTCCTCCACTGTATGCACGCTTTAGAGGTGTGCGATCCATTTTGGACGTACTCGTCCGGCTGCTCACCCCTGTTGACTGACCAGCTTTTTTATCCTGTATTACGTACTGGATGCTACTCTTTAAACAGGGCACCATTTTTCACAGAGTAATAAAAGGCTTTATGATTCAAGGGGGAGATTTCGAAAACTCCAATGGGACTGGCGGCGAGTCCATCTACGGGAAGAATTTCGAGGACGAAAATTTCCAGATGAAGCATGAACGGAAGGGTGTGTTATCCATGGCGAACGCAGGACCGAACACTAATGGATCGCAGTTCTTCATTACTACTAATCGAACTCCTCACCTCGATGGGAAGCATGTTGTCTTCGGTAAGATACTGAAGGGTATGGGAGTCGTCCGCTCCATTGAGCACCAGCCGGTTGATAGTGCAACCAATCTTCCCTTACTTGATGTGCGTATCGAAGACTGCGGCGAGCTGCCGGAGGGTGCTGATGATGGCGTCGTAGGTATGTGTTTTGATTCTTTGGTCTATGAAAGCATTATCCTGCTTGTCTATCGCATTTCTTACGTTTGTGATTGTAAGGTCCATAGAACTTGGAGTGACAATCAATGTTCTGTTTCGATTTCAGGATTCACACAAGACGGGGATAAATATCCGGATTGGCCCTCAGACTTGGACACGCAGCCAGCTGAAGCAGCGTTTTGGGAGGAAGCAGTTGATTCTGCCCGCGGCTATGGCAATGAGAACTTTAAAGTAAACACCGAATCACACTGTTGATGCATTTGTCTGTCTCCAATACATACCTTAGGTAATTGGTCTTGCTGTTGAAGATCGTATAATTTTGGACTTCATAGAAGCTCTCGTATTCATGTGTGCATCTTCTGAGCAGAAAGGAGATTACAAGACCGCACTAAGAAAGTACCGCAAGGCTTTACGGTATCTGGATGTATGCTGGGAGAAGGGGCAGCTTGATGAAAGTAAGTAGCTGAGGTTTTGGAGGCATTGCATTTTCTCTGGTTGCATGCGTCAAGGTTTGTGTTTGATGGCTAACATCTGAATGTATTGCTGTTGTTTGCAGCAAGGAGCAATTCGTTGCGCAAGATGAAATCGATGATATTGACCAATAGTGCTGTGAGTTACTCTCAAGACCTCTTGTCTTGGACAGTCGTCATTATTTTTTCCTTCTCTCCCCCCCCACCTTTTTCTCCTCTAATGTGGCTTTTGTGGTTCTGGTGACAGGCTTGCAAGCTGAAACTTGATGATCCTCAAGGTGCACTGACCGACTGTGAATATGCCATGCAAACTGGAGTTGATAACGTTAAAGCACTCTTCCGGCAAGGACAGGTGAGTTCCTTTCTGTGGTGTAGCATAAGTAAAGGCTGCATGTAAAAGTACTGGGACAACTGATATTTATATACAGCGCTGATTACCAAATCACGAGAAATCGGGCAATAGTATGATTATGTTATTCAACTTGCTATTACTGAAGCGACATCCATTCGTAATTATGTTGCAGGCTCATTTAGCGATGGGTGACATTGATTCAGCACTGATGAGTTTGACCAAAGCCTCAAACATCGAACCGAACGACAGTAAGTTATCTCTTTCTCCGTCACAATGTTTGAACTTGTAAGTAGATTGGAGTTGAACCACTGACACATCGAATTTAGCCATTGCGCTATCCGTTGTTGAGAATCCGCTTCGTCAAAAGTTCTGTAAGACTCGTTTCGTCTGTATGCATTTCAAGTCTGACCGTGTATGGGAGATCTTAAATATACATTTTCTCATGGGTGTGCTTGAAGATTTACTGCTGGGAATCAGTTCCTAAAAAATTGTGTCAAAGTTCGGATTATTTCAGCGCCCGCTACGCTTCTGTGTTTACAACTGTCACAACACCTGCTGATTGTTAGTAAATCATGTTTTTGCAGCTGGGATCAAGAGAGAGCTCGCATCTGTGAGGAAAAAGGTGCGTTAATTCAATACAAGAAATACTCAATAATCTAGATGATTTTTAGAGGCATAGACACATGAAGATGCTAGCAGGCGCACGACACCTATGTACAAAATACAGTATGTATCACTAGTGATGATTCGAGTACTTGCGCAATCTAATACGCTTCTGTTTTTCGCACGCTAATGTTATCCTATGGTACCAGATCAATGAGCGGAACGAGAAGGAGAAGAAGTCCTACGCACGAATGTTCAAATAGGAAGTCTTTTCATTTTTGATAGGTATTCTTCGTTGCCTTGTAAACTCTGAGATGGTTGTTTTACCTCATCTAATTCAACAACATTGTTCATAGTACAGTTCACGAAGACTCGTGAGTTATTTTATTTGAACGGAATGATGCATTTACACCAGGAGGTGTAGAAGAGGATCTTTGCTCTCAGTTGCTACCGGTTGTTGAAAGATTGCTATGGTTTGTTAATGGCAGGGATGCAGTTGCAGATCAAAATGACTTCACGAAGTGTGAAGCCACGAAGTCCACTTACATATGAGACATTTCTTAGGGTTGCTAGACAGTGTTCGTGCCCTTTCTTAGTTGCTCATTGGAATCTTTACATATGTAAGCTGCATCATTCACTATGCATTCAAAAGTCCCACATGATTTTCTTATTTGACCCTGCCACGGTTCGTCTAATCACTTCACATTCAGCAAGGCAGCTCTCAAGTTGAAATGTTTTCAGAAGTCTGCAACTTGTGAATCTTCTTGGTTGACACCAACTAGACTCTTTGTGAGAAGTGAAGTCTTCTTTGTCACTGATCAGAAACTCGTACATCTCGAGACTGAACTAGCCCAATGAAAGGATGTATTACTTCCTCGGAGTCCGTCGTAAACGTGGTGTGATGTTCCTCGATCTGTGCTTTTCAATTTAAAGTCCGAACAGGGGAGGGAATGTCACAATTTGAATTGCACATTGATTCCTCACGAGGTAAGGAAGCCATCATTTGGTAGGGACAGGGGAGCCAGTAATGTACCCAAAAATGATGGGACGGGCAGCAGGGACATGCAACACGTACAAATGCCCTGAGGACGATGGAGGTATGATGATTGTGAGTTTCGTCTCCTCCACAATTGTACAATTTCTGCAAGGTGGCATAGGACGATGATTATGATCTATCGTGAATGTGGAGCACGAGGAACTGATTACATCCCGGATGTCTTTACTGTCATGGCCAGTTACTGACACCTCCAGTTGCTGGTTTGATACACTGTCTACATCCGTCAATGTGAATGAAGCTTTGGCTGTCTATCCAAAAGGAAGTAGGACGGGTGTCACAGTTCAAGCTTAACAGTAGATTTGCTATGTGGATGTTTACGGTATGTTCGAAGATAAACTAGCATCTTCGAATGGTATGTGGTTCGTTTAAATTAGATGTGGATGTTGGCATTCAGACATTCTTCGTAAGGAATGGCACCATTATCTTGTGGGTAGGCCCCGTAAGTTTTTTTCTTCTTAACCACATTTACATTTTTCAGTTACCTGCCACAATGATAATGAGGGAACTTGCTCCTTCATTCGAGTTTTGAGTAAGTTAGCTCCAGAAACTGAGCAGAAGGCTAATCTTCTCATGAAGGCATCAAGCTCATCCTAACATGTACACCAAAACTTGATTGGTTTGATACACATGTTTGCTCCGAGACATTTATTTTTCCCAATATTCCTTATTCTTACTTTTGTATCACTTGGTTGCTTACGAATTGTTTTTACAATATCCCTTGTTCTTACTTTTGTATCACTTGGTTGCTTAGGAATTTTGCGCATCTACACTAGTTTTTTCCATTGCTCATACACATTGATTTTTGCTTGCTTGTTTTGAAGCATACTCCTTATCATAAGAACTAAAATACCAATTGTTGAATGCTTGATGATTCTTTTAATGTGTGTACAAATTGATGATGATATGGTTAGTACCAACTAATATGCAAATAAAACTCTAAAAATAAACAATAGTTTGTAATAACGGGATGGTAATAATGAAATGCCTAAATTTGTGTATGGGATCCGAAGGTCCTACCATAAGGTTTGTAGGCACCATTGCAACAATATATTCGATTGTTTAAAAGTTTTCATACATTATCCCAATCATATAATGTAGTAACTAAAGAAGATTTGAGTTGTTCTTACTTCCAAAACATTTGGGGTCTAAATTGAAATCTGATATTTGTGTTATATTCTCTTTGAAAGAATAATGTATACTAAAAGCACATGCCTTAGTTGAAACATATTTAATTAACCCTTTGATGACTTAACTTACAATGGCTGAGTTTCAAGCGGATACATTCCATCTGTAGAAGTGGTCATGCCCATAAGTCCATATTGAGAAATTGGTAAACCTTCCAAGTACACTTGTTGGAAGCATTAGTTCCTTGATAGCTTAACCCCTGAGCGTCATTGGCATGTTTTCACCCAAAAACTCAATTTTTAAAAAAGTGTCATAGATGAAAATAAAAGTAAAGCTATCTAGAACTCAACTCGATAAATTTGTAGTATACTTGTTGTAAATCATGTGGACCAAAACTTGACTCATGAGACCTTATAGATTGCAAGATCACAACATTTTAGTGCGCAAAACATGCTACAAATACAATCAAATTCACTTTGAAGTGAATATACTACCAACATGACATTTGCAATTATAAAAATCACCAACTAAAACGTTTTTCATCTTCACTCAAAAGACTCTATTGTACCAAAATAATCCATCAGAAAAATATCTTGGCTCAAATAGTAGCCTTGCAATAGTGAAAGTTGCCAAACAATCTTCAAAGAAAAAATAGTCCAAACTAGATCCTTGCACTCAAATCCATACCTTATCCTCAATATATTTTCGATCGGGTCAAGGTTTCTATGACTAGCACTAGACTAAAATCTAAATCCATCCCAAAAATTAACCCAAAAATTAACGGCGGATGAAGGAGATATAGCTCTTCAAAAGACATCCACTTTTTCACTTTCTTTGTTTTGCAAGCATCATTGTAAATCCAAAACCGATGTTATCTCGATCAAAAATCTTCCAACTACAAGGTTGTTGGGATGCATCTAAAGATCACACGTAAGTAAAGAAAATTCATGGAAAACTATTTTTGATCTCACTTAATTGGCTTGCAATAATAAAACAAGCCAAATACTTAAAAACCCAAAAACATAAACTACCGTCACTAAAATGCACGTCATTTATTCATACTTTATTGTATGGTTTTGCAATTTTACCACACAAACTAGACTTCATTTGGAACCCAACCAAAGTGATATTGTCCAAAATGGACTTCGAATGAAGAGGTTATTGGTCTTCAAAGTTTTTCCTCTCTATCCACAGTGGCGTTTTTCGGCACTAGGGGTGTTTTGGGTTAAGCCATGTGTAAGATCAACAAAAGTAGATGTGTAGTTCCACCAAAATTTAAAGATAATGGAAATTTAACCTCTTTTGGCCCCCTCATATTCAATTTTTAAAAGCCCAATCAACCATTTTATGGTCGATTCCATATTTTCATGAGCCACACTAGAATAATAGAAGTCATTTTAAAAAAAAACATCATTCTTTATAAAAATCACGTGAATTGCAATTTACATTGAATTTATGTATTCTTGTTTGGGTCCATAGAATATCACAAGAAGCCTCCAAACACAAATGGGGCAAGGCTTTCTTTTTCTAAACAACAATCAACCATATGGATCTAATGTAGCAAAAATGTATTTATATTTTCATTAGAGGAGACCTTTATGAGAGTTAGGGAACTTGTGTCTTATGACACGTCCAAGTTTTTTATACATGAAATTTGTAAAAATATAAATCCTAAAGATACAAATTTGGAAATTCTCACGTATCATTTGGTTTTAGAATTTTGATTACTGCTAATATACTTTAATTCTAGTTCTCCTAATTTTGTAAACGCATATCCTAGTTCAAAGTAACTTCAAATAAATTTTAGAGTAAGTTCCAAACTAATGTGTAGATTAGGTGATAATGACATTAACCCCTAAACGCGCCGAATGTCGAAAAACGACATTTTGGATGGAAGGCAGCAACTTTGAATAGCCATATCTTCTTCATCCGAGGTCCGTTTTGGATGAAATCACTTGGGTTAGGTTCCAAATCAAGTCTAGTTTGTGTTGTAGAATTTGCAAGCCCATACAATAAAGTATGAATTAATGGAATGCACTTTAGTGAAGACAGCTCTTGTTTTTGGGTTTCCAAGCATGGGGCATGTATTACCATTGCAAGCCAATTATGTGAAATTAAAAAAAGTTTTTCATGATTTTTTTTTCATGGTCATGATCTTAAGGTGATTCCTAACAACTTTGTAGTGAGAAGTTTTTTGATCCAAATGACTTTACTATTGGATTTGCAATGATGTTTTGTCAACAAATAAAGTGAGAAAATGGATGATATTTGAGGAGCTATATCTCCTTCATCCACCGTTGGATTTCAACTTAATTTTTTGGAATGGCCTCCAATTAGAGTCTAGTCTAATTGGTAGAAACCTTAACAAGATCGAAGATGTTTTGAAGATAGGGCATGAAATTGAATGCAGAGGGTCTAGTTTTGGACTAATTTTCCTTTGTAAAATTTTTGGCAGTTTTTACCATTGCATGGCTTTTATTTGAGCCAAGAAATTTTTTTGATGAATTTTTGTTGGGTAAAGGACTTATTAAGATGAAGGTGAACATCTTTCTAGTTGGTGATTTTTTCATTGCAATAGGTATATTGGTAGCATTTCCACCTCAAAGTGAAAATGATGAAATTTTGCAATTTGTTTTTAGTATTAATATGTTATGATCTCCCGATCTATAAGGCCTCATGACTCAAATTTTGGTCCACATGATCTTCGATAAGTCTATTACAAGTTTGTACGGTTGAGATCTTAATAGCTTCTCTTCATTTTCACCTATGATGATTTCTATGGAAATGTGCTTTTCTGCTAAAAATAGGCTGGGGCGTTTAGGGGTTAACTTTGGAAAATTACAATTACTTTTACCATGATTGAGTTGATGTAAGAGTATATATTAATTCTTTAACATCTAGTATACTTTATGACATTGTTATGAAGTATCTCAGTTTTTACTCAATTTTTAAAAAACTTACTCAATTCTATATTGAATAAATGTATATTGTATCTTATAATGATTATGGGCAATGAGGAACATAAATAAAAATAGTTGTAAATGTGAGTAGGGTATAAATTGGCCTTTGAGATTACTTTTTAGTTCACCAACACCTTGACCGGCGGGCAGTGGGGGCAGCAAGGGTTAATTTTCCAAAGTTGGTGATTCTCAAGAAGTACAGTATCTTCCACCATCCTCTCGGCGCAATCATTCATCCACGTTCATCCAGCGGTAAAGGGAGCAGAATGAGAAGGAGCACCCGTGCCCGCGGCAATGCAGTTGTCGACAGGAATATGCCATCAGTTTGGACTTGTAGCGGATTTGTGAGCTTCTTCAGGGTTTAAGCTCACATCGCATTGAATTGCAGCAGCGATGGAGGTTGGAAACGGCCTATCCGCAGGGGAGAATGACTTAGTATTGGAAAGCGCACCTCAAATGGCGCAAGAACTCGCCAAGGACCTCGCTCTAGAGAAATCGGCATTAGCAGTCGCCAAAGACGACGCCACATTACCTGCATCATTAGAAAATTCCGGAGCGGGCATCGCCGACGGTGTCGGAACCGGTACGCATCCTAATCCCGCCCTTCACACAATTCTTGTATCCCGTAATCAAAGAACTCATTTCTCTCCAAATTAGGGTTCAGAATGCCATTTAATTTCCAAATTGCATGGATTGAATATTGTGTGCGAAAGCTATTATCCTGAATTGGTGTTAATCACTGGAATTGATGAATGTTTATCATGCAGCGCCAGTTGCAAGGGAAGAGAATTATCCGTCAGCTGAAGAGCTAATTGCAAAAGCACGGGCGCCTGTGAAACGTGAATATGTGATATTTAACACTGGACCTCGTGTTATGGCGAAGTCTATCGTCATTACTTCTACCGCACCGAAGGACGGAGCTGGTGCTGAGGCTGGGAATGTCGTCTCTGCAAAGACTTCAGTCGACGGAAAATCTAAACGACAATTAAAGAGGGAACGACAAGAGGTTTGTACCATTATCTTGCGCTTGAGGGGTCTGCATAGTAGGGTTTATGTCTTTGGAATCTGACGCTGTGTTTATGAAAATAAGATCGAACTCAGCAATGGTAAGTTAGTATAAATACCATGTTGATTAAATACTAGTAGTTGCTACAGTAGTAAATACTGTCATGTAGTTACCGCATCATAGAATCACTAAGCTAGGAAGATCAATTGCATGATGAGGGACTTCCTCAGTTTTTGGCATGTCGTTCTGCATTGAATATTTCAGATTATTTGCAAATTCTAATGACTTGAGTGCACAATACCGGTAATTGATCAGCATGTTGCATAATTGGAAGAACTTATTAAGTACTTCAAATAAATTCATTACTAGTTAAGGCCTCATCTAAGTTATCCCGCTTATGGAAATCTTACACTATGTTATGTGGCTTTCATGCTTCTTGGCTCAATCACTCAATGCGAACATTAAAGATCTTGTCTCTGTAATGGAGGAGGTGATATGGCGGTTTGCGCATACTCTTATATTTTGAGTGATTGGAACCTTGAATCTCAGGCTAGGTCGAGTAAATCGGCAGAAAACATCTGTGGCGCGGTGGCGAAAACGGGTGATATGAAAGCTTGCAAATTTGGAGCCTCTTGTCGATTTAATCACGATTTGCCTGCATTTATGGAACAAGTAAGTGATTGGACCTATACCTCCATGCGAAAGCTTTGTCGTCATTGTGAGATATCCATTTCACGAACTATCATCGTATTTCTCCATAATCTGATCCAAGTAAAGCTTCCATTGAGTGCTTTCCATGAACCATCAATGTGAAGTTACACGGCCTTGCATAGTAAAACCTCTTGTTCTGTTGTTGTGTCGAGCACCTAGTGGCAAAGTAATTTTCGAAAAGTCCACTATGGATGGTAATATTGGATTATGGTAACCCTCAAATTAGAAACTAGCTGGAGCTGATTGTAACAACCACGCAGTTTTACCCGTTATGTAGAGTTTTCAAATGGTTTTTTCCTTCTTGATACTGCGAGGTATGGATTGGACACTTTTGGTTATAAAGTTTGGATTAAGATCAAATTGTTGGCAATCACGGACTTTAGGGCTAAGCTTTGCTTCTGAGTGCTACTCCGGTAGGACATGTAGAAGGGCTGCCTTTCGATTTCTCTGTTATTCATGCAGGTTCGTTGGTTGGTTGCAGAAACCTAAAGATCTAGAGGGTGTGTGCCCCTTCTCGGACGTAACTGCAGTATGCCCTTACGGATATGCGTGCCGTTATTCTGATTCTCACCCCGAGATGAAGGGGACTCAAGTAGAAGAAGTTGCAGCAGTTTTGAAGGATGGGAACCACGAGAGTAAAAATTCCTTGTCCAGTATTCGGGAGCTTAACAGCTTGAACAAAGTTTTTCAGAAATCTCTATGGAAAAACGCGGTGACTTTTCCAAGAGCTGACGCGCAATTGCAGGCATTAGGACTATTGGTGCGATTTCTCACTCTCGTATCTATCGCTTTTGTACTTGCCTTGATTGAGCATCTGATGGGTTCAACATACCCCTGCTCCTTAACTATTGGAATTGGAGGTTTCACCAGAGATGTTAGCGCCCATGTTTCCGTGGTTATGATGCTTCATTCATTTTGGGGTTATCTTTGGGTGATCAGTTTGGTGAGTACCACATTTTCTTTTCAATGGAGTTGATTCATTCTCTTAACGATTCTCGTGGATGGTGTGGTATGGATTGCTGGATGTTCTACAGGGGAAAGCACGGAAGATGGTTGCCAAGCCTTCAGCTGAAGTGAAAGGAGATGATGGGGGCTTAGAGCAAGTACCGAAAGTAGTGGGAATTACCCCAGCCTCAGATGTCAAAACTGATGCAAATGCGCTTCCTGGAAACGACGAAGGCCATATTACCGACGGCCTGGTATCGTCTGTCCCTTCGGTAGTCGATGAAGCTTATCCTCCTCATAAGAAGGTTCGAGTTACTACAGAAGTTATAGACAGTGCAGATGAGCAGCCCCTTAAAGCAGATGAGCAGCCCCTTAAAGCAGATGAGCAGCCCCTTAAAGCAGATGAGCAACCCCTTAAAGCAGATGAGCAACCCCTTAAAGCAGATGATGATGATTTAGTATATACAAATGACGAGGTGAAGGAACCGTTACGAGAAAAGAAACTAGTTGATTTCCGGGGAAAGCTTTACTTGGCTCCGTTGACAACGGTGGGGAATCTGCCATTTAGACGAGTATGCAAGCGGTTGGGTGCTGATATCACATGTGGAGAAATGGCTATGTGCACCAATTTACTCCAGGTAAGTTGGGATCCTATTATCTGCAGCTTAATCTAAATAACAATCACCCACACGTTATCATGCCCCTTGGCTTCATCTCTAATTCAACCATTTTTATTAGAGCAAGCATTGCTGAAGGTTTTGATTCGTTAATCTTGAAAAATTCAGGGGCAAGCGTCAGAATGGGCATTGTTGAGGCGTCATGAAGAGGAAGACATTTTTGGAGTCCAGATTTGTGGATCATATGCTGATACCGTAGCTCGAGCGGCTGAGATGATAGAACGCCAATGTACGATTGACTTCATTGATTTGAACTTGGGATGCCCTATTGATGTTGTGGTTAACAAGGGCGGGGGCTCTTCTCTGTTGACCAAACCCCAACGGCTGCAAGAAATCGTGAAGGCAGCATCTGGATCAATCGATACTCCTCTCACACTCAAAGTACACTTCACCTTCCAAGTCTCATGTTCAATAACAAACTCATATTTACTTCGAGAACATTGACATTCCTTCCATGTATCTTGGTCCCATTTCTAAGTCTGAGTCTTGACTATTGATCAATGTGGTGCGGTTCAGGATCTGTTTTGTGTAGAATTTTTCCATGTATTGCTAATTAAAGTTTTGGATGCGATACAGTTGCGAATGGGGTTCTTTGAAGGTCGAAATTGCGCGCACTCGTTGCTTCCAAACCTTGGATCTTGGGGAGCAACAGCGGTGACCATCCATGGTAGGACACGGCAACAGAGGTACAGTAAACTGGCAGACTGGGACTATATCAATCAGTGTATAACTAATGGTCCAAACGACGTACAACTTATTGGAAATGGCGATGTTTTTTCTTACACGGAGTACAACGAGCACCTTGAAACGTCGGGATCAAAGCTTGCAACGTGCATGATTGCTCGCGGAGCCTTGATAAAGGTGAGACCCATTCATACTTAATTTTGACATTTGAACACCTCAGCAGTATATTTGATGTTTTTTATAGTTACAGGATTTTTTGTTATTTACTTGTCAGCTTGTTATCATTAAGTTTTGCTTTCTAATACAAAAATTTCTGGTTGCAGCCTTGGTTGTTTACCGAAATTAAAGAGCAACGACATTGGGATATCACTGCGGAAGAAAGGTTGAACATTTTACGTGACTTCGTGAGATTTGGCTTGATACACTGGGGTTCCGACAGTAAAGGTGCAATCCGCTCTTCTTCAAACAGTCATAATCACGATGTTGTAACATCTAGGCAGTAGCTCATTCAGTAAATTGCTAGAGAGTGGAGTGTTATCAATCTTTGCACATTAAATTAACTCCGATATTGGCCGTTAATTTCGCATACTCAAGCTGCTGTTCTGATTAAAACTAGACTAATGTACGAAGTGGCCGTATAATCAGGTGTCGAGACAACAAGACATTTTCTCCTCGAATGGTTGAGTTATACATGTCGCTACATCCCAGTGGGGCTACTGGAGGTTATTCCACAGAAATTGAACTGGCGACCACCAAATTATTTTGGGCGAAACGACTTAGAAACACTAATGGCATCAGATAGTGGAGCCGATTGGGTGAGCTTCTTAGTGATCTTGGTTTAGATCGGGCAGTAACTTCAGTTTAAGTTTTATTGGCATACTAGGAGGTAGTCGTCTATTCCTGGTTTATGCATTGAAGGTGACCGACCTTCAGTGACTGATTGGAGTATCTGATGAAATGTTCATGGAGGATGGAGTTGTTTTATTTACAGTGAAGGGCTCTAAGAAGTGGGATGTTGTTATGATCTTGCAGGTTCGATTGACAGAATTGTTGCTGGGTCCACCTCCGGCAGGATTTACATTTTCTCCCAAACACAAATCCAACGCATACGACAAAGCTGAGAATGGCTGAGCGTGGCCCAGCTCAAAGTACCTTACTAGGAAGAGCGGCTTTCTTGACTGTCATGTGAGGTTCTCGCCTCCATCAGACGAATTTTGTCCTGGAAGCTTTGGCATGAGTCGATTGGCGAGAGAGCCACCGACTGCATTTTCAGATCAGAGGCCATGTTGTACAATATATGAGCTTAAAAGGAAGCACGTATGCCGGCCACTTGCTGAGAAGATGTGTTGCAATCTCTGTTTCGTCAGTTACTCTTCAGTGTTTATGTTGTTGCTAACACAGTTCTTTCATGCCTTCCACCAGTGATGGTCATTGCAGCTACCAAGGCATTTGACAGTGGTCAATTTCTCTCTTTTTTGGAGATTCATTGTTTTGGTTGAGAAATGGAATGTCATTAACGTAAATCACCGCCATTAGCTTTGATTTTCAATGTACTCACCGAGACATTTGAAACTGGATCATTTTAGGAAAATCTACAAGTCTAAGTTTTAAAATTGCATCTAATCTTATAGGAGTCTTACTTTAACCATGCACACAAATTGCTTGTTTAGGTAACTTCGAATTTGCCATATTGAAGCGATTATTTATTACGTTACCTTGGTGCTTGCACTTGCATAAGGAGAAATGAAGATTTCCTAGAAGTCCTTGAAATGCTAATTACTTAGTTCTTCAAAAAGGTCACCTTTGGGCATCATTAAATTTGGTAACCTCTTCTAGATCTACCAGCAATTTATTTTTTTTCGTAAATGGGGGTGTAGTGCGAGTGGCTCCACCCCAACCGCCCATCTTAGACGAAGTTGCGAAAAACAATAAATTCAAGTAACTCTCCTGGCTCCCCAACGCAAAATGCTTATGCTTATGCGATGGTGGCGATTTCTTTTGTACTTGGATAAGATGAACACATTTGGCTCCTTCCATGGTCGTCCATAAGCGCATGTGGCGAAGTTCATTGTTTTCAGGTCACTCATGTGGCGAGCAAATTTTTATTTATGTTTTTGTTTAGATCATGCACAAGCATCATTCACATTCGCAAGGTGTGAACAAGGGGAGATGATGTACACACAATGTTGTGCAGAGTTAATACCAAAACAGGAGGTTTTTAACAACAAGAGATCAAGTAACAATTTCTAAGCATTGTGCAAACACATCCAATCCACCCAAGCAAATGAGACCCTTATTGCCATGACATTCGAAATGCACAAACACATTTAAACCTGAGCTAACACACATGAGCTTGACAAAGAACACATTCGAACACACTCAAATGATGAACTAAGGGTTGAATGTGTACCTGCAGCCTTGTATCGAGGGTGGAATGGTTAGCCTTCATCACCGTACCTGCATGCAACATAAACACACAAAGAGTATTGGCCGGAGGAGTTGAACCTCGGCCAAGTAGGCCCTGCCCAACTGCAGCGCCCACCCACCCTAGTTAGAAACTGACAATTTACTCCATGAAAGAAAAACGTGCTATCATCATGGAAACAGAGGAAAACTGTTACTTGTCTGCCATTCGTTTTGGGGCGTCACCCCAGTGTGTTATGGCTATAGCATAGGAGAAGCTTTCCTGATTCCACCACAGTTGTGCAAAATTATTGACACAAGTGTCTAGGTGGCCACCAAGTCGATTACGGACTTTAGATTTCATGTAGGCCAATGTTGAGGATGTGCGCTCATCCTCAACGCTTCCAAGCACCAAAGTCATAGCTATTTGGCTGAGTTTAATGAACTCTGGGACGAGAGCACATCAATCCAATCTGTCCAATTTTCTCCCAAAGTTTAGAGATGGGGTTTTGGTTCTTTGGCTCAACCATGGCGGGGGCACAGTTTGACTTCATAGTCAGTTTAAAGAGGTTGTTTTGAAGTCCCAGCAGTCAGACATCCAGCATTGGCTCGAGGTCCACCGCAGCAGACTCACCCTCCGCCCCAGCACTCACAACCCGAGGCACGCAGTAATGGCAGCACAGGGTCTTCATATACAAAGGGAAAAGTTCATCTACATTTGCTTGACCTCAAAACTGTGGAAAAACAATTGAGAAAGCGTTCATGAGATCCGAATTGGGAAAACGCCTATCAAGCTCACCGATCAACATTTCTGCCGCATCCCTGCACTGTCCCTTCTCGGAGGAGACAACCTCCTCAAAATTGCTCATGTTCACCAATTGCTTGGCACCTGAAATAGGACAGAGTTTGTAGGCAGGGTACGAGTGAGATCCGATTTGGAAGCTTAAGGCTTTAGATACGTCATTCAGGTTGACTACCCACTCCTAGGAGATCGTGTAGTTGTGGTCACTCACTACGTTACAGAACTGTTGAAAGTGCATAGGCTGGAAGGATGAATCGGGGTCACAATACATCTCGTAGAGTTCAGCTTGTGCTATCTTCACCGCTGCCACATAATCGCTGACAAACGCTTGAGTAGATTGTGCAAATTGCATCAGCAAGTTCAAGGACTCCAACATGGGCATGATACAAGGCAAGGCAAGTAATGTGCCAACATCGCAAAAGAGCTCATAATTGAGCCTGGTGCTATCACTAGTTGCCTCCTGCGTGCCGCTCATACGAGACTCCTTCACTGCTGCATCTTCACACATTTTGGCAATAAGGGTCTTGTATTCCCCCAACACCCTTCTAAGTAGATCCAAAAGCAAAATCCACCGGGTCTTCACGTTTCGCAACATTTTCAGACTCTCTGTTTCCATGAGGTCAGCAAGTTTCCAAAATTCCAGATGTTTCTTGGGCGATGCACTAAAGTATGCATACATAGCTTGACAAAGTGACTCAAGTTTCGCCACTACGGGCAAGTGGGATATGGGTTGAAGTGCTAGATTTGTGCAATAGGCCATACAGTGGATCCCGAGCATGAATGGAGCATGTTTGGTCTGAAACTGCTTTGTGACTCCACTCTTGCTTCCCTAGAACACTAACACACTGTCTGCACCAAATGATACCAACTTCTGTGCAATATTTACAGCATTCAACCCTCCATGATGCAAGAAATGCGCCACTATGGCATCAGTAACAGCATCTGCCCCATTTCCTTCAATAAGACGCTGCAAACCAAGCAGTATGCTAATTCGGCTAAACCCAACCGGAATATATGCATGCAAACTTAGCCAAGATTCATGGTCGATTGTAGTTACCTCCTCTGCGCTGATAGAGAACAATGGCGTGTCATGAAGTACCTTCTTGATTTGTTGAAAAAGCACCTCCTCCATGCTCACTGCAATCTCCCACCCCAACCCACACTCTAATGCTTGTTGGGCATGTCCGGGACTCGCAACTGCTGGAGCAATGCACGATGGTCCTCGTAGTCGGTCATTGGGCAACCATGGCTGAGCAAGTTGAAGACCACATGAAACTGGACAAGTTTTTTCTTCTTCTCGCAAGTCGCACCTTCATGCATAAGCTGGACGACCGTTTCGCTGCTGCTCCTAGCGAAGTATATTCGCTTGTTTTTAACGTGCTGGCAGGTCGAGAGAAAGTAGTGTTGGCCCTTCTTCATCAGCTTCTCAGTGTCCACGAGCGCTCCCCTTCTCCATGCATGCTTCCTAAGCGAATCTAACTAGGGCACGAGCAATTTCTCGCGCCCCTCCACCTTGCTGCACACAATGCATTTTACTTGGCAAACACGGCCGTCCTTCCCAAGGACCGACTCCGCCCGGGGCAGTTTTGCCGCCCAGGTGTCCTGGAAGTGTCTGTTGTTCTCGTAACTCTGCCGCATAAGCTTCCCAGCCTCCACCAGGGGAATCGCAATTGCAGAGTCCAGCACCTCCAAGTCAGAGTCACAGCTTGCAGCAGGTTTTGCAAGTTTTGTTTGGGCCGTCCCCATAGAGACGTTGTCTCTAAAGCTCTCATTCTCCATCTCCGTACCTACACATTGTCCCAGATTGTACCTCTACTTAACACTGTCACTCACTTCAATGATACCACTCACATTAACGCGGCCCCTATACAAGAACTTTGACAAGTCAGCCTATTTCGGAGCCATTATCTCTACACGCAAGCACAAAAATCTAAACCAAAGGACACATGAGCCCACAACCTACGCTAAAGACTGCAGTCTCCTCGACGCAAGAGTATGCCCTAAACCCTAAACACACCGAGACCCATTCTTTGAGTGATGAACCAAAGTAGACAGACACGCACAAGACAACGGATATAAGCAATGCTTCTCTGGCCCAGCACTGCTCTCCTTTTAAACTGCTTCCTGACGGTTGAACAGCTTGCGCTTCGAAGTTCCCTCCACGCTAAACCTTGAGCTCTGCCGCCATCCTTGGAGCCTGATTCAAATGACAAAATTGGCGAGCGCCGCCCATACAACTCGCAGACATGGCGAACCAGCAAAAATTTAGCTACGGCTTCACTAGCGAGGTACCCGGAATGCAAGGAAGAAGGTGGCGATTAGAAGTGGAAGAGCAAGAAATGGCAAATCAATCGCTGCGATTGGAAGCGCTAATGGCGGCGGTGGCGAGGTCGTGGGCGGCGGGAGCAGCAACAAGCCGATGATTGATTTTCAAGAGGTGGCAATATTAAACCTTGAAATCCTAAATTTTTTTAAGGGCATACTCGCAGTGCCCGAGAACAAGTAGAAAATTGGCGAATTTTCACTTAAAATTTTTTCGTTGAGATCTAGGCCTACAATCATGAATTGAATCTTGCAACCAATATCATAATTTCGATCACAACCATGAATTGAATCTTACGACCAGAATCAGAATTTTCATCTGTAAAGTTCCTTAATGCAGAATTGCCTAAATTACCAAAAATGACCTACTTCAAGTTTTTTTCAAAGGGTCAACCTGCAAGAACCCCAAAAAGCTCTTTCGCCATTGTGGCTTTCTTGGATCTCTAGGGGTTAAGTCACAAACCTCACAGTTCTCTTTCCAATTTCAACCAAAATTGATGTAGAAATCTAAAGCAACCATGCATCTTCAATTACCTAAAATCTTCCACCGTCAACAACTGGGAATATTGCATATGTTTAACCCCTAAAGGAGAAGCTAGGACCTTGCTTCTATAACTTCCCACCAATTTCTATCAGATTTCGAAGATAATTTGAGTCAAAGTTTCAGTTTTTGTAAATACAGGACCAAATCGACCCAATTTGGGCTTCTCTCTCTTTCAGGGATGAACATCTTAAAACAACATTCGAAAAATACAAGGTACAAAACCTGGCATGCTCACATAATTCTGAAGCTCTAGCGATCAAAACTCAATCATTATGGTCTAGCAACTGGTGGGAGACACATTCATATCACAACTCCAAGTCAAAGAACTACAATCCCACCAGAACCAACATCCCACCAACCAGCCTCAATTGATCACAAACAAACGTGGTCCAACCAACCAACAAAAGCATCAACATCAACATGGAAAAAATGCAATTTGTGTGGTCCTTTTTTTTCTCATCATATTTTGTTGTACTTACAGTCGGACAGGGAAGCCATAATTTTGAAACGTAGTGATTTCGCCTCCCAAACCTGCAGTAACGATGACTAAACCCCAAGCAGCCGACACTGTAGCTGTAGTAGAGCTAACAAACTCTCCAGCGGCAGTTTCACCACCATTTTGCTGCTGCTGCTGCTGGTTGGAGCCAGCAAGCTTCTCTTCAGGCCAAGTAGCAGATCCACCTTTGGGTCCACACTCCGGAAAGAAGCTTGATCGACGAGGAGCAGGAGGAGGAGGAGAAGCTAGAGTATCATCCATTGATGATACATCGAGGTGATGATCATCGGCAACTGCAACACTGTTCTTTCTGCCGGAGCCGAAAATCCCGAGCGGGGATCTTCCTAAGCAATATGAGGGGCACTTCGAGTTGTTGTGCTCCTCCGCTGGAATTGGTGCCTTCTCGTCTGTGGACTCTATTGTTGGCTCTGATTCTTCGGAGGCTGTAGTCTGAGATGAGCTATTTAGCTGTGGGGTTGATGAACCTGGCCATGCTATTGCTACTGAAACGTGACGTGCTGCGAATTCCTCACATGAAAGCTGCTTGTCTCTTCGGTAGATTGATGTCTTGTTGGATACGTCTCTGTTGCCTGAGTTCCAGACTATCACTCGGGAGTCTTCACTTGCACTGATTATGAAGTCTCCTGCTGGTGAAAATGATGAGGCTATTTGGCTCTTTACATTTCGTAAGCCTGAACACAGAACCATTAATCAACACAAGCAACGATATTCTACTGCCCAAGTTGATATTCATGTAGAAAAACAAAAGACAAGATTTCTACTTTCTAATCACGTCTTTAACGTATCCCTTCCTTAGGATTTAATAGAGCACCCGTAAATATGAACTACACTAGTGTATTGTTGCCACACTAATGGATTTGTACATGCTGCTTTTGATGATTTTCGTTTTTTACTAAAAGTACAACTATCTATTCTACTCAGAGGGGCAATCTTGTAACCACAGTTGGTGACTCTGTACAAAGCCATAGCATTCGTGTAATTCAACGATTCAGTGTAGTTTCATAAACGTGACAAGAGGATGGAATGGAGGTAAGAGAGTCGCTTGTCACCTTTGTACTTCGCAACCAGATTCAAGCCATCATATACACGGATACGTGAGTCGTTTGATGTGACGAGGACTTTTGATGGATCTCCAGGCATGCACTGCATTTCATGAATTACCAACATTAGTTAAAAAGGTCTGAACCTCATTGTAAAGGGAGCCTCACAACATGATCAAAAAGAGTAAACCGTGATGCAACGTGAGAATCTACGCACATGTAATCCGGTGATCTTCTTGCCCCGTGCCTTCTTATTCTCCTCCCGCACATCGATGTGAGCATCGAGCTGCAACTTGTTTCCTGCATCATCTTGATCAAAAGCCCAAAGTCAGAGATAGAAGGCCGTAACTCCATACAAACAGCACCATTGATAACGCAAAATAGGAGAACTAGCTAGGTTCACCCACATGAAGAAGTCATAATTACGGCCTGCCAGCATCAAACGGCCACCTACAATGGAGAGTATAATCTCAAATTCCCTATGCTATATAGCAGATATTATTACTGATAATAAAGAGTACTCTTTTCTTACGGATGATTATAACCGTCAAAAACGATTACTCACCTGTTGCATTGTAGAAGCGACATGTGCCTTTGTACGAACCAACAATTACTTTCTGAAACCCCAAGCCAACATAAGCTATCAGTAACTCGTTATTCACGATGGGAAAAGGTAAGAAACAAGAGTTAGGATTATTGTTACCTTTCCATCAGGAGTGTAGCATACAGATGTGACCATTTCTTGAAGATCACTCCAATCTACTACGTGCTGCTCCGGAATGCTCCAGATTCTCACTCTATCATCGAGCGACCCACTTAAAAAGTAGCGATCATCAAGAGGATTGAATTGAGCACAAGTAACTGCAAGCAAACATACAACCGAATGTCATCAGACTGTTCAAGAAGATTTCTATGTGTTACAATTCCAAGCCCTGAATTAACTATCACTGTAGTAACAGAATATACTCATTGAAAGAAAAAGAAAGTATCAAATCATGCGCAATAACACCAGGTAATGTTGTGATTAAGAAACAAGATATTACCGTAGTCGTTATGCGAGAACACTCGCAAGCATTCGTCATAAGAAATGTGCCACAAGCGTACTGTTTTGTCCATTGATGAAGACAAAAGAAACTGGCACAGTCCCACACAACAGCCTGTTGGCATCTCGTCCTTGTAGGAACACCGATTGTGAACCAGTACCTAATATAGCCATCTAATACATGTATGGATTCACATTCGCATAGAATACGCTACATATGTGAATTTCAGAATAACCATAATAAATGCACATTAATTCAAAAAACTGGATCATGACTTTCTTTTGCTGTTGCATTAAAAAGCATTTCACCAATCAACTTCTTCTCCATATATGCATGAGGTGAATATTAAGAAGAAACTTCCTGAGATTTCGAAGGGAGGTACCTGGCTTCGAGACCATGACAAGTCCAATATATCTTCAGTATGGCCCCGGAAAGAGCACATGGGCTTCTCAGACAACCAGAAAAGCTTCGGGACCGGGGCAGGGCTCTTGCTGTGGTTGTTGCTAGACTTGAGTATTCGAGGTAGCGATACTTTTCCACCCTTGGTGCTTCCTTCTTTGTCGATCTTCGACATACTTCTATCTTGCCCTGCTTTCACGCTTCCATCGCTGTCCAGTTTCGTGCTGCCCAGCTCTCCATCACCCTTACTAATATCTGATACAAGCCAACTCTCTCTAAGTCAGACTGAGTAGTGCTCACATTCTTAAACCATCTTTGACTATATTGGCTCGTAAACCGCTCAGCATATCAGCTCTTGTCCTTAAAATACGAAAAGAAGATCCCTCCTCACTTAAAACTCCCTAGAAGAAAACGTGGTTTGCAAACTTCGGTATCCCACACCTTGAGAAATCTTCATCTATTCGTGTTATATTGTTTTTACTTAGAAGTTGCATACTAACTGTAGTCCAGGTAAAAAACCAATTGATGGTAAAGAAGAGACTCCTAACAATGTAGGTGATTGCAAATGCATGATAAAGTTGTCACAGCAGATTAAATGAACGTGTTAATTCACACCTCAAAAATGACATCAATCATCTGCTGTTTCAGTGACTTTCACAGTAAAACTAATTCGAAACTGCGACGTATTACTAGAGTTATCGTTGTGAGGTGTGATGCAATAAATAGTTCAAAAATGTGATATGAAGCTTCGGTATGAATAAATCTCAAGCGAAATCAAGCACGCAATTGCAAGTGCTTTTGGTTCAGAATTGAGCTCACCGGACTCAGCCATCAAGGGATGATCAACAACCTCCCAGACATGGACAACGCGGTCCTGTCCAGCCGAAGCAAGGTACCGTCCATCCGGGCTAAACTTCATAGTCCAGATAGCACCCTGATGCGCAAGAATCTCTTGACTCAAATGCAAGTCATTCAACTCCCGATTGCTTTTCTGCCTCAGTTTCACTTTCACTTTCTGCGCCCTCCTCCAATGAAGGCTCCCATCGTCACTCTTCGGCAAACTCCCCCGTTTCGTAAACTCATTCCTATCAAGACCAGCAAACGAGCTATCCCGTTTCGGGGATCCGTCTCCGGAAATGCTCCCCATTTGCGAACTCGTATCAGTATCATCAACACTCCGTTGCGAGCTCGCATCAAAAGGAACACTACTTCGAGCACTTCCTCCACTTCTTTCCTTCGTTTTCAAAGCTCCCTTCAGCTTCTTCAACCAGCCCTTCCGCTTTGTCACAACCGGTGGCTTGCCATCACTTGCCTTGATCTTCGGAGGCTCGTTAGTAGAAGATCGTTGCTCTCGTCTGTGAAGCTCCTGTGCCACTGGAGAGAAGAATCCTAAATGCTTTTCAAATTCTGCGAGAGTAAGGTCTTTCCCTGTTGCTACCTCCCGAAGCATGTTGAGAGAGCCATCCCTGTTGAATCTCTTCATCAGAAACTCCTTCCCACTGTCTAAGTCACGGATTTTTAATCGTTCTTCCATTATGTTCTCGATAGCGCTCATAACCTCATCCAGATTCTCGTGGGAGCTCGATGCTCGATGCTTTGGTTCATCGATGGAGGAAAAGGATGAACAATCTGGTCTCTCAATCGAGCTATTTGAGTTGTTGTGATTGCAGTTTTTGTCGATACAATCGCATGTCTTCTGATCTGGTGAACTCGAGCTCTTCGTCCTTGCAGAGGATTGCAATTCCTCTTCCTGTTTACTCAATTTGTAGCCATTTTCTGTTCTTGAACCACCCCAGTCTGTTGAATTCTCATGTGCACAACTCTTCTTCTTACCACCACACTTAAGGCAGGTCGCCTTCACCTGCATCCATCATTCGTAAGCGTACAATACTGAAGGACGAATCTCTATAGCATCTAGTACTAATAGATTCCTCTTTTCACATCCCTAGATTCATTCTAGACCACTTCTTGCATGCCCTCAACAGTGGATGGTAGACTTTTGAGCTGTGCTTGTTTATTTAAATTTTGATTTACAGTGGAGTTTGCAAAGCTCAATGATCATCAAAGCGAAAATGTCGAAGATTCTAGTGAAAGAAAGTGTGTGTGGTGGTAATGAAGCTTACAAGCTCCTCGTCATCGTCGTCTTCTTCATCATCGAAGAATCGAGAAGTTTGGGTGCCGGAATCAGTGAAAGAGAGAGGCTCATCGCGAGAGCTTCGCAAGCCCTTCTGCTTGAAAAAGCGTTGGCGCCGTTCAGTGATACTCAGCGGGTCGTCTTTCCAGATGGAGAATTTGGATTGGAAAGAGGTCGGTGTCCAAATAGACGCTGCTGCATCGTGCTCGCTTGAGACTTTGGTGGTAATACGTACAGTGTTGTTGTTGTTGCTGCTGCTTCGTTCTTCGTCTGCATCTGAGCCTGATGAAGAGGGAATGATGTCCTCGAACGTCTCATGAAACTCATCGTCCGATACAAACTCCTCGCCCATGCTCACTGCCCTTCCCTACCACTAGTGCATCCTCCCAAATTGATTGGGAGCGAGCGGCGGCAGATCCAGATGCTCGTCCTCCTCCTCTGGAGATCGATAACCACCTCCCATGCCACTCTTACATTACCCTAGTCTGGATTCACTCGGCAGCCTTTACTGAATATTTGAAACGCCAATGGAAACGAAAGCTGTTGTCGCCAGTGTCGACACGAAAGAAAGCTTCGTAATGCATCCATTACTTCTCTAATATCCACTTTCTCTCGTCATCATAACCGGTAATCACACACACTCTTTGAAATCTCACCGCGATCCACTTCAAACCCTCAATTCATCGATCTGCAAACCCCACTCTCACGGCCTATTCAATCATACCCCAACTCGCAACTCTTCTTCCCTCTCTCAAAACTCAAATCCGTCACGAACCCAACTCCCAATTGGGCAACAAAGTGCAGATCTGCCGGAACCCAGAACGGGCGTCAGTCAGCCGCGGGTTCTGACTCCACCAGGAATGTAAATGGCTGACTAAACTGAGTGGGGGAGGGGGGGTGGGGATAGTGAGGAGCTTGCGGAGGAAGACGACGACGATAGCCGGTACGAAATAATAAAAAAAGGGAAAAACCAAACGGAAGTGGCGAGAAGGGCATCCGTCGTGGAGGAGAGTGGCGCGGAGGGTGATGAGTGTGCGAGTGTATGGGGGTGGATTACGTGTAATAATTGACTGGGCTTATTGATGCGAGTGACTAAAGTAAGGAGAAGGCGGGGATTGTGCATGGGGCCGAGGATCGAGAGCTATGGAAGCCCTGACCGCCGGGGCGGACTGCGAAATGAGAAAAAGAGAGGACTGAGACAGGCTCTCCCCGCGCTCATTTCGTTTGTTTGCTCGTCGTCGTCGTCGTAGTCGTCACTGGATGAGCAGTCCAGTCTCCTTGCCTCAGGCAACTGAACTGATTGCTTCCTTGCTTGCTCCGTTTGGATGAATGAATGAATATCACCTGGTGGTGCATTCCTCCATGTGGTTACCCTGTTAGTATGGTTGCGTGGAGGCGCACATGCCAAAAGTGAGTGTCACATCTGGTTCAACAATGGCAACAAGATTGTCAAGCCAGAAGAAGAACTTCAAGTTGCATTACTGGAAAAGTGTGGTATTTCCATCAAGTTCTTTACTGGTATATCCACCAAGAATGTCTCATTCACCGGACATTGTGGTGGGGGAGTTATCTAACCTGGTAGAAATACTACACGCTTTCATAAGTGTAAGGTCTTTGTTCAACCTAACTTGTATGTAATCTATAACATCAATGATCGACACTTCTAACCTCTTGGGTGAACCTTTGATAGTTTCCGTCTAAATCCTTTGTAGGGATAACATGTTGGTAAACTTCGAAGCTAGCGTACTAGCAGAGTGTCCATTTTGAGATGTGTGAATTAGCTTCGATATTGGTGTTTTGACCTCTGGGCATAACAAGTAGAAAATTCGGCCCCTTTCTAAGAGGCCGGCGTGAATGAAGTGTGCGTTCGTAATGCTAATCTCCCGATGGCCAACGGACAAGGTGAAATTGGAACACTACTACTTCCCCCTCTTGAGGGTGGACACTATAACTTCGCTAGTTTTTAACTAGTTACTAGTGCCTTGAAGATACTTGACATAATATCCCTAGAGGACCCTCTAAGCCTATACATTCATGGATAGAAAAACAAAAGTTATATTTTGTGTTGACCTGAATTTATCATTTGTTTTCAATCCAATGATCAAATCACCATTCTAAGGTTCCACCGAGGATTCTTTCTTCAACAGATGTCTCATTCCATTATAGCTCTTTTTCATCCAAGTGGATGAATGAACGTTCAGTGGACCCGGTCGCCACTGTGGGGAGTCCCATGGAATGCGCGTTATGGGCGTATCACTGAGATGATTTTCATCCATTCTCCTTTCGTCGAGTAGGTAAGGAAAGGAGTCCACATGGCAGGGCTTAGGTAGGCGCTCATACCAATATTAGTTTTGAATTTTTCTTCTGGAACTTACAACAAGCATAAACCTGTCAATCAAAATGGTGATTTTAAGTTCAATAAGTGGAAGCTGAAATATATTAATTCATTCGTGAGATGGTGAAAGCCAAAAGTCACTTTTGTCCATACCAAGTTGTCTCATAAGAACTTTTTTATTATTGTGGTTTTAATCTTCTTAGGAAAAGAGTGTGTAAAATTAAACCCTAAAAGGAGAAGCTCTAAAGTGACCTCAAAGACAAATCGTCAAAAAATGAACAATTCTTTCTTGAATTTGATTTTGGAATATCCAACTTGTACAATCTTGTTTAGAACTCTCTAAGTAGTCTACCCACCAAATTCTTTTAACAAATTTCACCACAAGGATCTCGAGTTCTATCTAGTCAAGAGTTATGTTTTTGCAAAAACAACATATGTTTTGTGATTGATTTCAATTTGTAGGGTTCATTGAACATGAATTGATCCAAATAAGGTCCAAAATCTTAGTCACCCGTAACACAAATATCACTCAAATTGCTACCTTTGTAACTAATTTGCCACACTAAAATTTGCGACATCATTAAGCATGTTACCTTGCAATCCTCCATAACTCTTCCCTTTTGTTTGAATTAAATTGATGATTGAGAAAACTAAAAGTAGAAAGCACAAGAACATGTGATGTGGCATGCAAAAAGCCCTGGAAATGAAGAGCACATTGAATGTCTCATGGCTTCATCATGAGTAATTGGATAAGCAATTAAGGTAAAGGGAGCCTTTGACCTAAATGGGAATAAATATGACTGTGCCCAATGCATGACCCCAATTCCACCGTGGAACATTGATACTGTATTTATTTGCCTTTAACCCCTAAAGGAAAAGGTGAGCAGCCTCAATACAATCAAAAACCCTCAAAACTGCCCTTTTATTATGCAAGATGGAAATTTTGTTTTAGACAAGTTTAGGAACTGTAACCTTAGGATGTAGTAGCTAACTTGTACATGTACTTGTACATCGAATCTTTGGACTTCTTTTCCTTTGTAATTTTTTGGCAGTTGTCACTATTGCAAGGCTAATATAGGAGCCAATGATTTTTTTTGATAGATTTTTTTGGTACAAGTGTGCTATTTAGATGAAAGCAAACAATTTTTCAGTTGGTGCCATTTTGATAGCACATCGTTTGTTGGTAGAATTTTCACTCCAAACTCAAAAAAATGAAATTTTACGATTTTGTTTTTAGTATTAATACGTTATGACCCCTCAATCTATGAGGGCTCATGACTAAAAATCTGGTCCACATGATATGCAATAAGTTTACTATAAGTTTCACAACTGAGATTTAAATAAATTCTCTTCACTTTCATCTATACAATTTTTTTAAAATCTTTTTTTGATGTGTTTTCTAGCTAAAAGTATGCAATAACGTTTAGGAGTTAAAAGTAGTTTTTTTTTTTAGCAGAAGAGGATATAACCAAATTAAACGGACACTTTTAAGTCCTTCGTTTACTTCATCAATATTATTTTGTCGTCGATTGTATTATTTTATTTTTTTCGATTATGGTATTTTGTTTTTTTTTACAATTCATTCACATTTGGCATTCTTTGTGCTTCTTGTAAGTACTTCGAATGTCACGAATTTGTTCATGTACAAATTAGGTGCTAAATATTACAATTCAGATTTTGAAGATAGGTGATTAAGTGGAAAATTAGCACTTTTCAATGGAGAAACAAAGAAAAATTTGAAGCTAGAGTAAGGTGCTCAATAATGGCTCACATTTTAGCACATGGAATCTATTTTGATGTAACAAGTGGAAACTATTTTTGTGCACGGAGGAAAAATTAATAGAAAGATAGAGCAAGTGGAATCATCATTATTCGACTCTTCTACAATGAGTTATGAATTTCTGAAGTTGGAAATGTAGATGTTCCTAAAATGATACCCTAAAATAACACCCTATAACCTCTGAAGTGCGTACATGGTAGAAGATTACTAGAGCTCTATTGTGGGACCTGCTCCATTTCAGACCACTCTACTACAAGACGTACAGGGCTTGGATGAAGATGGATGAGAGCTGGTGGATGAAGAAGAACTGGTAGTGGACAAGGCACCCAGCTGCCACTGTCGGTAAACGGAAACTCATCCGAATATCCTCCTTTTCATCCCATCCTTTCGGTGTCGGTGGCCATACCTTTGGAGTTGCTCAGTCCTGGAATAGTTTACTTGATTATATTTCATTTTTCCTGAGGGACCAGCCCTTTCAAAAATAAAATTGGTGCTTGTGGATAGGCTCGTGAAGTACTCTTGTGAACCACGCTTTTGCAAACATGTAATGTAGAAGTACCTAAAACCACAGGCACCCCTAGTATCAACCTGTAGGTCTCCCCTTCACCGCACCTAGCCTGAACTAGCATTGTCAGAACACTCAATTCAAACTGACCAATCCAAACAATCAAAAAGCTGGTGGTTTTGGGTCAAATCATGAATAGAAATTTGTAAACAATGATTTTGCAAACATGTAGTGAGAGGGGTGGTGGTGGCTGGTGCAACACGCGGAGAAGGTGCAAACCCTAGCCCTTGTACAGAAGGCATGAAAGAATGTGGGAATAAAAAAGGCATTTGGTTAGGAAGAGAAGGGAACCTTGGAGGAATGGCGGAGGAGAAATGCGACCTCCTTGAAGACCAAATGTGCTCCACCCGGGAGGAGGATTGGTGGTGGAGACATTGTTTACATTGGCACCTTCGATTTGTGGCAAAGGTCCTTGCGAATCCATGGAGCAAAGTGCGGCAGAGAGAAGAAGAGTGCGTGCAAGCAAGATAAAGTGAACGGCGACCAAGGTGGTTGGAAATTGAGCACGGAAATGAAAATGGAAAGGGTACTAGAGAGAAGGAGAGTATGCGCATGCAAGATAAAGTGAACGGCAACAAAGGTAGTTGCATGTTTAGGAGGGAAATGAAAATGGAAAGCGCACAAGCGAGAAAGAGAGTACGCACCGTAGAGAAAGAGAATATGCGCTGGAGAGAAGGAGGAGAGAAGGAGAGCATGCGCCAGAGGGAAAGACAGTACGCACCGGAGAGAAGGAGGAGAGAAGGAAAGTACGTGCTAGAGAGTAGGAAAGCACGCGTGGTAGAAAGAAGGGGAGTACGCGCTATAGAGTAGGAAAGCAAGCCTGATGGAGAGAAAGAGAGTGCGCGCCTGAAAAAAGGAGAGTATGGGTGTTGGAGAGAAGGAGAGTACGCGCGCCGGCCGTGTGGTACGCCTCTAAATTACCAAGGCTTATTCAATTATTGAAGAAATAAATATCAACAAGTTGGTCCATCAGAATAGATCTCAAGAAATGGTGTTGATATGACATTTGATACGAGTAAAGAGGTATTTGAATGTTTGCTTGTTACCAATTTCAACAACTTCTCGCTTCTCACGGTTTTCAACAATCTCGGTCGTAGCTTGTCATTATTCTCAACAATCTCATTCCTCTCTTCTCACAATGCAAAACAATCTGTGTCCTTACTAGTCACTATTTCAATACAAATTTTGACAAGAATTGTCACTACTCATGAGAATCTTAATTAAACACGTTAGCATTCAATGAAAAAAATAATTTTCACTTGTCATTATATACAAGACTCTCAATTCTCACTTAGTACTACCAAAGGCAATCCTAAAAGCAAAATTTATTATCCCATATTTTGTTCTAGAATACAATGTTAAAGTCAATTATTTTACAATTTTCAAGTTATTGTAATTACGAAAAATAACAAAATTTTCATTATTGAAAACCTCTAACAAACCCTCACAGAGCAAAACATATCTACCAAATTGCAATTTTAATATATATTATTGACTTGGTTGAAAGCAAGAAGACCCTTTCAATATACAAGACTTTATAGACAATGATAATATTACATTGAATCAAGTGCAAAGATGGCACTTTATAAAAATTAGCCTTAAATTTACGCCATTGTACACTTTCTTAAACCAATTTTCCTAGAATATGAGAATTACTGTAGATAAAAACTACTCTGGCTTGTTCCTAAGGAACTAATACTCCTCGAGGGGAGAATCTAATCCAAATTCTAGGAAAGTGAGCCAGCATTTGCAGGTGGATATTCTGAACAAAGGAATCACTCCATGAGTGTGCTGGGTTGGGGGCTTTGTAATTCTGCTTAATTGCCATGACCCACCCAAAAATGTCAAGTTCCCATCCACCTTGGAATTAACGACCACTAAAGGGATATAAAAAGCCCCTTCTCATGTCTTTTAAAAACACCATCACAGCATCAAAAGTGATGTTCTCCACTTTGTATGCAATCCAACCTACCATTCCATAAGGAAGAGGCACCTATAACCGTCCGAGCATGAAGTTCGGAGAACGATGAATTTGTCATTTGGAATTTTAGAATAATTCCCACTTGGATAGCCTTTCTTCGATCATCTTGCACAATTTGGATGTCGCTTCTATTTGATGATATTTTTCCCATCCCCCATTCTCCTCCACCCACATTGGAAATGGGAATTCTTCTCTTGGGAGGGGGGATGGTACATTGCTTGAGCAACAATTGGCCGGTATTTCATCACTCATACTCGGGGAGAGTCTTTTATCCATCATGTTGAGGAATTTGGATCTCAATTCTCTTTTGTTATGTTTGTCCCATCCCTTATTTTCCACCCACATTGGGGTTTGTTTCCTTGGGGGGATGTAAATGGGTGGGGAGGGTACATTAGTTCGGTTTTGAGGCTCCATTGTTTACGATTCTCAAAGTGCAATTGGAACTTATCAAAAGGGCCCCTTTCTACAGTATGTGGGTGAATGATAAGAGCACAATAGTAGCCAGAAATGCCCTGGATAGTGGGAAGAAAATAAGGATTGAAGGAAGAGGAATGGGAGGGAATAAGAGGAAATGAAAAGAATAAGGGAAAATGAGGTATGTTTTCCGGTTATATAGGTCGTAGTACGCATTAAAGAGCTGTCGAAGTGAAGCTAAAGTAAAAGTGGTGGGGGCCGGGTATATACCCGGACCCCACCGGAAGTAGGAAAAGGGTTTTGACAATATACCCGGCTATCGACGATGTACGACGACTGAGACAAGCTCCGTCTCCCCGCGTTCGTTTCGTTCATTTGCTCGTCGTCGTCGTCGTCGCTGGATGAGCAGTCCAGTGTCCTTGCCCCGCCCTCCCTCAGCTGAACTGATTCCATCCCTGCTTGCTCCATATGGATGGATGAACGAACAGCACCTGCTGTGTTCATTCATCCATGTGGCTACCATTTAGTATGGTTGCGTGGAGGCGCATATGCCAAAAGTGAGTGTCACATCTGGTTCAACAATGGCAACCAGGTTGTCAAGCCAAAAGAGAATTTCAAGTTGCACTTGTGGAAAAGGGTGGTATTTCCATCAAGTTCTTTACTCATATCTCCACCAAGGATGCCTCATTCAGTGGACATTGTGGGCGGAGTCATTTAACATGGTAGAAATATGGAGTTATTTAACCCCTAACTTTCCTTGAAGCCCGAAATGGGCTTTTGCAATTCCGGGCAGCCTAGATGAAGGGGTTAAAAGTAATATTTTTGACTAAGAATTTTATTGGGTTCTCCTTATACTGCAAAGTGTATGTGGTAAAATTTGCAAAGTCAAATTCCAATGTTTGAGTCTTCTAGGACGATCCTTGGGTTGCGAGCCGAGATGGGGCAGCTCAAAAAAGTAACCTTTTTTATTTTATTTTTTTTGAAACATGATCATTACTAAATCACTACTCAAATTTCAAAGTGACTCAAGTCAAAAAGTTTACCAATTTTACAAGGGCAGCCTCCAAAAAAATTTAAAACCGATCTTCGCAATACCCAAAAAAACTTGGGAGACAAACTTTGGATGTTATGATCTCTCAAATGGTAAACATCCAACGGTCAAATTTTTAAAGAGTAATCACGCATATTCTTAGGTACAAGATCTTACGGTTGGAAGTTTTAGAAAAAGAAAAGAAATTGGTTCACACCCCACGAGTGCATAGAGGTAGAGTTTTTTTGGGTATTGCGAAGATTGGTTTTAAATTTTTTTGGAGGCTGCCCTTGTAAAATTGGTAAACTTTTTGACTTGAGTCACTTTGAAATTTGAGTAGTGATTTAGTAATGATCATGTTTCAAAAAAAAATAAAATAAAAAAAGTTACTTTTTTGAGCTGCCCCATCTCGGCTCGCAACCCAAGGATCGTCCTAGAAGACTCAAAAATTGGAATTTGACTTTGCAAATTTTACCACATACAATTTGCAATATAAGGAGGACCCAATAAAATTCTTAGTCAAAAATATTACTTCTAACCCCTTCATCTGGGCTGCCCGGAATTGCAAAAGCCCATTTCGGGCTTCAAGGAAAGTTAGGGGTTAACATGGTAGAAATATGGAGTTATTTAACATGGTAGAAATATGGAGTTATTTAACATAGTAGAAATATGGAGTTATTTAACATGGTAGAAATATGGAGTTATTTAACATGGTAGAAATATGGAGTTATTTAACATGGTAGAAATATGGAGTTATTTAACCCCTAAACGACCACGGCCACCGATTCGTCTTTTACAGTCAAGGCCAAATAAAATTTACAGTCAACTTCAAATGTTTTGATCTCACATCTAGTGATGATCCAACGGTTGAAAATTTCCACACTACTACCAATGGTAGTCTACTTCAAGATCCTACGGTTGAATTTATCAAAAGTTTCCAAAAATATTGGAGGTACCTCATTAGTACATAGTGGTCAGTGTTGGGATTTCAAGCTCCCAAAACATCGTGGATCTTTAGGGGTTAACATGGTAGAAAGATGGAGTTATTCAACATGGTAGAAAGATGGAGCTATTCAACATGGTAGAAATATGGAGTTATTCAACATGGTAGAAATATGGAGTTATTTAACATGGTAGAAATATGGAGTTATTTAACATGGTAGACATATTACACGCTTTCATAAATGTAAGTTCTTTGTTCCAACTTAACTTTTATGTAATCTATAGCATCAATGATGAACACTTCTAACCTTTTGGGTGAGCATTTGATAATTTCCGTTTGAATCCTTTGTAGTGATAACATGTTGGTTATTTCATTGAAGCTAGCGTAGTAGCATAGTGTCCATCTTGGGATGTGTGAACTACCATGAGAGAATGTGGGAATATAAAAGGCATTTGGCCATGAAGAGAGGGGAAACCTTAGAAAAATGGCGGAGGAGAAATGCCGCCTCGTTGAAGACCAAATGTGCTCCACCCCGTAGGAGGACTGGTGATGTAGACATTGTTTGCGTTCGCACCACTGATTTGTGACATAGGTCCCTGCGAATCCATGGAGCGAAGTGCGCTAGAAAGAAAGAAACTACGAGCAGGCAAGATAAAGTGAATGACGACAAAGGTGGTCCTAGGTTTAAGAGGGAAATGAAAATGGAAAGCGTACATGAGAGAGCGTTATTTGTATACACACACACCAAGTTCCTATTTTGACTACAAGCATGTTATTTGTATACACACACCAAGTTCCTATTTTGACTACAAGCATGTTATTTGTATACACACACCAAGTTCCTATTTTGACTACAAGCATGTTATTTGTATACACACACCAAGTTCCTATTTTGACTACAAGCATCTCGATTTCATAAATTTTGGGGGATTCGAATTTAAGATTTAACATAAGTAAGTTATTACATTCCATGGTTGCATAGCCGAAATTTACATTATAAATACAAAAATCTCAAAAAAGGCGATTTCAAGGGTAGAACTAGGCCTTTCTTTGCAAATAGAGTAAAGCAAAATATAGCTTTCTCATAAATTGTTATTTTGATTACATATGTGGGAATGCTCAATTCCCAAGTGCAAACTTTCTTAAATGGTTCGCCACCGTGTTGCTGTAAAATGTGAAAAGAAGGGTTGGTTTACACTACAATGGAAAAGGCTACTAGTCAGTCAACAATTTCATTTTCAACTCATGATCACATTTCAAGAGCCTCAATTTCAACCAATGACATTTGAGATTTCTACTTAATTTCTTCACCCGTGAACTTCTCTAGTGTAGTGTAGAGAGGCTCTAAGAAAGTTCAATTCTTCTAATAGGGGCTTATTTTTGTTTTGAATAGAAGGTATATTTATTTCACACTCTTTCTCGATGTTCTGTATTTGTCATTATGATTACAATTCAATGTTGTCTATGTACAAATCTTTCTTTTAGATTCTTAGAAAGAGTGGGTCATATTCTACTTTAATAAATTCTGATTATTGTTTTCATGGTGGTTAGAGGTGCGGTATGAGGTGTTTGGTATTATAGAGGTCGAATGGGCTAGAATTTGGAGATAAGAGGTGTGACATCATAGAGGTCAAGTGTGATATCGCGAAAATGAAAATCATGGAAATGAGGTTACAAAGATTATACATAAGGGGCGGGGTATGGGTGCAATTTAGTTTGATTTTACAATGCTCATGCACTTTACTTAGGAGTTAGAAGTGTGTACTCAAAATACACCGCTACATGCTTATTTGAAATTTGTTATCACGTAGTATATTCTTGAATACAATCTTAGAGTCAGGTATTTTATAATTCTAAAGTTATTGTAAGTATCACTTGTCAGAATAAGCAAATGACATTTCCATTACTAAAAAACCTATAATAACTCCTAAGATTGAAAGACATATCCACCAAATTGCAATTCCAATATATATTATTGACTTGGTTGAAAGCAAGAACACCCTTAGAAAATACAAGAATTTGGATTAGATTCTCCCCTCGAGGAGTATTAGTTCCTTAGGGACAAGCCAGAGTAGTTTTTATCTACAGTAATTCTCATATTCTAAGTAAGTGAGCCCACCATTTGCAGGTAAATATTCTGAACAAAGTAATCACTCCATGAGTGTGCTGGGATGGGGGGTTTGTAAATCTGCTTAATTGCCATGACCCACCCAAAAATGTCAAGTTCCCATCCACCTTGGAATAAACGACCGGTCCTGGGGTATAAAAAGCCCCTTTTATCATGTCTTTTAAAAACACCGTCATTACATCGAAAGTGATGTTTCCTTTTTGTATGCAATCCAACCTCCCATTCCATAACAAAGAGGCACCTATAACCGCTTGATCATGAAGTTCGGAGAAGGATGAATTTCTCATTTGGAATTCTAGAATAATTCCCACTTAGATAGCCTTTCTTCGATCATATTGCAGAATTTGGATATCACTTCCCTTTGATGATATTTTTCCCATCCCCCATTCTCCTCCACCCACATTGGGATTGGGACTGCTTCCCTTGGGAGGGGGGATGGTACATTGCTTGAGCAACAATTGGCCGGTATTTCATCACTCATACTCGGGGAGAGTCTTTTATCCATCATTTTGAGAAATTTGGATCTCATTTCTCTTTTGTTATGTTTGTCCCATCCCTTATTCTCCACCCACATTGGGGTTTGTTTCCTTGGGGGGATGCAAATGGGTTGGGATGGTACATTGGTGGACTTCGTAGCTCGATTTTGAGGTTCCATTGCGGTCTCTCTCCAGAGAGCACTGAAAATGGAATAAGCGGGATGAGCCAGGGCTGGGTAGAGTTTCGACTTATATACTAGGTCGTTAAGAATTAATTTAATTAATTTAACGGATGCCTCATTCCATTATAGCTAGATTTCATCCAAGTGGATGAATCGCACTTCAGTGGACGCGATCGCCACTGCGGGTAGTCCCGTGGATTGCGCGTTATGGGCGCCTCACTGCGAGATGATTTTCATCCATCCAGTTTTTCGTTCGTCGAGTAGGTAGGAAAACGAGTCCACATGGCAGGGTTGAGTTAGGCGCTCATACCAATATATATATTAGTTTTCAATTTTTCTTCTGAAACTTCAAACAAGCATCAAACTCGGCGATGAGTGTCAGTCTAAATGAAGTTCTATAAATCGAGGCTAAAATATTAAGTAAAAAGTATAAAGTAAAAAGTAAAAAGTAACTTTTGTCCATACCAAGTTATTTCATGAGGACTTTTCTTATCTTCTCACGAAAAGGGTGTATGAAATTAACCCTTAACCCCTAAAGGCCCATGATGTTTTGGGAGCTTGAAATCCCAACACTGACCACTATGTACTAATGCGGGTACGTCCAATATTTTTGGAAATTTTTGATAACTTCAACCGTAGGATCTTGAAGTAGACTACCATAGGTAGTAGTGTGAAAATTTTCAACTGTTGGATCATCACTGGATGTGAGATCATAACATTTGAAGTTGACTGTAAATTTTTTTTGGCCTTGACCGTAAAAGCCGAATCGGCGGCCGTGGGCCTTTAGGGGTTAAATGAGAAGCTTTGTATTCACTGCAAGATTTCGAGTTTTATCTAATTAAAGGTTCCGTTTCCGCAAAAACTACGTACTTCTTGTGGTAGATTTGGGATTAAGTGGTCATGGAATGATACAAAGATGGTTCAAAAACTCGGTCACTTGTAACTCATATAAGTAACTTGGTATCTACATTAATACCTTTATGTCAATAGAAGGTAGTTTTCATATAGGTCGCAACACGCGTTAGCGCAGGGGAAGTGATGGTAACGGAAAAGTGGTGGGCCCGGGTATCGGGTAGGAAGTAGAAAGGTGATAGTGACGGTATACCCGGATACCCGGACTAGTACAATTAGGAGTACATGGTGACATTAATGAGGGAACATGAAAGAGATAACTTAGTGTCTGTGGGTAACCCACTGCCCCCAATCAATAAGCAGAGATCCTGTCTCTTAACCCCCCTGCCCCATTCTTACCAACTGTCGCTCTCGTATTGAGATTTTCTGTTGGTGACATGGACCTGCCCGTGTATGGAATATTCTTGATGGGATTTTACTGTATATGTTAATTTGGTACTGTTTTATATGCTGTACACTTTATTGATGTTTTATGTATTTGTTATGATGATTACAATTCAATGTAGTCTCAATGTACAAAACTTATATTTAGATGCCATTAGCAGTGGGTCACACTATGCTTTTATAAAATCAGATCATGACTTATGGTGCTTAGAGGTGTGACATTATAGAGGCTAGAGGGTGATAATTATCCCACACATCATGGAAATGACCTTACAAAAATTAAACATGTGCGAGGGTATGGGTGTAATTTTGATTGATATTACAAAAATGATGCAGTTTACTTATGAGTTAATAGTGTGTATACAAAAAACGCCTCTATATGGTTATTTGAAATTTGTTATCACATATTTTGTTCTCTCGCATACAATTTTAAAATCAATTATAATAAGATTTCAGAGTTCTCTTAAATATTACAAGTCACTAAAAACTAATGAAATCTACATTAGTGAAAACCTCTAATAACCCCAAAGTGAGCAAATCATACCCACGAAATTCCAATTTCAATTTATATTACTGATTTGGTTGAAAGCAAGAAGACCCTTACAATATACAAGCATTCCAAGACAATGATGATAGTACACACTTGAATCAAGTGCAGATGTGGCACTTTGTAAAGATTTGCCTTAAATTTTGGCCATTAGACACTTTCATAAACTAAATTTCCTATAATATAAGAATTATTGTAGATAGAAGTTAGTCTAGCTTGTTCCTAAGGAACTAATACTCCCTCGAGGGGAGAATTTACTCCAAATTCTACAAAAGTGAGCCACCATTTGCAGGTGAATATTCTGAGCAAGGAATCACTCCATGAGTGTGCTGGGATGGGGGGTTTGTAATTCTGCTTACATAATTGCCATGACCCACCCAAAAGTGTCAAGTGCCCATTTGCCTAGGAATTAACGACCGGTCGTGGGATATAAAAAGCCCCTTCTCATGTCTTTTAAAAACACCGTCATAGCATCAAAAGTGATGTTCTCCTCTTTGGATGCAATCCAACCTACCATTCCATAAGGAAGAGGCACCTATAACCGCCGTCTGAGCATGAAGTTCGGAGAAGGATGAATTTCTCATTTCAAATTTTAGAATAGTTCCCACTTGGATAGCCTTTCTTCAATCGTCTTGCAGAACTTGGATATCGCTTCCTTTTGATGATATTTTTCCCATCCCCCATTCTCCTCCACCCACATTGGAAATGGAAACTCTTCCCTTGGGAGGGGGAGTGGTACATTGCTTGAGCAACAATTGGGTATTTGATCTCTCTCTTTCGGGGAGAGTCTTTTATCCATCATGGTGAGGAATTTAGATCTCATTTCTCTCTTGTTATGTTTTTCCCAACCCTTATTCTCCACCCACATTGGGGTTTGTTTCCTTGGGGGGATGCAAATAGGTGGGGAGGGTACGTTCGTGGCCTTCGTAGTTGGGTTTTGAGGTTCCATTGCGTTCACTCTCCCTGGGTAGTGGGAAGGAGGAAATGAGCGGAATGATAGCCAGGGCTGTTTCGGTTTGGCTTATATAGGTCGTTAATAATTAATTTAACGGATGTCTCATGCCATCACAGCTCGTTTTCATCCAAGTGGATGAACAGAACTTTCGTGGACGCGGTCGCCACTGCGGGTAGTCCCATGGCTTGCGCGTTATGGGCGCCTCACTGCGAGATGAGTTTCATCCGTCCTGTTTTTCGTCCGTCGAGTAGGCAGGAAAAGGAGTCCACATGGCACGGGTGAGTTAGGCGCTCATACCGATATTAATATTAGTTTTGATTTTTTCTTCTGGAACTTTAAACAAGCATAATACTCGGCGATGAGTGTCAATCAAAATGGTAAATTTGAAGTTCAAGAAATGGAGGCTGAAATATTAATTCCTACGTGGGATGGTGAAAAGTCAAAGGTAACTTTTGTCTATACCAAGTTGTTTCATAAGGACTTTTATAATCTTCTCATGAAAAGGGTGTAGGAAATTAACCCTCAAAAGGAAAAGCTCTAATGTGACTTCAAAGACAACCAAAAATACATGAATATTGTTTTCTTGAATTCAACTTTCAATGATTTTGGAAAATTCAATTGTAGGATCTTGTATAGAACTGTCTATTTAGTTTGTCCACCATATTATTTGTCTATTTAGTTTGTCCACCATATTATTTTTTATCAGATCCCACTACAAGGATGTCATCTTTTATCTAATTAAAGATTTTTTTTTGTACCAAACTACATATCTCTTGTGGAAGATTTTTGATGTTTAGAGGTTAAGTGGACATGGAATGACACAAATTACGTCCAAAAACTTGGTCGCTTGTAACACATAAAAGTAACTTGATATCTATGTCAGTAGAAGGTAGTTTTCATATAAGTCGCAGTACGCGATAAAGTGCCGGGGAACTGAAGGTAACGTAAAAGTGGTGGGGTTCGGGTATCGGATAAAGATGATACCGACGGTATACCCGGATACCGGCGACATACCCGGATACCCGGATTAGTACCAATTTTCAAAGAGGAAGGCCAAATGTCCATGGAGAGTACAATTAAGGGTACATGGGGACATAGTGAGGGAACATGAAAGAGATAGTGTTTGTGGGTAACCCACTGCCCATGTAATCAAGAAGCAGATTCTGTCGCTGAACCCCCCCTGCCCCCATTTTTACCAACTGTCGCTCTCGTATTGACATTTTCAGTTGGTGACGTGGACCTGCCCGTGTTTAAAATATTCTTGATGTGATTTTACTGTACAAGTTAATTTGGTACTGGTTATGCTGTACTCATTAATTGGTAGAATGTCAAACGGGATTAAATCACCTTATTTGCGACATTTTGTTAAGTTTGAGCTTTCTTTAATTGTTAGAATCGATCCTAGATGTTGAGCTTTATGGGAATAAACTAAATAGGTAGATTTATCCATGTTATCTGTATTTGTCAATTCAATGTAGCGTTTGTACAAAACTCTTGTTTGGATTCTTAGAAAGAGTGGGTCATACTATATTTCGTACTCGAGTTAAACTTTGGAGTCAAATGGTTTCGAATTTATCTTAAGGATCACTAGGCACTAAGAACAAACGAAATTAGATTTTTGTAAACCTCTAATAACCCATAAAACAATAAAACATATCTAACAAATTGCAATTTCAATATATACTATTGACTTGGTTGAAAACATGAAGACCCTTAGAAAATACAAGACTTTGTAGACAATGATAACAATGCATTGAATCAAGTGCAAAAGTGGCACTTTATAAAAATCAGCCTTAAGATTTGGCCATTGTACACTTTCTTAAACCAAATTTCCTAGAATAATAGAATTACTGTGGATACAAATTACTCTAGCTTGTCCCTAAGGAACTAATTCTCCTCGAGGGGAGAATCTAATCCAAACTCTGGAAATGTAGCCCACAATTTGCAGGTGAATATTCCGAGCAAAGGAATCACTCCATGAGTGTGCTGGGCTGAGGGGTTTGTAATTCTCCTTCATTGACCCAAAAGTGTCAAGTTCCCATTCGCCTTGGAATTAACGACCAGTCGTGGGATATAAAAAGCCCCTTCCCATGTCTTTTGAAAACACCGTCATTGCATCAAAAGTGTTGTTTCCTTCTTGTATGCAATCCAACCTCCCATTCCACAAGGAAGAAGAGGCACCTATAACCGTTCCAGCATGAAGTTCGATGAAGGATGAATTTCTCATTTCAAATTTCAAATTTTAGAATAATTCCCACTTAGATAGCCTTTCTTCGATCATCTTGCACAATTTGGATGTCGCTTCTATTTGATGATATTTTTCCCATCCCCCATTCTCCTCCACCCACATTGGAAATGGGAACTCTTCTCTTGGGAGGGGGAGTGGTACATTGCTTGAGCAACAATTGGGTATTTCATCACTCTCTTTCGGGGAGAGTCTTTTATCCATCATGTTGAGAAATTTGGATCTCATTTCTCTTTTGTTATGTTTCTCCCATCCCTTATTCTCCACCCACATTGGGGTTTGTTTCCTTGGGGGGATGTAAATGGGTTGGGAGGGTACATTGGTGGACTTCGTAGTTGGGTTTTGAGGCTCCATTGCGTTCGCTCTCCCTGGGTAGTGCGAAGGAGGAAATGAGCGGAATGAGAACCAGGGCTGTTTCGGCTTGGCTTATATAGGTCGTTAATAATTAATTTAACGGATGCCTCATGCCATCACAGCTCGTTTTCATCCAAGTGGATGAATAGAACTTCCTAGAAGCGGTCGCCAGTGTGGGGAGTCCCGTGGATTGCGCGTTATGGGCGCCTCGCTGCGAGATGATTTTCATCCATTCTCGTTTTCGTCCGTCGAGTAGGTAGGAAAACGAGTCCACATGGCAGGGCACCATACCAATATTAATACTCGTTTTGATTTTTCTTCTAGGACTTAAAACAACATCAAACTCGGCGATGAGTGTCAGTCCAAATGGTGAATTTTAAGTTTTATTGATGGAGGTTAAAATATTAAGTAAAGAATAAAAAGTAAAAAGTCACTTTTGTCCACACCAAGTTGTTTCATAACGACTTTATTAGTCTTCTCAGGAAAAGGTTGTATGAAATTAACCCTTAGAGGAGAAGCTCGAATGTGACTTCAAAGACATTGAAATGAATAATTTTTTCTTGTATTCCCTTTCGGAAGATCCAATTATCCAATTATAGGATCTTGTATACAACTGGCTTATTAGTCTATCCACCAATTTTTTTTTAATCAGATTCCACTGCAAGGATGTCGAGTTTTATCGGGAGGTGAAGGTAACGGAAAAGTGGTGGGGTCCGGGTATGGGGTAGGGAATCGATAGAAGATAGTGACGATATACCCGGGTACCTACGACATACCCGGATACCCAGATTAGTACCAATTTTCAAAGAGGATTGAGAGTACATGGAGACATAAATGAGGGAACATGAAAGAGATAGTGTCTGTGGGTAACCCACTGCCTCTAATCAATAAGATATATCCTGTCTCTTATACCCTGCCCCCTGCCCCATTTTCACCAACTGTCGCTCTCTATTTGACATTTTTAGTTGGTGCCATGGACCTGCCCGTGCTTGAAATGTTCTTGATGGGATTTTACTGTACATGGGAGTTAATTTGGTACTGTTGATACATTAATTGGTAGAATGTCAAAAGGGATTTAATCACTTTAATTGCGGCATTTTGTTGATGTTTGAGCTTTCTTTAATTGTCGAAATCGGTTGTTAGATGTTGGACTATAGGGGAGTAGCATCCTTTACAGTATTCCCAGAAGTCACATGCCACAACAGGAGAAACTCCAACCTATTTAGAGGCCGGGTGTGAATAGAGTGTTCCTTCGACCTATCCTTGGTAGTATGCCTAGAGGCCATCACACCAATGGCTGGACTACTAACCCTCTCGGGGTGAACATTATGCTAGTTCCTACCTAACCACCAATGTCTTAGAGATACCTGACATGGTATCCCTCCAAAGGCCAAACTTCATGTATGTCTGAGTGTCTCTGGATTTTTTTGTCCTACTCATTTCTTGTGGTCAAGGAGAATATTGAAGGAGAAAATCATGTGAGATATTTATACTATTTAACCCCTAAGAGCCCAATCAACCATTTTATGGTCGATCCCGAATTTTGAGGAGCTGTACCTGAATAAAAAAAGATTTCTTTGAATTTTTTTTTTTTTTTTTTTTTTTTTTTTTACATTCCAGAAGTTTGGTAAGTTAGGAACCACATCCAATTTACAGAACCCTGTTTGGATTCATAGATTGTTCAGAATAAGCCTTCAAACACAAACAGGGCAAAGTTTTCCTAGTGTAAGAAACCTTACTATTTTGGGAAACTAATGAGGTTCCTCATAGGTTACTTGTGGCCTTTCTCCATTTTATCATATAATATGTGATTTTAGCCAATCATAGCAATTTCCAATCACAAATAATAGAAATTACATTTTATATTGATTTTCAAAGTTTTACTCTCTTTAATTAATTATGAAACAAATCTGACTTATTTTAGGAAATTTAACCGTATAGATCTAATTTAGGGTTTAAGGTCTTCGTACTATCTTTGGAGAGCTACTTCACAGGGGTTACCGAATCCATATTTTATAACACATCTAAGTTTTGCTTCAAACCCCTCGGGCCTTTAGGGGTTAAGTGGGGGTGGCAACGCCACGGGGGACATACGAGTCATATTATAAAAAGAAGAGGATCTCCAACCCTATTTAAGGTCAGCCTAAATGGAGTGTCCATTCAACTTAGAGGTCAGAATACCCATGGCTAGACTACTTCCTCCTCTCTAAGTGAACACTATGCTAGTTCCTAGTAAGCTCAAACCCACACTATTTTACAGATGAGAGCCACAAATTTCAAAGCAATGAGGACAGACAGACAGGGATACCTTGTGTGCAAATCCAGGCTTTCAGAATGCACAATTCCAGGTGTCAAAATCCCCAACATCCAAATTGCCACATCAGCATCCAGTTGGCCACACATGATTGGCGGACTGTGTCATAGCAAAGGAATGCCAGCTTGAGTGGTGGACTCGGGCAGGGAGCCAAGTAACATAACCAAAGGATGGCCACCATGGGAGCTTCATGCATTGTACTTGACCGTAATGTTTCTTTAGGCGGAAATGCCATGCCACCAAGTTTTTATATATTTATGTGCATGGCGGGTAGAGTACGGTCCTACATACAAGCGAATGCATGATTGTCTCCACGTAAGCATGTTGCGCAACTATTTTTGGTGCGCACTTATGTGGTACATGAGGAAAAAGAACACATGTGCCCATTACTTTTTGGCTACCGCGGAGTTTTTTATGGAAAAGTTGGTTTGGTGGTGTAGGACATGTGGAGATGATAAATAAAAGGATTGACAATGTCATGTTGGAATGTGTGTGTCTAGTGAGCATGTAAAAGTTTTACAAGGAGTTTGGTTATTTTATGTTTCTTTTTTTTTTCCCGGGATATGTCTTCCAAAATTACACATTGTTTGTGTAATTTTCTTAAAATTCGGAATAAAAATGGACTCTGAAAGGTTTGCTCTAATTACGAACTCTTGACACAAACAATCATGATTTAGTTGTGTACATGATATATTTGCACAAACTACATTTTCACGTGTGTTGCTAAGAGATATAATGTCATCACAAAAAATAGTTCCCAAAAACTCAATGTCAACATTGAATAAAGAACAACTCAACCAAAATGCAAAATGTATCACAAAATATCAAGGGGTTAATGATACAATAAAAGTGTCATGGCTTCCATAGAAGTCAAGACTTTTAACCAACTTCAAATAGTTTGATATCCCAACCTCTAAACCTCGAATTCCCCCACCAAATGAGAAAAACTCTTTTCTCCATTCTCCATTTCCGAGGCTAGACCTATCACTACATACACACTTTCGTCATGAAATTAAGAGTAAAGTTATTCCTTGGATGTTGCTCCAAGGTTTCAGCTTTGAAAACATTTGTTCCTCGTGACATGGTTTATATGTAACTATATTCTGCTTGGGTTGAGTGCAAGTTTGAGAATATTCTTTGCATAAGGGTGCATGCTCCAAAAACATGATTCATGTGCGGATTTAAGGACTTTTCACTTCTAGGAAGTTGGTCACATTCTCGCATTTCAAATATGTTCTTATTCACTATGGTCCTCAGACCACTGTTTGTAGTGTTGTGCTATTATTTTTCTCAGGATTTTGTGCTTGGGTTTACTGAATATGAGGAGGCATTGGAGCAACTTTGACTCGACTAGAGGAAGTTAATGCAAGCCTTTAATAGAATAACATAAAGCGAGCTAATTGTACAATATTCTCAAAGTTACAATGTAATTGAAATTAGGGCAAAGTTTCTTTTAGTGTACTTACTTGAATGTTCAAAAAGATATACTACTTAAAATTCCACACCATTTGATAATAAAGTGTTGTCCACAAATAACTTTCTTAGGACAAAGTTTATAGGCTTGGTACATGGTCTCCATTACGAGACGAGCTGGGCATAGGGGTGCAGCAAGAGTTGTAGTGGTCATACAAGGCGTGCACCCTAGCGACTTCAGGCTCGTTATCGACATAGAGACCCCTTTTGTAGTGGGGCACTCTGTTCACATTAGGAGCACCGGGAGAAGGTCAAGAGGGAATCATCGGTACCGTTGAGATAGGGGAAGTGAAGAAGGGGAGAAACTTAGTCAAGAGAAGTTCTCCACCGACGCCATGTTACGGTGCTAGCGCAACAGACATCGGCCTACAATAGGCGCTCCAAAAAAAGTTGGCCATCCTTGTAAGCGGCATGGCCTCTTCTCTTCCCCGTCTACAAGGCGCATGTAAGCCCACTATAAGCATTGTCAACAAAATTCAAAGACAAAATTCTACACAATATAGTTTGCTCGATGAAACTTCTCATACATGTACATGTCAACGATAGAAAATATATATGCAACTACATTCATATTGAATTTAAGTTACTCGAATATCATCGCTCACACAAACCTCAAGCTCAATCTATTCTTAAAAAACCACTTCTTCGTATAAATGTACTCAACTCTATATATCCTTTATCATCACATCGAGGGTAGCACACCCTCTATAATATCACGTATTTGGAATGTGACACGTCGACAATGGTGAATTACAAGTTCCACACCAAACTCTTATTTTTGAGATATACTCCAACTTTAAAAAATATGGAATGTCACATAGAGGGGAATCCCTTAGCTAGTAATATGGCGGGAGAATAGGAGATTTTACCCTAAAAAAACCCTAATATCTGCTTTGAAAATATTCAGCAGTGATATTCCACTGTAGTAATGCTGTTAAGATTTATTAAGAAAAAAGAAGCAAAAACCCCTGAATTGCAGGAAAGGCATCGACAGGTGTGCAAAAGTGAGCCGTCATTTCAGTTGTTATAAGAGACCAAGTCTCATCATGCTCGGTTGACAAGCCCAATGCCCCCCCCCCCCCCCCCAATGAGTCATACAAGATTCATTACTTTATTCATTAAGATTCATTATCAAATAGTATTAATAACAGTTTGATAAGGATTTTATATTTTTAGTAGGAGGCTAGTAGCCCTATTTTATTTGAAATTATTCTGAGATTCAAAAAATGAAAGTTTTGAACAAAATAAAAATTAATCACTAGCACGGTTGATGAAAGTTGAAATTTGAATTCCAATTTCTATCTACTAGTATGCCCCACGGCGTTGCCACGGTGGAAAAATAATTTTCAGTATTTTTTGGAGCCATAAAAATACTAGTATACCCGCACGGCATTGCCACGCTCATACAAAGAATTTCCACTATTTTTTGAGGCTATAGAGATTTTTGGAATTCAATACCTCAGGACTTGTAGACCCATTTTGCAATCTGACTGTTTTCCCCAATATCACAAAAAAAATATGCTTCCAACAACACTTTATGCAGCCCAATTCAACTGACGGTCCCCCAGATTATAATGTTGCAAAACAAAACAAACCACTTGATTTTTTCCGGTTTAAACCTGTTGGGATGATACAAAGATCAGCAGAAGGTGCATACTAATCCAAAACTGTAACTCTTTTTTGTTGTACATATACTGTACGGTGGTTCCTAAGAAGCACTCTATTATAGGTAGAGTTGCCGTGGAGCTACCTTCAAACATGTGTTTATAACGCTGAGTTCAAGAGTCATTTGCAATTAGCTACTGTAATTAGCAGTTTAGATTGATTCTCAAATGTTGGATCATAACATTGAACAAATGGAGTCTGAACCGAATTGACTTTAAATGAACCGTTCTAGGAGGAAAAGTGCTTCAGAGAATAGGCACACGAACGGTTAAATCACCGTCTCTCCTGGCACTGCCAGCATGGAACACAGCCCAAATGCTGCATCATGACCTGTAGGAATCCATAATAAGATCATCTATAACAAGAAACATGGTCCTTTCATGTACTAGCGAAGGTTTTATTTGGAGAAGATGATGACGGTATGGCCTACACTTGTGGATCTATGAAGCTCCAGCCAGTCTGTCTGTCCAGAGCTCAATGCCCATCATTGCAACTTCACAGGCCATGTACAAAGCATGGGGCCTGGAATGCGAGACCTGAACATCATCAGCCACACGCTAGAAAATCGATCATATTTCCTGCATCCTCAACTCCCATGCATGCATGGCACTGCACTCTCGAATGTTGGTCAATGTCATAAGTCCATTCTGATCACTTCTTCCAGATACTCTGAGCAAGCTTGAAAGAAACAGGGTACAGTAGCACGCATCCACTTATGCACGTTGAATCGTGCGCAAAAAATAGAAGCAGAGACTTGATTTGATTCGAGATGCATTAACCAGAAGTACTGGGAAGATTGCATGATGGTACCTGGTCAGTCCGGCGAAGGGCTCAAGAGAAACTCGTCTCGCTAGGAGCTTATATTGCATTTTGCAAAGGAAAAGTGAACGGCAATTTCTCTATGTAGAGTACTGTACACGGGTGGACTTTATAAAACCATTCTCCAACCCGGGGGGGAAGATTGAACTGCTACGAAATCTGGTGCCTAAAGGAAGTCTTTCATCGGGTCATCATAGTGCACCTTCTTCATCCTGTATGCTTCCATTTCCTCTTGCGTGACCTGAAGCAATATATTCACACATATGTCATTTATATGCCAAAAGAAAAGAAACTGAGAATTGATTAAACCCTCTGCGTTCTCTGTTAGCTGCAAATAAGAAGACAGATGCTTAACTGAGGCACTTGTCCAATACTACAACGAAAAGTATACCAGTTCACATACTCAACAGCCAGCAGAGTAACTTATGCAAGCAAAAGAAGGGTAGAGGGATGCTTACATCATTGCTGTAAGTTACGTTGTACTTGCGCTTTCTATCGTCTTTCTCTTCTCGTAACCTCTCATCCTCCTGAGATGAAGCCGAGATAATGTCAGTAAAAGTAGCTTGATGCGAATACTTCCACTCTTTAAATTCTTAATAACACAAATGCGAATTGCACACAAATCAATGAAGAGAATGAAAGTCTCACCTTCTTTAGAGCTTCCTTCAGCTTCTTTTTATCAAGCACCAAGTCATCAGGTACCTCCGAACCCCAACTGGCAAGATTCTTCTCCACCTTCTCAACAGGTTTCTCTTGTAGAGCTTCCTTCCGTTCAATGTTGTTGCGCATCAAATCAGCAGAAGCCTCAGCAGCCTCAATACCGGCTTGACCTGTGCAATAACTGTTCTTCGTGAACTGCTTGCAACATTTGTATCCCCATTGATGGTCCTTCCACCACGAACCCCATACAGTTGTATGGTTGTTGATGAACACGTCCTCCTCGTATTTGCTCTTCGGCACAGCTTTCTCCTGTGAGAGAAAGATAGTGTGAGGACTCTAGCCGATAGATTTGATAGTCGTAAGGAAATACTACAGCAAGCTAATACAGATGAGAGCCCCTACGGAGATAGAAATAGAAGCACTAAAGTATGATCAGCCTTAAGGCGACTGACGTAAATGAGCCACTGTCATAGTAACTGACGAGAGCTTCCAGCCACCTCGATCATCCATTGAAGATGTGAGAATTTGAAGCATACCTGTCCCTTGATGATTCGGCCTGCCTGATCATACTCGATTTGTCTTTCACTTTGGCCAAGCAACAATTCCATTGGAGGTCTATCTGCATCCGCTGCATCACCATACTTGTTCATGATGTCTTGCTTCGTTTGTGTCTTCAAAGTGTCCTTCTTGACCTTGAATTCCCTGTAAAGCAGCTCTGCCTGTGAGGGTGCAGCCTGGAGATGAATATCTTGACCCATTTCAAAAGCTTCCCAAGCATGTATGTTGAGCTGCTTGAACTCATTGGATTGCCCAGATATCCTGTTTTGGTTGTCTCCCTGTTTCACATGCAAGAAATTTCTTGAGTGAGACTAGCCAGAAAAGGGAAACAAACAACTACAAAATCCTCACCAGTTAACATAGCACGAATCAGTCATTCAATAACATCAATAGCTACAGAGCTTGCACCATCATAACCTTGATAAAGAGAGGAGACGTTTCATACAGACCATTATTCAAGCCAGATCACAATATAACATCGAAAGAAACCCATTGCAATACCTCATAAAACTTCTCATTCGGATCGCTGTCTGGAAGTGGATCCTCTCGCATAGACCGTGTTTTGGGATCATAGTATGCAGAGTTCACATCTAAATTGAGCAGGTACTTAGCCGTATCTTCTCGAATACGCAGATTACTGCAAAAAATCACAACAGAATACTTAGTCCCGTTGTTCTTCAGAGCAATTGACTGTACATATCACGCAGCATGTCAATGCTATTAACTCGGACATTAACCGATCACTCAGCAGATTGATACGTTTCTAGCACCACAACATGATATGTTTAAGTACATAAGCTAGTTAGATGCAAGTGTGGGTTAGAGCCTGACAAACAGAGTGCTAGTTATGGGAGAACACTTACCGCACAGTTCCAGTGCTACCTCCACCAGTTGTACGCACACGCTTCTCAACTTTAGCAAAGTCCATCTGCTGACTCTCATCGACTTTCGCTTCGTCGACCTCCCCTCCATCTTTATCTTCATCTTCCTCTTCATCATCATCGTCACTGTCCTTGTCTTGATCCTTGTCTTCAGTAACTTTTGAGGTTTTCTTCTGCTCAAGCCGCTTCAGCTGCTCCTCTTTCTGATGCTTGCGTCTAGCCTCATCGCGAGCCTCATATGTGTCAATCACTCGGCTGTAAGTGGATGCATCGTACCCATTCCACCTGTCACGCTTTCCGTCATAGTCCAACTCGAATGTCTCAATCTTCTCATCTGGGGCGATGAACTTGTTCGTGAACTTAGCCCCGATCTTTCGTGGTCGGTCCATGCACAATTTCGAGTCATGCGTCATTGCACCACAGCTGCAGACCATCATCCAATACTCAGTATATGTGTGTGCATATCCGAAAGAAGGAAGAGTAGCAACAAAACACAGGAATATAAGATGATTGAAGATTGAAACTTACTTGGTGCAAGCTCCTTTCCGAAACTTGTCAGCCTGGAAGACCTTCTTACCACGATCGTACCAATCCTTGGTGTAATTCGGATCCGATTTCCAGTTCCTTTGATGTTTCAAACTCTGGAAGACCAAAAAGAGGATCCATATCAGTACCACAGCACTGTAGAAACACTCAGAGTTTCGGATTCGCAAAGACTAGATTTCATGTCTTTTTTAGGTGCGGATATTCAAATTACTATGGGATCGAGAGCGGCAAATCACTTCAACCTGATTGGAAATGAGCTCGTTCGTGCTCTCCAAACCCTAAAAAGGCAAAGGAATTGTACAATCGATACTTACCGGTCGTTCAGCGTTGAGATACCAAGGCGCAGAGGACATATACTGCGGAATATGAGGATTAATCTCCTTTCCATCTTCATCGAGCTCCGCAGGAGCAAGACCGGCTTTTCGAGCTTCCTCCAATTCCAACTGCTTCCTATGATCCTCCCTACTCTTAAAAGCGGCTGCCACACACCAAAAACAAAACCATCCATTACTCCACCGCCTTCCCTTGCAAAAACACAACTCTCTTACTCCTCTCAAAACAAAAGAAAGGTCAAGGCATACCTGACGCCGTCGCCATGGCTGCCGCACGAGCACCTCCCCTCCACCAACACCTGCAAACCGAATAATCAACCTAACAAATCAGCAAACCCTAAGATTGAGCAAATTCTCCAAAAAACAACAATTCAGCAAAATGCTAAAAAAAGCGATACTCTCTTCAACTGAGATTTCAAATTACCACTCCGAGCGGTGTAACCAAGGCGCAACATGATCATACCTGAAAAATCAGCCGCTGCAATTCAGCACGCTCCGGAGAAGTGACCTAATTTTGACATACGTGAGGATTTTGCTGTGTAAATGTGGCGGTGGATGAAGCTCGATCCTCCTGCCGAGACAATCCGATTTGTGATGCAAGGGTTCCACGATTGAGGGTTCGAGGCAACTTCCTTACTCCCGAAGCAACTCCCTTAGCACCACTCTCATTTTCGTCATTCTCTTCCTACCATCAATACACTATATATCGTATATTGAAGTTGGTATATACCATATACTATACCATAAAATTGTGAGGAGTTAGAAAGTAAAAGTCATTTTTTTATTTGAAAAACAAAATTTAAAAAATTGAAATTTTTTTATAAGAAAAAAATTTAAAAATTTAAAATTTTTTTAAATTTTTTTTTTAAAAAAAAATTATCAACAAAATTTGTTGTATACTTTCAAGGAAAATAATTTGGGCATTGTGCCATCAATTGAGGTAGAGTGTTTGAAATTTGAACTATGCTCGCCCCATCCAAGTAAGAGATAGTTTTTAGCTTTCACTTTTAATTTTCAATGTACTCATGGTGTACATATCAACTAGATGGTTTTGGTATATTTCCAATTGGTTCAGATTCTCACATACTTTGCACATGTACAAAAATGTATTTTCTTGACAATGAGCTTGCCAATCTAGGAGCGGTTGTTGAATACATTACTTTAACTCTTAATGTCCTGGGGTTATTTTTAGCCAAAAAATTATTTTATTTAAAAAGTATTTTAGATGAAAATAAAAATAAGGTTTTAAAGATTTCAACTGTACGAACTTGTAATGCACTTCTTGTAGATCATGTAGACCAAAACTTGACCCATGGGACTACATAGATTGCGAGATCATCACATATAAGTGCAGAAGATAGGCTACAAAATACCATCATTTTCACTTTGAGGTAAGAATACTACTAACATAAAATTTGCAATCACAAAACTACCAACTAGAGATTTGTTTATCTTCATCTCAAAATCTGTCTTGTATAAAAAAAATGCATCAAAAAAATATCTTGGCTCAACTGATAGCCTTGTAGTGGTGAAAATTGCCAAAATTTTTGCAAAGGGAAAAATAGTCCAAATCTAAACCCCTTGCACTCAAATTTATGCCTTGTCTTCAAAATATTCTCGATTGGGTTAACCCTTTCATGACCACTCCTGTTTTGGAAGTCGAGGTTTTTTTGAGGTGTCTGGATGTATTTTGGAGTGCATCGAACAAATGAAGGGTCAAAATTAAAATCTGACCGTATAAATGTGTAGTAAACTTTATATGCATGCTAGTGGCCAAACATGGGTCAGATCTACCGTATGAACTAGAGTATCATGATGTTCCAAGTCAAGTGTAGTACATAGCGTATACATGACCTTGAAGCTTTTTACTAGAATTAGAGACGAGAATATCCAGATTTGGGCAAAACACATGTGGTCAATATTATAGAGAGTTTGAAGATCTATCCAACAACACCATGAGCGTTGCATTTCGAGCATTTATGAAACTGAAATTGTGAAAAGAGACCAAGAACCCAGTTCCTTGTATACGGCAGCGTACGAGAAATACATGGGATATCGTAGCAAATATGGTCAGATTGAAAAATCAGACATGGTCACATTCATCAGACGCCGAGCCTTCACGTAGAATTAGTGTGCAAACAACATGTGGTTGATTCCTTTTGGGGAGGATTTCAGGTTGTACAAACGTATACGCTTTGATAGACGGTGTTGGGTTGCCAAAAGAAATCAACTCTTCTTTTGTCGACGGAGCCAGTTGGGTAGTACCCCCATGTTCCCATGTTCCCAAGGGACCCTTAGAATTGGTGTCATGTGTCCTCGACAGTTGTATTTCTTGAATCTTTCTCACTTCTTTTTAGACCAGCTACCGTATCTCATACTCATCACCATGTATAGACAGCTCTACCAGGCGGAGTACGAGTCCAAGTGCATCGTTGTTTTGTGTAGTAGATCCAGCACACACTCCTCTTCCGGCGTTGTTCTCTAACATTTTGCTGTTTCTACACAGATTCTACTCAATCATGGAATAAGCACACTTCATCGACCATATTTGGTTGATTGGTCATGAAAGGGTTAAAGCTTCTACCACTAAAACAAGACTATAATTGGAATCCATCCCAAAATATGAAGTCAAAATCCAAATCTAATGGTGGATGAAGGAGATATAGCTCTTGAGAAATCATCCATTTTTCACTTTTTTCATCGTAGATGCATTATTGCAAAATCAATACTGAAGTTATCTGAATCAAAAAACTTCCAACAAAAATAACCACAATGATAAGAGAATAGTGCGATCACTGCGGTTCCTCCCACACAAGTTGGTGGGATGCATCTAAAATCACACTCATATAAAAAGAATCCATGAAAAACTATTTTTGATTTCACATAATTGGCTTGTAATGGTATAATACGCCAAATGTTTGAAAACTCAAAAAAAATTTGCCTTCACGAAAATGCATGCCGTTTATTCATAATTTATTTCGTAGGCCTGCAATGTCTACTACACAAAGAAGACTTGATTTCTGACTTAGCCCAAGTGGTCCAAAACAGACTCCGGATGACGAAGTTATGGCTCTTTATAGTTTTTGCCCTTCATCCAAAAGATCCTTTTTCAAAACTAGGGACATGCAGGAGTTAAAGAATACATGCACCCTTGGGTGCACAACAATATCAAAATTTTCAAAATGGACTTTTTTTGTGTTACTCAATCTTGGAGATTTTCTAAATCTATGGTGGGTGTTTTGGTCACTCTTTTATGAATTATCCTTTCGACAATGGAAAATTGTTTGAAGCATTATGTGAGAAAGTTTGAATGGATGAAGTGGTCAAGGCTTCGAATCAAATCTTTATGCCAAAGACTAATTTGAAAGAATAAACATAAACATGTAATTATTGTTTCAAGGACAGAGAGAGATGAGTTGGATATGTAAATATCTCACCAAAAGACTTTCGTATGAGGTTTGTTCTCAATGACTAGAAACATAGTGAATTTCCAATATAGATTTGGAGAATATAGAAGATGTGACAAAGTTGACTCTTCGCCAATGTGTTCAATGCTCTTACTACTTAATAGTACTCTTACAATAGATTAAAACACTCGTAATGAGAACTCATATCATTATAACATGAACTATTTCAACTTGAACCAAAATTTAATTTGCATGTAGTCTACAATTCTTTCCTTTTGCATCTAATTAAACAGTCTTAAACGTAATGAGATGTTACTCAACTTGTACCTCATTTATTTCTTATGTGTGAAGCTTGCATATATAAAAACGTCAAACAAAACCATGTGTCACAAAAAACAACTCAAATGATTACATTTGAACACAAATTGTAAAACTCATAGTATATTGAAGAGTCACTACACAAGTAGTTTCTTAATGCAAATAAGAAGAACTATGTCTATTTACAACTTGTTGGAGAACCCCCTACGGTTTCATATATAAGGAAGGTCTGTATGACACATCCGGTTGATCTCCTACAATACGACGATCTTTCAAAATCTCTTCTTTCATAGCCTGAATTGTCGTTGTACCACTCATAACATCATACCGTAAAACACAATTAGCAACCATGATGTAAATCACACTTCCCCATCCCCTAGCTAAATACCACTCTCTCTCTTTTGCTAATCGATTAGGACAGTAAAAGATGTTAATGTCACTTACCCATTCCTCGGTTCTTTTCTTGTAATCACCACGTGGTAGTTGTATGAGTACTTGTCCAAAGGGTAGCCCATCACCTTTCACTTTCAAAACATAGAATCGAATAGGCAAGATGCCATAGTCTTGATAAGTCTTGACATTGAAGAGACTGAGGCTCTCTCCATTAAAACCTCGATTAATCGAAGCATGCATAATTTGCTTCTGCTTCACGGTGACGCTCTGCTGTGTAATTAAAATGGCCGGGATCAACACGTAAACACCACCATTGCACGTCACCATGTCAATCCCAAAGCTCCCATCACGAAGTCCAAAGTCATCAACGAGATAGTGCAAGTCATTCGGGATAAAATCTTGAAGAGCTAAGCGGACGGCAAGCTTCCATGTGCCTGCAACATAGTCCACCTCGAGCACCCTCACTCCACCCTTGCTCAACATCTCTCGAACATCGTCTCCTCCTGCTGTGGGTAATTTGTTACCATTCACTTCTAGATCTGCATAGAAGATCTTCCCTCCCGGCACAATTGCATAAGGAATATTCAAATGGTCTCTGATGAACTGAGTGCCAAAAACATCCTGCGGCAGCGGCACCGCAAACTCCGACGAACTCCAGCAGTTGGTGGTGGACTTGTAAACAAGTGCGCGGTCTCTGCAGAGTACCACAACTGTGTATGCTCTAGCATACTCATCTTCCACAATGTGCACTCTGGCACCGACATAGTCCCACCTAGATGTCTTCGCATTAGCAGGCTGAGGGAGCAATCTATACTCTTTTGTGAGGGGATTGCTCACGAGTAGCGGAATCCAGTTACTAGGCTCGTCGTGACTAACGTAAAACCTGTGATTCCAGGAGTTCCCCTGTTTGAGAACGAAGAGTAGTAGTGATCCTGAGCTGCTCATGAGGCAGCGGAAGCTGCCCAAGTCATCGCTGAAGTGGATTCTTCCGGAAGGGAGATGCTCCAGAGAAGGAAGCGTGTGAGTCTGGCCTGTGGGATGATGAGTGCCGGACCAAAGCCACGAGCTCCTAGCTCGTTTCCGTTTGCTCGATCCTTCCGGTGTCGGTGGCGGCTGAACCTTAACCTTGGCAAAGTGAACGGGGAAGAACCAGTCCCTGGAGTCGTCATTCTCCCGACGAGCTCGTGTTGTGAAGACGCTGTTGCTGGGTACTAAAGCTCTGAACTGCCTGCAGACGGGCGTCAGTTGCAGAAGCTCACGGACGAAGAAGTTGCGACTGAAGTATGCGAAGAGTGCATCCGTGACTCCTATCATCAGGATGTTGCTGGGGAGCGGCTCCTCATCTGAACATCACACACGGATCATCCGCTCAGAATCCACACGGAGTTTGTTATCTTCTTGTTGCAATCCCTTGTGTTGTCGTGACAAGTTCGGAGGTGATTACTGAAAAGCGGATTCACGGATGTCAATGAAGTGGATACATGAGGTGTGAAAGTACCTGCGGCGGTCGAGTCATCGTCTTCGTCCGACTCCGAAAGATCATACTCTTCTGATTCACTTGCGACGAGGATGGTCTCATCAAGAACACGCTCCTCTGATTGACTTGCCATGGTGTTCAGGAACAATGCTGAAAAAGCACAAACAATCCTTAGTCTAGTCCTAAACTTAAATCAAAATGGAATTACAAAAACAAGGGTCATGCTGAAAAGCACAAGCAACCATTAGTATTGTCCTTAATTTATATGGAAATGGAAATACAAAAACAAGGGTCACTCATGGTGAAAGCACAAACAACCATTAGTCTTGTCATTAACTTATATCAAGATGAAACCACAAAAACAAGGGTCATGCTGAAAAGCACAAATAACCATTAGTCTTGTCGTCAACTCAAATCGAAGTGGAACCACAAAAGCAAGGGTTTTGTGAGATGTGCTTAGAAGGAAATGGCTACGTGCGCGTAGATCTGCTTTGTCAATGGTCACGTTTGTGATTCACCTTACGGCACAAGCGGTTGATAGCTACTTACCCTAAGAATGGATCTGAAAAAGAAATGAATAGATCAAGCGACCGTGGAAAGTGTTCGTAATTGTTCATATCTAAGCGCATTCACAAAAACCTTGAGTCACCATATAAATCTGTCGTAAAAAGAACTAGCTAGAGTCCAACAACAAAACGTAACTCGAGCTAATGAATCTCTACAAGATATAGAACGTCTCACGCACGGTACAAGTTTAAAAGCTCACCTCTAAGTTGATCACGCCGAAGAATTGAGTCGAAAAGCCGGTGAGGATGGTAGGGAAAGTTGCGGCCATGTGCTGCGGTAGTGCAAGAAGTAAGGTAAAAAATCAAGCAATGATGATAAGAAAGTACAGTGTGTCGCAATATGCATTCTCTCAGAGACCTTAGAAAATCGATATCTCAATAGAGAAGGTTATGGAAAAGAGAGCAACCTCAAGATTCAAGTAGAAGGTGGAAGAAAGACCTTTGAGACTCAAAGTTTTGGACCAAGAATCGGGCACTTTGGGCAAGCGTGAGGACCAATAAAAAGCCATGTGAGTCGAACATGAAGTAATAAAAGTTTAGCAAGGGTCACATCATTATTTGAGAACTTTTGAGGAAGTGCGCAAGAGCCCACACTCTCATAAAAAATTGACTTATTTTACTTCGAAGAGGCAAACTTCAATTATTTTACTTTGAAGAGGCAAACTTCAATTATTTTACTTCGAAGAGGCAAACTTGCACAAACAATTTTTCAATTGCATTAAAAATTACCATTATACAATATATGGTTGTATACACAATGACCTATACCATTACTTTATTTGGCAATAAAAATTGTTAAAGGAAGGAGAAGCGACTGTTCAAATCAAACATTGTCCTACGCGTTGGAGAATTAAGAGTTAAGGAAGTCAAAGCTCTTAATTGCACTACGAAGGTCTTTTGGACAATTTCTCTATAATGTATATTTTGTCATATGGGCATATCATCAAGAGTGGTTTGAAGAGGCATATATTACTCTGACTCCAATATATGTTTGGTGTTCTTGTTTATTCTTGGAGGTTTTAAATGCACCCTTTACTAATATTTTATGAATTATTTATTAACGTCAACCATCACAAATAGGAAGCCACCCTTTTGGTGCCGTATATAAAGTATTTTAAATAACAATATCATATTACTTCTTAGATCATATTTTTTGTTCCACAATACTCATGAGATCCTTCTTAGGAGGAAAGGAATTATTGGCAACACAAATTTCAAAAAATGTACATTGAAGTGTAAAACAATGGGCTTTGAGAAGAAGTTGTACACCACAAGGCGGCTTCTGACCATTGGATTAATACTCTCTTAAACTCATTGGTATTTTATTGTCAAAGGAGGAGAATCTTGTATATATTGTCTGTTTCATATAAACAATATAATTTAGTCTCAATGTGAAATGTACCTTACATTTGTGGGATAACCTTAATCTCTTGTAACATTGTGCTTCTACCTAATATCAACATTTTACATCTTTCATACATTATAATTATACTATAAATGGTGTAGGAACATAGGAGAAATATGGATCTTACCGATTTACTATACCCAATTCCATAAGTGAGTGAAGTGAAGCAGTAGGACTAGATTTATAGATCCTACCAGAAATTAAACCATAAACCTCATCAAGACGTCAACGATGACCACTATCCTCCTAAACTTTGAAACTTCCAAGATGTACCAATATCATGCACTGAAGCTTGCAGCAAGGGTATTCACCATTTCTTAAAAATGGAGGAATTACCTCAAAACTTTCAAACATACGCAAGTAGACATGTTCGGTATCAGTACGAATAGCCTGCATCATTGTAACACAACAAAATTCCATACTCACCGAGACACAATAGAACAAATGAGATGGCAATATTAAGCTAGAGAGATGAGGGCGTGTACCAAAAGCTGAGATTTAAACGATTTGAACCCGTCAATTTTTAGATGCGCGTAACAGAGTAGCTTCACAAGCATCAACAAGTTCCATGACCTGTCAAACTGCACTTCGAACTAAGTTTCTAGGCCCGAAGATTGGCACCAGACTCTATCGTTGAATCTATAATGGGTGTTCTTCACAGTATAAAGTAGATAAATGTCAATGTATTCATTCCCTAGGAGAACTCTAAGCCTACAGTATTTGTAAAGGGAACTACGTCAGTGACCCAATTGTATTAGTACACCAGAACGTAAAATATCAGAAACTCCTGACGGGAGAGAGAGAAGACCAACTATCAGTCTATCTCGAGCAGTTTCACCTTGGTAAAACATTTAGACCTTGCAGATTCGAGGTATAGAATGCTTGCTATAAGGCTGCTGCAGTGCATACAGTCAACAAGCACAACCACCAGCTGATTGGGCTTGTGATGGTGTATTGTTCGTTGTAGTCTTCAAATTTATGTCAACGTAGTCATCCTGCTTCGTTTGACTGGCAGCATCCATTCCTGGCAGTGCTCCAGCAATTTTTCGGAAGAGTCCCTGTTCATGTGAAAGACAAATAAGATTACCATATCTTCGATCGGGGGGTACCTCTTCATTTGAATAAACAAGGTTATTCAGAGCACGTTGATATTGACAAAGATCACCTCCTTAACAACCATACTCAACCAGCAACTGGTTTACCACCACATTCTTGAGCAAGTAGGAAGAAATACTTGATCTAATCAATAGAGTGACTCGCATGACAGGTATCTGGAAATGCACATAATCTTTAAAACGATTGCACTTACCTTGATATTAAAGCCCGCTTTCGCACTGGTCTCGATCATGAGCGCACCAAATTCTTTAGTTTTTGATTCTCCTTCTTCAACTGAGACTTGTCTGCAATTTCGAAGTTTCAAATTCATGTTAAGATAAAAAAATTCGCTGAAGCTAACATACTACTTATATATATGCAGACAGTACAAAAGAAATAAGAAGGTGGTGCACAGCAAGACTTGGTACCTCTTATCAACAAGGTCTGTCTTGTTACCAACAAGCACTATGACAACATCCTTTCCTCGCTCAGTGCGAACCTCATCTACCCAGCGAGCGGTGTTCAGAAACGACTGCCTGTCTGTAGCAGAAACATAAGTGAGAATCAGTAACAAACTCGATCTTTCTCACAGAAGCAAATACCAGGGCTAACAGTACTCAAAATGAAAGCATATAATAAACAAGGCCAATGGAACTTACTTGAGACATCATACACTATTACTGCAACAGACGAATCCCGAATATAGCTAGGTATGAGGCTTCGAAAGCGTTCTTGCCCTGCTGTATCCCTGGACATCCACCATGATGAGCCTTAGCATACCTCCGATGAGACCAAAACAAACAGATTTTCGATACTCATGCGACTTAGGATCAATCGTTGAAAACAATTGAAAGTATCAACATACCACAGCTGAAGTCGAACTGTACGGTCCTCAAGGTACATCGTCTTTGAAAGGAAATCGATCCCAATGGTTGGCTGAACAGCAAAAAATTATGGATATCAGAAACATGCATTCAGCTTTACACGCCTACAAGATCAGTACGTTCACAAGTGGGGGTTTCGCATGAACAGCGATCGATGGAAGAATACCCCTGATTACTCTACGGATGCACCTGACATCATGATTACCAGTTACGCTACAGCATTATGTAGAACACACATTACTGCAACTTACTGCAATGATTGATTATAGAGAACATCTCCTACTCAGGTTCGCCAGAGCATTTACATGAATGCTGAAAAAGAATGATATACCCGCATGCAATCTCTTACGGGGAACAGAATGCCTTCCGAGCTATTTCATCTAAGTTTCGCTATTTCATTGCAAATGTAAACCTCTCTTTAAGAAATTATCCACTAGAAAATTTGGCTGATTATCAAGAGATTGGGCATTTAACTAGAGGAGAGGTATTAATTTTACCGATGACATTACAAACGCAACATACCACGGATTTGGTCATTTTCGCAAATTGCGCAGGAGAAGCCTAAAGATCATTGACGTCATCGCTCTCCAGATAATTTAATTGCGTTTCCTCAACGTTTCAGGTAACGCTAATTGGAAATAACCTAACGATGGAATCTCTTACTCTTAAACCTCAAGCGCCAAATTATAAAACGTCCAAGAATTACACCTAACGCAAAAGAAAGAACTCATACCTGATAGTTTTGATCAAACTTGTCGTACATAAACCGCGTGATGATGCTCGTCTTCCCTACGCTCTGATCGCCAAGAAAGACCAATTTGTACTTCGAAAGCGGAGAAATGCTCATCGATCCCATCGTACCCGATTCAATTGAAAAAAGCCTCTGTTCGTCAATAAAAACACTTCGATCTCTCTATCTCAAAACTTTACGATCGATCGCGTTCTTCTTCGACGTAAATAGAAACCTCACCAGAATTGCGTGAGCACCAAGCAAAGCGCAATTGAGCGTGTTCCAGCGAGAAAAGAAACTGTCTACACTGCCAGGGTGGACGATCTTGGTGGTGCAAGAAGTCTTGGGTTGGGGGGAAGACGGAGAGACGGAGGACTCGTTCTGGGGCTGTGGTGCACCGAATTGAGGACGGAAAAGGGCGTTGGAACGAAGATAACAAGGCGAGTGAGATGAAATGGGGCAGATCGAGGGGGCAATGTCGGGGAAAGTGATGCAGACGGCAAGTAGCGAGTCAGGACTCGGGACCACGGCAAGAGCGATTGAGTGTCTGCCGGACGGAGCTTCATGGCAAGACCCGGCCCCCCTGCCAACCGGGGTTCTTCTTCGAGTGCTGTCTCGCAGCTGTCAGCTGACGTGGCCACCGACGCTGACCTGTTCCCGTGTTTGCCTAGCTGGATTGGTCCACCCCTGCTGACCTGGTCATGGAGTACCAGCTGACTCGTCTTCGGCCTTGACATTTTGGAGAGGGCTAAAATATTAGTACTGCAATTATGAAGTTAAGTTAATTTTGCAAGAAATTTTGTGTATGGGGAAAGTAAGAAGGAGGATCGTCTAATTAGTTTCATCATTTTTGAACTCTTCTACAATTTTTTATGATGTTTTGAGGGTATTTCCATGATTTGACACCTAAAGTTTACAAAGAGTACATGGTACTATTTACTTGCAAGACTGTTATGAGCACTCTATGAACAAGCTTAGAGCTTCATTGATGGTAGTGCTCTAGTTAGAGCACTCTCTCCTATGAGGTAGGATAATTGAAAACCACATAAGTACAAAAACAGTATACAAGAGGCATTTAAAGAAGAGATACACTATAGCTTCAAATTTCAAATTTCAATCTCTAAAACCAATTTGCCTTTGAAATTGTCAAAGTGTGGTACGTCTGCCTTGTTTTTCTGGTAGTAATGGCATAAAGGAGACACTTTGTAGTGACTTTGTTCCTGGTCATGCAAGAGTGTGTACTTATCCTTTAAACGCCCATGGGGTCTAAAACGGGCAACCCAAAATTGGATCACATCATCTTTTGAACTTGGGCATTATGAGTGAACCAATCAATGATGAGCTTGCAACCTCCTACAAGGTTATGTACAACCCCAACCTACCTACCACAATCCTTTCAAAGTACAAGATCATTCATACAAATTGTGATTTGAATTGTGAAATTTCACTTTTTGAATGCATCAGAAGAAGGTGACCAGTTTGACATCAAAATATAAGTGAAATGTTGAGTACAGTGAGAGCTACAGGGAAGATTCTGTTGGAATCATGCCCCTCGGGCTTGCTTGGGCATTTAAGGGTTAAATTATGGTCTCAAAGAATTCTAAAGGAATTATTGGATTTGTCACTTTTCCTTAAAATTTCACTAATCTAGTAGGCTTTGGTATTAGGGCACAGCCAAGGTATGGGTATCACTTTTTGTCAAGACTAATTAGGTGATTTTTGGTTGAAACATCCAAAGTTCATCATTTTTTACTATCTTATCAATTATAAAGAGTACAAAATCATTTTAAAATATTATATATGTAATTGGGATCAAGATGCACATTCCTAAGAAAAAAAAATATTCAAATTTTTTATTTTTGGATCATTGAACCCTCCACAGTAAACTGCATATTGGTGGGATTTGCAGGCATCATGGTGCAAAAATTATTAATTGTTTACTTGTCAAACTAACTATTTTATATAATGCACAAGTACATGTAAGTCATATCCAAAAATGGTATCAAAATGTGATCATTTGATGTGTCAAATGATTGTTTCTTAGGATGTTGTGTAATTAGGACACAACTTACTTTTTCAACTAAAATACCTAATAAAAAATCTTAATATTCTTCAATGCGAATGAAACTTTTTTTTTTGGTAGGCTATAAGTGCTGTAAATTGAAACCACATTTGGTGTTCTCATACTCAACTTGTTTTAAAAGATGGACATGTTTGACACACTTACATGATTGAGCTGAAATTGTACTGGGGACAACTTTTTTGGACACCCTTAGCTTAATTGTGCCCAGACATTACTTATTAACACCTAAACTTCTTTAGTTTCGAAAAAGGATAATTTGGATGAAGGGCAGAAACTTTGAAGAGCCATAACTTCTCCATCCACACTCTATTTTAAACAAAATCACTTGGCTTGAGTCACAAATCAAGTCTAGTTTGTGTGATAAAAAATTCCGAGAAAGTGAACCTAAACATCCAATGTTTTTTTTAACCTTTTTAGACTTCCAACCATAAGATCTTGTACCTAAACCTATTTGATTTAAAAATTGACCATTGGAGGTTTATCATTTTCAAGACCATAACATCCAAAGTTTGTACAGGATATTGGGCTTGGCTTGAAAAGCATCGTCCTTATGGTGCAAAGGGGAACTTAAAGACTGTTATCCTCAAAAAATACTGATCATATTGTTTTCCATGTTGAATATGCTTATCTAAAATTTTAAAGACTCATTACTATATTTTGATCTTCAAGCAAATAATCTTCTAGAAGAAGGTATAAAACAACAATTTGGAATAACATGCATTACGCTTATTTTATTCAATTTAGGACAATAATACACAATGAATAGGTACCTTTTATGAGTATGTGGAAGTCATTAAATCTTTTTCACTTGTGCCATTTGAGAATCTGTACTGGGATTTTAACCCTTGAGCGCCCACAGTGTCGTTTTTCGACATTCTGGATGTAAGGCTCCGTCTTTGGTGTACAACCCCGCTTTCATCCCATCGATTTTTCATCTGCTGGTTTTTTGCCCAACCCCTTGGAGGGTTTACTTTACTCCCTCCTTGGGTAAATAGTAAAAACCTTGATCCTCAAATTGTGAGAGTGGGCCAAAGAGATTTTGCATGAAAGTTTTAGTGGTGTGATCTTCACCCTTTTTTGCATGGATCTTGAAATCCATAGCTCCAAATGGCATGCAACTTGGCGGTCATACTAATTGCCATGCTCCAAAGAAGATCCTAAGGTTGGATTTTTCATTTTCATCTTTTATTTGTTTTTATGCAATTTTGAAAATCAGCGTTATTACCAACTTTAAGGAGCTTACCCCCCCCCCCCTTGGGCGTTTAGGGGTTAATGAGAACATGTCAAAAACCAAAAATTAAAATTAGAGAATTAAATAAATGAATAAATATATAATAATTTCATTTCTTGTTTATTATAATTTATATCATTCGTCTTATTACTATTTTGTTTCTTCCTTCCTAGGCATTAAATACAAAATTTGTCCCAAAGAGATCTAAAATTGGAATTTGATATTGCAAATTTTGCACAAGGGATAATAATGCCCCGTATAAATTTTAAGGCAAAGATATCAATTTTAACCCCTTCACTAAGACTGCTAGGAATAGCAAAAAGCGAATTGAAATTTTTTTTTTTTTTTTTTTGATAACACACGAATTGCTTTCTGCAACTCGCGGCAAAGCTGACAAATTGCTTCGAGGCAATCCATCGCCGGGGTTTCCATCCGGAAGAGTTGAGATTTTACGGCGACCGGAGTCGAACCGCCAACCTCTAGGTCCCCAGGCTAACACCCAAAGGTACCGCTCACCATCATCTGGTAGTTTATAAAGGTCATTCCGGACCTAGCGAATTGAAATTTGGCTGTAGAATTATCGAATTGTTTAATGACATTGAAATTTTACTTAAAATTTATCATTGTTTTATTCTTTCTCTGAGCAATTCTATTGCTATGAACCAAATGTTTTTCCAGTCGATAACACATTGAATGAGTTCTAAATAAAAAATTCAACATCATCACATTTTAAATTCAAACTAACAACCTTTGAATTGATTTTTTATTGGGTAGGCTTGTCATATGTACCTATAGAATATACTAGACTCAATAAAATTTGACACGGTACTAGACATGACTCCGTAGAGCTTTTTACCCGGAGCCGCAGAGGTACACAATAGTTCAAAGTTAAATTCTCCATGTACGAGCATTAAAGACTTTAAGAAGTCACTATTGGGCACCATCTTAGCCTACAAGTCCAATTTAAAAACAAAATTGACCATTCCACTAAATCCAATCCTCCACTTACTTTTCAATTGCACAAAAATAGTCACATTTCCAAGTCCATTACAAATTTCCTAAACTAAAATTCGCCTTATTGTTGAGCAGTCCCACCTTACAGGATGCTCGTGCCATTAACTGTGTCCACTTGGAAAGTACTGGACTGCCCAAGTCAGACTAGCTTTTACTTGACGACCATGTGGCATTCTCCTTCTCCCCAGTTTACAAATCTCTCTTCCCGTCGACGCGAACTGCCATTTCACACGACACGAGGATTCGGCCTTTTCCGAAAGTGCACTTCCTCTGCCACCCAATTGCCACATTGCCCACTCCTCCATGGCACACATTCAAATCGTTGCCTCGATCTTTCAAATCGTTGTGTATATAGATCGCACACCAGATCCATCAACATTCAAGACATTTCCACAATTCTCATTGAGTCCTCCTATCCCACATTCTCCATTTTCAATCTTTCAGACCCAGCTCAGTGAGCACTTTGATTTGTCAACAACCCAGATTTCACAATGGCCGCCATGATGATGTCCACTTCTGCCATGCTCGGAGGGCTGCAAGCTCTGCCCATCAACACCAGGTTCAGCAGGGCTGGAGTTCCCAGCAGCGCTCAACCCCGGTTGGTGACTTCGTTGGCGGGGCGAGTGCGCTGCGAGGCTGGTCAGGGCCAGGGGCCTCTGGCGGACGCCAAGGCCGCAGTTGACAAGGCCACTTTGAAGACTATCAGCAAGGATGAGATTCTGCGCAACCAGGAGACCAACGAGTCCGAGAAGAAGTCCGTGATGGGCACTGAGCCCACGTCGGGAGCGCCATGGCCGCGTCCCGAGGTGGAACGCCGCCCAGAGACGGGCAGCAAGTCGTTCTTCAGCGTGTTCGCATTCGATGGCGCGGCGCCCGAGACCATCAACTGCCGGCTGGCGATGTTGGGGTTCGCGTGGGCCGTGGTGGTGGAGCGCATGACGGGACAGACGGTGTTCGAGCAAGTGACGAATGCGGGGCAACCAGGATTGTTCTACTTTCTGGGGGCAGTGCAGCTGTTCACGTACGCATCGCTGGTGCCGATCATGAGCGGCGAGTCGAGCGACGCCCGCAGCTTCGGCCCGTTCACCGGAAAGGCAGAGCGATGGAATGGTCGTATTGCCATGCTGGGCTTCTTCGGGCTGGTGGTGACGGAGGCGTTCACCCACTCGGCCATCTTCGGCATGTAAGCGCAGCAAACGAGGAAAGACAGAACTGGTATCCTAAATTTGTAAATAGTTTGAAGTACATAGAGGAGATTCAGTAAATTTGCGACAGTCGCTTGAGTAAACAAGCTCAACAGTTTTGAGGGATATCAATCAACGCTCGAAACAGAGAATGTACATTGCGAACGCTGACACCAATTTGTGCTCAGTTTGTATCCTCTTGCATACAATTATAAATTTTAGTAGAATTTTTTTCCAAACAATACCCTGTGCGCAAGTCGACATGCTATACATATGCCGTACTCTTTGATCAACGAAATCGTTTATCTTCTCCATCAACAGTTGCACTGGGAGTCTCTTGTTCATGTGCCGGATTGACGAATCTTTAGAAAGATCTACATTATTGATTAAAGTCTGTCGCAATGCATGAGTATGACCTCACGTTTCAGTCGCTTGTCGTATGGTGTATCAATTGCACACAGAAAAAGAACACTTTCATAGCGCCCCCGCATGTCAAGGTCTGACCACTAGTATTCGCCTCCTTCGGACAACTGATGCATTCTTGTACCAATCATATCATCAGTTCGAATGCTGAGTAGCAGCCGCCAATCGACAAAACCCACTGGACCCGGTGTGCTTAAAAGCGTCACTCTTTCCAGTACTCTCGACTTGATAAGAAACATTAGGTTTAAACATCAGTGGAATAAATCTTTTAGTAAATCAGAGCATTCAGTCACCGATACTGACATAGCACAATAATTAGGGTAGTAAGAAAAATTACTGTAGAGAAAGAAAAGTCATCTTCTGCAATTGATGAAACCGAGAATGCTTATCAGAAGTTTGCGGAGTAAGTGCGGGGTACTTCACGGCACTATTCGAGTTTTAACTGGTGCATTTGCTGGATATGGTAAGATTTGACTGGCGCCGTGCATATCGTGGTGTTGAAACGCTTGACTGATTTTGTATTGAGAGTGGAAGAACATATATACATAGTGTTGAGGGAGGTGGAGCGGTGCAACCATGATTGAAATGAGTGTGTGCCGCTCCACACCAAGGTGGCTCATAATGAGCAGTTATGAAAGGTAAGTACTAAGTACTATCTAATTAATGAAAGGCTATTATGTGGTCTTGAGCGTCTTTCTTCAACACCCTCCCTCGCTCGAGACCACGTACAACTTTGAGAGCGTCTTTCTTCAACACCCTCGGTCGCTCCAGACCATATACAAGTTTAGCTTGAGTAAGATATAACGCCAGCAGCAGCTCGATTCGCAATAAACTTCCCATAGTGTAACGGCTTGGTAAGGAAGTCAGCCTCCTGCTGAGCTGTAGGGATGTAAACTACTTCTAACTCACCATTGTGTTGAGTTTCTCGAATAAAGTGAGATTGTATCCCTATATGTTTCGTTCTACTATGTAAAACTGGATTTTGAACGAGACGAATACAAGACTGGTTGTCACTTCTAAGTGTAGTTGGATAATCGATCTTTACACCAAGGTCACTAAGTAGTCTTCGGAAATATAAGATGTCCTTGGCTGCATCTGAGAGAACACGATACTCTGCTTCAGTCGAAGAAAGAGATACTGTTGGCTGGAGTTTTGTGGACCAAAATATACTTGCATTGCCAAGCTTGTGGATAATTCCCGAGGTTGAGCGCCGAGTATCAGTATCTCGTCCCCAATCAGCATCTGCAAATGAGTGGAAAACACTAGAGTTCTCCAAAGGCAAAAACAAGCCAAACGACATGGTTCCCTTGAGATACCTCAATATCTTCTTTGCCGCTTGAAAATGTGCCTCTTCTGGATTCTCCATGTATCGAGCTACATTGCTCACAGCATAACACAAGTCCGGTCGCGTGTTTGTAAGATAGATCAAACTTCCCACAAGAGATCTATAAGGAGCTGGATCAATTCTTGTTGTGTTCATACTTCGTTGCAGCTGGAGGGACGGATCCATTGGGAGCCTACATGAGTTACAGTCCTGCATATCAAATTTCTTCAAAAGCTTCCGAATATACTCGGTCTGAGTTAAGAGGATCCCATTTGCATATCGTGTAATCTCCGCGCCGAGATAAAGTTTTGCATCTCCTAAGTCACTCATCTCAAACTCCTTCTTAAGCGCTGTCATGAGCTGAGCAATGCGGTCTTGATCATCCCCCGTGAGAAGTAAATCATCAACATAAAGTAGAATAATGATCCTTTTGTTGTCACGCATTCCATAATATAAATTGGGATCGTTGGTACTCCGCACTAAACCTTGTGACAACAACCATGCATCTATACGTGCATACCATGCTCGAGGTGCTTGCTTCAATCCATATAAGGCACGTCTAACTTTGCATACCTTTGACAAATCTCCCGCATGAGGAAATCCCTCCGGAATTTCCATGATGACTTCTTCTTCAAGTTTTCCGTTGAGAAATGCCGTAACAACGTCCATCTGATTAAGTGTCCACCCCTCCTTTGCTGCTAAGGCCAAAACTGTCCTTATAGTCGACCAACGAACTACGGGTGCAAAGATATCTTGATAGTCTGTTCCTTCTTGTTGTTGAAATCCTCTTGCCACCACTCGAGCTTTTAGTTTGGTTGCTGAACTGTTTGATTTCACCTTAACCCCTAACTTTCCTTGAAGCCCGAAATGGGTTTTTGCAATTCCGGGCAGCCTAGTTGAAGGGGTTAGAAGTAATATTTTTGACTAAGAATTTTATTGGGTCCTCCTTATACTCCAAAGTGTATGTTGTAAAATTTGCAAAGTCAAATTCCAATTTTTGAGTCTTCTAGGACGATCCTTGGGTTGCGAGCCGAGATGGGGCAGCTCAAAAAAGTAACATTTTTGAATTTTATTTTTTGAAACATGATCATTACTAAATCACTACTCAAATTTCAACGTGATTCAAGTCAAAAAGTTTACCGATTTTACAAGGGCAGCCTCCAAAAAAATTTAAAACCAATCTTCGCAATACCCAAAAAAACTCTACCTCTAAGCACTTGTGGGGGTTTTAACCGATTTTTTTTTTCTTTTCTTAAAACTTCCAACCGTAAGATCTTGTACCTAAGAATGTGCCTGATTACGCTTCAAAAAATTGACCGTTGGATGTTTACCATTTGAGAGATCGTAACATCCAAAGTTTGTCACCCAAGTTTTTTTGGGTATTGCGAAGATTGGTTTTAAATTTTTTTGGAGGCTGCCCTAGTAAAATCGGTAAACTTTTTGACTTGAGTCACTTTGAAATTTGAGTAGTGATTTAGTAATGATCATGTTTCAAAAAATAAAATTCAAAAATGTTACTTTTTTGAGCTGCCCCATCTCGGCTCGCAACCCAAGGATCGTCCTAGAAGACTCAAAAATTGGAATTTGACTTTGCAAATTTTACCACATACACTTTGCAGTATAAGGAGGACCCAATAAAATTCTTAGGCAAAAATATTACTTCTAACCCCTTCATCTAGGCTGCCCGGAATTGCAAAAGCCCATTTCGGGCTTCAAGGAAAGTTAGGGGTTAAATATCCACTTTGCTGTAATAGCTTTTTTATCCTTGGGCCGATTCACAACCTCCCAAGTCTCATTTCGTAGAATAGAATCTACTTCTCTATCAATGGCAACTTTCCACCCCTGATGTGAAATGGCTTCTAAAAAGTTCGATGGTTCTTCTATGGCCTCAGTTGTGAGTGTCCAGTAATCAGCAAGACGAGAAGATGGTTGTGTCGCGGCCCTAATTACTCCCAACTCTTTTTCTTCAAGTAAGCGTTACTTGGTAGCGGAATCACGACTTACTTTGTTGGTAGCAACCGGCCACAACTTAGCTAACACTGCACATGCCAAACACACACAATGTTAGCACTCTTTCTAGTCAAGGTGTCCAACCCACCTCGACTCCCCAACTCATTACCCGAACCCGTAAACCGAACTCCCACAAAACACATGGGCATGCCACTTGGTGGCACGGGCGGCCTTCCACACATGTCCAAGCTCCCAAGGGTGGCACTACTCACCCCCGAGCTAACCGCCCTTGCATATTGTCCAACTCCCCACTAGTCCCCTTCCATTCATGTCTACACTCTCCATTCGGGACATTACCGAAACCGCACTACTTTTCACGGGGACTAGTTTGGAGCGGGACACTTTTCCAACCCAATGTTTCGGGATGCACACCACAAGCATCCCATAGTGCCCAAGTGCGGGAGTGAGGCTCCATCCCAAGCCTCACCCCCTTAGAGCCACCCCGGCTCTCCTCGGCACCATGTGGAAGTGAGGAGGGAGACCACTCCTCCTCATAGTACTCTCTGAGTCTTCGGTAGGCCCCCTCTTGTGTTGAGGGGCCTTCCGTGGCACACTTTTATTTTGAAGACCACCCGTTTTTGCCTTAGCCTCAAAAACGGGTCGTATCTTCTTCTCGGGCTAACTTGTAGCTCAGTTATCCAAATGGGACGTGTGAGCCCATTTTCGACATCTACTCTTTGAGTAGATGTCGATAGACTCCTCACTTGTCCCAATCGGAGCTTCTATGTGGAAGCTATGCTCCCTTGAACATTCGGGAGTCCCGGGAGGCAGCAGTCCCGGAGTCCTGAAGTCCCGATGCTTTGAGAGCCATATCTCCCAAAGCATTGCTTTGCTCCTCACGAGCCTTAGCATTTTGGAAAGCTCTTGTCCAGAGCTTTCCAAAGACATGCAACATGCCGCCATCCAAGAAGGACGACATTTCGAGTCCCGAAAGGTAACACTCCCGAGTCCCGGAGTGTCCCGAACGCGCTCCAACTTTGGAGAGCCATATCTCATGACTCACAACTCCAAATCGCGCGTTCTTTGGACCTATGGGTGCGTGCTTGAACAAGGTTTCCAACCATGTAAAGCACACCACCAAGTTCGTCCCGAGCACGACGCCATTGCGTGCTGTTTGCTCGGGACTCCCCTTAGTCACTTCACCTTGTCTCTTGCCAAGCCCGGGACGTCACTCCCGGGGTCCTCTTGGCTCACCACGGTGTTCGGGCATCCTTTTGAAAGGGATGTGACACTCACCCCCACCAAACAGCGTCGATGCCCTCATCGACAATCTCTCTTGTCGGGAGTACCAAGTTCTTGAGGTAGCCTCCTCCTTGGCACTTGCATTGCGTTCCTCCAGGTAGCTAGCCCCGCAATGCTCTAAGCATCCTTCCACTTAGAAAATGGCTAAGTCCTCAAAGGTGGCATTAGATAGGTCTAAGGTCCTTGGCACCCTAGAGTTTGCCTTCAAAGGACCTATAAAATCTAGACCTATCTACTTTGAGACTTACTTGGAATGCCCCCAATGGCCCCAAGTTAGGCTCAACTAGCCTATTATACTCACATGACTTAGGAATAAATTCAAGGCTAACCAATACTTTCTTGGTCGCAACACCAAGCCCTCTTTTAAGACTTAGGCTCTCAAGTGGTAAACTTTGCTCGCCTAGGGATAATGCTAAGTCCCGCCCGACCTAGCCTTTGCTTCACCCTACCGGACATGGATGGCCAACCCATGCGTTGACAATGGTCAACCCGCAAAGGGCACTTTTATGAGCCCGTGCCACTATCTTGCTCCCGCCCGAGCAAGTCCTAAGCTTGAGAGTCATGGGGATTCACCCACTCACAACTCCTGCCAAGGTCCCCTGTTTTGCAAAGATTCCAAGTATTGGCTTCGCGTATCCTTCAACCTCTTCCAACCAACCTAGCAATCCAACATGAGACTAGGACACATCTCACATTCAACATGCAATCACGGAAACTTGCCATTCAATTTGCAACTTTATTGTCAACCAAGTATTACAACATGTGCAATTTGCACCAAATACTAGACAAAACTTAGGCCAAGTCTATACAAGTGTGGTGATTCACCCCCACTTCAAAGGTTGATGTCCTCATCAATGCTTTCTGGTGTCTTGGATCTCCGTTGGCTTTCATACCTTTCCACCATCTCCTTTGCATTTGCCATGTACTTGGCCTCAACCCATGTTGCTTCCTTCTCATGGTACCCCCGCCACTTCACCAAGTATTCTTTGCCCTTCTTCTTGGTGTTCCGGCATTTCAAAATGCCTTCTACCTCGAACTCTAGGTGATCACCAACTAGTTCGGGTGGAGGCCGCAACACTTGCTTGCGCGTCCGGCCTCACCTTATCTTCGTGATATGGCTTGAGCAATGACACATGGAAGGTGGGGTGAACCTTGATCTCCGGTGGTAAGTCCAACTTATAAACATCCTCAAACAACCGTTTTGCAATGACAAATGGACCCGCATACTTTGCCATGAATTTGGGAGTCAAGCCATCCGGTAAGGTGAAGTTCTTCACATTCAACCACACCTTTTGGCCCTCCTCATACTCCTCATGGCGCCGCCCTTTGTTAACTTGTTTCACATACCTCTTTTGTGCCTTGTCTAAGTACCACTTGGTCTTCTCAAGTAATTGCTCTCTCTTGGCCACCAAGTCTTGAAAGAACTTGGCTTGTTCCAACTCCGATTGCAATCCTTCCAAAGCTAGGTCGGCGGGGCATAAGTGGCTCAACTCCATAAGCCACCTTGAACGGCGATTGCCCCGTGAGGTGAATGCCTTGATGCATTGTAGCTAAACTCCGCCAAACCCAAGTACTCACTCCAATCACTTTGGTCTCGCACTCACATAGTTGCGAAGGTATTGATTCAAGACCCCATTCACCTGCTCCGTTTGCCCATCGGTTTGAGGGTGAAAAGCCATACTAAATGTCAACTTTGTCTTCATCCTCCTAAACAAGTGCCTCCAAAATGCACTTGAAACTTGGGGTCTCTATCGGATACAATCACCTTTGGCAATCCATGGTGCCGCCACCAAACGTTGAAAAAGAGCACCGCGTTTCAAAGGCGGTCGCCGTCCCTTTTGTTGGCTCCATCCTCGCCAACTTACTAAACCTATCAACCACCACAAAGATGGCGTCACTCCTCGTGACTCCGGAAGGCTTGTAATGAAATCCATAGAGACACACTCCCATGGACCATTCGGGATAGGCAAAGGCCTTAACAAACCCACTTGCTTTCGGTATGACGCCCGGTTGGCTTGACAAGTAATACAAGTTTTCACATAATGGGCAATGTCTTCCTTCATCCCGGGCCAATAGAACCTCTTTGAAACCGAGCATATGGTGGATTTCTCCCCCCTATGCCCGGCCAAGGGTTGTCATGCTCCTCCTTGAGCACACTCAACCTCAACTTGCCCTTTGGAACATACACCCTATTTTGCTTGAACTTGATTATACCTTGGTGAAGCCGGATACCTTTGGGCTTCTTGCCACACCTAAGTTCATCTAAGAACTTTTGAGCCTCGGGGTCTTTCATATATGCCTCCCTTATCCGCTTTGCCAAATCACCTTCTCCCGCATACATCACTCTCAAGACTTGCGTGGTGCTTGACCTATGTTCATCCTTCCGGCTTAGTGCGTCCGGCACCACGTTCTCCCGGCCCGGCTTGTGGATCAACTCCACATTCATAAGCACTAAGGTATCATACCACCTCAATTGCTTTGGTGTGACTTTGGCTTGTGTCTCAAAGTACTTCAATGAAACATTATCGGTGAATACCTTGGTCTTGTGGAGACCAAGGTAATGTTGCCATGTCTTCAAACAATACACTACGGCAAACATCTCCTTTTCATGCGTTGGCCAATTGATTTGAGTGCCATCCGGTTCTTGCTCTCAAATGCAATTGGCCTTCCTTCTTGCATGAGCTCTCACGGCAAAGTCACTTGCATCGGTATGCACCTCAAAAGGCTTCTCAAACTCCGGGAACTTCAATACCGGCGGGGAGGAGAGTTTCTCCTTGAGTTCTTGAAAGGCTTGCTCACATGACTTGGTCCACTCCAAGGTCAAGTTCTTCTTAAGCAAATCGGACATGGGCTTAGCAATCTTGGAGAAGTTCTTTATGAACCTCCTATAATAATTAGCCAACCCAAAAATGACCTCACTCCTTTTTGTGAAGTAGGTCGGCTCCACTTCTTGATTGCTTCTACCTTCTTGTCGTCCGGTTTGACACCTTGCCCCGTCATAATGTGTCCCAAGAACTCAATCTCTTGCAAGCCAAACTCACTTTTCTCCCCATTTGCATACAATTTATTGTCCCTAAGTTTTTGAAGCACAATTGCAAGGTGTTGTGCATGCTCTTCCTCGGTTTTGGAGAACACCAATATGTCATCAATGTAAACAATGACAAACACATCCATCTCTTGATGGAACACCGTATTCATAAGGGTTGTGAACGTTGATGGGGCGTTGCACAACCCAAAAGGCATCACCAAAAACTCATAAGACCCATATCTAGTCCTACAAGCGGTTTTCTCCACATCCTCGGCCGCAATCAAGATTTGGTAATATCCCGACTTCAAGTCGATCCGGCTAAAATACTTGGCCCCCGCCAACCGGTCAAAGAGATCGTCAATTCGAGGCAAAGGGTAGTTGTTTTTGATAGTGATCTTATTGAGCGCCCGGTAATCCACGCACATGCGTAGTTTCCCCTCCTTTCTTGTCCACAAACAAGACCGGTGCTCCATAAGGTGACTTGCTTTGGCGGATATATCCCTTTGCCAAAAGCTCATTGAGTTGTTTCTTCAACTCTACCAACTCCCTTTGGTTCATCCGGTAAGGTGCCTTGGATGGCGGTGCCGCTCCCGGCACCAACTCGATCTTGTGATCAACCTCTCTTCGTGGCGGTAACTCATCCGCAACTCCTCCGTGAGAACATCACCAAAGCCTTGGATGACCTCCCGAATACACTTGGGAGGTGTTGAGTTAGAAGTGGGCTTATTCTCTTCAACTCCCAAATCGGTCCTTAGCATTATCAAGAACCGGGTTTCTCTAACTCCTCTAAGGTCACCAAGTTGATCCTACTCCCCAACATGTTGGGTGCCTTGGTGAACTCCAACTCAATCTCCTTGCCTTCGGGGTTGGCAACCACACTCAATGGCCGCCTCCTTATATCCACCCCATAGGTGTCAAAGAAAGTATTACCCAAGATGAGATCAATCCCATCCATCTCACAAACCGTGAAGTTTTCCACAAATGTGAAGTTTTGACACTTCACTTCTACTCCCGTAGCTACAAGGCATGTTTGGTGAGGCTTGCCTTTTGCAAACCTCACTTGGATGGGCTTGCTTGCCTTGCTCAAATGCAAGCCCATCCTCTTCGCAGCCTTCCGGACTTATGAACGAGTGGGTTGCCCCTCGTATCCAACAAAAGCAATTGTCACTTTTATCAACAACTCCTTTTAGGAACAACAAGCCACCACCTAACTTGGAGCAACTTGCTCTTGCAATGAAACCCCTTCCAATAGGTGACTTGTAACAAGGATTCTCCTATTTTCCAAACTCACCTTTGGTTTGGAGCAATCCTTTGCCATGTGGCCCTTTTCTCCACAATTGTAACAAGTTATGTGACTTGTCTCCTTCTTGGACTTGTCCCCACTTTTGGTTTTGTCCTTGGCAAACTTGTCCTTCCCATCCTTGGAAGGCCCACCTCACCGCTTTTATGCTTCGCCAACCATGTTTCTTGTGTTGGCGCTTTGATCGCGACTTGCCTTGCTCCCCCGTGGAAGTCCCTTCTTTAGAAGTCTTCCGGTGACCTTCATCATCACCAATTCTTTCTCGCCAACTTGAGCAACTCGGCACAAGTTTCGCGCGACTTTGCATCCTAAATAATGCCCGCTCCGCCCAACCTTGAGTCCATTGAAGAAAATGACCTTTTTGGCCAATTCATCTAACTTCGGGAGCACATTTAAATGTGCATTGAAATCCCTCACATAGGCATGAAGGGTGCCCGTTTGCTTCAATCGCACAAGGGCCATGCCATCCCGAATGTCTTGGTACTCCGGGGTAAGCGCTCACTTAGGATCTCCTTGAAACCGGTCCAAGTTAAGTTGCTCACTACTCCCGCATTTTCATCCCGGAAACGAGTCCACCACAAAAGAGCATGCTCTTTCAAGAAGGTCACGGCAATGGTGATCTTGTCCTCTTCACGAGCTCTTTGGGCCTCAAAGTAGAGCTCAAGTTCCACAATGAAGTCCTTGACCTTGTTTGCCTTGCCCAATCCCGTGAAGGAAGAGGGCAAGTTAGTCTTGCACAACTTGCGGGAAGAAGGGCTTGATGCCTTTTCCCTTGAGCTCCTTGATCTCTTTTTGCATGACTTGAAGAGTTTTGACAAGCTCATTAAACATTTCATCTCGTGCCTTCCGCTTGTAGCCTCGTTTTTCCGGAAACGGGACTTGAAGGAACTTCTTCCTCATCATGGTGAGTGTCCTCCTCACCACTAGCAACTTCCCTTGGGTCCCCTTGCTCCTCTTGAATTTCCTCCCGCTCTTCCGAGACATCTTGAGAAAACTCCTCATTAGGGGCATCCCCGGCCTCAAGGGCTTGACTACGTGTGTTCGGGCCACGTCGCGAGCTTCCGCCCCTCGTGCCATCCTACTCTTGATTGGATCCCGTAACGTAGCCGCTTCGATACCAAGTGTCGCGGCCCTAATTACTCCCAACTCTTTTTCTTCAAGTAAGCGTTACTTGGTAGCGGAATCACGACTTACTTTGTTGGTAGCAACCGCCACAACTTAGCTAACACCGCACATGCCAAACACACACAATGTTAGCACTCTTTCTAGTCAAGGTGTCCAACCCACTCACTCCCCAACTCATTACCCGAACCCGTAAACCGAACTCCCACAAAACACATGGGCATGCCACTTGGTGGCACGGGGCGGCCTTCCACACATGTCCAAGCTCCCAAGGGTGGCACTACTCACCCCCGAGCTAACCGCCCGCATATTGTCCAACTCCCCACTAGTCCCCTTCCATTCATGTCTACACTCTCCATTCGGGACATTACCGAAACCGCACTACTTTTCACGGGACTAGTTTGGAGCGGGACACTTTTCCAACCCAATGTTTCGGGATGCACACCACAAGCATCCCATAGCGCCCAAGGTGCGGGAGTGAGGCTCCATCCCAAGCCTCACCCCTTAGAGCCACCCCCCGCTCTCCTCGGCACCATGTGGAAGTGAGGAGGAGACCACTCCTCCTCATAGTACTCTCTGAGTCTTCGGTAGGCCCCCCCCTCTTGTGTTGAGGGGCCTTCCGTGGCACACTTTTATTTTGGAAGACCACCCGTTTTTGCCTTAGCCTCAAAAACGGGTCGTATCTTCTTCTCGGGCTAACTTGTAGCTCAGTTATCCAAATGGGACGTGTGAGCCCATTTTCGACATCTACTCTTTGAGTAGATGTCGATAGACTCCTCACTTGTCCCAATCGGAGCTTCTATGTGGAAGCTATGCTCCCTTGAACATTCGGGAGTCCCGGGAGGCAGCAGTCCCGGAGTCCCGAAGTCCCGATGCTTTGGAGAGCCATATCTCCCAAAGCATTGCTTTGCTCCTCACGAGCCTTAGCATTTTGGAAAGCTCTTGTCCAGAGCTTTCCAAAGACATGCAACATGCCGCCATCCAAGAAGGACGACATTTCGAGTCCCGAAAGGTAACACTCCCGAGTCCCGGAGTGTCCCGGAACGCGCTCCAACTTTGGAGAGCCATATCTCATGACTCACAACTCCAAATCGCGCGTTCTTTGGACCTATGGGTGCGTGCTTGAACAAGGTTTCCAACCATGTAAAGCACACCACCAAGTTCGTCCCGAGCACGACGCCATTGCGTGCTGTTTGCTCGGGACTCCCCTTAGTCACTTCACCTTGTCTCTTGCCAAGCCCGGGACGTCACTCCCGGGGTCCTCTTGGCTCACCACGGTGTTCGGGCATCCTTTTGAAAGGGATGTGACAGGTTGTCTCAATCTACTTGGATAGCGACTGTGAGGTACTTTACCTATAGTGTTTCCTGGGCTTGGTGGAAGGGGTCTTATTTCTGAACTACTTGGCAAGTTAGTTGTGCTTTGTGGAGAATCTATTGATTCTAAGCTATCAAGCCTTTCAGAATTATCAATACTACCGGTATTTTGGAAGTGGTTTAGTCTTGATGAGCTTGATGACAAAGGAGTGGTTAGGTGCCTATTTTCTCTCTGATGATCTTGGTTGGGTGTTTAAGGAATTTCATCTCTCTCTCTCACTTGAGTATGAGGTCTACTATTTTCTTCAATCCTCTCTAAAAGGTCTCGCGTCAAAAGAGTGGTTGCTGGAGTTTCTACGGGTTTCACATAAAAGTTTTCATCATCAAAAGTAGAAGCATGTAAGTGATTGTAACCTACAAGGCTCTCGTTAAATACTACATCTCTCGTCACAATAATTTTTCTATGAGCAGGGTCGTACATTCTAAAGGCTTTGGTCTCATCATCATATCCAACAAATAGGCAACGCTTTGTTTTACTATCAAGCTTTTTGCGGTTGCTATCCGGAATATGCACGTACCCAATTGATCCAAAAATCTTGAAGTTGGAGTAATCAAGAATCTTACTTGAATATTTTGACTCAGGTGGAACTCCTGAATTTGCACGCGTGGGACTGTAGTTTATGAGGAAGTTTGCCATGTGCACAGCCTCGCTCCAGAGAAAGTAAGGTAGCTTGCAGTCATGTGCCATGCTCCTTGCTCGCTCCATCAATGTTCGATTCCGTCGTTCCGACACTCCATTTTGTTGGGGAGTGTTGGCTTGCGTAAGTTCTCGCTTGATGCCATTCTTGGAGCAAAAATCCACAAACTCTTGTGATAAATACTCTCCACCTCTATCGGACCGTAAGACATTGATAGTGTTTCCTGTTTCCGCAAGCAATTTCGCCTTAAATGCCTTGAATCGATCAAAAGTTTGGCTTTTGTTCTTCAAGAAATAAACCCAACTCTTTCGACTAAAGTCATCAGTAAAAACTAATACATATCGCGAGCCTCCAAGTGATGCATGTTGCATCGGTCCAATCAAATCACTATGCACTCGTTCACCAGGCTTTGTGGATCGAGTTGTTGACTGCTTTGGAAAACGCTCACGAGTTTGTCGCCCAGCCATACAACACTCGCATGATCTGTGTTTGATGTCGATCTCTGGTAACCCCTTCGTGTGCGTTGATTTTGTTAAGAAACTCAAATTTGAGTATCCAAGATGGCCAAGTCTTCTGTGCCACTTCAAGGCTTCATCTTCTATTTCGGCTGAATAGGCATGCAAAGGGCAAGAAAGCGCATACAAACCATTTAAGGCATTACGATGTCCCATGGCTACTACTTGATCACCATCTAATACCCAGCATGCGGTGGAAGAAAACACTACAATGAGTCATGTATCTGTTATCGACCCTACAGACAAGAGATTTTTCTTGAGAGATGGGACATAGCGAACATTGTCAAGCTTTATTTCTCCAGAACTAGTGCGCAAGGTGGACGTGCCTGTGCCTATCACCGCATGAGATTCACCACCTCCAGTTCTAACGTTGCCATGATAGGCTGATGTATTGGGGTGAGCATCTAATCTTTCTACATCTGCAGCTACATGGGCACTTGCACCGCTATCAAAATACCATGGACTATCATCTGTAGGATAGTAATGAGGATCATAGTAAGAAGCACTCTCAAACATTTCCGCAGAGTATGCATAGTCATTACCTCCGTTTGATGTAGTGGGTACTGGTGCTCTACAGTCTCGTGCTATGTGACCTATCTTTCCACAGCGATAACAAGTTATATTTTGTCGTAGTGCAAAGCTATCAAAACCTAGTCGAATAGCTCCTCGAACTATACCTCCTCGAAGTACACCTCCTCGAACTGCACCTCCTCGAACTGCAGCTCCAACATTTGGTGGAGGCATATTATATTGTGGTCGAAAATGTCCATGCCCATGGTAGAAACCTCCTCGAGCCCCATACCCTCTTTGAGACCAGCGCCCTCGGCCTCGTCCTCGTCCATTAAAGGTCACTGCAAGCGCTTCCTCCTCTCCATGCAAATGTGTGCGATGCTCTCGTCTGTATTGCTGCGCAAGAAGGTTCGCGCAAAGCTTTTCAAACGTCATTTTATTATCAACATAGGTGAGAGTTTGTACCATACTATCATACGAGCGAGGTAAACCGCTCAACACCACCTGATTCATACTGCTGTCAGACACTTTCTTTCCCATACTACTCAAGCGATTTCGAAGCTCTCGTGCTTTTCTTGCAAATTCTTCTACAGATCCTCCCTCCTGCATCTTCAATGTGTTGAGTTGATTGATAAGGGTTCTCTTCAACGTGTTGTCACCCGAATGAAACTGATCCCGAAGGGTCTTCCAAACATCAGCGGGGTCTGTATGGTCAGCCACCATGCTAATAAGCTCATCAGAGATTGAATTGAACAATACTCTACACGCCATTGCTTTTCTCTCATCAAGAGACTCTACTGAGTCATATACTTTTCCACCAATCGTTACTGGGTACGCTTGTGGACTTTGTTTGGTTTCAGTAATCAACCAATGGCCATCAGCACGAAGATTAGTTTGAGTCTTTATACTCCATACAAAGTAATTGGACAATCCCTTGAGCCTATCGCTCTCCCTCATGCTTCCAGACTCTGTCATCTTTCTCTCCTATTGAGACCTTGTAGCAAATACTAAGATACACCCTTGGGAGCAGTGCTACACCAAGTGATCCGATCAATGTAATCTCTACTCAGAACATTGCTACTCAAAACACAAAACACCGCTAAACACAAAACACAAAACACCGCTCTGATACCATGTTGAAACGCTTGACTGATTTTGTATTGAGAGTGGAAGAACATATATACATAGTGTTGAGGGAGGTGGAGCCGTGCAACCAAGATTGAAATGAGTGTGTGCCGCTCCACACCAAGGTGGCTCATAATGAGCAGTTATGAAAGGTAAGTACTAAGTACTATCTAATTAATGAAAGGCTATTATGTGGTCTTGAGCGTCTTTCTTCAACACCCTCCCTCGCTCGAGACCACGTACAACTTTGAGAGCGTCTTTCTTCAACACGTGGTTGAAGGAATTCGAAGCTCAGTCGGAGCGTGTGTCCGCAACGAAGTGTGCCCTGGCCTGTTTGCCGGATTGCTGGAACGTACCCGTATGAGTTTTCTCGGGGTAAGAAAGCCCCCCTAGTTTTTTATTTATTGGTTTAAAATTGGAAGGAATGTGGTATTGAATAACGGGTCGTAGGTACCATTTTTGAATTCAGAATCGCCAAAATGGCGGTGGTGTACCTGAAATCGAAAATGCAAGGATTTCGAAGAAAAATCCCATTGGCTGCTGGACCTCCACTCCACTTGGAAAGCACGAGATCGTAGACAGCTCGTCATGAAACACATTTTCGTTGACGACCATGTGGCATTCTCGTTCCCCCTCACTTACAAACCTCTCTACCCGTCGACGTAAACTACTCTTTCACACGCCACGGGGATCTACTTTTTTCCAAAAGTACACCTCCTCTGCTACCCAATTGCCACATTGACCACTCCTCCATGGCACCCACCGCATCATTCTCTCAAATCGTTGAGTATATATACGCCTGCTCCGCACGAACATTAACATTCAAGTCGTTCATACAACTCCTATTGAGAATTTGTAACCCACATTCCCTATTTTCAATCTTTCAGCCCATCTTAGTGAGCGATTTTATTTGTCGACAGAACAGAACTCACAATGGCGGCCATGATGATGTCCACTTCTGCCATGCTCGGGGGGCTGCAAGCTCTGCCCATCAACACCAGATTCAGCAGGGCTGGAGTTCCCAGCAGCGCACAACCCCGGTTGGCGACTTCGTTGGCGGGGCGAGTGCGCTGCGAGGCTGGTCAAGGGCAGGGGCCTCTGGCGGATGCCAAGGCCGCTGTTGACAAGGCGACCTTGAAGACTATCAGCAAGGATGAGATTCTGCGCAACCAGGAGACCAACGAGTCCGAGAAGAAGTCCGTGATGGGCACGGAGCCCACATCGGGAGCGCCATGGCCGCGTCCCGAGGTGGAGCGTCGACCCGAGACGGGCAGCAAGTCGTTCTTCAGCGTGTTCGCGTTCGACGGCGCGGCGCCCGAGACCATCAACTGCCGGCTGGCGATGTTGGGGTTCGCGTGGGCCGTGGTGGTCGAGCTCATGACGGGGCAAACGGTGTTCGAGCAAGTGACGAATGCGGGGCAACCAGGATTGTTCTACTTTCTGGGGGCAGTGCAGCTGTTCACGTACGCATCGCTGGTGCCGATCATGAGCGGCGAGTCGAGCGATGCCCGCAGCTTCGGCCCCTTTACAGGCAAGGCTGAGCGATGGAACGGGCGGCTCGCCATGCTGGGCTTCTTGGGGCTGGTGGTGACGGAGGCCTTCACACACGCGCCCGTCTTCGGATTCCACATGTAAATCACGCACACAGTAGTCGAGAAAAGAAAGAGCATTGATTGTATCATAATCTGCCAATTTTGATATATATAGAGGATCAGTTCCAGCAGATTTGAGACAGCCGCTACAGTATGGAGGAACAGTTTTGTGAAATTTAGCCATCACGTTTGAATTAGACATTGTACATTCCTCGCTGAAACCAATTTGTGCTCAGCTCACGATCAAAAATCGGATATTACTTTTTTCATCCATATTATGCTTGTACACCAGCGTACCTCACACTTTGATCGATGTAAGCGTGTGTTCTACATCGAAAGTTATAATAGGAGAGTCTTGCTCAAGTAGATTGGATCAGAATTAAATGAACTAAATCCCTGATTAAATTCTGTTGAAAACTATTACGATGACCTCCTGTTCCAGTCGCTTATTGAAAGCTACATAAATTGCATGAAGAACAAACACATTCAAAATCGCACTCTCAATTAACTTACGATGGTTTACCAGCTTTCAGTATTTGCCAACGTTGAACTTTTCATATTTAATGTTCCAGGCAAGTGATGCATCTTCATATGAAACATATTACAATCGCCCAGTCCAGTACGGGTGCTGGTATCAAAAAGCAGACACTCGATAAACCCGGTGTGCGTGGAAGTGATATGTTCTCCACAAATCTCAAATTGATGAGCAAAATTAGGTCCGATTAGCGTGAAATATTCTACTTAGTTGGTAGATCAGAGCTTTTAGTTACCGAATTTGACGTAGCACAAATAATTTGTGCAGGAAGGAAATAAACTTTGAGTTTACTGAAAAGATGTCCGCTGATCCTCAGAAGTTTGAGTGAAAGGGGTAGGTAGTTTGTCTGTTCAAGGAATTTGCATGGGAGCTCCTCTCTCTTCCCACATCGCACTGACATACTTACTCTTGCAAAGCCCTGCGCAGCTGGTCAGTCTAGATTCACGTCAGTAAGGGTGGTGATGTACGCGTGAATATTGTTTCACAAGTTCAGTCTTATTGGTGATTGGTTTTGCGATATGGGGAGTGGTAAACACATGATAAACAAAGGGCAAGGACTCCTCCGTCTCCTGTTCAAGCAAACCCCCGAAAGTAAGTGTCCTCACTTATGTGCAAGGACTCCTCCGTCTCCTGTTCAATCTCCTGTTCAAGCAAACCCCCGAGAGGTCTCGCGAAGGTCGGAGGTGCACATATGCCTTCACACTTGCCTCATGTGCGCACTCTAAGTGTGGGCTATTTCATGGCAACTGTCGGTATGCATGGGACTGTTCAGATTGGCAAGATATGTCGAGAAGTGAATGGAGCTGAGGGCCGTGATGATCACATGTCATGGTTGAAGGAATTCAAAGCTCAGTCAGGGCGTGTGTTCGCCACGAGTATGACCTGTTTGCCTTTCAAAAAGTGAATAATCATGTATTATTACATGCACTATTACCTGCCTTGTTCTGCACCTGTCGCACTCGGAATCAGTGAATCATGATATACCAGATGGTATGTGCGAGATCAATTCTGTGAGAACAAGTGCTTGTCAAACTCTCTTCCATCCCTTTGCATGTTCGGTCGCAAGCACTTGTTGAATTCACGAACGATGAGGCGCACTTCATTGTGAGAAATGGGGCCACGTACTGCACTTTAACTTTGTGACTGGCCATCAATCGTGCCATTTCTTCAATTCACCAGGCCGATGAATCACTAACTTCACGCCAACTGGTGGGCCAGAAAGCACTTGGATCTTACTGGTTGTTAGAGAGGCGGGGCCTCGTGGACACGCTCTTCGCCCTCCTTCGCCAAAAAGCGCTTTACACGTTTCGATGAAAGTCACACCTCTTCTTCTTGACGTGGCTTTACTGCAGTCTGCGCCACTCGGTGCCTGTCGGTATATATACACCCTCGGTCCTCATCTTACACAGATCATTCACTGAGTTCATTCAACATTCTTTGCACACATCGTTCCTTGTGTCTTCAAGAGTTTAAGGATCGGAGCAGATCTTCGTTTGTTAGTACTACATTGTTCTTTTTCCAGTTCGAAATGGCGGCCATGATGATGTCCACTTCTGCCATGCTCGGGGGACTGCAAGCTCTGCCCATCAACACCAGGTTCAGCAGGGCTGGAGTTCCCAGCAGCGCTCAACCCCGGTTGGCGACTTCGTTGGCGGGGCGAGTGCGATGCGACGCTGGTCAGGGCCAGGGGCCGTTGGCGGACGCCAAGGCCGTAGTTGACAAAGCCACCTTGAAACCTATCAGCAAGGATGAGATTCTGCGCAACCAGGAGACCAACGAGTCTGAGAAGAAGTCCGTGATGGGCACTGAGCCCACGTCGGGAGCCCCGTGGCCACGCCCCGAGGTGGAGCGTCGTCCGGAGACGGGCAGCAAGTCGTTCTTCAGTGTGTTCGCGTTCGATGGCGCGGCGCCCGAGACCATCAACTGCCGGCTGGCGATGTTGGGGTTCGCGTGGGCCGTGGTGGTGGAGCTCATGACGGGGCAAACGGTGATCGAGCAAGTGACGAATGCGGGACAACCAGGATTGTTCTACTTTCTGGGGGCAGTGCAGCTGTTCACGTACGCATCGCTGGTGCCGATCATGAGCGGCGAGTCGAGCGATGCCCGCAGCTTCGGCCCGTTCACCGGAAAGGCAGAGAGATGGAACGGTCGGCTTGCAATGATCGGGTTCTTTGGGCTGGTGGTAACCGAGGCCTTCACACACGCGCCCGTGTTCGGATTCCACATGTAAATCACGCCGGCTTCCAGAGGCGACTCGTCGACAATTTTGTGGCAGACCGATGTAAATACATGCAATTTTGCAGCTATGGTGTAGCGAGATTGTGATTGCTAGCACTAGTCATTGTACAGGAATATTCTTGGGTGTATCACGTAATACGAGCAAGTTTTTTTTGTCAAAGCATGAGTTCGGTCGCTTTCGTTGTATGCCTTGCATCAGTTGTGTGCAACCCAGTTTTCTGCTTGACGAGTTTTGTAAATTGGTCATGAGAGATAAAAAAAACTTCTGGGATAATATTTCTTTTGAATGCAGCATGTAATGTGATCTGTCCAATCTTCTTGTACATCAAGTATACTATAATATTTCAACTCTCGGCTTCTCTTTATGTTACAATCCAATTGACCTGCTACAGTTCTCACGCAGTTTAAACCCAATTAAAGTGTAGGGTAATCATCACAACGAGGGTGATATGAAAATAAATCACCATCACAACGAGGGTGATATGAAAATAAATCTCCCTCGTAAACTTTTGCAACAAATCAACCAAGAATTCGGAATTGAATGAATGAAGGGAAATCGCACGTAACAGGGAATTACGAGTCGTAACGCATCTGCATTAATACGGGGAGATTTCCGAGCATGTGTTTACGGTATACCACTGGTAATTCACAGTTATGGCAATAGTAAGTCTATCTCAAGCTGTTAGCCTGTTACTCGGGAAAATCCTCTAAATGTGAACCACCATTCCTCAATTTTGTTAAAGTGGCTGTTTGGAATCTGGTGGTACAATCATGAAGCAAAAGTGACTAATGGTAGAAATTATGGTAGAAACATCTGCGTTGGTATGTAAAGAGTATTAGGGGCGCTTCACACTATGGCCGTCCAAGTCGAGAGGCCGTGGAATTCAGAGTCCAAACTTTGTTGAGAGTCCAAAGGGATTTACTGAAAATAACCAATAAAATATTGTAATTGAATTTTTATTATTAAAATCTAACGGACTCTCGACCATGTTTGGGTCTTGCAAAATGCAGGACCCAAACAAACAAACGTCGAGAGGCTGTCGCCTTGGTCAAAAAGTGGTGCCACTTAGGCCATTTGGAGAGTGACGGCCGGTGGACTTTGGCTTCTAGTGTGAAGGCTCGAGAGGCCGAAAACTAGGGTTTCGTGCAATTTCATTGGCTGAAATCGACGGCCTCTCGACCTTCGACCATAGTGTAAAGTGCCCCTTAGAGCATCTCCACCCCTACTCGCCTAGTGTCTGACACACGCAATAAGTGGATGAGAAATGCTAAGGGCCCTTCAAAAATGTCTTGTGACTCTCTATTATGGCGCGTCAAGAAATGGCCCTCCAAATCTAAGTTTAGTTGACTAAATCTGACATTCTACTTGCTATTGGTGCATTGACTATTGTACATGCACTTTTGGTGCTTGAGGAGCCTTTAAGGGTGGGGGAGTGTGATTTCAAGGGCTCTTCAAATATAGATGAGCTTTTTTAGCGAGTCACCTTTAGCGAGTATGGGTGGAGATGCTCTTAGACAGTTCTTTTGTTTTGTGTTGAGGTCGGTTTGATCTTTGAATTAAGATAGTGCATCAGACCTTCCATGGCTCAAGGCGCTCAACCACTCACTCAGTGAAGGCAATCATAGAATGTAGCCAATTCAACAACATGTAAGTAAAATCCTCCAAATCTCTTGTTGAACATCTTTACATTCAACCTCTTTTGAGTTTTGAACAAGGTTACATGCAGATAATTAAGATTTGTACCGTATGAATTATACCTATTCTTTCAGTGTTCTTTGCCCATGCACATAAATTTCTCACACGAATAAATTTACTCTAAATTTTCCATTTGCGTCATTAATGAGTACCTTACCTTATACTGAATACTTGAATGTTGTTCCTATTGCGTGATATGTATAACAATTTAGTGAGTAACTTTCTCTTGCAAGTGGTTTATCCACCTCATTGCCTCCGACCTCGTTGCCTCATTCTCACTCGTTGACGCCCTGCAAAAAGACCTTTCAGATCATCGAATTACACCTTCTCACTCTAAAGCAAAAAGGAGAAATGAAGGAATCGAATTACACCTTCTCACTCCAAAGCAAAAAGGAGAAATGAAGGAATATTACCTTCTTGCAATGCCAAGAATACCACTGATATCAAAATCAGGGTTTATTGATAGTAACACCTCGTTAATTTCTCGAGCAACCTAGAGATAACCATGACAACGACTTGCATCATATAACCTTTGTTGAAGTAAAATACTTGCATTGTCAATGAAGATAGAATCTTACAAAAACTTACCAATTGAACCCTTTCTTCCTTATCAGATAAACAATAAAGAACAATTCCAAGAATGTCGGCATAGTATGGCTCAAGTTTATCTCCTGCATACTTTACCAGTTCATTGATCTGCACTCTTGACAACTGATTGTTAACATTATACCACATAAACTCTATAATTTTTTTGGACTTTCCCTCATGAATGTTCCAATGCATAAAGTGTAATGATATCAAGCAAGAATGCTATATGTAGACATACATGACAACATTCTTACTAATTGTATTGGAGAATTGCCCAACTTGCCCAATTTAATGATGGTCAAAAACTCAAAATAAAATTATATGACAATAAATATTATGCATGTTGACACCAACCAAATATCACCTATTGAATATTAGCTATATTCAATAGTGCTGAAAATAATAGAGCTCAATAACAATTGCATTTATGAACATTTTGAGATGAAAATGTCCATTTCAAAACATGCTCTAAAATACAATTCTCGTGTTAGTGTGTTAAGTCCACAACACGCACATAAATCTTTCAATAAGCTTCTTAACTTCATAAAGAACCCAGCAAAATCCATACACAATCTATTGTTCACAGGATGCACTTACAAATGGGTGCTCATTAGTTGAATTTAGTTTTTCACCTTATTTACTATTAGAACTAATAAAAGGATTTCTCGATAAATTTATCTCATGCTTGGAATTCGCCAACCAACAACAACTGAAGATACACTCACTGACTATAATTTCTTTTTAACCCACTTCTCAACAAAAATAACTAAGGAAGAATTGTAATCCAGGGTAAAATTAGTGCCTTCCAATGTTTCACAACATTTTTCAAATATGGTAGAGTGATCTTAAATGGAGTAGGCCCTATAATCATCACTCCAAAGGTACACAATAGTTTCCCAATCAACAATACCATGCTCCCATTTTAGGGCATCATTTTAGAAACACCTACAAGTTCATCTTTAAAAAATCTATAATCAATTGCACAAGAGTCCAAAATTGATGATTCCACTTGCTCTATCTTTCCACTTACTTTCCCATGCACTAAAATTACTGATATTGTTAACTTTGCTAAAGATTTCCCATGCTGAAAATTAAGCCATTATAGATGAAGAGAACGCACCCAAGTAATCGAAGTAAGGCGAGTGAAAACATCGGAAGATCGCGCACTGCTTATCAGTATCTCTGCCATTCTATTGAAATCCACCGACTGGTCATCAATGAATCATTCTCATCAAATAAGCAAAAACCTTCAAAGGAAACCAAATCCTATAATGAACATATGACTTTCCAAGTCAATCGATTGATTCCAAAAACAGGATTTTCTTTGAAGTAATAGGGACTCACGTCAGGAGAATTTTGTAGCTTTCGGAGAATCTCAGTGAGAGTTGCTTCAGCTTGCTGTCGCATCTCATGGCTGGCATTGCTTAACATATTGAACAACCCGGCAAGAACATTCTCCATTGAGCTATAATCATATACTCATTAAAATATTGTGATTTGAACAATATCACAAGGGAATATGATTCAACTTTTAGAGTCTCAATATGCAACCTGTCTTGCAGATTGTCTTGCAGATTTATACAGTGGCAACATATAAAGGTTACTTGATGACCTATTTATAAGATAGCTCAATGTTGTTCACAGTTCCTTGTTGTTGGACTTGAGAGGCTCTGTCATACAACAACATGAAGTGTTCGACAAACTTTTCAGGCAAATCACGATATTCTAGTGAGATGGAGGGAGTAACTCAAGTGCTCGACGTACTTACTGTATCAATGTTTTGAGTGTTTGAGCCATGATATTCGAAACAATCACATCATTGTTGCTTAGTAAGACAATGCAACAAAAACCCTAAACGTACCAAATGTTGACCAAAATATAACATAATAAACCACAGGTCGAAGTGTTGAGTTTTATTTTCTTCATCCAATGTACTTGTTGACAAAATTACTTGAGTTGGTTGTCCAATCAAGTCCTGTTCTTGTCTAAAAAAGTCATAAGATAGCATAAAATTTAAATCAAACATATATTGTGCATGCAATTGATTTTCCGAAGAAAATAAATTCTCTTAACCTATGAACTCAAATTAGAAGCATATTATTTACAAGTTAATTATTAAGAGGTTATTAATACAAAGTTGGCACTATTGGAGGCCAAGTAACAAGTGTAGGACGTGCATAGTGTGGTAGTGAAGAGACAATTCTTCTTTGGCAAGGATGATAAAGAAGCCACAAATTTTTGACTTTCTATAATCAACAACAAACTTTCAATCACGTGGATCATTTCAAACACATATATTGACATCTGCTCATACTTACTTCTTCCTCTGTCCTATTATAATTGTATAGTGGGTTCTGTAAAATCTATCTCGAGGGGTAGATTTCAAGTAGATTTCAGAGAACCTACCCCCATTATAATTGTATAGTAGGTTCTGTGAGATCTATCTTGAGAGGTAGATTTTAGAGAACCTACCCGACTATTATAATGGGACAGAGGAAGTAAGTCAGTATCACTCAAATGGACACAAACGATTGTTAGAAAATTCATTTGGTTTAAGAGCTTCTATTTCTAAAAGCTTAATATCCCAAATAGTAATAATAATAATATCCCAATATGGAGGTTCACCTAAAAGTCTAAAATCCATAATGAAGGAACTACCATTTCAGCTATTATTTTAATTTTTTTTGGGAACCAATCAGTGTATTATACCAATTGAGAGAAATACAATCATGAACCTAAGTAGCATGGCTACTTGGCGAGGAGATTGTCTATGAGCAGAATTGAAATACTCTACACTAAATTTGATAATTAGTATTAGATACACTAATTTACATAAACAGGTTATAAGTTTTTTCTGTTGTTCAATAACTTTACCCACTATATTGGCCAAGATGGGGGTCCTTATATAGTATCAGAATCAGTGCTCTTGGTAAATTTTTTTAAGCAAAAGCAAAAACTTATAGCATTTTCAAATCTTATAATAATCTAACACTAATTATCAAATTTAGTGTAGTGGTTGGTTTTGGGTGACTGGTCGGGTCGAGCATGGGTGTGTCGACCTTATAACGTACTTAAGTGCCCGGAAAACTCCATGTTTTATTATAGATGGATTACGACTAGAAATTTTTGTTACGTGGGATTTCCCTTGCAACAAATGATTACTAAGAAGTAATCATTTGTAAATTCAGCCGATCCCAAGTTTTACTAAGATACATTCATTCGATCCCAAGTTTTCATCACATTCTTGGATGATTTCTTGCAAAAGTTTCCGATGGGAGAGATTTCGTCGTGGATGATTACCCTAAACTAAATTTGCGTCTAAATTGAGTGAGAACTGTAGCAGGTCAATTGAATTGTAACATACAAAGAAGTCGAGATTTGAACTATTATGATATAGTTGATGCATAAGAAGATTCTACAGATCACATTACATGGTGCATTGTCGCATTACAGATCGCATTACATGCTACATGAAAAAATCGCAAATAAAATCCCAGAAGTCGTTTTATCTGTCGTTTAAAACTCGTCAAGCAAAAAAGTGGGTTTCACGCAAGGCATACAATGAAAGGACTCAACAGTACTCATGCTTTGACAAAAAAAACTTGTTCTTATTACGTGATACACCCAAAAATATTCCTGTACAATGACTAGTGCTAGCAATCACAATTTCGCTACACCAGAGCTGCAAAATTGCATGTATTTACATCGGTCTGCCACAAAATTGTCGACGAGTCGCCTCTGGAAGCCGGCGTGATTTACATGTGGAATCCGAACACGGGCGCGTGTGTGAAGGCCTCGGTTACCACCAGCCCGAAGAACCCGATCATTGCAAGCCGCCCGTTCCATCGCTCAGCCTTGCCTGTGAAGGGGCCGAAGCTGCGGGCATCGCTCGACTCGCCGCTCATGATCGGCACCAGCGATGCGTACGTGAACAGCTGCACTGCACCCAGAAAGTAGAACAATCCTGGTTGTCCCGCATTCGTCACTTGCTCGAACACCGTTTGCCCCGTCATGAGCTCCACCACCGCGGCCCACGCGAACCCCAGCATCGCCAGCCGGCAATTGATGGTCTCGGGCGCCGCGCCATCGAACGCGAACACACTGAAGAACGACTTGCTGCCCGTCTCTGGACGACGCTCCACCTCGGGACGCGGCCACGGCGCTCCCGACGTGGGTTCCGTGCCCATCACGGACTTCTTCTCGGACTCGTTAGTCTCCTGGTTGCGCAGAATCTCATCCTTGGTAATATTCTTCAAGGTGGCTTTGTCAACTGCGGCCTTAGCGTCCGCCAACGGCCCCTGGCCCTGACCAGCCTCGCACCTCACTCGGCCCGCCAACGACGTCGCCAACCTGGGTTGCACGCTGCTGGGAACTCCAGCCCTGCTGAACCTGGCGTTCATAGGCAAAGCTTGCAGTCCCCCAAGCATTGCAGAAGTGGTCATCATCATGGCCGCCATAGTTGCACTTGGAATATTTCTCGAGCTACTGTCGTAAAATGCACAGAAGTATGTACAGAACTGAATGAAAGATTTCGATTGAGGTCAAAGTGAATGTTGCGAGATACTGAGATTGAAGAGCAAGGAGAGATCCATATATAAGTGATTTGAAACAATGGAAGTATGCCATGTAAGAAGAGCAGCGTGGCAGGCAATGGCGAGACCACGATTGAATTGTCGTAAAAGCATGATGAACAGGTCATGCTCATGGCGGACACGATGACTGCAGTTTCGAGTTTTTAAGTTGGTGACAAGTGGAGTCGGCGCCTCGCATGCACCAGAGTCCTCAATCATGATCGCCTCACATTTGCTTCACCACTGCTTGTCTGGCATCACTCTCTTGTTAACAAATGTTGCAAACATTCTTGTCAGAATTTGGACTTCCACACCTGCATATTACACACGAAGCTTCCGCCCCAGTATGAGGGTCCCTTTGCACTATGAACAAAGAGCCTTGACCAAGAAAATTAAAGCCACTTTTATGGCCAGTGACCAAGAAAATTAAAACCACTTTCATGGCCAGAGCTCTTGGTCAAGAGCCGTGCACTTGAGAAATTAAAAATGAATTTTTGAGTGGTTTGGTCATTCTTGTAGTGTAAAGTGGATTTGGATCGGGACAAGTTTAAGCTCATTTCTCTAATATAAATCCTCTGTCATCATTCTCTCTTTTACCTTCCCCTTTTTTCCTCCTTTCTCCTTACATCATTGATTACTAACCAATCAATGATTTTTGAGCCTCATGGTCTCTTTGGTCGTAGTCGAGTCGAGACATTTGCTTCGACTCATCTATAATCAAGGAGATCATGAAAACGTTATCTACTATGGAAAAATCTAGCATGTTTTGGGGACGTCAAAGTTAGTGGTCATTCTCCTTCTTTCAAGGTAGTGTGAATACCAAGAGCACTTTACTCTCCAATCACTAGATTTAGAACAGATAGGAGGTTGTGGTCAATATTTATGGTCCATAGTGTAAAGCGACCCTAAGTTTTAACCCTTAAATGTCCAAGGGGAGTCCAAAGCATGGGAATTTGTTTTTCTGCTTGCAAAGTGACATAAATGAAAATGAAGGCAAGCTATCTAGATCTTAACTGTACAATCTTGTAGTATGCTTGTTATAGGTCATGTGGATCAAACTCTAAGTCATGAGGCCTCATAGATTCTGTGATCATAACATATTGATACTCAAAAAAACATCACATAATTTCAGCATTCTTACTTTGAAGTGAAATGCTTTCAACGAACATATTACAATGAAAAAGTCACCAACTACAAAGAGTCTCATTTCAGGAATTCTCTTGTATAGAAAGGATTCATCAAAAAAATCTTGGCTCAAATGATAGCCTTGCAAGGGTGAAAACTACTCAAATATTTACGAAGGAAAAATGGTCCTAATCTACACCCCTCACTCAAAATCTTGCCAAATATACACCCCTCGCACTCAAAATCTTGCCAAATCTTCAAAACACTTCTCATTGGGTTGTCAATTTTACCACTTAATCTATATCATATTTGGAACCTATTCCAAAAAAAGGTGGATGAAGGAGATATACCTCCTTAAAAATCATCCACTTTTTCACTATTTCATTGTAGAAATATCATTGAAAATCTATTACCAAAAGTATTTAAGTCAATGAATTTCCCAACTACAAAGTTGTTAGATTTCATCTTAAAATAATGATTGTGTAAATATATATATATATATATATGAAAAACTATTTTTGATTTCCCATATTTGCCTCACAAGTCACAATTGCTGAACTTGTCTCGTGGTTTGAAACTCAAAGAGAAGAGCTGCCTTTACTAAAATGCACACCATTTAGTCATACTTCATCTTATAAGTTTGCAGTTTTTACTTCAAAAAATTGACTTGATTTGGGACCCACCCCAAGTGATTTTGTCCGAAACAAAGTCCAATTAGAGAAGTTATGGTTCTTCAAAGTTTCCGCCTTATATCCAAAATGTCGTTTTTCAACATCTTGGGCGCTTAAGGGTTTAAGTAGAGGAATTCTCAAGAAAGGGAACACTTCTGTATATTTTTATATAGGGGAGCATTCACAAGATATTTGCAAATAGGGGAAGGGAAACCGTTCTCCTGTTGCTCCTAAAACATAAAGAAGAAGCTACATGTTACGTTTTGATGTCCTAAGAAGGCGATATTTGTTACATTGAAACAATTTGAAGTCTCATATTTTATTCAGGGATAAATAAAAACTGTTCTAAATGTTCATGGGGTGTGACACAGGCAGCCCAAAATTGGATCAGAGTATCTTTTGGACTTGGGCATCATGAATAGTGCACTTTTTGAACTTGGGCATCATCAATAGACCAATCAATGATGAGCTTGCAACCTCCTACAAGGTTATGTACAACCCCAACCTACCTACCACAATCCTTTCAAAGCACAAAATCATTCATACAAATTGTGATTTGAATTGTGAAATTTCACATTTTGAATGCATCATCATTTTGATAAATTGAGGCTTTTACATATCAATATACATGAATACCTTCAGTGCCCAAAGGTTGCATTCAAGTTTTATCCCCGGCCCGGGGATAAATTCAACAGACCGAAAGTATGCTCAAAGTCTCAAAGTGCGCATATTGTCTCAATGTAACGAATATGGCCATTAAGATGTTAATCTTCTCAATGTTAGCTTCAATATGTCTACTAGTGAAGGGAAAATAAATCAAGCAAACAAATTTAGTTCTCCTATTTGTAAATACTTTGCATTTGTTTCCTTACTTGGAAATATTTTCATAATAATATGGAGGTCCTTATGGCGGTAAAGAGTTAATGTATTGTGAAACATACAACATAAATATTGCAAATGGTCAATTTTAGTAGAAATCAAAATTAAATTGGAAACACCACACCGTCACGGAAATGTTACACCTTGGATCTTCTCAATGGGTCCATGAGTTTTCTTTTTTCTTTATATATATATATATTCAACGGCTCTAACCTTTTTTTTGAGTTCTGATTAGTATGCACTTAGTTGTTATTATAATTGAACATTGAAATAAATGAAACACTATAGAAAATCTTGAACAACTTAGTCCAAAGATCTTGTACAAAAAAAGAGATCTTGATGAAGAAAGATTCATATGCAAAATGGACTTGCAATATCAAGATCCGCCCTATGTTGTATAAACCAAAAACAAACCCTTCTCACACAGTAATGAAAATTATTTTTAATTATTCCGCAATTTAGACCACTTTAACTAGACTTGATTTAGGATTTAATTGAACAAATTTTGTCACAAAACAACATTGAATGAAGCAATTAATCTTCACCTCTTCATACAAAATGTCACATTCCAACAAATGCATTTAGGGGGTTAAAAGTTGAAACTAAGCTCAACTTAATTCTTAACCCCTAAAGGACCCGGTTTATTTTTGGAATAAAACACAAATGTTTTCAAGTGTCCTAAATGTACGAAGAGACAACCTTTTTATATTTTCACCATACAATCTTGGAAAGAACTTCTTGTAAGACATATCATATGTGTGAATCAAATTTTGAGTCATAAGATTTCATGGTGTACTACATCAAAATTTACCATAACACTCAACAATCAATAAACTGAAGCCATTGCAGCCAAATAAGGTAACATCAACATTTTACAAGTTTCGTTTAGTTTTTATACTTACAAATTCAAGTTCGCAAGATAAGATTTCTCCAACAATTTATTTTTGATAAAATAAAAGAAATCAATCACAAAAGATTGCAAAGGCTAATTCCTTGTCAAATCAATACCTTGATTATGTATCTACAACCACAAACCTCGGGTATGAAACTAAAATTTCTAATATGAAACTAAAATTATATTCAAATATGAAACTCAAATTTCTTGAGTACATTTCCAGCTAACAAATAGTCAAATATTAAACATCCTAAAATAAATCAACTCTGCAATAAAAATCAACTCTACATACGTACTCAAACCTTCAACAATATCACCATACAATTAGTAACTCGAAAATGGCGTTGTCAATAAAATCCAAACTTGTGAAATGATACATCTTAAATTGAATCACCTATAGTAAGCACGGTTGTCTTATTAGACAAAATTCCTACTAATTTGTCAGACACAATTTAGATGAGGTGTACATCTAAAACATTTTCAATGGATCAAATGTACATCTCATCTAAATTTTGTTTGACAAATGAAAAGGACTTTTGTTTGATACTTAAGACAATACTGATAGTAAGTGGCTAAGAAATAACTAAAATTTTAGATTGGCATGTTGAATGGGGAGATTCAATGGAGATAGATTTTGAAAAATGTGCAAATTATCTTGGAGATTGGACCAATTGAAATTATTAATTTCAAAAATCTATTTCGAAAAGGGAATCCAAAAACCATTATCTCAACCTAAAATGTACACCATGGTTACATTGACATTCACAATTGGAAGCTAATATGGACTTCATGCTTGAAAAAGTCCAGTGACAAAGTGATTTGTGGTGTTGTGTGGGTCGAGCCACCTATTATATACAATGAATATGTACTTGTAAATGGAAAAGTCTTCTACCATATCAACCTTCCTTTTGAAGGCCAATATTCTACAACCACAAACCTCACTCTGTATTGAATTATGTACAAATCAATAGAACCTGAGCTTCAATTCACACTAGATTGCTCCCGTAAACCCCTGCACGACCAATTGAGCAAAATATGGCGAATGAAAGCTGCTATCCAACCTGCAATCCAATCAACAAGAACATCAGTCAATGCAACAAAGTCATCACTTGATTACAGTGATTCAATAGCATGATTGACAGCCTTAAGTCATTGCATTGTGTATCATTGGCTCGGTGCACTTACATGGAGAAGACGGGAGCGTGGCTGAAGAGCTCGGTGATCACGAGCCCCAGGAACCCCACCATGGCGATCCGACCATTCCACCGCTCCGCCATCGCTGTGAAGGGGCCGAAGCTGCGGGCGTCGCTTGACTCGCCGCGCATGATGGGCACCAGCGATGCGTATGTGATCAGCTGCACTGCTGCCAGGAAGTACAACAGTCCTGGTTGCCCCGCATTCGTCACCTGCTCCAGCACTGTGAGCCCCGTCATGCGCTCCGCCACCACGGCCCACGACAACCCCAACATCGCCAGCCGGGAGTTGATGGTCTCGGGCGCCGCGCCATCGAACGCGAACACGCTGAAGAACGACCTGCTGCCTGTCTCCGGACGCCGCTCTACCTCGGGACGCGGCCACGGCGCTCCCGACGTGGGCTCCGCGCCCATCACGGACTTCCTCTCAGACTCGTTCGTCTCCTGGTTGCGCAGAATGTCGTCCTTCGTGATCGTCTTCTTCGTCACCTTGTCCACCACCGCCTTCGCGTCCGCCAGCGGCCCCGCCTCGCACCGCACCCGCCATACCAACCGATTACTAGAAACTCCAGCTCTATGCTGCACTGGCAGAGCTTGCAATCCACCAAGCACAGCAGAAGAGGACATCATCATGACTGCCATAGCTAGTTGTATCGATCGAGATTGTACAAGGAAGAAGGATGTGTCCAACGTAAACTGTACAAGAGGTTGATCGAGGTCAAGATGAGGATAGAAAGAATGTCTAGTATGGATTTGTGGGACAGGAAGGGGTTCATGTATTGAAACAGTAGCTGAAGTGGGTGGAGGCGGTGCGCGGCGTGGCGAACAAACGTGGGGAATGCTCGTGTCGGTCACAAGCTCTGAATTTCTTTAGTCAATGACAAGTGGAATCGGCAACTCGAGCCCATGTAGCGGGGTTCGATCCCATGACTGGTGTCTTCGAACCGACTCAACCAAGCGTTGTCTGGCTGCACTCGGTCGTCGACATATGTTGCAATCATCATTAGACAAAATCACGTAAGTCTACGTACTCTAATATATTCGGCTTGTAGAGAGTTAAAATAAAAATCCGTTGTCAAAAGTAATAATAGTAAGGGTCGTTGTACACTACGGTGGAGAAGGCCACCAATTGGTCAATTTCATTTTTCAACCAATCAAATTTGAGATTTTTTATTTAATTCTTTACCACATAATAGTTAATTAGTGTTAAAGACATTAATTGCGAACCATAACACTAAATGTTATACGTCACCATAGTGTTACAACACTAATCGTCAAACCATAACACTAAATGTGAGAGCATGCACACTTTCTTGCAAGTGGAAGGATATCTTGAAAATGGTGCAATTGGTGGCTTAAAGAGAAGGCAAGGGACATTGATTGCAATGGGGGGCCAAAGTGAACACTAATATTAAGAGAGTTGAGTATTTGGAAGTGAAACTTATAGTTCTACCCAGAACCAATTAGTCTAAAATTATGTACACAATGAGTACACTCTTATATGGACTTTAAAGTTGTAATTTGCCTCCTGCTTAGATAGGTAGTAAGTGGTTTTTGGTGTTGTCTGGGTTTTGAGCCATGTACTATAGTTGGAAGTCTTCTTTACCTCAAGGATAAGAATGTTTCATAAGAACTAGAATAATTGCGATTTCTTGTGTAGCCCATAAAGAATAAAATATATTCAATCGATTGATAAAATTCCTTAAAATTAAATGAGTTTTATTAGCTAATTTAAGTTTTAATATAAAATACCCTTATTTATCCAAAGTGAGGTAGACAAACCTAAGTCATGTATACAAATTAATTCCATATTATTGAAAGCTAACTATTCACGAGTATGTTCTCATTTCAGAGCCATAATCGTGTCTTATTAGGAGTACCAATTTAGCTCAAATATTACGACACTTCAAGGTTAGAAGTCTCCACTTCTTGAATATGGTGATACATGGCATCAAGTATTTTCACTACTTTTACACTCATGAAAGCCATGAAAGTAGAATTTGAAACCACATTTACTCCTACAAAGTTTTCAAATGAATTTGTCACTATTAATAAGATTACAACATTATATTTTATATAGTATAATATATAAGACTTTAGTATACATTAATTCTAGGAGCATTGTTAGAAAGAGATATTTTCATATTAAACCTTCCAAAATCATTTCAAACCAAGGTACCTTACTTGACAATGGCGCAACACTAGAAATTGCCAACGAGCGTAACGAATTTCTTAGGAGGTGCTTTGCAGGCGTTGCCTCTGTCACCTTACCTTTGCCTATCTCCTTGCTCATAGAAGTTGTGGAGGTGGCTACTAAACACATCTCTTTTATCTCACTATCACGATATGTGCAAATCACATTACGGAGTGATATTAGAAACCATCACAATATTCAATTATTTGGTTCGAAAACGCATTATCATGAAATATGATGGTCGCTTTCAGAGACATAGTGGAAAGGTAACATCTTAACCCTTAAGCGCCCACGGTGTCGTTTTTCGACATTTTGGATGTGAGGCTCCGTCTTTGGTGCACAACCCCGCTTTCATCCCATCGATTTTTCATCCGCCATTTTTTTTGCTCAACTCCTCGGTGGGTTTACTCTACTCCCTCCTTGGATAAATAGTAAAAACCTTGATCCTCAATTTGTGAGAGTGGGCGAAAGAGATTTTTCATGAAAGTTTTGGTGGTGTGATCTTCACCCCTTTTTTGCATGGATCTTGAAATCCATACCTCCAAATGGCATGCAACTTAGGGGTCATACTAATTGCCATGCTCCAAAGAAGATCCTACGGTTGGATTTTCCATTTTCATCTTTTATTTGTTTTTACGCAGTTTTGAAAAAATCAGCATTATTACCAATTGTTAGGAGCTTTACCCCCCCTTGGGCGTTTAGGGGTTAAAGATGTGACACCCCACACGGAAGAGGGGTGATGTTACAAAGGTTGGGAGATGCCATTACTTAAATGTGTATAGGGGAATTGGGTACGGTACATTCTAGAGTGCATACCGATTATTCTACGCTTCATCCAATAACTCATGGCGGTCACAGCCGTCAAGTGGGAAACGAGCCATTTGGCAACCGGTTTTGATCTTCTCCTTTCCCATCCTCAGCCACATCATCGGTGGAGGGCGCCAGTCGCCACTTGCTACCCTCGTCCGAATCTCACGCACACTTCTTCACTTGCGCGCATCTCCACAATCAGTTTCCCTCGCGCCTGACAACTCGCAACACCGCGCTTCGAACGAGCCAATTCGCGACGATTTTGGCCCAGTGAAATGTTATCGGCCATCTCCGAAGCAAATCGCGAGCCCCGCCTCACTAGTCTTTGTACTCCATTGTCTATGCACCAAGAGCCATTGGTGCGCTTCTTCCTTCACTACCTTTCATTGCGAACAACACAAATCCTACAGCAGAATCAGAATTATTGGAATGATCAGAACAATGCTGTAGTGATTGATATGCGATCTTTATGCTTTGAGAGGAGGATAGGATGGATTCTTGATAATAGAGTGGTCGTTCTTTGCAGTTACATGGAGCACATTGAATCTTTATAATCAATTCGTCGAAATTTTGCTCTGATCGGGCACAGGTCTTTACACTACAATGTTGGTTAAATTTTGAGCTGAAGGTGTGAATGCAGTGAAGCATCTGACGATTTTAATACGAAAGAACTGAAGTGTTTTAGAGAGATGGCATTGCAATGTACTCAAATTGCATTTGCGGTAAGTATCAGGTGTGAGAAAAGTTCAGTGGCTCCTTATCGAACGTCATTCTCGCCGAAGTTAGGGTTACAGAGTAGCGACGGTAGCTTACAAGCTCGTTTTGTGCGGCACTGCTTCACGCGGGACACTACCAGCACGCAATTGAGACAGAGGAGTTCCTCGACTGTGTGCGTGCGAGCTCGGGAACCAAAGCCTACTTGGGTTGAGATGACTCCTATTGCTGGTGAAGCGCAGTTCGATGAGGCTCTTGAGTCGGAGAATCCTGTCATCATTGACTGGTATTTCCTTAATTTCTTGTTTTCAGTCACTCCTCGATTGAGCTCATAAGCATATGATGAAGAATGTTTCGCAACCCTTCCAAAGTAGAAGTAGATTGAAATATTCCCTGCAATGATGTGCGTAATGAGGAGCCTGGCTGATATCGGTACTTATTACAAAGAAGATAGGGTGGCAAAATTTCAGCTACTCAATGAAACGCTGTAGTCTGTAATTTGATGGATTGCGACGATTTTGAAGAATGTGAATGCTTCTCTATGTTTGATTTACGATCACAAGGTGCATGAATGATGCACCCTGCAGAGGACTTACATGTGGAATCTTTTTTTTGTCCAGGATGGCGGCATGGTGTCGAAAATGCATTTACCTGAAGCCGAAGCTGGAGAAGCTGGCTGCTGAGTATCATCCTGAGTAAGTGATGATTTTTAATTGTAGAGGTTGTTATGCCTATCGAATATGAGAGGTAACGGCATGTTGTGATATATGATTAGGATAGTCGTACTAAGCAGCAGAAGGTTGTAATGTATCAGCTTCTTTTTTCTCAATTGCGAAGTGATTGTCTGCACTAAGATTGTTGCATGTTTTGGTCGTATGTAGGGTTGGTAAACTGTATCTATGATTTCTGACGAACTTTTTGTATCGATGCAGCGTCAAATTTTACTTCGTAGATGTAAATACTGTGCCAGCAACACTTGTTTCTCGTGCTGGAGTGACGGTGGGTATCTTAACTCTCTAGTACAGTTCGTTCCTTTCTCTTCAATTTCGTGTGTGACGTAATGGTCAAATGCTGCAGCTCGTGTACTAATTTAAATTTTTGAATTACCATGTGCCATGGTTCGGGGGATATCGACTGATGATTCGCAGAAAATGCCAACAATTCAGGTAAGGATTAAGGAAGAGATTAACCATATCTTTTTAGAATTGAGATATCTTTATAACGAATCCTTTATTTTTCTGTCTGTTGCTAGGTCGAGGCTTTTGTTTGATTCGCTATGGAAGAGTGAGCTTCAAAAGATGCAGAGAATTTTCTGGAGATACTGGTGCCACTTAAGTATACAACAACTCATATTCATCCAAAGAAAAGTTGTCGTACATTTCTTTGTTCGAAGTCTGAGCTTAATTTAGTGCATGAACAGATGACTAGTTGGTGATGATGGTCGTTAGATAATAGTATGATTATGCTTTTATCACTTGTTTAAAAAGTCTAAACAGAATCTTTTGAATATATCACTTTACTGACTTTCTTCGGTCATGATGTAGCTACAATGGTTGCACGCAAGCTTTTAGATTCGACACGACTGGGTCTAAAGCAGTTTTAGTATCGTCTACCTCTTGTTAGTAATGATCTTGATGACCTGTTGCTTGGCATTGCAGCTATGGAAAAACAAGGAGAAGAAGAGTGAGCTCATCGCAGGAGATCAAGCCTGGCTAGTGATGGAGAAGATACGAGAGATGCTGTCTGACAAGCAGAAATAAACTAGGTCACGGTAAAACATGTGCACACATCTCACAAAAACACCGATGCTGCACGTTAGCCCTGTATTGCTATTTGTAAGATGGTCTGTATTCTAGATCCCGCGTCGGATCGAGAAGACGCTCAAGCCCTTCTCATGTATTACTATATTTTTGTAAAAACATGCAAAAAGATGCCGATTTTCATATGAGTGTATGTTTTTGACAATTTGCCGCTTATTTAGTGCAAGTAGAGCTCCTGCTCTAAGACAGAGCTAGCCACCACAATGCAAGACGGACTTGAGGAATGTTATTGACAAGGCCTGTACAGAAAAGATTCGGGGAAAACGGATCACTTCTCAACGACGAGCGGGGAAAACGGATCACTTCTCAACGGCGACCTCTTCCCTGCAGATGGGGCAACCAGTTGCAGAGCAACCAAGCCAAGACTCCAGGCATTCGGCGTGGAAAGTGTGTTTGCACGGGGTGGTGTGCGTCTTGAGATTACCACCAAAGTCGTGGAAGCAGATGGAGCACTTCTCGTCCATGGAAACGAGAGCTCGTTCGTGATTACGCTTCAGCGTGGGCAACTTCTTGGCGACCACGATGAGATTCTCCCACTGCACCATGTTGTCCTTCTCCCTAAAGAACTCGTACTTGTTGGAGGCTTTGTACCAGGGGCTCACGATGTCGCGTGACACCGGCTTCTCCTGAGGCTTGGGTGTGAAGCAGCCGGTGATGAACCCCGCGATGCGGTTGAAACTCATGCGCTTCTTTGTGGCTACCTTCCGCCCCTCGAACATCCAGGAGCAGGAAGTAAAAGAGCACGTTTTCACTTGCACGCGCTCCTTGCAAATCGGACAGGGGGCCATATCGGTACTCAGATTCACCGCCGTGAAGCCCATCATGCAGATCACCCGGTGCCCGTAAGCCTCACATGCTTTGTTCTCACACTTCCCCTCCAGGTTCAGCCCCCGAGTACACTGCCAAGGCATCCCATTGTCAGTCAGTGGAAAGGACATGTAAAGGATCAATGTAAGTATCATCCAGGTATCATCTTACCACTTTCCACTTGGGTGCCGTTTTGGCAAACGGAACAGAGCAGAGCGCGCTCTGGTTCTGGACGTCAGTGAATTCGATGCCAGGGGCGCCACCACGGAGGTGAGTCAGGAGTTGGACGGTGCTGTCGCGCTCCACGCCGTAATTCGCCAGGGGCTTGCAATCGGCGAATTGCTTGCCTTCGTACTGGAAGCGCTGGTACTCGATCGGGATCTGCTTCACGAAATTGACTTCGGCTTTGAGCTCGTTCACGGTGGTGGTGGCGAGCGGGAGGTCCACGATGACCGAGTTGCCCTCGAGAGTTTTCACGAAGAAGGCGTTCTTTCCTGTCGTTGTGTGCACGGAGAAGCGGATATCGCTGCAGCCGTCTTGCTGCTTAAGATCGGGAATGTAACTCGAGATTTGTCGGTCTCTGCGTACGCGCACGCCGCGGTAGGCGATGTATGCCACTCGCAGCCCGCCTAGCTGGGTTGAGAGTTCGCTCTCGAGCTCACTCATCTTCGCCATCGTCGACCATGTATTGAATGGAACGTCCACGAACCCCTTGAACTTCTTGTTTTCTGCGTCGACGTGCGAAAATCGCAACGCTGGTCCCTCCATAGCCTCCATCGTCTCTGCAGACAAGAGCATCAGCAAACTTCCTAATCACAATGAGACCCTCCAATTCGCCAACAAATCCCAACCCATTCTTACCAACAAAGAAACGATAACGTACAATGGAACAAAATCTCTTAACAGAATCATTCAAAGCACCCACCCAACACCAACACAAACGGGAACTTTCTAATCACAACGAGAACCCCTCCTCTTATCATCCACCCAGTCTCCCTCGAAATAAACGACTACGTGACGTTACACAAGACTTAAAACAGAGAGTCCCCGCAGCACCAACAACCCCGGCTTTCCCGCAACGCACACATCGATTCTAACGAAACCACGACGCAAATTCACAATTCACCAACCTTTTTTCTCTCGAGAAACAAAATGACAATGCATAATTGAACCGTCTAACTCAGAAACAGAAATGTACAAAGAACCGCAACACCAACAACCAGGATGCTTACAAAACACGGGAGCTAAAACCAACCACAGGTACCCCTTAGTTCACCGACAAAATGCAAACCATTCTTCTCTTCCAGAAACAAAACGACGACCCGCAATTGAACAAAACTCAAAACAGAACCGCAATTCACATACTCCGGAGACCAAAACAGCACCACGATGCAGAAACCAACAACTGACACACCCGATCACCCAAAATGGCAGAATTGAACACACCCAACGCACAGGTACTTACATGCGTACTCGATTCTTGAAACAGAGAAAGAGAAGGACGATTGAGTGCAAATGGGTGCAATTATGTGCTCAATGGAGGGATAGGGCTGTAGTCGGGAGCCTAATACTGCAACAGTTAGTCTGCAGCAGTCGTGCTGATCGTGAACACGTAGAGTAGCTGGTGGTGATATGCTGCAAGAGCGATCAGGATTGAATCCTAGCTAGCTAACTCATACTGCTGCATGAGATGCGGATGTCGTGGACAAGTGCCGGTTGTGTCTGGCATGACGCCGTTGATCGGGGGTGTTACCACCATCAGTCTCGTTGTCTGCAAGGGTCGCCCACAGTCGGTAAGTGGGCGTTTTGAGGTGCTTTACATCGTCAGGAACTCTTTGATTGATTCCGGTGGCACCCTATCACTGTTACTGTAGCCTATCACTGTTACTGTAGCCTATCACTGTTACTGTAGCCTATCACTGTTACTGTAGCCTATCACTGTTACTGTAGCCTATAACCAATGAAGAAACTTTAATACTGGGGTGGAGTGCGGAGGTGGGTAGCTCGCACCCCAATCTCCATATGAAAAGTATCTTATACAAGACTGCATTGGGAATAAGGATGGTCGCTCCTCATCAGTTTCTTTTAACCCTTAACCCCTAAACGTCCAGCCCCTCTGAAAATACACTAAAAAACATGCATGAGGGGTTCTTGTCCAAGAGAATCCGCTGTGCATATCTCATTGTATCAACTTTTCACTTATAACTTGATATCAAAGTGGTCACCTTCTTATGATGCACTTAAAAAGTGAAATTTTACAATTCAAATCACAAATTGTATGAGTGATTTTGTGTTTTGAAAAGATTGTGGTAGGTAGGTTGGGATCGTACATAACCTTGTAGGAGGGGCAAGATCATCATTGATTGGTTCATTCATGATGCCCAAGTTTAAAAAGTGCACCATTCATGATGCCCAAGTTTAAACAGTGCACTATTCATGATGCCTAAGTCCAAAAGATGTTGTGATCCAATTTTGGGTTGCCCGTTTCAGACCCATGGGCGTTTAAGAGTTAATATGAATACTAGGTTGTAGGACTCATGAAAAATTTAAAAAATAAAAATGAATATGTAAGTTTGTTTTTTTATTGAACCATAAAAATTCTGAACTCTAGAATTATAAAAAATAGGAAGTGATAATCATCATTGCAAAACCTTCTTACAAAGAAGAGTTTTGCACAATCCTTAGCACCGGTTAGATTGTAAAAATACCGTTAAGCTCTGAGGCTGCGTATTCCGCTCATTTCGAGCTTGATTGTTTTCTAGAACCGGCTGGCTTTGCCGATTACTTTTACTGCAAATAGTTGCAGGGCATTCACGGATCCAGACGTTCAACAGTCATTCATAATCATCGTCCATTCCATCATTTTGAGTTTGATCTTTTGAGAACACATCCCAAGGATATCATAAACATATCAATGACAAGAAATACTCAGCCTCAAAGCTTAACGCCAGAGAGCGGTCAAGGTTCTGCTGATTCTGCAGACCAGCTCGCCCTACGGGCTCGCTAGTCTGCAGAATCAGCAGAATCCTGACCGCTCTCTAGTACAAAATGCTTTGCACATGTTGTGGCTTGTGAAAAGGCAACATAAAACCGTCCACACAAACTATGTAAGAAGGAAAAAGAGTATCATAATACAAACTGGGATGAAAGCAGGCTCCCATCCAAATGCTATGGGGAGCTAACACTATGGATCATGAATATTCTCCAGAAGAATCATATTTTTGGGCCCTGTCCCTTTGGGAAGGGCCTATTGGATCGAGTCGCGAAATGGGGTTAACCACTTCACTAAATATCCCCTTTTCACACTGCAGAGTGTAAATGGGCCCAACGTAACCTTAACCTAACCCTAGCTCAACCCTGCCGTTGGAGGTTGTTGTTGAGGCATGAGCCTCCCTCTCTCTTCTCTCGTGTGACGAGGGTGTTAGTCGTTCTGTTGCTTTGTTGGGGAGTGTCACCATGTCCCGTGTCTGGGTTTTATCGATGCTTCACTTGGGCACTTGGGCACTTGGAAAGTAGAAACCTCACGGAAGAAAAGTATGGCAGTTTCCGAGCGCCTCACGAAGGAGTGTGTGTATACCCGGCCGGCTTTGTGTCCCAGGATTGTCTCTAACATTGCTCTCGGTCCTCGTATTCTCACCTCCCATGTCGTCCTGCGGTGAGTCTTGCAATTCCCTTGTCGGTTTCGTCCTCCCTCCGACTAGTGTATTTGCTGTAATCTACTTCGTCTGGCCTTGCGTTGCTTCGTACGCCGAATGGGTCGCGTGGAGGATCCCGATCATCCTCCTGACCGTCACGGCCACCGCCACCGCCATTCGCTCCATGTTGACGACGATGCTCTTCTTCTGCCGCACAAGCGCGCTCCTCCGATCCCCCACGCACTCTCGCATGCCTTCCGCTTTGGGCCGCGACCGTCCTCCTCCTTTCCCTCCAACATCTCCATTTCTCCTTCGGTGTGTGCAATTTTCTCTTGTCTTGCCGCCATTACCCACCCCTTTCTCCCTTCATTGGGCCCCGCGTTTGCTTTCCGTTACGTGAATGAATTACCCTCCTTGGTCCCTTGCTCGCTCCCGTTTCCGTCACGCTTCCTTGTCTTTCAGCGCTTTATCACAACCACACCACTGTAATTTGGCCTGGTTTTTATATTGCAAGCTTGCCGTATACTATGTGTCGAGTTCATTCAATCCTGGGGTTTATCTATGCTTCAAAGGACACGATTACCCTTATTACTACACGGTCGTCGCTTATTGATATCATATATCCGGAGTCTTTGCATATGTAGTACACAAACCTACCTTGCCTTTCGTTCGCCTTTTTATTTATTGCGGGATGTAGCTTGCCAATCATTCCTTGAGATTGTAGGGTTTTTGGCGGAATCGTGAGTTTTAGGGTTTCCTATAGCTCGGTTCCCAATGCCGGCGTTTAAGTCAAGAGCACTCACGTCCCGAGTGTGGTGATGTCGCCCTTTGAATGCATTTATGACGATGAGCGACGGAGAGAGGAGGCGACGTGATCGTAAAAAGCAAAAGGCGAAACTCCCGAGAGAAGGCCCACAAACATGAGAAGGAGAAGGTCTCGAGAGTGAGCTCCGGAAGACCAAGGGCGAAAAGAAGAGAGCGCACGGGAAGAGCAAGCGCTCTAGTGAGGATGAGACTTCGACTCGAGACCAGACGATTACATGAAAAGAAGAGGCGTTTGCTCAAGGCGGCCAAAAATTACTCAAACGTAAGGTCTTAGCCTTCTTTTAGCTTGACGCCCGGGGATCACGAATTGGACTCTTAGTATGGGAATCCTTAAATAGTAGGTGAGCGTATCTACCATGTTCTTGTGTACGGTCCCTCAAATTTCATTATTCATCATTCATTCATTTGTTGACGCTTTGCGAGCACAAGCCTAAATCGAAGGTTGTCCCTATGGAGCCTGCACCTCCTGGATTGAAGGTAAATCGACTATCACTTGTAATGTAGTCGCCCCTACCTTGCTCGCTCTCTCTCTCTTTCTCTCTCATATGTTGGATATCGAGGTATACGGTAGGCATCTGCAGACTTTCTCAAGCACGTATCGTTTGCGGTCGACGACATTTCAAAGGGAAGATTACTTTGCAAAAAGCATTGAGTTCGCAATGTGGTCAAGGAGGAGAAAGGTCTATTCTTCTCCAACTTGAGCTCGGAGGAAACGCGCAAATTATTTGCCGCCTTCGTTGAGGTTTGGAACGCGGGCAAATTGAGCGCCAAGTACTATCGAGGGCATCAAGTCGCTCCACGAATGTACCCATAAGTGGGGGTATCAAACTGGATAGTCACGAAAACGCTCTTCTTGGTGAGGTTCTATCTCCTTCAGCTTGTCAGGTATTTTCTTTGGATGTTATGTAGTTTCCCATTGTTAAGATCACCACTTCTTTCAGCTGTTGTTGCAACGTAAGCACAACCCCCACTTCTAATATAGATTATTGGCGCTTGCAAAGTGTTGTCATTGAGCTTGTTAATTCTTTGAGAGCACGGTTGTACACTTGATGCATACAGAATATATTATTGGAAGGCATTGCTCTTTCGTAGATAGAGTTTCTCCCTTTCGTGTGGATAGATGCAGCACTAGTGACAGTTCTCATTGCAAGTGATACACTGTTAATTGTGCTCCTAAATTTGTGCAGGCTCAACTTGTCTCCAAGGAGCTGATACGTGTTGCGATTCTTTGGCATGAGATGTGGCATGAAGCTCTTGAGGAAGCCATCGATTATATTTTGGAGAAAGGAATGTTGAGGCAATGTTCAACCTGTTTGCAACCTTTGCATAATCTACTTGAACGAGAGGGGCCAAATGGATCGTGAAGGAACAACAATTCGTCCGTAATTTTGGTCGTGAACTTGCAGAGGCTAATGAATCTTTGTATGAAGTATCGACGCACGAGCAAAGGAGGGCGGAACCGACTCGGTAATTTAGCTACATTTGTCTCATACTCTCTGTTCCCGTCATTTCACTAAGAACTCTCTCGTGAGTTTCCCACCACGCACCGTATTTTCCTAACGTGTGAAATACCATCCAGGCTTGAGATCTTTACTATCACGTCTTCAAGCGCATCAACAAGCAACTTCCGAGCTTGACAACCCTAGAGCTACGGTATGTCCTCTAATCTTTCTCATTCTGAGATCGCTTTGTGTGTAGTACAACATTGTTCGAGACGATGCATTTTGAACATTGATCTATACCTTGCGTAATGTGCTACTATGATCCTCCTAACGCTTGTTCGACATCCAATACTTACTACTATATTTCCTACTCGATGCAACTTGCTTGGCGGGCGATCTGTATCTCCGGAGCAGAACCCCGGCTTTGACTCGAGAGCGGGAACCCCGGCTTTGACGAGCGGAGGATTCACCGAGGAGGACTTGAGAAGGTTCTTTGAGTACTTCTACCGTCTTTGTCGGTATTCTTTGTCAAGGTCAAGAAGTCCACAAGTACCTATTCCCGCCTTACACCCGTTTACGTTACGATACCGCCTTTCACTCACTACTTTTTGATTCCTCCCTTTGACGCATTTTTGTTTAGATTTACGCCTTGGATTGTGATTCATGCGCTGGGATGGCGATTCATATGCTTGGATTTTGAATCATATGCTGGGGTGGTGATTGCAGGCAACAAGTTGAAGGACTTCAGGACCGCAGTGGACTCAGACCCAGAAGTGCAGTCAGACAGAGATCGGAAAGCTGAAGCACGACGTGGAGTTCGCCAAGCAGTTCCGCACCATCGGATTCTGAATGAGTAGATGTGTGTGTCTGTGTGTGTGGATGGGCACATAAGTGTGCTGGGTTGGTGTGGTGCAGGTGACGACAAGTTCGCCACCGACGAACAAGAAGGTGTGCAGGGGCATCATGAAGAAGCTGCCGGAGACATTCGAAGAAGCGGAATGTGGAGGTAAGCAAGGAGCCACTGGCTGTGAACCACGAAACTTAAAATGGACATGCTAAGCATGATGTGGTGATCCCTGTTGCCCGCCCAAGCTTTGTCGGTAGAGGCTCGGAAAGTAGCTTCCTACGATCATATGGTCAAATGCTTCTGAAGCGCATCTTGATTGCTCGACGTGATTGGAAGGAGGTTGAAGTCAAAAATGTCCATGATGTAGTTCAGCTACTAATCCAAGTAAGTGACCTGTGCTCGATTCATTAATCAGCTGCTGAAATTCTTACCGTTCCGCTGCTTCGCTTGTGTGCACGCATCCTGACGTTCGTGGTTCGTCACTTCCGGGAGTCTGCGAACAGAAAGTAGCGGTGACAAACATGAATAGGGAGAGTAGTAGATCACACAACGTATTCGCCGCACTATTGAAAGCAAGGTATGTCGGCGTTAGGCTTAATGCAACGAGCAAATTTTTCTCTAGCCATCCGAGATTTTTTACACAAATTTCTCGTTTAATGACGCTTAGTTTTGGGCCTGTGTAGTGGGAAAAAGAGGCTTTGACAAACACCAGATTGGCCGCTTGAACCTGGTCGATCTTGCCGGATCTGAAAGGTCCGGTTCATTGACTACTGACAATCGAGTCGCCTTTCCTTTTAGGTTGTAGCCGAATTAGATTCGTTAGTGCCTCCCCGCACCGATCGGGGATGTTGTCATTCACGCATGTCTCTTCGGGGTCAAGGTGATCGTTTGAAAGAAGCCGCGAACATCAACAAGTCTCTCTCGACTCTCGGTGCGAAATCATTCCCTTTGCTCTCTGTGAAAGTCTATTACCCGAGTTCGGGTAAATCACTAGCTTTCAATGCGGTGATGGACATGTGGAATAGGATCGCTCTTTATTGCCGGAGATGTCCTCATTTCAATGTGTATCTGCAGTTTGGTCATCATGATTATGGTTGATGTTGCCAATGGGAAACAACGGCATGTGCCTTATCGTGATTCCGAGCTCACCTTTCTTCTCCGTATCTCTTTAATACTAGATTTATCTTGTCTTTGGCCCTCAAACAAGATAATCTGTGTCAATTCAGTGGATTGGGGTCTCATAAATTTCAGATCTTCTCTCGATGGTTGTTTTGACAACTGCAGGGATTCTTTAGGAGGTAACTCTAAGACAACATTATAGCCACAATCGCCCCTCAAATAGGTATCTTTCATAATTCAGGACCTCAATGAAGAGTTTCTACTAGAAAGCGCCGGACCATTTTCTCAACTTACGGTCACTAAGCTCAAAATTCGTTCATTGTTCTCGATACATTGTTGGCTTCATCTACTACCTTACGTGTACAAAAGTCGACTAATGTGCTCTCCATGCGAAGAACGCATTGGAGACAAAGAAAGCACACTCAAATTTGCGCAACGAGCGAAGTTTATTCACAACAATGTAAGCATCTCGCCATGTATTTCGATTGTGGTGATTCCAATCGAGCGCATGAGGGGATACCGTTTGTAACCGTGTATCCGATGACTTCAGGCTCATATTAATGAGGATTCTTCCGGAGACGTGACCGCACTCGTCGTGAAATCCAAAGAATTGAAGGTGAGAACATTCTTCCCTTGCCTTGAGATATCGGACGGGTTTCCATGCGAGATTCTATATATGTTCATTTCTTAATTCGAATGCCTTAATCATGATAACAGAAGAGATCAACCACTTGAAGTGCCACAATGTGTCGGCTATGATACCAATGGAAGGTGATGCCAACAACTTAGGTTCTATGATTGCCACTCCTGGAATCAACGCAAGCAACCTACTTCATAAGGTATGTGAGGAGCCTTCTTGTCTTGACTCGGTGTTGAAGACCGATATGCTCTGCTCCCTTCAGTCATGAATGCTCAAGATTGTGTCATCATTTCGTGTTTGTAGATTAGGGCGGTGGAGGCTACGCTCTCGGCCGCTGCGTTGAGAAGGGAACAACAGCACAAGTTGCGGCTAAGCGATATATGGGTGATATTGACCAGACTTCAAACTCGGTAAATCAATTTTCTTTTGCACACCGTATTTTCCTTTTGTTCTTTGCATTCTTTGTAGCTCGACTATTCGAGGTAATAGCTAGACATATTTTTCAAAAAAATTACTACGCTTACTCGGGACGATTTTCCATGCCTAGTAGTCGGTCTCCTTTCTTGATGTTGACTCTCTTGTCACAGTACAACAACGTGATCGAATACCCCAGTGGTAAGATGATTCTTCGCCTGAGAGACGAGAAAATTCGCAGATTAGAAGCGGTGGTAATCGAAAAGCTTCCTCATGGGCGAGTATCTCATCGAAGAAAACAAGCGGTTGGCGAAGAGCTCGAACTTGTCGGAGCACGGATCGATCGTAATCCGCTCTCACCCGTTTCGCCATGGACAATATTCGACTTATGGAACAAGTCCGAGGGTATGTGACTACTCTAACTTACCCGACACCAATCTTAATTTCTCTTACGAAAAAACAAACGTACTACGTGATTTCTACTCTCTAAACTGTTCTATGAACTATGGTCGATTTCAAGAATTCTATGAGCATGGAGAGCGTATGACTATGATGGAAGATATCGCAAATCTTCGGGATCGGGTATACATCTCATTGTCCTCGAGATCGGAAATGGTGTTATTCCACCGATGGGGATGATCTTAATTTAGTAATACCGAATGTTTTAATAATCTAATTTCGATGTTGGTGCGGAACGACAATTTGTTGGAGATGACGGAAACCAAGCTCGCTACCGGAGCAGGAGCGAATGGCATCTAGAGTGCACAGTGTGTGTCGAAGTTTTCACTTTCGAAAAGTTCAAAAATTGCCAAGTTTTATCCGGTGTATGTTTTTAGTCTCGGCACCGTCACTGCTGGCTTGACTTCGATAATCTGCGCTTGGGTTTTGTGGCCGCCAAGATGTCCGAAGTTGGGTGCTCACTTGCTCGTTTGCGGGCCGACAAGTATCGCAAGGAACTCGAGATCTCGTTGAACGATTTGAGCACTTGCTTAGAGATCAACGCAAGTTTGACGACGTAAGACAACCTTCGTATTTGAGATGGAGTCTCGCATTCTGTTAGCCTTTAGGGCATGAAAGTGGGGTCGCTAGTCCGAAGCTTATATTCACAAATATACAATTATCTTGCGATCAAGTGGAGCAAGTCGTCGCAAGTGGCGCAGATTGAGTGCACGCGCCGTCGGAGCAGCAGACAAGATCTGGACTTCAAGGTAATACTTTATTGAGGAAGAAATTTACGAAGCGATTTCGGCGTTCCACGCCCGCAAGATTATGATACTAGTTCCGTTACGATTTACATCCCACTACTCGTCGTTGACTTCGCATTACGTTACGCGCTCAACCCATAGGACGGTTCGAGAACCGGAGCTCGAGAGGTCGGTACATTTGCAAATCATTGAAGATCCGAAAGCTCGGCTTTTGCAACAAAGAGTTGATTCTTTATCTTCTCGCTTGGCCGTTTGTCTATGTGGTCCGGAAGTTTTTCACATCTATTATTTTACTAGATCCCACATCTTTGAAGTACAACTACTTGTAGATAACGTGTCGCCCTAGAGTCATGCGTTCAACCCGTGACGAGCATTGTTGATGTGTTGACGCTGAAACCCTCGCCGGGCCGCTATGATAGGCACTCTTGAATGCGGGTGTACTTTCCGATTTGCTCGTTTCTCACGTCTAGAAATTCTTGTTTGGTTTCAAGATTGTAAGTCAATCAATGCGCGAAGGAAAGCGGAGGAGTGGTAGCTCGACTATTCGTAATAGCTAGACATATTTTTCAACAAAATTACTACGCTTACATTAATGAATCGAATCAAAGCAATTAACATCTTGTTACTGAGAAATTTGATACGTATTTTAGAAGAGGGGTCAGCAATAAATGCTGCCCTGTACTTGTTTGAGTGTGCATGCATCTTTGTAATTTTTATGTATTTGTACCATGGTCTTTTTAAAACCAAAATGAAGTAAAACGTACTCAATGGTAGCTGCTTTGTCATAATGATTTGTGATATTTTACTGCCGTTGATTTTGTTTACCCATCTGAAATTAGTTTTACAGAGGTAAAAGTGGATGTAAGAGTGAGAGTATAAGTACCTTTAGCTTGGAGGAGAGAGCAGCCTCTTGTTTAGTTTTCACTTGTAAGATTTAGTTCTCAATTCCTTTGTAAGTGCTGATCTTGTACTGACTTGTAAGTGTTTGTTCTGAAATTTTATGTGAGTGCTGAAATTGTGCTAACTTGTAAGTTTTTGTACTGAAATCTTATGTTAGTATTGAAATTGTACTAACTTCTAGGTTTTTGTTCTGAAATCTTGTGTTACTGCTGAAATTGTACTAACTTGAAAGTTTGAGTTTTGAAAGTTAATGTGGTGCTGAATCTTCTACTGACTTGTAATTTTCAATTCTGAAGTCTCAGGTTAGTGCTGTAATTTGTTCTAGTTTGCAGAGTTCTTTGTGTAAAAATTTTTATGTTTGTTTTTTGGTTTGTTTTTTGTCATTTGTTTTGATAAATTGTGTTTTTTTGAGTGAGAAAATGGCCATGGTTGCAGCTAACAAGGGCAAGGGGAAGAGGCCCCCAAGTCCTAGGTTGGTGTTGACAAGCGACATCCAACCCAAAATGTTGGATGGTGCTTTCGAAGGAAAGGTCTTGAACAGGTACGGTACATTTGACATTCCAGGCAGTAGGTATAAGTTTATTCATGTAGATTTGGTAGATCGTGAGGGATATTGCACTATAACCCTGACTGCTGCGGACTCATATGCTGACAAATTCACCTCGAAGCTCATTCCTGGGCTGTTTTTGAGAGTGTCAAATTTTAGTGTGAATAATAAGCATGGTACGTTCGAGCACGGGGACTCTTCTTACTCTCTTAGAGTAGGATCTATAACTTCAGTGGAAGTTATTGATGCTTTTGACATCCCCATTTCTTTCCTTCCCACCCACTCCATCAAACAATTCCTTGCTCGGAAGTGTTTGAATGAAGTGGGAACTCTTGAATTGGTTGTTGTGGCTGTCATTGGAAGAAGCAAGAAGAACTTCATACTTACAGTGGCTGATTCCAAGGAGAGTGTCCACTCTTTCGTCTTTTATGTGGAATTTTTCGCAGAATACACTTTCCTTGCTGAAAAGTGTACGCGTGGGGAGGTGGCCACATTTTTGATCAAAAATGTGACATCTGCCTCTCAAGGTGAAAATTACTTAGCCACTTGTTATTCAAGCGTCATTGTGACGCCGGTTCCGGATGCGATTGTGGAGACGGAGCTTGGAGAGGTTTTCAAGCACCATTCCAAGGAGCATAAAAACTTTCATTCATTTCAGGTATTTTTTTTTTTTTTTAATCTGAAAATCATCTTACATTATAGAATTTCCTGACTACTTAATTTGATGATTGTTCAATATTAATTGATTGTTAAATACTTGTTTGTTTACTATTTTCTAATCAATTTCTAATGATGATTGTAGATTGAAGGGGTGCTGACCGTGCCTATTGGCACGAGCATACATGAAGAAACATGTGACAAGTGTCACATGCCGAACATTACAAAGCGGGATCACGGGTCCTATTGCACGAGTTGTCACTCCATGGTCACGACATCATCGACTCTGAAGATTTCTTGCAAGATAACTACAGCAACATACGAGATATATGAGTGTACGGTGAGCAAAGAGAACATTCAAAAGGTTTTAAGTGTTGAGATAAACTCAGTTGATGAGTTTAATCAACACAAAAAATCTGTATTGCGCAAGTTGAATTTGATTCGCTTGCAAGGATTGTTCTCCTTGAATTCAAGTAGCGAGTTGATAGAATTTTCAGCAGCATCCAAACCACTACCTCCAGCAGTCAATAATTTTGTGGAGGACGCCGCGAAAAGCTCTGTCAACTTGGAGGTCGATACAAACCTACAGCAGACTAATGGCTTTCAAGTCGGCGAAATCAATGTACTCTTTGAGTAGAAATACGATGTTTGTTAAGATACCAGTATAGATTCCGTATATAGTTTCTGTATTCTACTATATTTCAGCTTGTATGTAGAAAGACATATACTACTTGTATATCGTTTTCGTATATACTGTTGTATCTAATAGACTTTGTGTTCAAATTCTGTATTTTATACTTTACCCGGCAATAAAAAAATATTTTGTATATTTTTGTTTCAAGGATCTTTTCCTATCTATACTACAGTTGGTAAGAACAGCATAAAATTTATTGACTTAACCTTTTCATTGGATCATTAGTATCAACTATTATACTTTTACAAAATACTTGAATTAACCTTTTCATTAGATCATTAGTATCAACTATTGAACTTTCACAAATTATTTGAATTAACCTTTTTTGTTAAATTATTAGTATCAACTAGTAAACTTTCAGAGTGTGTGTAGTAGATATTTTTGGGGCGTTGGAGGGTAATTTTGGGTGTGTGTATGTGAATTTTTATGGGTCAAAAATGATTTTTATTTTCCATGTAAAAATACTAATGAAATTGAGGAGTGAATTATAGATTTCAAAATTCATTTACAGCAAATTTATAAGATTGTCAATTAACCCCTAAGAGCCCAATCAACCATTTTATGGTCGATCCCTAATTTTGCGGAGCTGTACCCCTGTATCCGAATAAAAAAAGTTTTTTTTGGAACTTTTTTTTTAACATCCTAAAAGTTGGGTGCGTTAGAAACTGCATCCAATTTATGAAACCTCGTTTGGATTTATAGATTTTTCACAATAAGCTTTTAAACACAAACAAGGCAAGGTTTTTTTATTGTAAGAAAACTTACTATTTTGAGAAACTACTAAGGTTCCTCATATGTTACCGGTGGCCTCTCTCCATTTTATCATATAATAGGTGATTTTAGGCAATCATAACAATTTCCAACTACTATTAATAAAAAGTGTATTTTATATTGATTTTCATAGTTTTACTATTTTTAGTTAATTATGAAACAAATATGACCTATTTTAGGAAATTTAAGACCTTAAGTATTAATTATTATTGAATTGAATTTCCACATATAATACCAAGTTTTCAAATTTCTGTTATATTCGACTATTCAGCTACTATTGAAGCGAGTCTTTAGTAGTTTTTGGTTTTACTCCGTTCGCGAATATGTTTATCATTGATCAAGAGCTTTCAAAATTTGGTTTAAGATGTGTATACGAATTCAACTACTACCCCGGAGACTGTTTGTTTGATGCTATTGCTTATTTACTCAATTACAGGGAATCATCACTTCAAATCCGCCGAAATGTTGTTGCCCATCTACAAAATTGTTTGTTGATTGGAACACCGGAAGCTCTCTTGTGTAGGAGTCGTGAGTTACAGCCTTCATTTATGCACGATTTACATCAAGGTCGAGTAACTTCAGAAACCGATTACTTAAATAAAATGGCATTGTCTGCAAAGAATGGTGGCTTGTGGGGTGATTTTACAATTTTGTTTTGGGTCTCGCAGTACCTAAAATGCTGCATATTAGTATGGAATAAAAGAAATGGAAGGATAATGTCTAGACTTGGAGAAAATTTTTCTAACCAAACTTTGCAAATTGTATATGGGAATGACCATTATGAACCTGTGATATCCTACAACTACGTGTCAAATGAACAAGTTAGTATCCGTGGTGACAAACCTATAGACGAATATAAGTCAAGTTCGTTAAAAAAAAGTACTTCACCATCAAAGTTTCTAAATGTAGGTGAAAAACGCAAAAGATTTAAATGGAATAATGATTCAGATGCGAAGTTATTGTATCTAAATAATCTACATTCGACATCTACGACTTTACAAATTGCAACCAAATTTGTGGAGCAATATCGAGATTTGAAGTTGGATGTTAAACAAGTACAAAATCATTTGGGATTTCTTTTGCGTAAAAGAAAGCTAATATTTAAAGAAAATACACAAAATTTAAAAATTGACAAGGGTTTTACAAATAACGTTGGTAATCTTTTGACTAGTTCGACCCATCAAAGCAACAATGAGGAAATCAATAACATTACTCATTTGGAAATTAACAATGTAATACATGCAAAATATTTGATTGAATCGGATCACAATCAAGTCGAACATGTAAGTGTAGATGAATTTCAAGATAAGATTCGAGATTCAAATGAGAAAGACATGTTTAATCAAACAGTGGATGCTAAGAAAAGGTTTGTATGGACGGAAGGAGTAGACATGTTTTTGAGTGAGTTACTTGAAATGCACTCGAAAATGCGCTCAAATGTAATAATGGAGCATCTGAAACAAAAATTTCCTTGGATGTCTGTCTCACGTCAACAACTTGTTAATCACTTGAAGGTGTTAAAAAAACGTTCAGATTCCACGCATGCATCCGTTAATGTAAGATGTGTTACACCCTTAAAGTCAAAATTTGATGATTTTGACGGCGACGATGAAAAACTTGTCTTGAAATATATTGTTGATGTCAAAGATACTCCAAAACATAGGTGCTATTTTTGTGGAAGACTTTGGTTTTTTTCTCAAGTTTGCTATGCAACCAATGATATTATTGACTTACTTCCTACAAAGTATCAAACCCAAGCTCGTAGCGAACCAATTTTTATCTGTAAAAAATGTCGAAGAATGTCTTCCATGGACAAAAAATGGGACATGTCTATGAGGGATCACATATTAACAACTCGTCCAAACATGGAATTTGTGAGATCATTAAACAATATTGAAGAACCGTTAGTGTCTCCACGTGTAGCTTTCTCCCAGATTTATCAGTTGAAGGGGTATGGACAATATGGCATGCGGGGAAGTGTCGTAAATGTTCCTTCTAATTTGGATTTAGTTCAAGGCATGCTACCACGTCTCCCACATGATTCATCCACAATTGCCATTTATCTCAAAAGAAAGTTAGAATACAAATCTGTTTATTTGTCGGGTTTCGTGCGGCCGAATATTGTGATGAAAGCGCTTCTTGATCTTTGTGAAACCCCGTTATATAAGGAAAGGGCATAATCAGAAATCAAGATTGGAAAAAAGTTATGGAGAATGAAACAGATAATATCATTATATCAAACGAATCATTTGAGGAGAATAAAAATGAATCAATTTCGATTGATGGATTTGAAGAAACTACGAATGATGTCGGCTCGGATACCTTGGTCCAAAATATTCTAGAACCGGAAAACATTGTTGATGACGATGAATCAATTGCAATTGCTCCGAGCGAAAATTTTCGGCCCTTGGGCTTGTTCCGAGATCCTTATTCAGAGGAGTATAACTTTCCAACTTTATTTTTGGGTCACCAACGTCCCGATTTCAATGCATCTTATCAGAAAATTGCTCAAGCAGAGCTAACAAGTGCCAATCGAAAATTTGCATATCATATACGTAATATATTTTTCAAGACAATCAAAATCTTGATTCATTTTGTTTTGTCTTCCGCTTGGATTCGTATACGAAAAACCGTGTTAAAGGGGCGAAGACCAACGGCAGCCCAAGTTGCAGATCCAAAGAACCTCGAAAACATACTCAAATCAAACTTGGGATATAGAGAACTGAGTCAAATAAGAACATCCCCTGATTACTTAGATCGTTTGCGAAAGAATTTGTTTGCTATGATCAGACAACTAGGTCCGCCAACATTTTTTGTTACTTTTACGTCGGGAGTGACAAACTGGCCAGAACTTGTGACTACATTGAATGAACTCCGTAAGACTTATGGTGATGAAAATGAATTTGTGCAATCGAATGGAGTAGATTTAAAGATCCTAGAGCTTGTGAGGATGGATCCTATTACATGTGCTCGATATTATGATAGACGGATGAGATTGTTCAAAAACTTTTGAGAAAATGCAACTCATTGTTTGGTCGATGTCAAGATTATTTTTTTGTGGTCGAGTTTGAAAGTGGAGGTTATCCTCATGATCACGGGTTGTTGTGGATTACAAATGCTCCTTCATATGGGAAACAATCTAATGAAGAAATTGAAGAATTCATAGACAAACACTTGACAACGGATCGCTACATACTCGACGAGAGTCTACGTAGCTCTCAAATTCATCACCATAAGCAATCATGTCGAAAAAAAGGTAACGCGATTTGTCGTTTTCATTTTCCCAAAGCTCCAATGACAAAAACAAGTATCTTGTTACCATTAGACAGTTGTGATGCGGGAATTCATAACAAAAATTCTGTGAGGATCTTTGAGTGTTTGGTGAAAATGAAACTCGGAGAAGAAATAACCCATACAGAGTTTTTGGAAAAATTGGAACTAAGTGAGGAGATGTACATAATGGCACTACGTAGTATATTGAAGAAACCTACAGTATTTCTGAAACGGAATGTTGTCGATATTCGTACGAATGTATTTGGAAGGTTGGTGGGTCCTTTGTGGCAAGCTAATACAGATGCACAATTTGTTTTAGATCCATATGCGGCCGCGAGTTACTGCACCTCATATTTGACAAAGGTTGATAAGTCTGTTACTGCAGAGATGAAAGCAACACTAGAAAAATGCAAGTATGAGAATAGTAGTGATAGTGAACGCGTTAGAAAAATGGGAAGCTCATTTTTAAATGCTCAGCAAATGCCTGCACAACTAGCTGTATTCCTGGCACTCTCGTTGCCTCTTTATCACACTACGCGTAGTTTTCAATTTATCAACACTTCTGAGGATAATATGAGAGCCGAGGTTTTACTTCCCTCAGCTGTATTGAAACAACTCCCTCCCGATTCAACGGATATATTCTGCAAGTCGTTGATTGACAAGTACATGTACAGACCTCTTGCTCTGGACGCTACTTGTTTAGCAGAGTTTGTAGCTGAATACCACCCTAATAGTTTCAAAAAACGTGTTGTACCACAAATTGTTAGATGGGTGAATTTTAATTTGCAACGAGATCCCAAAATCATTACAGAGCAACTTCATTATTTTCTCCTTTCCGTAAGTCGGAGGAATCTCTAAAAGACGGCCATTCCACTTGGCATGATGCATTTAATCAACAACAATACACCATTCTGCCAATCCGTAAAAAATTTGTTTACAAATTCAATAATGACAGCAAATACGGTGAAGAGTGGACAACATTGCAAGAACGTGTTAATGAGTTCAGCAAAATGCATACGGAAAATTCATTTCTTGATGTTTCTTTCTCAAATCAGTGTGAAATTGGTTCCAAAGCGATTGGGGTCTCCGATACCCTCAAATACGGAAGGTGTTGAACCATATGATTTGTCACTGGAGAGAAATAAAAAGAATGATGAAAATGTACCAGGAAGTGTTCCTATTTGTCCCGATAGATTTCTACCTAGTAGTGAATTTTCATCTCTGGTGCGGCAGCTGAATAAGGAACAACGCTTGATTTTTGATGATATCATGTATCGGAAGCAAAGGAATCCAGAAAAGGCTATTTTTATATTTTTGACCGGTGGAGCAGGTACGGGAAAGACATTTACGCTCATTTGTATAATTCAGTATCTTCTACGATATTACAACCGTACCAATGCTGGAGCAGATCCTCTAAAACAAAAGATTTTGAAGCTTGGTTACACTGGAAAGGCTGCTTTTAATATTGGAGGTTCAACCATTCACTCGCTTCCTCGGAATTCCTCTAAACAAAACCCTTCGAGGATCTTGGGGTTTTAAGCGATGAGCGGCGTGATGACTTTGCTAAAGATATGACCAACTTCGATTGATCGTCATCGATGAAATCTCTTTGGTTGGTTGTCGAATGTTTGCGATGGTTGATCGTAGGATGAGGGTTATTATGCGAGCTCATAACTGTTTTATGGGTGGGCTTGATGTGATTGTTACAGGTGACTTGTATCAAGCGCCTCCAATACGTGATGGATGGATATTTAAATCCTTAAATGTTGGACTTGATGGTTTAGCTCCAAATTTTTGGAAGGAGAGGGTTGAATGCTACGAACTTGCTCAAGTTGAACGCCAGAAAGACCTACAATTTGTGAGCATCCTCAATCGCTTTCGAACTGCGACACAAACTGTGGAGGACATTATGTATATCAATGCACTGTGTTATAGACGACCACCAAATGACATGAAGTTTCCGCATTTATTTTATACAAATATAAAAACAAATAATCACAATAAATATGTGTTTGATAACACTCTTGGCGAAGTGTACAAATTTGTTGCGAAGGACGTACCTTCGGAGACATGTCCCCCTTCATATAAGCTTTCAAACATACCTAGTCTTACAGGCGGTTTGCATGCTGAAATATCCCTTAAGAAGGATATGTTGGTAGAATTGTCTTGGCAACAACCACGCGTCACGCATGATGGCCTTGTTAACGGTCTTGATGGAATATTTAAAGAATTTACGACCATTCCAAACAACTTGGTCGGATTGATTTTGGATTGCCTCACATTGGAGTTGAAACTAGATTAAAATTTGCCGAGGAATATCGCGGCATTCGAATATCAAAAACGAGTGGACTCCCATTACACAAAAGACAGCAGAAATTCAAATAGGTATGAACCCTCTTCATCTTGTAACACGGGTTCAATTTCCAATCCAACCCGCTACAGCCCGGACTATCCATCGTGCACAAGGTTTGAGCCTTGACCGATTGGCATTTGATCCAAAGGATGTGGTAAGACATGGATTAACTTATACTGCCTTGTCGAGGATTCGATCAAAGGATCACTTATATCTGCTGTCTCCAATATGTTCCAAGAACTTTCATGTTGATAATTTGGTTGCTGATGAGATGTGTCGCCTGAGATCGGTTGCAAAATATAAAATAGCTCTTCCTTCACTTGAACATAGTAGGGGTGATGGAATTATTCTTCAGTCGTTAAACACTCGATCCCTCAAACTTCATTATAAGGATGTGTTTGCCGATCCAAATTTGATGGCATCCGACGTTCTTTGTTTAAATGAAACACGTGTTTCGTCTTTGCAATCACTACCAGAACTTTATGAGTTACTATTGAAAAGATTTAATGTCTTAACATGTTATGATGGCCATGGAACTGTTGTTCTTTTTCACAAAGATATGATATTAACAAATAGTAGCACATATGTGAACAAGGGTTCTGAATTTATTATGGCCCAATTCAATGCAAATACACCTCAAGCCATAAATGTTGTGGCAACCTACAAACCTCCAAAGATGCAACTCAATTACTATTTACTTAACCTGGAGAATATATTTAAGCTTTTATCAGTAGGTTCTCCAACATTTGTTCTAGGAGATTTCAATGTTAATATGTTGATAGAAAATGTGCATTCAGTGACTTTGAAAAACTTCATGACCGATCATAATCTCTCCCTTTCTTTTTTAGATAATACAAGTGATTATCACTCACATATAGATCACATTTGGACAAATACACCATCATCCCAAAGACGATTCGGGACCCTAGAGGCATATTGGACCGACCACAAACCAACTTATTTGCATCTAAAATTTTGATGTTCTCTTCCAACTTATCATCTTATCTAATGTGTTAGTTGTTCATATGGTACACATAATTCAAGTATAAAATTTCCTATTGTAACTTTTATCTACATTACTCATCTTGTACTATTTTTTCCTTAAAAAATCTCACAATTCCAATTCATACATGAGAAACTTAGCTAAGTGAAATGTCTCAATACTTTATTTTGTGTCAAAAAGTTTAGACATAACAATTAACAGGGCCCTTTGTGTCTATCGACACCTTGTATTTTTATGGTCACTGCATGCTCTTGACCATGAAAAATAGAAATTTAAATTTTGACTCGGTCCCCTCTTGGAGTGTAGACTGGATTTGAATGGAGATGGGTATGAGCTCATTGTTGAAATATTCTCACCATTTAGTCTCTTAGGGTTTAGGGTTTAGGGCATCTAGTGACTTGAGAGTCTCAATTTGTTCAGATAGTCTCATTTTAATGAAACTTAAAATGAGACTATCTAGTAACAGTAATCTCAATTTATTTATTTTTATTTGTTTTTTAAGATTTATTTATTTATTTTTATTAAGTGTGAAGCAATCTGTAACACTTTCTTCGCCAACTATTAATATATTTTAGATAAGCATAGTTAATTTACATGATCTATGATGTAAAGCTCCCCTTGACCTATGAAGGATAAAAGGCCTATATCCTATGTTCTACCTGCCTAATTGAAAGAAGGAGTCATTAACCCTTGCTAGTATTGCCATGGATATATCGTCAAATTTTGTATACTTAAGTAAGTTATCAGAAAAATAATAAAAATACAAAAGGAAAAGTAATTTTTTATAAATGAATCACTTTTTGATTTTTAGTGATTGGGGGTCATAAATACTTCAAATTTCAGTATCTTAGGTCTTGACCACCCCTTTTGCGGTCCGATTGTTTTCCACAACCCTACAAGATACCCCGCTTCCAACAACACCTCATGCGGCCAAATGCCCAATCCAACCGGCAGTTCCCATATCCTAATGTCACAAAAAAAAACCCTAAAAGTAGTAGTTGCCTTATATAATATACACACCCATGCAATCATTTTCAAATTCATGTGGAGTTTGAGGTCTTGAAACAATGTTACATAATGACTGTTCATCTAGAAGGGATATACATGTATACTTCATCAACAAGTGCACTACATTTGCATGATGTGTCCATTTGCATGTCCTATATAGTAAATTGTGAATGGAAATCGACTTGATGGGAGTCAAAAAACTAATAAATTTTATAGAGCAGGCACTCTTGGGCACTACCTCAAACGACCTTAAATATTAACATAACCCTTGCTAAGCCAAGCTTCTACTGCTTTTTGGTGCTCATTGAGCCAACATGCATTGTAGTTTTGGGACACTCTTAGCTTACAAATTCATCAACAAATGACTAATGATGCATAGACTATAGAAGACGCATCAACTAAATGGTTTGACTCATTGGTAAAAAAAAAAAACACATTATCAAAAAAAATAAAAAATAAATAAAATTAAAAAAATCATAAATAGAAATGAAGGTAAGTTATTCATATTTCAACCGTACATTCTTGTAGTAGACATATTGTACATCATGAGGGTCAAATTTTGAGTCATAATCTGCAAGATCATAACGTATTAGTACTCAAAAACATCACAAAATCTCAACATTTTCACTTTGAAGAGGAAAGTGCTACCAATATGCTCATTGCAATGCAAAAACCACCAACTACAAAAAAGTAACTGCCATAAATGATAGACTAGTATGCCCTTGCGCCATGACCTTGTTCTTCTATTGTATCCAAAATAAGGTCATTTTTGTAATTTTTGGTGATTTGGGGAACATAATTAGTTGAAAACTCAATATCTTCTAGTATTTGCTCATGCACCTAGTATGGTAACAACAAGTCTATTTATGATCCCCTTTATTCGAATATTCACCCACTGCTTTGATTGTTATTACTTTCGTAGGGGCTATGCAATCTGATAGTCGACACATTTTGCAATCTAATTGTTTCTCATAATTCCACAATAAAATCCGCTTCCAACGACACTCCATGCAGTTTCATTCGATTGGTGGTCCCCTACATCATAATGTCACTCACAAATCAAAACAAATTAAACAATAGAAACTACTTGCCTCAAATAAGAAATGACTCAGTATACACTCATGGAGTTGCCACACCCACTTATATACTTTGACCATGCCCCTCTTGTACGAGCCCGAGTGTGTCACAAAGTACTACTGCTTCTCACCATTATCTTGATTGAACTTTGTTTAACCCTAGAACGTCGGAGCCCATAACCGTGGCCTGAACTTTGATATGTCTTACTCTAAATCCTCCATTTCGCCACTTTACCTGAAAGTAAAATATTTTATTTTATTTTTCGTAGATGTGATCACATGCTTTTCATATGCTGTAAAAATTTCAGATTTTTTTGGGAAGATTTGAAATTCAAGTGAATTTTCAAAGAAAAACCAAAAATAATTCATATCAAATACAAATCACTTTCAAAAAATCTGAAATTTTTGGAATAAGGGGACATTGTAGTGAAGAATAACATGGTGTAATCCATGGTTTCGTGTCATGCTATATTTGAAAATTGAGAAAGAGACCCTATAGGCATGTAAACTTAAGGTGTCAGTAAATCACTAGATATTAGGAATTTCTTGAAATTCTAACTTGGAGTAGAAACAAGACTTGGTAAGATTCATTTTATGAATTGAGCTTGAACTCAAAAGAGATCATTTAGTTGCCTAAATTTGAGACTTAATAAAAGTAGGAAAAAGTTGCAGAAATGCACTGTGTGGTGACTTGTTTTTAACCATTCTTTCAACTTTCATACCACATGTGATCTTAGGAAATACCTTAAATGACCTCAAATGAATTCCATGATATGCTATTATCATTCATAAATCCAGTTACAAAAATCATGAATGAAATTCATCCCGCAATAATAGGTTACAGTGAAAATGTTCTGTTCATCGGACATAAAATGGCCGCTCCGACGTTCCAGGGTTAATCGGAAGTGCTAGTGATGAAGCCGAACAGAAGGTGGACGGTTCAACTGCTGGTAACGACCTCATCCTTCGGCCATAGAATAATAATGAGTTGTAGTGAAGAATCATTCTCCAAATTCTCCAAATTTGTGTTGCTTACGTTTTCTCTTACCAACTACCAAGGCTATCAAGGGTAAAGGGCTTTAGTATCATCATATGAACTTGTGATATGCTGGATTTACTTATGCTATACCGGTATTACTTTCAAGAGCACGAAGAGAGTTAGTTGCCATAAAAGAAGAAAAAGAATTCCAACCTCATTTGAGGTTGGCGTGAATAGAGTGCCCGTTCAAATCACCAAACTTCAACATACTCCCACCTTCAATTCAAGCATGAATTCTTAAACCTCAAGTTGATTTCCATGAAAAAGTATTGGCGCTTTAAGTTGTAGTGAGAATAAATTTGCCCTACATGAAAGTGTGTATATTTTGGCTGACAATGTTGAGTTTTGCAAGTGACATTATCTCGGGTACACTCGATCGGATCGGGGCGCATGAGGTGTTGTTAAAAGCGGATTTTTATGTAGGCGTTGACAGATCCCAAGATATTAGATTTTAAAATACTTACAGTGTTTGAAATCTCAACCAATCTAATATCACTTTGGTCGGTTTTATTACGAGTTAATATATATATATATATATATATATATATATATATATATTTTCATAAAGTTCTATTTCTAGAATTGAATCATGTGGCGTGGCTTACGCTCACGATTTAAAAAAAAAAAAAAAAAAAAAAAAAAAACTTTCAAATAGTAATAAAGAGATGACATTTACCAAATTGAAAATTTTCCTATGGGAATCTGGAGTCCCACCAATTTTCTCTTTGGCATACTTTTAAACTCTTTGAACCATTTTTGTAAAAATCAACCGGTCGCCATTCCAGAATTTCCGGTTCTCCTTGTACATTGTTGGGAACGAGCCAAATGAACATGCCACAGGGAACCGGGAAGGGAACGAGCCAAAGGAACATGCCACAGGGAACCGGGAAGAGAACGAGCCAAAGGAACATGCCATTGGGAACCGGGAGGGGAACGAGCGAAAGGGAACCGAAAGGGGGAACGCATGGACAAGTTTCCAAGTGTCGCAGCGAGGTGGTCCTGCATCGATTGAGCTCACCCTCCCGATCAACAATCCGCATCGCATCAACGACAGCTTAGACGAATTCCATTCATTGTTGCAGAAGAACCCAATTCAATTCGCCGCTCAATCTCAACCTAACGAGCGAGCGCACGCACGGGAACAGCCATTTCTCTTTTGGTTTGGATTGGATCATGGGATGGTAGGCAGGGTTGACACTCCAACTCCACAAGTGAACGGACCCTGTTTTTTTCACCTCTTTTTGTGGGGACCCTCTTTTTTTTACCAGCCTTTTCTCACGGCGTTCTTGTGTTACGAGGAGTGCCCGCGTCGAGGAGGGGATTGGCTTGGAACAGAACCAAGAGAACTCTCACTTACTATTCCACTTTGTCCTCGACTGACAATGGGAGCACCGATGATGAAGAAGCGAGGACAAGGATATGGTTTAGTTGTGGCGCAAGGAGAACTGCCGGTCGGGAATTCGGAATCGATTGTTCGATAGTACTCTACTTTCCTCTCTCTAGTATATATACATCCCCTGTTTCCGTGAAAATTGATGTCTGTTATCCTCCACAAGACTTGGAGATAGGGCTTTTAGAATTTTGCGGTGACAAGAAATTGAGCTACATACAAGTTTTTGATTCGGGATTTTCGAGGAGATTAGCAACGGCTTTAGGGAAATATTCTGCGGCGTTCGGGAAAAGCACGAAGCGCATTCTTGTTCTTGATTCTTTTGGCGGGACGCAACAGGGGAATGAGAAAGTGACAGGAGGTAGAATTTCGAAGAGAGGAAATGTGTAGTTACAGGTGAGAGCGAAGGGGAGAGAATTTTTTGAAGCGGTTGCGTGAGATGGCTGCCGCTATGTGCAATCATGCCATGAGAGCCGCCTTGTCCGTTGATTATGGTTTACAACGGCGTGATGCTTTTAATAAACTGACGAGGCGACAATTTTCGGGCTTGCCGCGGCTCAAAACGGTTAGTTCTCCTCTCCGTTTCTGCACGCTTGTTGCCGTTCTTGGTGAAGATATCAATGTGAAAAGCAACAGTTGGAGGATTGGCAATCTTTACTAGTTCTGGCACTGCCTTTTGGAGGAGCCGATTGAATCTTCACTTGAAGCTGGATCACCCTCTATTGCAGCTTTTCTCTGAGAATGTGTAAGCTGTAGAGTCCTTATGAGCTTCATGTAAAGCTCTAACGAAAAGTTCTAGTAGCTAGGGTGCCAAATCTCTGATAATTTACACCGTCTGCTGTAACGTGAAAATTAGAACTTTAATATAGATGCAGTTTTCTTTGAACTACAGAGCTCAACTTCCTCTGTTGTTTCAGGCAATTCGAAATTTGAATTTTTTTTCTCGGATATGACGGGCACTTAAGAACGCAAGTAGGAGCTGGATTTTTAAAGGTGGACAGTGCACTTTAGAGAAGAATTATTGCAGTAGAGCGGTAATCGGAGCCTAGTGAGCTAGGACAGTGAGCTCCGGTTATTTCTACGAAATGTGGGCGTCTGTGATTTTCCTGCTGGATTACTCCACCGGTAGTCATGGGAAGCAATAATACTTCAGGTGTCTTCTACAGGTGTCTTCTACTTCACAGATCACCTAGTTATGATCTGCAGAGTTCAATTTTCAAGAGTACTACGTAGTTATGTTAAAAGGGGTTCGCTTTTGGAACTATTAAAATCAGGGGATCTGCTTCGTTTGCAACATCGAGCTATGGGATCTTTGTAAAGGGTTATTTTAGATGCAGCACTTTTATTGGCACGAAGCACAAGTTCTTGGCATCATTTCTTGCCAGTTTGAGGTTTGTAACTATCATGCTAATTGTAACTAGGCTGTTTACGTGCAGGACGTCGCGGCGGCTTTTAGAAATGGTTGTTGTTCATGCTTGTTATGGAACCAGCCACGTGGTAATCGTTCAATATTGGACCAAGGTAAAATTCGATGCTGAAAGTCTTTCTTACTTTCATGGCGTATTGTATATAGGGTTTGCTGGAGGGTTCTAGCATTTGCGCCTGTCTTGCTCGTTGGTATTTAAAGTTTAGTCCTAGGACTTCGAGAAGTGGTTCACTCGATAAACTTCAAGATTAGGGCTTAAAAGAAACATTCTGGAAGGAGAATGCTTACCCGAACCATCAAACCAACAACTGCTTCTGATATAGTTTCTCCCATTTTTATGTTCATATACGACCAACCTTTGTGGTGAGAACTTCCATATAGCTTGTACATGGATATTGACATCGGGTGGAAGCGTCTTTGACAGGTTTGGTTGGATCATGGAAGCTGAGAAGGGAAGTGAAAGTCTTGTGTTTGAGGGACTCCTCACGAGAGGAAGCTAGAACATCAGGTCTGTTTAGATTCTGAAATCATATTTGGAGCTTTGCTTGTAGGTCGTAAGCTTCTTTGGGTTAGATCAAAATCGTAGTCATTTTTCACCCAGGCGCTGAGGACCGTCTGATGCCTTGGATAAGAGATACCAGTGTATTCCTCCATTCCTTCCTTTTCTTTTATTCCTATTCGTTGGGCTTTTATATCTTTATACTGCCGATCGTTCGAGTAACGTTCACTACTGATGCAGGAATCTCCTAGATTTGAAGGCTTCTCTCTAAGATTTGAGGGAACTTTAGCTCCAGGAACAGGCTCTTTGTCACTCGGCTCACTTGTTTTTAGATTTCTGCACCGAACCTGATTACACCTCATTCTTTCAAACTTCTATGCAGTGTCAGAGGAGGATGAGCTAAGATCTCAGGATGCCAATGGAAGAGGGTCTACGAAAACGCACAGCCCTGGGGAACTGAACGGTTCTGGATCCAGTGGCCATGCCGGTCCTCACGAGAGTCAGCCGCCAAGAGCTGACGAGAAGCCGACTTCGGTGCTTGACGTTCTTCCGACAGTTTCTCCTGAAGTCATAGCAGAGACTCTTAAGGTAGCAGCCAAGACCGTCTCTGTCGTTGGAGAAATCGAGATGGATCCTTCTACAATTGCTGCTGATGATGAGTCTCTTGTGGAGCAGGATGCCGCTGTGCGAACTGTTGTATTCTGGGTAAGAGAAAATTTTATTGCAATGTATTTTTACTCGCATTTTCTTTCTAGTGCTCGGACATGTGTCCGGGATGGTTGCAGTTTGTCACATGTGTGCATTATCAAGCTTTGAGAATTTTAGAGCTTGAGTTTGTGCGAACATTGTCGATCCACTTTATAATACGGGTTGTATACCATGCAGGTTGGTGCTGCGGTTGCATTCGGGACACTTCTATTCTTGAACCTAGGCAGTAGCAAAGCATCCGAATTTTTCGCCGGGTATGTAGTAAACTCCTGATTATTTATGGAATTGAGTTGCGTGAATTGGGTCCGCACTTGTTTTGGCAATTTGAGATTTCTTGGGAAAATTCAAGAAAAGATTTTTCGGTAAGCAAGCTCCAGATAGTTCGCTTGTCACCTTGAACACTATTGCTAAATCAGTAAGTGTTTGCACAGGGTTTTATTTTCTTATTGCAGAATGTTTGTTGTTATCTTTCCCACATGTTTTTGTCGTACTGCTGGATACTTAGTATATGAATAATGTAATTCCATATAATTGGCGCTGTGACCTGATTTGATCTATTTTGACAATCAGGTACCTCTTGGAGCAGAGTCTATCTGTTGACAATTTGTTTGTCTTCGTCGTTATATTTAACTATTTTAAAACTCCCCTCGAGTACCAGGTTTGCTTCTTCCCATCTTCGTTTTTCATCGTACCGTGAAACCTGGTTAATGGCATGACATCATGTGTCATTAGTAGAAGTTGTTATGTCTTTCAGAGTTCACCCTAGATCTGAAGTTCAGGCGTTAGGGTGTTAGTCCTAGAGATATGACACTGTACGTTCAGCACAGTATTGTTATTAATTCAGATAGTCTCTTTTGTGGTAATTTTGCTGACGTTCACAGGTGACTATTTCACGGCTTTTATACTTTGCTTGTCTACCGGATTATGCTGCAGAGTCGAGTTCTTACTTATGGGATTGCTGGAGCTGTCTTTTTCCGGGGTGTTATGATAACGATTGGTGCAGCCACACTGCAGGTATCGATTTCAACTTCGTTTTGTACTTATTCCTGCAATGTACCACCTGTTAACGTCGGGATTCTACAACATCTATTTGATACTTGATCACCTAGCTTCTAGATGCTATGCCCGCTTTCAATAGAGATCAAATACTTCAGTTGTGGCGTGTAACTCCACTGTTCACTCAGGATTCTCGTATGTAAACCATTTTTACGATCGATTCTTTGCACTCAAGAAGCGAATAGAAAAGAATTTGTTAGCAAATACACTAAGGCAGATAGTATCTTGCAAACTACTTCACGGAAGTTCAAAATCTCGAAGCTCGCTTCAATAATCAGTGATTTTTCTTTCCCACGCGCTAATGAAATCGGTGATTTTTCTTCTACAGAGATATGAAGCTGTGAACTTATTTTTCGCTGCCATTCTGTTATTCTCGGCGTACAAGGTCAGTATAAGAACTCAGAGCTTCTCTCATGACCTGAACGTCGGCTCTTTCCTTTGTATGACTGCTGCTCGATTTGTGTTAGGAGCCACTGAAGCCAAAGTCCTCGGTACATTATTGAAGATTCATACCAATCTACTTTGAGTGTGCAGTTACTTCAAGAGTCGGAAGATGATGACGACGATCTGTCCGACAATTTTATTGTGAACCTCTGCAAGAAATTTATACCTGTAACTTGTATGTTCCTGTTTTACATTTCACATTTACGACCAGAGCTTTCTTTGATGTTTCGCACCAACTTCCTTGGTTTACCTAGTATCGGCTACCATGTTGTCAGAATCTTCGATCTGATCTGGGTTCACATTTTTGGCAGCAACCTATGATGGACACAATTTTTTTACTGTTCAAGATGGCTTACGAAAGGTGAGTTCGGCTACATGAATCTGCAGATGGTGTGTATGTGTTTTGTGTATAATTTGAGCCTAAGTGTCTACTGGATCGTGTTTATTTATGTTCTACTTATCGTCTTAACCCATTGTTGATGAATTCCACGAATTGCATCTGCAGGCGACACCCTTACTTCTCACTCTCGCTGTTGTGGAGCTGAGTGACGTTGCTTTTGCTGTAAGTGTTTCTTTCTCTATCATGGTCAATGAGTTCAGAAGTCGTCCTTTTCGAAACATTATACGCATTCAAGAAAGCGCCTCACTATTTCTGTCGATACGGTAGACTGAGTTGCGAGTAGCTTTGTGCTGTCTTATAATGATTCCGTTCTGAGGAATTGAGTGTAAGCATTAGAGCTGAACTATGTTTTGGACAGGTTGATTCTATTCCAGCGGTTTTTGGGGTGACGCGAGATCCCTTGATCGTTTTTTCATCGAACATGTTTGCCATTCTAGGTTTGTTGCCTTCTACTTCTCAGGAGTCTTCTGATATTCCTGTATCTACCTTGCCTGGTTTTTGTAAGCCTTGATTCGGTGCAAACAGAGAAGCTGAGATCCTAATCCCACGATATTTCTTGGGAGTCACTTATGCCATTTACATGATAATTCTGAACGATTTTCTTGTGTGAGCTACAGGTCTGAGGTCATTATACACATTAATATCAGGGAGCATGGCTGAATTGGAGTATCTGCAGGTAGGCCCTTACGTTTATTCTCAAAGAGTGTAGCGCAAATGGATGTTTTTCCATATATGTCACTGCATCGACCTTCTAGTAGTACCTTCATGTCTTTCGAATTCTTGTGATGTGTGCAGACAGCCGTTGCTGGTGTGTTGGGCTTTATCGGAACTAAGATGGTTGTGGAATACTTTGGTGAGCATTTCTTTTCACGACCCATCTCCATTTTGTTATATGTTCGCATTACAGCCTGCAATTATAGTTCAGAAGTACAAGTAGATCTGGTTCAGCAATCTTCTATCGGAGTGGACGACTGGATTGACTTCGTAGCTTGTGACTGATTCGTATTCTTGGATAGAAAAAGCTGTTTAGAAAGATTTATTCCATGTCCTCACATGCAAACTGATCCGGAAACTGCTCTGTGATGGCATAATTTGGGGCAAACCAGAAGTCTCTATTTCTAATTGTTATCGTTGCACGTATAACGTTAATCCTGCTGATTTGCAGGTCTCCATGTCTCGACTGAAGCTTCTCTTGGAGTGGTAGCATTGCTTCTGGGTGGGGGCATCGGACTAAGCATTTTAGCTCCAAGCAAAGATGAGGAAGACGATGAAGACGAAGAAACCTGAGGGTGGAGAGCCAGTTACACCTCATTCTTTCCTTTATCAATCTCTAGACTAACAGCTACTATTAACCTCCTTTGTTGTGATGAGCGAAGTTTTACGGCTTGCCTTACGATATTTGTAGTGACACCGGGAATGTAGGATTCATTTGTATCATACCAAATCCAATGGTACTCTGTTGCGTGCACAAGTCATTGCTTGGAGTTCGAGAATGGGAGACATTCGTCAGACTTTTCCAACTTCGGTAGAGAGAACGCAAGTCTACGGAAATCAGTCACCTCTGCAACCAAGCCAACGTCTGCGAGTGTTTAGCATCGGCATTCAGGGTACAATGTTCTGTCTTATTATCTATTTATTGATGGGGCATTTGTGCCAATTGTGGCATCTGTTTGTAGGGCTTTTGGTTGCCGAGGTGGCCATTTCCGAACCTTTTGAAAACCATTCACCATTTGAAACATGGGATGTTGCAATATACTTTGGATGAACATATTAGATATGTAACGCTTGGAAATCTCTTTACAATCGGTAGGGATGGACATGTGGTAATTGTATTTTCATGAGATGATTGAAGGAATGATATCTTTTCGGGCCTTCGAATGGTATACTTGTAGGGAACATGAACCTATGTTCAACAATAGCTTAGATTGGAAGAACATTGTACAATTTTGATAGTTTAATCTAAACTTTGTATCTTTTAAGTGGCAAACATTTAGTGTTAGTTTGTGGATGTTCTTTAAGGTATGACCAAGTCTTTGGGACACAAAGTATATTGGAAATACTACATATTAGAAATACTACATCTTGTACCACACATGTACACATGAAGTGTCATATTGGAACCAACTAATGAATCTTAAATTGATATAAGAAGGCAATATGGTTCACATATGCAATTGTCACTGTCTAGTCGAAAATGGCACGAAAAGTGACAATATTGTGCTTCTACTAACATCAAAATAAATTTTTATATTAATCGTTCCTTAGATTTCTTTGTTGATGTAATGAGCATACTATAGCCTACTAGATTAGTTTAAAAAATGACAAATATAAAAAAAAATGACAAATAAAAAAAAATTGACAAATATAATGATCTATTTTATTGTTATTAGAAGCACTATAGTAGCGACCTATTTGATGTCCGTATTCAATGGATACAAGTAAGAAATTGTAACTTGTAATTTGTAAATTCTGCATCCTTGTGAGGAACTATTTTGGGGTACCAATGACTGATTCTAGATAGTCTTCTAGATGGAGAGAAAAAAAATACTTGTTAATACAATAGGTAAGATAGACTTACCCAAAGGTGTACTACTCTATATTCAAATGTTTCACCGATACTCCTTTGTAGGCAGTTGCTATATCCTTTTGACTGTCCATATAAAAATGTGCGTCGTGCACCCAAAGTGTTCACAATCCGGTTATCAATGAGGTTTTGAATGTTTGCTTTTTTATTTAGAAAAAGTTGTATCATTACGTTCAAATTGAGGAACAAGTTAGCCTAAGCATCTACAATAACTCATAACTAATGTAAGGAATGACCTAATTGAATTTTTGTGAGTGACACGATTACAATTAACATCACCACTGATGCAAATACTGGTAACAAACTAGAAAGTGCTTAGATGTGAATTCTTTTGGTCCACTATATATGCACCTATGTATTTTTATTTTGGTACAATTTTTTGCTTGAGGCCGATGTTCATTATGAGCTCTATACTACTATGCATACATGAAAGTACACCTATTTAGTACCCCTTCATTCTTAACTACAGTAAAATGACTTCAATACTAATAAATTACATAATCATGAAGAACTTTTTATTATGGTCAGGGAAATCTCTTGTAAAGTTAGGACCTATAGAAGGTTTGTTCAAGTCTTTAGCATAGTGAATGCATAGTATAATACTTACTTCAACCAACTTTATTATCAATTATACTATTACAATGCATAAGCTATAAGGGTAGTCGTACATGGGTGATGACAAAGGTGTGATCCAAGTGAGTGAGGCGCAAGTCTTAACATCTCATATTTATCTTCTTTTCCATGAACAAGTTACAGTGCTCACGTGAAAAACATAGTCATTGTAGTTTTGAGATTTCACAAGGTGATACAAAGATCAGAGTAAAGTATCTTAAGAAAACTCATTACTACTAATGGGTTTAGAGTATTAATATTACCCATATGTAAAAAACTGGAAATTAGAGAGAAGTAATAGCCTAGTTGTTTAGTTTTGGAAGAACGCAATATGAGGATGTGAATGATGAGATTCAATACATCTACTTAGTTTTCATCATTGAACAATGATTTTGAACTGATTTTCAATGTAGGTAGAAGACTCTTGTTGTTACAAGGAATGTTACAATGTTTAATGATTAAATCAAAATATTTGAAACCATCAAATAATAGATTTTTTTATTTGAATGTAACTCTGCTAAAATTAAGCAAACACACTAGTAGAAAATGGCATAAAAATGACATGCATACTGCATAGTGACTTGTCCCTAGTGATAAGAGAGTGCTTGATTAAATTGTGCTTTTAACGATATCAAAATAAACTGTTATAATTATGAGATTTTCTTAAGTTTTGGTACTCTAGTAGGCTAGAGTAGAACTTATCTCACGAAATAAAATTCAAAGAACATTATCAAATATGATAATTTACTATAATGTTTATTTGGAGCACAATCAAACATGCTCTCTTGCAGTGTTGCTGCATCAGGGACAAGTCACTATGAATGTCTCTTTTTGTGATAATTTATAGTAGTGCCGGATAATTTAAAATGAATATATTTACACATTGAAACTTACTTACTCAAACCCTCACTAGATTTTTATAATCTAAAATACTAGTATCTCTAACTATACCTATACTCTACGACCCTTGTAATACTTTTGTGATGTTACCCTTTTTATGTCCTTAAAAATTTGAAAAATATATTCAAAGAATCAACATAAGAGCACTTATATTTATGATAACATAAGTTGAATATTTCATAATAGTTTCTAATAACACATCCTTCTACGCATCAATTGATGATGAAACTAGAGACGATGAAACTAGAGATAGATGTTCCGATCCCTATTTTTTCACTAATGGACATTCAAGCAAGATACATATGGCTTGTGATCCACTTCCAAAATATTGTCTTAGACACTGAAAGTAAATATCATAGTTCTTTGAGAACTAAACTGCACAATTTTCCAAAATTGGTTTTGCGTGGTAAACATAACAATACAACGTCATTCCCCAAGATTACATAAGGGATTTCATTTTCTATAGAAAAGGAGATATGCATTTGTGGCTAAAACCTCCTCTTTGGTAACTTGAGACACTTCCTCATCATTCCATAAGTACCAATATCCATTTTTGGACTCCTGTAATAAAAAAACAAAAAAAAAATACATTTGTTTAGTCATGTACTAGTAATCTAGTATCGATACAAAATAGTTTGCAAATCTGATTAAAATAATATACATGTTTATAAAGATTGAACATTATATGAGAAAAGTTCCTTATTTCGTACATGCACTTGATTTTTGAAATATATCTTACACATACACATGAAGTTTAATATTCCTAAATTTATTAGATTCACGCAACATTAAATATTAGACTGTACCTGCACATATGCAACATAGTGTCCACAAGAACGGTTCTGCCCACGATGAGTAACAACCCCGCAAAGCTTGTATTGGAAAACCGGATTTGTCTGAAGATGATCAACACATTCACAACTATTATACTTAGACTATCATAGAACTAAGGTACCAAAGAGAAGTTTTCTAAACTAGGAGTTTTGACAATCCCTTAATTATGGGTGTTATTTCTTGCATGGAGAACGTTGTTTAAAGTGTTACATATTCCTCAAATTCTTGCACATCAGAATATTCCAAACCAACCAACAATCAACACCATATTGAAAAACAACTGGTGAAGTATGTAATAACCGTAGTCTAAGAATGTAGCAATTTAATCCGAAAGTTCCTTAAATATTTATTAACATGCACAATTACCTAAGAAACAAAAAGACTTCATGTTTACTTTCAATCAATGAGAACCACTACACCACCGTTGTCTTATTAAACAAAGCTCCTATTCCTTTGTCAAAAACAATTTGGATGAGATGTACATCTAAGACGGCTTCACTGTATCAAATGTACATCTCACCTAAATTGTGTCTGACAAATGAATAGGAATTTTGTCTGATAACATCTTATATCATAGCCTTTCTATTTCCGGGATGGTTTGCATAGCCAATGCATTTGCTAAAGAATGTGCTAAGGAGCTTCTCGATGGAGACAACAAATATAGATGTGAAAGGTAAGTCTTCTGCTCGATCATATGACTCGCAAGTATTTATACACCCCAAATTTGCCATAAAAGGAAAAATAATGTCACAAAGGTATCTTTTTCCTTTTATGGCAAATTTGGAGTGTCGTAAGAGCATGAATGGTTATGCCCCTTAAAACAAACAAACCTTGTTTGGATTGCAGGTGCAATGATCTCTCGGAAGCTCAGAAGAAAACGTCGATCCATGTACAACCGCATGTGCTTTCGATCCACTTGAAGAGGTTTGATAATTCTAGACAGAAAATGCTTCATCATGTGGAGTTTCCTGAGCAATTCAGTCTTGCCGACTACATGGGATCTACGGTAAACCTTCTTCGGCCACGGATACGTTCATGTTTTCATGTGATCAAGCTTTGGTTTTCATATGAAACACCATGAAGTGCACCATATGCATGCAATTGAACAATGGTCATTTAGGTGTAAGCAACTTGTGGGCGTCCTCATGCTCGCGCAAAGTAAACTAGGTCGAAGTCACGACTTCGTTGAAGAGTTTCCTCGGCCACCCAATCTCGGATTTGTTGCAGAGGTTCTCCCTTACTTGATTCTCCACGATGCACAAAAAGCAACCATTTTTTGCACGCACAGAGCCTGCAGGAAAATTCTAGCCTTTTGTGAAAAAATATTTAAAGATTAAAGCAATAGTTTATAAGGAGAAAAAAAAAACTCATGCTAATTTTTGTTAATTTTTTTTAGCTAACCAAATACATCTAATAAAAATTAGCATAAGTTTTGAACAAATTGAATTTAAAATATTCAAATTAGTTTATGAATCCCATTTTTTCTTTTATTCAGTTATTTTTTATTACCCTGTTTTTTTCTGTTCATTATATATTTATTTAGTTGTTTTTTCTTCCAATTTAAAATATAATTAATATTACCAATATATATATATATATATATTTTGTAATTTTCTAAAAAAATAATTTGATTTTTTAAAAAATAATTTTAAAATGCTAATTTTTTTTTTACTTTAAATTTTAGAGTAACAAAAAAAACTTAGCGTTTGAATACATCAGTCAACACCTTCGAATTCAACTACATTGCGTAACACATAGAGTTGATCAGGCAGTTAACCCTTGAATGCCCAGCCCCTCTGAAAATACACTAAATAGCAAGCCCAAGGGGCACGCTTGGGCGTTTAAGGGTTAAGCATGTCAAATAGGAAGTGTGGAGTTTTGGTGTAGAAGTCACTTACATATTTTCCAGTGACACCGGTTAATGCATTATTTGCCAAATGATGGAATGTATGTTAAGCACTGCAAGACACTATTGAAGTAGCATGAATTTCTGAAGTTCATGAGTCCCTTCTGTGGCAATGCTGACTCTATGAATGATCTGACAGCTGATGTAATTGATCCAGTCAGCTCGGTTGCGGCTGGATGTGATTCTGGATCTGATGGATTGGATCTGGTAAAGAATCCGGCTTGTTGATAGTAGAGGAGGCTTCCACAAGCGGTACATCGTCCGATGAAAGTCTAGGTTGTTTAGGAGGACTTGGCATGCCCAACTCCTTCTGTGGATCAACTGGGGCAGCCTCAGGAGGAGTTTCCGGAGAATCCGACCTGCTTTTAGTAGCACTCTCGAACTGATGCACTGTAGGAACGAGTAGCTGGGGCGGATTATGTGTGCCTGGGGAAGGTGGCGAACCGGGTGGAATTGCATGATCATGAGCCGCCATTGCAGATTTGAGGAGATGAATGTTCGGTGGAGAATGGGCCTTTCTTTCACAAACGTTCTCTACATGAGATTGCATTTTCAGGACCACCCTGTCTGCCGGAATGTTTACCAATGGAAAAGCATGAACTTCCTCCGCGTCTACGGACTTGAATTCTTCTTCTGTAAGAGTACGAAATTCCTTCATCGCCAAAAGCTCAAAGTCGTCTAGGGAATCTACCCTAGATGATTCTGCTTCTGCCAAGAGAACTACCTCGCAGGCATTATGCGTTTCAGATATGGTCAGAAAAAGTAAGCTTAGCAGCAAGCTAAGCAGCAAGTCTTTGATAAAAGCACCGGACAATGAAACAACCTAGAGGAAGTGACCAAAGTAATTAAATAGGAACCTTTGTACAAGAATTTGAGCAATATTCAAAGAGGTTTGTTGTCTTACACGGTACATTGTCCTATAGGATTTTGAAATAGTGAGTCTCGCAAGTCGAAAGTATATCAAAAGAGCTCAAAAGCGTAGTTTGAGGAGGTGGGTATCTGCATTGGTAAAATTTTATTGTTCAGTTAAATTATACATTCATATTAATTGTTACAATTAAGTTTTGAAACAATTAAGTTTGTGAGGATTGAGGTATCCTTAAGAAGATTAAAGTTTTGATATAAAACAATGTTGTTTATTTTGCAAGACACTATTTAGCATTAATAATTAAAGATCTAAATTGCTGAATTTTGTCAATAAAATTTATATTAATTAATGAGTGACTCTACGAAACAATCACTTTTGTAATTTGTGTTTTGGAGATTGAAGTCTCATTAGCGGTATTGAAGGCTTGCTAGCAAGATTCAAGTCCCTTTGGTGAGAATGAGGAACTTCATAGATTTGCTCTAATAGTGTGACCCTCCAATTAAGCCCTCAAGTTCTTTACAAGCCAAAATAGTTTCTTGCAATTCCGCGCAACCTAGATCAAGGGTTAAAACTTAGAAGTAAGATTTTTGGCCAAGATTTTTACTCTAGTAGAAATTCCCAAAAAAAAAAAAAAAAAAAAAAAAAAAAAAAAAAAAAAAAAAGAAGAAAAGAAGTTGAAATGACAGGATGTCACTTTGATGTCTGTAATGACGACGTTTGTAACATGAGTTCTGTTTTAAATGACAAGATGTCATTTTGATGACTGTCTACAATGACAGCTTTTTGGACAAGAGTGAAAAGTTCCTAACTACTTGGATGATTATGAAAAAATATGAGAATATACCATACTTTGACCTCATATTGTCATATAGTTTACCAATATTACTAATTGATTGGCACTTGAAGTACTTATAAATTTGAGTCTCGTTAATCTTTTACTATTCAGCACATTTTACATTTTAAAATAGAACTCAAAGTACTTCTAGATCTAAGTTTCATAAATCTTTTACTTTCAACCCAAAATTATATCAATGTAATTATATCAATGTAATTATATTTTGAGTATATTTCACGTCAAAAATGTATGTTCTAATTTACAACATAAAACTGCTTCATCAAGGCGCGCCCTTGAGCACCTCTAGGAGAGCACTTGAGCACCTTAATTTAAGCATCATGTTAATTTTATGTCTACTCATTCCTACTTTTTAAATCTACAATTTCTATCTTACTTCTTGTTCATTAATACCAAGCCCCCTAGAATAGCATAGTCCTCAACCCCCCTTAGGTTCTTTTGCCTAAAGGCTACCTCTTCCTTCTTCTAATTCTCTGGATTTATTATACCGGCGCAATCTAGGAACTGAAAGTCAGTAATATTTAAAAAATGTCAAATCGGGGGAGGATTTACCAAAACGGTACATATCCTCTCTCGGCAATAAACATGTGTACCGTTTCTTACATTTACAAAATCTAGATGTCTGAGGTACCCAACTCATAGTTACATCATCTACGGCTACTCTGTCCTGGGCGCCTTTGTCACCTTCCTCCGGTCTTGTTTCCCTCCTTCGAAACTATTTTTTGTCTGTGCTTTGTATGCTGGGGAATCCGACTCTGTACCTCAAATTTGTTTCTTATTTCTCGTGGTGGCGGTTTTAAGCTTATCTTTGAAGTTTTCTTTTGGTAGCCCTAATTTTTGATGACTAGGATTTCAATATTGCCGCTTTTTGCATGATAGAAGAAGATATCGTCCTTTAAGAGATACGTGTGTGTGAGAGTCGGAACTTTGTTGTTGTTATCTTGGACCAGAAGCGGTGTCTTAGTAAGAGATTATGGCAGGAACGATGTCTTATTTTTGTTTTTCTTCCCCCCTATTTCTCTATGTGAATACTTGCTCTTGAAGATAAAGGTCGCTTGGCAGAGATATTATAATCGCCGGTGCTATGGAGTGTCCAATTTCTGTCTTCGTTTTTGTTATTTTTTTCCAGTTAGGTTTTGCCGATGAGGGATGCTTCTTTTGTGTAATTACTGATAGTTAGGGTTAGGTCTCAAGCGACTCTTTCTGTTGGCCTAGGGTAGGTCCTCAAATTGATGTAACTACAGCTCTTTGCAGGGAATGTGCTTTGTTTGTGTGAAGGTGAAGCAATATTTCTGCTCTCACTCGTGACGGAGCTTATTGTGTATGATAAGCGACAATCCGCAAAAATCATTGCGTATGGAGATTTGCTACAATCCTTAGAAATCAACATGTATGAAGATTTTGAATATCCTAATTTGCCACAATCCTCAAAACTCAGCATATATGAAGATTTTGAATATTTTGAATGTTTTGAATCAGCTTGTATGAGGATTTTAGAATCCTAATTCAGTATGTATGAGGATTTCGGAATACTCGTCTGAACAATCTTCTAAAACTAAACTTAGCATGTATGGAGATTTCTTAATTCCTACTTTGCCACAATCCTCAAAGACTCTGTTTATATAAAAATTTCTAAAATCCTCAAAACAAGGCATGGTAATCCATTTTCCCTTACTTATGGTCTTACTATGGTCCCAACATGTTTTCATAGTAAGAAACATGAAAACCAATATTTCAACCAATATTTATTTTCATTGTAAACCAATATTTTTACCCTCTACACTGGTCAAGATATGGAATCACTATGCTTGATAAATACTTTTGTCGAAAGCAAAAATTTATAACAATCTCAAATTTCTAATGATTCACCTATTTTGTGTAGTGTGAGGTTATGCACATAGTCATCCTTTGTAGCAATGGTGACAAGCTTATACCCCAATTCTCACTTCGGTTAGTAATCCCAAAAATAGGAACTAGTTGAACCAACCCAACTTAGAAAATCACCACTTAGAAAATGGTGGTTAAATTGTGATCCAAATACGAGAACAATATAAACCAAAATGTAGACAAGCAAGAATTTTAAAAAAAATAAAAATTATTACATATTTTAAATCGTACAAAGAACAATAAAATAATAATCTTCAATTCAGATTCAACTTAGTCTTAGAGAATGCTTTTTTGATATCCAAAAGTTTTGTACATATAAAAGTTCAAGATCTATCTTTATTCTCAATTCTGGGCGTTAACATGCATAAAATAAATGATGTCAAAAAAAATTTCAAATAAAAAATAAAACATAAAAAAATAGAAATAAATTAAACTTAGCATCCGAGACTTTCTATATTACATAGTTTTTTAAGGATATAATTCAATTAAAAATATCTTATGATTTTCACTTATTTTCTGGAATTTTTTGAAGTTTTGAAAATGGTACATATTTAGTTTTGTGATGACGACCATAATGTGCATTAATTACCCTACAATTGATTCCGTCATCCACCCGGATGTTGTTTTGATAAATCAACAACATATTCCGAGTACCACAAGAAACCATGTTTCTCATGAGAAAGACTCTAGCCATCAAGCTCACCATCAAGTGTACACATATACAATGGTGCTTGGATTAGATAAACATTTTCGTACAGACAAAAACGCTGATCTTATCCAAGCATTGATCATAATGAAACAATGCATTTTTGCATAATAAAGGGACAGGGACAACGTTCTTAACTAAACTTTGATCTTAACGAGGTTGATCTTATCCAGGTACCACTGTAGCTTAACTGGTTTGAGAAATACCTATGATATCACCTCCTAGATTTTTTCAAAACGTAACAAAGGAAAGTTGAATGTTTTCTATTGAGGAATTATCATATAGGGGAACACATTTTAAAATATCTTAAAATAGGGGAACAATCACAGAAGTATTTGCAAAGAGGAGAAAGGAATGATTTTCTAGTGTTGTTCCAGAAGCAAATGAAGAAGCTTTATGTTAGCTTTAACCCCTAAAAATCCAGGAAAACGATTCGGTTTTTTGAGATTTCGGGCAGCTCATTTTAAGGAATTAAATTGATATTATTGCCTAAGATTTTTACTGGATGCTCCCCATATTGTAATGTATATGTGGTAAAATTTGCAAAGCTAAATTTTAATTTTATAACCTTCATTTAGAAATCTTAGCTTTCATGTCCGAAACGGGCAGTTTAAAATAATATTTTTGTAAGTATTTTAAAAAAAATAAAATATATTACCAAATTACTATTCAAATTCCAAATTATCCAAAGTTAAAAAGTTTATCAATTTTACAAGGGCAGCCTCCAAAACTTTCAAAAACAATCTTCACATTTTCTAGTAATTTTACAATTTTTTCTTTCAAAAATTTCAAAAATTCGAGATTTTGGATTTTTTCCAAGATTTTTTTTTTGAAATTCACATGCTCATAAAAGCACCTACTCACCGTCCAAATTTTTCTCAAACTAAATATATCATATGTGGTGCTTGTTTTACTATATGGTTGTTTTTAGACCTTCTTTCATGAAATAATTTACATTAAGGTCAAAAAGTGGAATTGGTCTCTAAAATTTTGCATGAGCATAACCAACTTGATTACCTACATGAAAAAAAATGAGGGAAAAATTTTCGGAGTAACAATTATCAAGTTGCTCTGGGCACCATTTAGACAATGCCTCTCACGCAATAGCAAAAAAAAGTGTTGGTCAAACTTTGATTCTTACGATCTCACAAATGACAAACATCCAACGGTTGAAATTTTCACCAGTCCTTTGTATACAACTTAGGTACAAGATCTTATGGTTCAAAGTCTAAAACCAGAACAAAAAAGTTTCTCCATTTCCCTATTTCCTAACGAAGGTGAAAAATGGCAGTTTTTGGTTTTGGAGGTCGAGGAAACGCCTGGATTTTTAGGGGTTAATGTTCTAAGATGACAATCTTTACAGCCTCAATATGTTTTCTAGTGATGGGAAATTAAAATGAACAAATCATTTTGTTCCCCTATTACAATTTTCTGTAAATATTCTACAAAAGTATTCCCCTACATGAAAACTTTCTCTTTTTCTTCCTATTCCTTCTACAACAAAATTTGCACATTCTCTCAAAGAGCTTCTTTTGACTAGGATTTGCTTGCTTTTTAAGCATGTTAACTCATAATCATTGTGATTACAAAAAAATTTAAGACTTTTATCACATCGAAAGCGAGGCATGGTCGAACAATCACATGGTAAAAGAGACAAAAAACGGGATCGGCAATTTTGGGGGATAGTGTACACAAGTTATAATGAAACCGACTAGGCGGCCGCCATGCCATGCCATGCAGAATGATACTAAATAATCACATACATATTCAACACGGCACTCCGCCTCCAATTTGTACATTTGTACGAGTACTATGCAAGTGTCTCATGACATGCTCATTATGTGATTGTTTCTTAAAACCACACTCTTTCCTTTTTACACAAATGGAAGCAAAAAAATGATTACTTGGCCGCATGGGAAATCGCACACTCGTTTTAGCCCACTTGCGTATTGGAGTGATGACATAGGAGCTTATGTCGGTACAACTACCACAATGATCATTGTTGTCAAAGTGTGCTAGCTCCACAATTTTCAAGTCAACTCGTTTGAATTTTTTTTTTTTTTTTTTTTTTTTTTTTAAATATTTTTATTGTTTTTTTTTTTTTTTTTTTTTAATTTAGCGTCGATGATGAATTTCTGGCTTGTCAGGTACTCAACTCCTTACACCGCAACCATATTTTGCAATGAGCATGATATTTACTTGGATGTATAAAAACATGTGTGAATATGGGTGTCGGTTTTAAGAAAAGGACGATAGTATGCAATAACACTAGCTTTGGGGGATACCATGTCGGATATCTCTGAGGCACTAGTGGCGAGGTAGAAACTAGCATAGTGTTCACCCCAAGAGGGGTTAGTAGTCCCGCCATTGGTGTGATGACCTCCGGGCATACATCCAAGTACAGGTCAAACGAGCACTCTATTCACGCCGGCCTCTAAATAGGTTGGAGTTTCCCTTCTAATAACACTATAGAATACGATTTAGGTCACAGGTGACAAGGTCGGAGGGAGTTGGAGGTTTTGTAGTATGCAAGTTGGAAGGATGGCAATATAGAGATTGGACATTGTTTTTTGGGCTTTGTTTGAATTCGACCCCTAAGGTCCAAGAAAGTCGAAATGGGTTTTTTGGGGTTCCCTAGGAAAAATAAACAAGCACAACCAACTTTGACGATGGTGATCTTACAAATGAAAAAGTCTAATCAATTGCTTGAAAGTGACATTAGTGTATATGATCAAGTTAACTTTTAGGTCTTATAGTTGGATCTTCCAAATAATGTATAGAATGAGTTTCTAAGGGCTCAAGTTGAAGAAGGTCATTTTTGATAATTTTGGCAATTTTGCTTGAAGAATCTCTAATTAGGAGTTAAGTGCAAGTTTTCCTTCTTGAGTTGCGACATATAAAAATATACTTCGTCTATCTGTGAAGAAAACCATGATTTGGTATAAACCCTTGTCTCACAAAGAAACCAAGATATGATATTAATGGGTAATCCAAACCATCTAAACCAAATCCAACCATAACACTGAGAGTTGTCTCATGTAACATTGTCAAACGTGACACAGACACGACAGTCAGATAGATATTCAACCTCGGAGGAGGCAAACGACAACAAAGAGGCAAGTGTTCCTATTTTCTATGCATTTTCTAGTATGGTCAAACATTCCCATCGAACTCGACTTCAGATGGACATGTTGAACACGAAAATTTAAACAGATATTATGAAAAGTGTCATTGTGGTATTATTTTCAGTTCCTTTTCAAGAATAAAAATTAATAGTAAAGTTCGTTCCTAGGAGGTGATGTTTAAATAGGGATACTTCTAAGTTAAATCCAGTTAGGTCATTGCAATTAATCCCAAAGCAAGGTAATTCTCTTCCTAATATATTCAATAGATATTAGCTTAACCCCTAAATTTCCTTGTTGTTTTTGGAACCTTGAAACCTCAAAACTGCCATTTTCTACCACTATGTACTCCCGGCGGTATGAGTCAGATTTTTTTACTTTATTTTGACTTCTAACCGTAAGATCTTGTACAAAAACCTAATTGGAAAAACTGATCTAAATTTCAACCGTTGGATGTTTGGCATTTGTGAGATCATAACGTTCAAAGTTACGACAAATGCTTTTTTGGGTCTGGCCGAGAGACAAAATGTCAATGGTGCAAAGGACGAATTGATGATGATTACCTCAAACATTTTGGTCACATTTTTTTTCATGTAGGTTTATGGGTTCTTCATGCTCATGCAAAAACTTGGAAACAGATTCCACTTTTAGAACCTTCACTAAAAATGTTTTCCAACTTAGGGTCTAAAATCTCCCATTAGAGTTGAAATATGAAAAAACTTGGTGGTATCTATAGAGTTTTGAATTTTGAAAAAGTGAACGGTGAGAGGGTGCACTCATAGGATTGTGAATTTTGGGCACAACTTTTGTTCAAAAATTTTACAATCTCAATTTGTTATGAATTTTTTAAGATTTACAGTAAGAAAATTAGAAAAATAAGAAAGGGGCAGCCTTACAAAGTTGGACCCCTTATTAGCCCCACTACACCCTTTACATGCATTCATAAAAATATCAAAGTAGATCTTGTTGTTATAAATGCAATGGCCTAAATTGGTCAAAGTCGACTTAAATTTATGGCATGTGTAAGTAAAATTCAGTCGTGGATAGTGCCACCTATGCGGAATACATTGAAATTACATTGAGATTAGTGCTAGGGGGGGGGGAGCATTTAGCATGGCATGTGAGCAACCCCCATTTGCAGATCATGGGTTAGCCATAACCCCTTCTTAACCCCCTGCCCATGTCATATTCCTTCTCTCAAACTGGACGACTGCCCTATTTCTGACAGCAACCCCCATTGGCTTAGAGCCCCGCCCGTCCTGCCCCTTCTCGACTCCAAAACAAAATAATGCCATAGAAGTCGTGAAAATGAGAATTTTACACCAAGATTTTTACAACATCTTCATCATAAAAATGCCCACCTCTGATAAAAAAATTAGCAAAAAATATCAATTTTTACTACTTCACTTACGCTGCCCAAAACAGCTAAAACCAGTTTAGGGTTTTAAGGAAAGTTAGGGGTTCATTCCTAAGTTGTCTAATTACTAATTAGCTTATAACTCATGGTCATTAATATTCATGATAGAAAGATTCTCCCAGTATGCATTTCTTCTCAATCCTCAAGCTTTTATTTTATTTCCACTTCCCTTCACTCGGCAGGAACTCAGGTTCAATCCTCCCCAATCGGCTTTTACAATTTCCTGGTCTCATCTCCAACTCGGCCTTTTATTCATTTGCTTTTTCTGTATTTCCTTTATGGCCGCTTTCCGATTTGCTCCTGTATTGGCCTTCTTCCCCGTCGGCACACCAACCCACTTGGTTCTTACAAAAGAACGTTTATTACCCAATTAGGTGTTTCCTCTTCTCTTCACCATTAAAACATTATTCACTTCACTACCATAGTTTTCTTTCTTGGCTTCAATCTCCAATTTGATATTCATTCCTTTTACTTCACATTTTTGCTCACTAAAAGTATGACAATTACAAAATCGGCATTTTGAATGAGTTACTTCATAATTTTGACCCTTCTTCGTCTCAATCTCCATGATTTGACAATCCCAATTTGCTACTTTCCAATTTCTAATTTGCTCTCACTTTATTGCTTCTACATTCCAATCACAAATTAATCTCTCAATACATCAATACTCACTTTCTCTAATCAAAATTTACATTTTCTCACCAATTTGGCTTCATCTCGTTTTCAACTCAAAGCACTAATTGGATGCAATTTCCAATTCAAATTTTGTCACTACCATCACAGGTAGACAACCCTACTCGCTATCATACACACAACGATTTGGCTGCCAATCACCAACATACTCTCTCTCCCAATCCGACTCTGCATAGCCGATTCTCGAACTCTCTAACTCACAATCAGACACTGAACCGACTTGGACTACAATGACAAAACACAACAAGACACACGAATTGGATTTCAAATTATACTTTCATTACAATCAATTGTCTTCATACATATTTCAATTTCTATCACACTTGTAACACACTCATATTCAAATTCTTCACAATCAACACACGCAAACGAAAAACAATACACAGCACACACGGCTGGGACACGAATTGGAACATTCAACAATCGGTCCTACACTCCTCGGCAGAAAGACTTTTATGCTTTTCAAACGTTACTTGTTCAACCGTTTGCCTACTTGGCACTGCTCCATATCACTCTCACATGCGGTTCCTTTCACACGCTCCCATTTGGCTTACTTTCCCACTCGGAATTTGCTTGACAACTCAAACTTAACCTGACTTTCTTGTGACTCCCTATTTGGCTTATATTCGACTTCCCACTTGTTGGATTCTCACTCGGCCTTCCTGATTTGACTGATTTGACAATTCTAACACTCCCAATTGCATTCTAATTCAGCAATTTCACATGCAAAACCACCCATTTGAACACTCAATCTCGGCAAAAAGCTGGAATTTCCTTCAGATTAACACTCCAAAATTGTCAAAATCACATCCAACTTGTCTATCTACAGTCATGTAAGACAACCTTGATATCACTAAGTGATCCTGACCATTGAAGAAAATCCAACCATTTTAAGCGATGGAGGGAGGATATGAACATGAGCTTCAATTCTAAAAAGAAAGACAAGAGTATACAATAGAATATATTCAATAGTATAAAATATATCCACACAAGATATTATATTATGTTGGACATTTTTGGCTGGGCCTCTCCAGACTTTGGTCTAGTCCATGGAAAGATTTTTTTTTTTGTAGTCTTGCAGACAAGTTGGTTCCATTCTAAAGTAAAGGGTATCACTTTAAGAGATTTGGACGAGTGAACTTTCTTGGAGACAATGTTGTTGCCATGTTTGTTTTTTTTTTTTTTGAGATTGAGACTAATAAACATGCACAATTTCTAAAAATCACATTGTGTATTCCCTATAATGAACAATTGTATTTATATGATAACCTAAGGAACATCCTAAATAGTTTTGAAATTCGTTCCGAAAAGATTTCAGTATTGAGAATTGCTACATTTCGAATTACTACATTTCCCTCCCCGTAGTTATCTTATTTGAGGTGGAGTTTCTATAAGCAAATTGGTTCAAGTGAGATTTGGAAATCTCTTTCTTGTGAAAATAATTATATATGATATCGTCAATTTTCTTAAATTGGCCCTATTTCACCTAAATAGCACACCTCAACTTTCCGAGTTGCCTTTCAAAACTTATGTGATATTATAGAATTCTAAGGTGATATGAAAGTTATTGTATAAACAAGAGTGTCATTATAGAAAAAGTGTGACATTATGGAGTATATCATTGCATTGGCAAATTCTAGTGTGACTTGGGATAGTGCCATTTTAACAAAATTGAGCTTTGTATGTAAAAAGAAGTGCAAAGGCAAGCAACTAATTCTTGCAATACCATAAAGAAATTAATGAACTTAGCAAATTCAACTCCACATACATACTCCACACAAAAAGCAAATGTCGGAATCCATTGCAATGCAAAGATTTGGCACCAAGTAAATCCCTACTTCTCTTCATTTTTTATTATTATGGCACCTATATGTCATTTGACATAACATTTGGGAAGTGAAGACTAAGTTGTCTACTTTCGTCTTCCACACACCTTTTGCTTATTTGACAAGCTTCGATTCTAACTTATTACTATAACATCTACTAAACTACTTAATGTGAGTTCCTTTTTTAAACAACCCTTGAGTTCGTCAATTTCCATGTGCTGTGTACAAAATGATCGAGTGGGCATCAATCTAGTGATCGAGTACAGTACATCGGACCTATTGGAAGCATGCAGAAATCACATAGATTGGATCCATTATAAACTCAATATTGACAAGAAAAGGAAAAAATGGTGAGCTCAGACTCGATGAATGATCGATTCATAGCCTTGTCATGAGTACAAGATTTAGCTTTTCTATTTATGGTGAGCTACTCACGATCGAGGTGGTCGTCACGAGTACACACAAGGCTTGAGAGAGAGAGGATTCATTGCAATTGCAAGTGGTGTCTTGTCCGTTTGGAACATGCAGGCATCATTCCCAACATGCTCTCACCATTTCTTCGATGCAAATGCAATTAAAGCTATGGTGGTATTTGAGAGTCTGCTAGTAGTAGTAGTGCATGTGACTATCTATGGAAAACTAAAGCAAGCTAGCTATGGATAGAAAGTGTCCGAGTGCGGTGGGTCTAAGATCATGGTCTCCCACGTGAACACTGTCCCACAAGCTCGATCGACGTCATCTAAAGCCGTCTTCTCGTCACTCCTCGCGCTCCTTATATTCACGGAATCCCCGAAAGAGCTTGCTTTCGTGTTTCAGAGGCAGCAGCTCTCAAACTGTATGTTTCGGATTGGGTTGAGTTACTGAAGAAGCTGGATTGGTGCCAGGAGCTTACAATCATGGGGTGTCGCCGTCTGAGTTCGTGGTTGTGGTGTTGCCGACGGTGCGACAGGGAGCAGTGAGGCGGTAATCGAAACAGCTGTAAGTTTCGGGCTACTTTTTTCGCTCGGAGGATTGGTTCGAGTTAGTGTGTGCTGATCGAAGGAGCTGAAGATGGGGTGTCGGATGACGACGTTGTTCGTGAGCGTGGTGGTGGTGGTGATGATGCTGACGATTGTTGGGCCAGGTGGTGTATGTGGAAGCATGAGTACTAGCAGCAGGCTAGTGAAGAGTTCGAGTGATGATGATGGTGCCAGTGTGAGATTGGGTAGTCATAGTAATTCACGAACTAGTACGTGGAGGAAGCTGCTGCAGGCGCGAGGACGACGACAACATCCAGCGGTGGGGTTCACTAACCCAGCTGAGTCCGAGGTGCAGGTGCAGGGCCATGCGCACTTTGTTGCTGCGTACAGCTTCTTCTCCAGCATGGCCAAGGGAAGCGCTTCTCCGTCACCTACCACTCCTTCACCCGGACACAACTGACCAGGCACGAACTCAATCAAAGGCTCTTACTAGCATCGACTAATCAAGCCCGGGACTACGTACGATGAAATCAAAGGACAGGGCCGGCTGCGATATAATCGAAACTTCAATCTCCGACGAAAGGAATGCTCCCAACACCAGTTATGATTGTCGGCAAATCGAAATTCATACCGGAGGCAGGAACATGAACATCAGCCGGATGCAAGTCAAGTCAATACATGTGCATCGGGAGTGAGTGACTAGTCCCGGGTACTCCCACGTTTTAGTGGTTGATCGAGCACCTCCAAAGTTGTACATGTGAAAATACACACCTTAAAGTTGTACATATGAAAAAACAGTGAATGATTCAAGCTTGAACCTGGCTAGAGTCTCATTGCCTTCGTGAAGGTGTTGATGATTTTTAGCGAAGAGGACGTCGCTGTTGGGGCGGACCTCGGCTCGACAAAGCAAGTTACATGTTAGCTTTTGAAATCTAAAGCGGGAGGCTGTGGTTGACTTCATGTGAGGTTGTCAAATCAACTTGCTTTCTGAAACCATGCCTCTTTTTCTTGATGAAAAGAAGGATTTTTGAGGTTTTATCCACATTTCATTACACAGACACATTGGTTGTAGTTACATCAAATTCTGAGAAAGGGTAAACACCGCGTTGATTCAAGATCACACCTAATATTGTGAGTGAGGCCTACATCTCGTTCGATCTGACTTTGACTTTGGTCAACCTCTGACTTACTATTTTTAGATCGCATGAAGTTGAAATCTTTTGCAGGCTGTAGAGGTTTTCCACATGTTTCCAAAAAGTCATCTCATGCTGCAAAATTCCTCATACTTTAACCCCTAAACGTCCCTAGTGTCGAAGATATTCACAGTCAAAGTTTGGATTCAACACTATTTGAAATCTGCCTTGATTTGCCCAAATAGCGGTAAATGATCACTTCTTCTCAAATTCTGCCCCAAATTGATTTACGCAAAGAAACTTCAAAAAATCACGAAAACTTGAAAGATTATTTTTACCTTTTTTCAAGTTTTTTTTTTTTTTTTTTTTTTTTTTTTTTTTTTTTACATGTAGAGGAGGTAGTAAGGCATAATCTCACCATTCAGATATTCAATCTAATAATTTTTCTACATGCCTTTTTGATTGTTGAAGTTGGGCACTTGTATTTGAATTTCAGCATACCTCCATGTGAATGATCTGGCAACTCTATAGGTTTTATAGGTTGTATGAGGGTACAATTTGCATAGATGTGTCTCTAACTCACCTAGCTAGGAACAAGAATTTGAAGAGCCTCAAGCCCTATTTTCTATCAAAAATGGTTCATTTTGACCCAAAAAACATTACTTTGTCATTCTACAACATGGAAGAAACTCTTTTTTTTCATTCAACTTGGAACGTTATGATCTCACAAATAGTGAGGAATTTAAATCTTAGATTTGGTATACATGCACATGTACTAGTTAGGTACTAGATCCTACTGTTAAATACTTCAAAACTTTTCAAAATTCAGAAATTTGCATCTTACATGAAAACTTGAAAAGAGGGCAGTTTATGAGGATTTTCGATAGTTCTGAGGCTGCTCACCTTTAAGGGTTAAGGCTATAGGGAAATTGGTCATAAGTATTTCTAAGATAGGGCTAAATGCAACTCATTGATGTCAAATATGCCAAATGTAGCTTGCTCTCATGCATATCAAGAAAATGGAAAAGCATTCGTAAATTTACATGTCGTCATGTAGAGTTTCGTAGTAGGAAAGTGTTGAAAGTGATAAAAAGGACTTAAATGGCATACGCACATGGTGTGGCAAGCCACCACTTGGTTGATTGGCTCCGCCTTCTAGTAGCAACTATGATTCGTCAAATCGACACAATATGAGGTTCTTGAGACTTACTTAGCTACTTTGTGTACATGAAACTTTGTTGTATTTTTCCTTTATTGCTTTTGTGCTTGCAACAATTCCAAACTACAATGGCACTTGCAAAAGTGTCCATTTAACAAATATTACCTTAACTCATTAACTTTGTAGCTTCACTAGACGCAAGGAGCCATTGACGCCTCAACAAGGTGCTTTGATCTCTTGTCTTCATAATATTGTTTTGTCACCTTAGCCGAAAAAAACCCTTGTGTAGATAGGCAAGTTGGTGCAAGGGCATTAGAGGACAATGTTGCTTGACTTACTAGTGATGACTAGCTGACCTTAGTAATGAGACTTCGATTGCGTGTAACGAGCTAGATACACCGTGCCTCATATGAGCTCCATTTGTCCAAGCCTAAAGTGTGCTTCCAGAAGTTAGAGAAGCAATATATTGGAAAGTAATATTATCAAAAGATTAGGGGTTGGAATAAAAGATTATGATTTGCGAAGAAGTTACCTCAAGACTAACATTCTAAGTTGGAAATTTCTTCAACACTTTGCGGAAGCCCTTCGTAAAGTATACTATGAGAGAGGTGAGGCTTGTGATTTTGCAAAATAGTTTGTTGAAATACAAATGTTATAAAATAAAGTTCCATGCAGTTGGATGGATTTAATCTTAAAAACTCCTCTTGTGAATTATTCTTGTGTGACAAATTCCTCCCACACTTGAGTTCTTAACCCTTTAACGCGGAGGCGGCCATTTTTTATTGTCCCGGCTTGACTTTCCATGTAGGGGACGGAAAGATTTTAATGTTCAAATTTTTCTTTTCCCTACATGAAGAGTCGGGTAGGTACAACCAATTGGATTGTGTTCATTAAAGTCAATGAATGAAGAAGAAATTTGTTTCATATGTGTGAACTTTTATCTTCCTCCTGCCTGCGGATAGAAAAGCCTACAATTAAACCATTATTGCATTGCTATTGTATAAGCAATTCAAATCCTCAAAAAACTTTGAAGGTAAATTGAGCAATGATAATGATGAATATATATGTATCTAAAAACAAATCACTAATGAATTAATAAACTGATGAGTAAATTTATAATTTGGATCATAGGCAATAGGTAGAATCACAAATAAGAAAACTTCCCTTTAAATGCACAATTATCACCTTTATATGCAATTATTTTAGTCACCTTTATTATTCCTCAACTATCATAAGGCTTTCATTGCTCCTTCTATGATGTTTTTCACGAATTTTACTGAAGACTCAACAATGAGGTGACCCAACAATGAGGTGACCCGAATTTAAGCGGCTACCTAAGTCCAAACTATCATCATGATATTGATGAACCCGCATATGAATTTTATTAAAACATTAGATTACTTACTTTAAAAATCTGGTTGTCTTTCCCTCATACAGTGGAATAAAAAAAAGTTAATAAACAAGTGCTACTGTAACATGATGATGACAATCATTCTGAATATAGAGATTGATAGGCTATTCTACAAGAATCTGAATAATATGGAACCTTTTTCGTACAGGATATACTTTACTCCATCTCAGAAAAACAGTTGTCTCGCATTTTTCTTACAGGATATACTTTACTCCCTCCATCTCAGAAAACAGTTGTCTCGCAATAAGTAATCTAGACCATCAGAAATATCAGCCATTTTAGCAGATAATGGTGTTTTTCTGAGACGGAGGGAGTAGAAGAAATGATCTGCTGCGTGAATATCTTCGAAGATCTGCATCAGATCTTGAATACGCGATTGAACGCATGCCTACATGATTCAATAAGAATGGACAATATACTGAAGCTGCAAGATCTGCACTGCAGGCAATGGCTTGCTTTGTAAACTGAAAATGTAATTGCATCATGGTCAAAAAATTACAGAATCTACATCAATACTCTTCCACACCATAATCGAACTAAAGTGCGCTAATAAATAAGCCTCATGACGAATAAAAAGCTAAGCCATAGGCTAGAATATCAATGAGGAGACTTCCCTTGCATCTTTAGTGAGGGATTTACAAGTGTTAACCTGAGAAACTGTTGACGGATTCTCAAATAAGCATGGAAAGATGTTGGTTCAAGACAGCAAAGCCATCCAAAACTTTCTCAAGCTTAAGATTAACTCGTTCCAGCAATTGCAGCTGTGGATTTCGACCTTCGTCAATGGAATTCAATCTATTTTCCACATGCTCTATGTGTTGAGTCAAAAGCTGCATCATCCACTCCGCACGGTACTTCATCGACTCCCCCCTTTTCTCTGATGCCTGCAGTCACAATTTTCAAAGAAAAGAATCGAAGTCAATGATGATATTCGATACTTTCAAAGAGACCATGAGTGAACAATCATGACAGGAGCCTAAAAGTCAGAGACGACAAGAACAACATTTAAATACTAAAGCTCAGGCAAGTAGAGCAAGTACTCACCTGAATCTCCACCATCATCAAGCGCTGCATCTCCACCATTGCCGAATCTTTCGAATCTTTCGATCTTGCTTTCACAGGCTGCCCATCTTCACGTACGGGCCTCGAGGAGTCTATGAGCGGTTCATTTAAACCTCCTACCTTTCCTTTGCCAGTTGAGTTCGTCACTACCGCCAGGTTTTTGCCCGAGACGTCAAGCCAAACATCGTAGAACTTGGGCTTTAGAAGCTCTCTACCAGCAATGCTCGGGTTCCACATTGGGTCGGTTGCTGCAGCTTTCATGGACATAATTCTGTACAGCATTGACAAGGAGGGCTAAACATCAGAGCTGGAGAAGAGACGAAGAATTTAATCTTGAACTGTAACCGTGATCGTTCTAACAAAGCTCGGGGGAAAAAATGGCTAGATAAGGGTATCATTATCCAACATGAGGATTGCTAACTGTAAAGATGATTACTACTCATATAGTGATGATATAAGTACCTATATTCTGTACATTCACGCCTCACACTCCAGTATTTGCTCTGACACTGTTTCTTGGTGAAGTGGTTCCCAAACTTCGATTGCATGGCTTTCAAAATTGGTGTCCACTTCTTCTGATACTTGACTTGACCCTTGCTCTCCTCCCACAAGCGTTTGTGTATAGCATCGTAAGTCTCAAACAGGAACCCGACAGATTCATCTGTCCATGTGATATTCCCATCAGCGTCTTGACCAGGTGTTTTCCGTTTCCTGCTACGCGATTCTCTCTTAGGTCTATCAGAATCCTCACTATCGGAGTCGGACTGTGACGACGAGATCGATGGCTCGAAGTTTCCAAATATCTCGGGGTGCGACCTGCTTTGCCTGAGCCTTTTTCTTGACTGGAGAAAAACACCAATGAACAACTCATCAGCATCACAAAAATACGAAGTTACTTTACACTAATGATTGTCTACCTCTTGGATCTTGACTCCATTACAGCTTTCAGGATGAACCAGGCGGAATTTCAGATCTGCCTGTCTACTGAATCGGCAATTTACATATCCAACAGTTGTAAAGTTACCTTATTCTGTTCGTCTCCAGCGTCTTGAACATGTTCATGGTCCTCTTGCTTCACATTTCCAGCCATTAAATCTGCAATCAGAATTCAAATCTCGTGTCAAATTAATCTCTTATCACACTACAATTAATCGGACAATTTAACGATCACGCTCTCCAATCACTGATACGATAAGTGCTGATGCCCACTTTAAGAACAACTAGTCGTTCTTAAAATCGAAAAATTATGCTACATAAACTTCGAAACAGCACACGGAAGTTCCCGACTAGGATCATTAAACGGCACAGTTCAAGAGCACAATTCTAAGAAATCCTCCTGATAGAATCCACAATTTTAGCGCGAACAATAATTCCTTCTAAGAAATTAATGGCTAACTATGGCTTCAGCTTCTTAAAAATAACCTCACCAGATTTTTAAAAAGCAACACGCAAAAACTGAAAAATTTCTGCCGTCCGTAATCTCACCTCCGAAGTTTCTCCAGACGTCTTTCTCAGAATTCAAATTATTAGTCCAAGAAGCCTCTTTAGCTTCAACATCGACCTCACTAACGACACCATCACTCTCGTGCGCAAGACAAAGATCGATCTGAGCATCACCGTTTCCACGCGTCGTAGTCACGTTCTGCTGCTCGACGTCAATACCGAACGGCGCACTGAACGCAGTTTGCAACGGCGTTTCCGGCACCTGCCACCTCGCAGGGTTGCTAGCCTGGCCACACAGCAAGCTCTGCCAATTGAACGTCGACGAAGCGAGCTGTCGCGACGTCGGCGAGAGTAAGTCCGAAGGCGAAAACAAAGTCAAGTCCGCACCATAGCCACCACCACTATTGCTATTAAGATTCCCCGTGTTTAACGTCAAACCTCCTCGCCCTACCTCCGTCGCCGCCCTGCCATTTCCTCCTTCCCAGCCCCCTGCTACTACCTCCTGCTGCTGCTGCTGCAAAGTGCTCTGATAACTCATTTTCGAGCGCAACACAACATTCCGCAGCAACGCCAAAGCATCGATTCGGTTGTTGCCTTGAGCTCTACCTATCGAGTACGAATGCTTAATAGTGCGCGGAAGTCGGGAGGCGAGTAGTAACTTACGGTGCGGGTGCCGGTCTTTTGGCGGGGTCCCACCGGCTGGGTGGGTTGGTTAAAAGTCGTGGCCACACCCCGTGATGTGACATCACCATGACCGAAGAAGTGTCTGTATTTGTTACGTGAGCACTCCCCCTCTTTCGACTCCCCCTCTCTCGGTGAGGATGACCGACCATTTAAGAATTTTAGCATGTATTTTGGGATGTAAGAGGAGATGTCATTTTCATATTGCAAGGAGAAGAACAAATTTAAACTTATATCAAGGACCAATGGAATAGAGAGTTTGTTCAAAATTGACTTCGTCTTGTACATATGCGTAAGTAGTGTTAGAGCCTGGCCACCCTTGCTCTCATTATAGCAACTAGAAAACAGTCGCTTTTGTGCGCTTTCTAGAATTGAGAGCTATGAATATTTTTACAACCGTACCCATACTCATAATATATGAGTTTCCATAATGAATTCCTCATTGTTTCCACCCGCTCCCCGTGCATGTGTTCCCAAGTGCTTGTCTTTTTCACTTGGTTTGTGGTAGTGGCTTCTTATTATGATGTCACAAACAACTATCAAAAGGTGAATAGCGTTTTGTGCTTGAACGGTGTTCCTCATTCCTTAAGACAAACACGCCATAATGTTGCAAAAATGCTTATTTAAATATTTCAATTAATGTTTCCAAAGTTATAATCATTTAATCAATTTTACTGCATGGCTCCTAACCAATACATCACTTCTACAAGCTTTGTTCTCTTTATTACGTACGCAAAAAATCTTATTAATACATCAATAATTAAGTACATAGCTAGTTTGTTGCTCATATCCAAAATGAAGGAAGTTCTAAGATAGTAGCAAATGTGAATTCACACAGGAACACGTCATGCATGAGTTGATTGACGCTGTTTAGTACAAAGACTTGGTCGAGATGACAGACCCCAATGAATAAAGAATGTATCAGTTTGTTTACAAAAGAAAATAGAAAATGAGTTATCAAAAGTAGATGCCTACTCATATGAAAATTATTTTTCTATCATACTATAATGCAAGAAGATTTTTTTCCCCATAACTTGGGGTGTGCAGGATGAATATTAGAATTTGTTCCCACGAGGAGACGAGTTGGTTCATTCAAACTCGTGTCCGAAAATTCGCAAACTTTTGCTTGAGTGGGAGGATAAAATGCTGCAATACTGTATTAGAAATTATTCATTTCTGCAGGATGTTGATATTTTTTATTTGTAAAAAGAAGAAGAGAGATAGCAAACCTGTTTGAATGGGTTTCCATGACGAATGAGATTTTGGGATTTGTGTCCATGTGCAATATGTGTATGAATTGTACGGCGGGTTTTGGGGTTCAAAAGATTCCCAACAGTAACTTCAAGATTATATTGAACTTCTTCATAAATTCTCTGAGAAAATAAAACAGTGTGAATGTATCTTATTCAATGAGAAGATTCTCGAGTGCAACTCTTTCTTTTTCTTTTTTTTTCACTGAGCTCTTCAAATAGTGATGAAGAGATGGAATTCACCAAATTGGAATATTCCTTTGAAAACCCCGGGTTCCGCCAACACCTTTAATTGCTCAATATTAGGTGATGCCAATCAGTCGTCATTCTCACTTAGTGGTTTATCACATGTGAAAACTAAGGTTTGGTGGAGAATGTAAGAGCATTGCCTTTGCACGACTTGACAAAGCGGCATGCCAACAACACTTGCAGTGAGCACCTCTGTTTTCTCCCCCCAACACGACTGCAAAAACTCACGTCATTTTCCCCTTACATGCCAACCAACTGGCTTGGTCTCGTCAAATTCACCTCACTTACTTGTCGTGAGTTCTCGCTCTCCCTTCCATGTAACAACAAGACAACAAGCCCTTGTTTGCCCCATTGGACATGAAAATCGTCGCTTTCGTAAACAACTTTCTCGCTCATTGAACAAAAGTTCGAGAAGTTCGAGAAGTCGTCGCTTGGAGAGAGCTTGTTTGTGGGCAGCGTCGCAGAGGATTCTTGTAAACCACTCCGGACACCTCAAAGCTTAGGGAAAAGCTCTCGCCATCTGCGGGTTTGAAGGAGACCATAAGCGATACTACTCCTACTTCAATTGATGGTGACAATGACTTTGTTGTACTTACAAATTTAGTGCACATCCGAGTTGCATGATCACACTTCCAAGTCCGGATTAAAACGCATGGCCATCAATAGACAGGAGTCACACAATAAAGTGGACAAGTAAGGATCATGCTTTCAAATTCTAGCAGCATCCAAGAAATTATTCGGAAACAAACCGAGAACCTTCGGAATGAGCTGAGCCCATTACATTCCAGCCGCCAAGGAATGAGACAAGCACTGTACATGGAATCTCCTGCTGACACGTGGCAACACCATGGGAATGTAAGTTTTTAGAAGGTAAAATTTGATTAAGGAAAAAGGTGCTTTTGTTCTCCGTGGACTCTGCAGTCAACACTTAGACCCATGTTTTTTATGAGAGATTTTTGCCACTTAGAGAATGGTCAATGGAGTATTTCTACTTTAGGTTTTTTTAATTTTATGAATGAGTGTATCAATAGGAGCAGATAATGAACCTTCGACCTAGTTCGTGTCTCAAGTGCACAGAAACTTTCTTTGGTAGCCTCCAAATTTGAACCAGATTTGTTTTAGTGTGTTGGTTCTATTTACTATAAGTGGTGTAAGAGCTACACTGAATAGGTAGACTGGTGTTAGATGAAGATTAGTGTTAGATGCGTAGTTACACCGATACACTATTTGTCAACTGATATTAGATAGGGTTTTGTATAAGGGCTTGCTCACGCTCTCTAACTTGGCCTCTTTCAAGTTGGAAGCTTGCTTTGACACTCATCAGTAATCTGAAATTCTAGCTATTTTGAAGATGCACTTATGAGAAGCTCAAGATTTGTATTAGATTTCTGCAGAGCAGCTTCGAAAGGAATGTTATGTTTTTCATGTTTGTGATAAGGTGTGCCTTCTTCAAGACTAATCGGCCTTGCAAAAAATTGGACTATAAATGACTTGGTCTATTCCGTATTAAAGAGCAAATGAATCCAGTTGCGGATCGATTAGAGTTATTTGCATCCGAAAAGGTACATCTAGTTTTCCATATCTCTCTTTTGAAAAATGTAAAGAGTTTATTATCTTGGGACGATTACAACTAACTCCAACTCCCATTGAAGTAGAAAATTACAATGAGCATGAAGTGGAGGAGGTTCTTGATTCGCGACGAAGAAGGCGGAAGTCATAGTATCTTATCCCTGACGAGGATATGACATCAACAAACGAACGTGGGAGCTAGCGGCAAATTTGGCAAATGTGCCACTAGAATTACAAGAATTTCATCAATGATATCCTAAAAAAGCCAAAACCATAGACTCGTGCCGAATATTCAACTTTTCTCTGGTTTTAAAGCTGATCGTATTTTACGCTTCTCGGAGACCTTGAAGCTATAAAGGGAGGTTTTAGAAGGTCTTAGGTCATGGAAGGTTTTAGAGAACCTTTTCCTCTTCCTTTTCTTTTAGTTATATATACGAGTTGAGGTAGTGAGTAACCATAGTCGCCAACACATCTCTTGAGGTTCTATTTCACGCCCTTGGTGTTCTTGTACTCTTTTTGTTAATTAGGGTCCTCTCTGGTTATATTCCATAGTATCTCTTCTAGTTCCACTGGTCCTATAAAAATACATGTCCACCTCTATTTGGTCCCCAATTTTGAGCTTCCATTTCTGAGGCTCCGATAAAGCTGTTGATGTGTTTGAAGTGGTGTTCACCTTATCACACCCTATAGAATAGCCATGTCTTCGAATCCAAATGGAAATTGCAAAAAGATTGACTCCTCTTTAATTATTTTTTCAAAATAGGGATAAAGCCAACTTCTTGAATATTGGTTGTTAAAAATAGTTGGTTGTCACTATTGTAAAAAGACATGACCATTGTTGTGTTCTGTGTGATTTCAAGACACAAACCATGAAAGACATGATCATGTTGTGTTTTGAGTGTCTTCTAGGTAGGCACAAACTACCTTTCATTGTGTGTATATCAAAAGCCCTTGACTCAAGTGAAGTTCTGTAAGCGGCTCCAATCCTCCTACAAACTCATTTGATTTTCCCAAAGCCTTGTCTTTATACGTGAAATACCATATTCGCTTGGTCTGGAATTGTTTAACATCTAAGAAGAAAGTAAGTATTAAATGCCTAAAAGGATTGTGGTCGAAAGAAATTTTTGCGTGCAAATTCTCCATCGCTTGTGTATGTGATAGTTGGGTTCCATGCTCTTGGCAAAGTTCAAAAACTAGAGTCAAGACTTTAATTAGAAGCTAAGCATAGTCGATGGCGCCAAGGAGGTCAAATCTATAGCTCTTCCCGCCGAATGATCCGGAAAAACCAATGGCTAGTTCATTATCAGCCGATGGATTTCGCACACTAGCCGGTCCATTCATGAAACCACAGGCTAAAAACGGATGAAAATTACATATAAATTTCTATTCTCAGTATAAAAAAATAAGGTAACTGCCTGAAAAAATCTGTGAAAAACCGATTGTGTGTGAGAAGTGCCGGTTATTAGAAGTCAAAAAACTTCCCGAACCCTGTTCCCGCCCATTCGGAACCATCTCATTTAGAATTTAAAAGGAGAGGTTCAGTAAGTCACCAGTTCACTTCTCTTTGGTAGCTTTTAAATTAACATGGCGGAGCAAGTGCACAAACAGCAGCAGTATTACCGGAATTTCATGGCTATGGCGACGGAGCTCAAGCGATTTGGGCACACACTCTTACACCCTCGGCGCTTGACGATCATCCTCTTGGTCATAATCTTCGTACTCTACATAGTTCTCTTCTTTTCACGCACTTCTCATATCCATACACAGCCGTGGATGATGGAAGAGACGCCCGAGGAGGTCACCGCCGTGGTATTCGCTTTGCATCCCAAGTACCCGCTTCCTCCTCGCGGATCTGATAAAGTTCGACGAATTCTCCTTGAGAGAGACATCAAGCGGCTCGACAGGATTGGAAATTCATCTGTGAACGATTTGGGTAACAATAAACTCATGGTCAAGATTCCAGCTGAAGGAAACGTGTATCCTGACGGGTGAGATTTGATGACGTGCTTGAATTCTTAATAGTTCGAAAGGATTGTACGTAAATGAGTTTGTTAACGATAAGCTCATGGTCGGGGAAATGTTCGCCCTGACGCGTAAGATCCCCTAGCGAATTAACTGTAGTGTGTGCCTAATAATTAAATATGTGTGCAGGTTGTATTACGTGAAACTGATTGTTGGAAGGCCCGGCAAGACGTACTATCTTGATATGGACACAGGTAGCGATGTAACATGGCTGCAATGTGATGCGCCGTGCCGAAGTTGTGGCAGAGTAAGTCACAATCCGACGGTGATATTTGATCCGTCTTGTAGTGCGCATTTGATAGAGACTGAAGGATTTTTGATGATCCAGGGACCGCATGAGCTTTACAAACCGAAGAGAGTATCCGTGCTAAGTTGTCGCCATCCTCTGTGTGCGGAGTTCCAAGGAGAGGGGAGTTACGAGTGTGAAGAAAATGAGAAAGGGGTGTGGACTCACTGTTTCTACGATCGGGACTATGCTGATGGAAGCTCTACCATGGGCATCGCCACGCACGACTTCATCAATCTTCCTCTTAGCAATGGCGATTTTATGGAGACCATAGCTATGATCGGGTATTTGCACTAACACGCTGTCAATTACTTATTAGTAACCGTGATTGCTCCATGATGCACGAAGTGCTGCGGAATTTAATATGTCAGTTGCAGTTGAGCTGAATTTAAGTAAGGAAGACTCTTAAATGGTTGTCCGCGAAATTCCTCTGCTGAATGAATCATCTCCCATACGTGTTAAACTGTAAAGTCTAGAATGCTTGATTCATCTGAGAGGAAGACCAAAGGTAATAACGCAGTTTGAATGACGTCAGGTGCGGTTACGATCAGCAAGGGGTTTTCTTAAGAGATCCGGTTCGCACAGATGGTGTCATGGGATTGCGACATTCAAAGGCGGCTCTGCCCTCGCAGCTGGCGCAGAAGGGAATCGTGAGAAATGTGATGGGTCATTGTCTAGGCTATAATAATGGTCAGTTGTTGTTTGGAGACGAGTTGATACCTTCGAGGGGCATGACATGGAACCACATGATGCAATTGTACAGTACACTCTCATAAAACCTGACATCAACCCACATTTGCAATTGCACATTCAGTATCTTCCAAATGTAAATGAGCGAGTTTAGTTAATGAAAATGATTCAAGTTCACTTCGGAGCCCCGAAATTTTGACGATGCCTTCGCGATGGATTCAGGAATGGTTTCTACCAAGCACGTCTGCGCAGCATAAATTACGGAACTGATGAGGTGATACGCATGGAGCCAGGGGGGTCTGAATCATTATCTACCTTGACGTTTGATAGCGGGACCTCCTTCACATACTTCCTCCCAGAAATCTATAATGCTGTTCTTTCAGCTGTAAGTTACTATATTCATTTCTGTCACTTACACTAATATCCATGTGTGCGCGGCGGATGAGCAAGTCCTAAAGTGCTTGTTATGTTTGACGCGCAGGTGCAAGGCAGTGTAGCGGTTTCGAGTCTTGTGAGAGAATTGAGAGACACCACTTTGCCCTTCTGCTGGGGTGGCGAATTGATGTTTGAGTAAGCCACATTTTCCCTCATGCTGTGATGCAATTCATTGATGGAATGCCTAATTTGACCAAGTAAATCTCAGTAATTTCATGGAGAGGATTGCGTGGACAAATGTTCTCTTGGAGTAGAGTTGCTGCAACTGATGGAAGTTGTTCATGGAATGGTCTCGAGCAGGACTGTCGCTGATGCACAGCAATATTTCAAGTCGTTTTTCTTAAATTTCGGTGGCACCAGGATAATGGAACTCACTCCTGAAAATTATCTCATTGCTTCGGTAAGCAAGCATTAATTTCTCTGCTTTGTTCATCTGACCCACATTCGGTACCAAGTTAGCACCGCATTTTATAAAGTAAGATAGCACCATAATAGGTCTTATACCGTTGCGTGCCCATATGATCAATTAAGAACACTTCCATACCAGAGGAACTTGCTTACTAAGGACATGGAATGTCCTAACAGAAAGTAAGTTCCATGATACCTTGTCATTTAAGTAGAGTTTTCAAGTGCAGTAACGTGCTGGAAAGTACGGCTAAGTGGCGTCCGTATTCTAGTTTCAGCTGGTAGGAAATTGAGGAATATAGTAGAGTTGTTTCCAAGATTCATATTCTCTGCTTCAGTACATTTCTGGTGACAGCTAATGCATACATCATGCCATGAATACAGAAGAAAGGGAACGTGTGCCTCGGCATTCTGAATGCACAAGGGGGGAGTGCGAACGTGTTGAACATCCTTGGTGGTACGAGTTTCTAGTCTCCACCCACTTCATGTTTTGTTAAGTAACTTCTACAGATCGAAGAAATTGAGTAGTACTGCAGTTCATTTGACCGAGTGGTCGTTGCTGATATCAAGTGTTGAATGGTGAGATGCAGACATATCTATGCGGGGCTACCTTGTTGTGTACGATAGTGATCGAGGACGGATAGGGTGGGCTCGGAAGAACTGCGAGACCCCGTCCGACCGAATCGGAGACTTACAATATTAAGGTTTCACAGCCTCGTTCAGGTGCACAGCTTTGGGGACACTTTATTCTGTGATGCTTTTTATCAGTTTATCAATAATCTTCGGCTATTTCCTGTTATAGTTTCGTGGGTTATCATATGATAAGGTCTCAACCGCATAAAATTATCCTACACTCAGTTGTTTGTTCACTTCTGTTTGGAGACAAGAACAACATTATAGTGATCAAACAAAATGACTCGGACTGATGAATGAACACTACTGCACCGAACTTCCATGTTTCTACAAGAATGATAAGATAAATGTAACAAAAAAGCATCATATGTTACAAACTCAATCCATACGAAGATATACAAACGCTCTAATCGAACAAGCCACACGGCCTACACAAACTGCAGGTGTTGAAAGCATTTTCTAAGCGGAGAAGGACTTCAAAATGGTCTTCAGCAAATCCTCGGATGCGGCCCATTGCTTATCGCTTGCGCTCACGACACACAAGAGAACCACGTTTCCTCTGGCTGTTGCAGTTGCTAAGTTGTGTGAGCCTGTCTTCGCAAATGGCGTGTCCAGTTGGTAGCTGTAATACTGCACTCCAATACAAACAAGGTAAGCTTAGATGGATCTTGACAGCAAATCCAGCGGAATCCACTCAATTAATAAGGGTTGATGAAAGTTTCATATATTAGGGTTTAGAAGATGTCTTGATTTATAATAACTCAAAAGGTGAACCAACAAAAAAAAGTGGGACCCTAAAATATCAACTAAATAGTGGCTATTAGCTCAAAGGGACCCTACAAAGCGGCAATTGCGCTCTCCAATTCGAACTGTGATAGAATTCTCTCTATACTCCTCTTTGAAGTAAAACAGGGCTGGTCCAAAATCTATGCATGTGACCGAGGATGTTGTATGAGCCTATGCAGGATATAAACCTACAATGTTCTATGAATATTAAGTAGATATGATATAAGACAGGTATTACTGTAAGAGCAGAGCTACTATCATTATCCCAAACGTGGAATTATAAGTTACAACTGAAGCAAACGCTACCAGAATTATAAGTCTCCGAAAGATAGCAGTGCAAGTCAGAAGGGGCAGATGATGTGCTTACAGTCAGGTCGCCTTTGTGGTCAACAGAAGTCTCCATGACTTCATCAGGATCGTAGCTGTTGCCCGTCACGAATGGGCCCAAAGCAGAGATGATCTTCTCCGGGTTGCCAATCTCCTCAATAGTGGCATTGGGCTTGTTGGTGAGACGAACCATGGGCGATGCCACCACTTGCACTGTCCCTTCTTTAGCATTCTCGAACTTCACCTCCACCCACGGCTCTGCGCACTTGGGTTGGCAATAGTTCCCGGACAGAATGTTGGCTATCCTTACTTGCTTCCATGTGGGCGGCAAGATGAATTTATACGGCTCCACGTTCCCTGTCAACCGCAACCCCACTCCTCTTTAGCCTCCGCATATTCTAATGCATTTTTTTCATTGCCAGATCTTCCCGTGTGCAACTGGAAGGAAGTGAGTGATTCTTCGCTCATCCTCAATATGAACATTCATAGTGTGTTAACCTAATCACCGTGATGATCGTCAAAGTCGATGTTTCATGTCATGTATTCAACGTTCAACGTCCAAGATTCTCAGCTTACGATGTGAGGTATGTATTGCTGCATTTCAAGGTGCGCAACTTCTGTAACCGTTTCTCCTCAAAGCAATCTAGTGATTCTAACGCAAGGAGGACTGCAGCTTGAAACACGAGGAATTTGAATTCTATAGAATTGACCTACATTCTTCTAAACCTTGATCCTGGCTGTGATGGTTCGTGTCCTCACTTAAAAGAGTAATCTTGATGCAAGCAACAGTAACAAACAGGATGAGGGCATTACTGACATGGAATTTGATTGCTGCGCAGAGGAACCCTAATTCATGTCAATCAATAATAAGATCACAATGGGGAAGAGATTACCGACCAGCTCGAAGCGCAGGAGTGTCCTGAGCTTTAGCCACGAATTGGACGAAATCGGAGTTGCCCTCTGCAGGAGGTAAGAATGTGCCCACTTCTACTTGCGTGTACGCTTCGGCAGGGCTGCTGCTCACGCCCAATTGCAATGCTAAGCTCGCGGCTGCTGCTCCACCAAGAAGAAGCTCTCGTCTGCCGACCACGGGCGAATCCTCTGATTGAGCTGCAGCGCTGCATTGAATGGATGGGTAGCAGCAAGGAATGTGAGACGGGGATTGCGTCACTCGGCTGCTGCTGCTGCAGCTTGGCCACAGCAGCTTGCTGCTCAATGACGCCATCACGGGCGTTGCCATGGACTGCATTGTGATGAAATTTGAAAGTAGGAGAGGGAGTGGGGATTCTGGAAATTAGTGACGACTTGCTGTGAACATGATTGTTGGTTGTATTGAAGTTGGACAGTGAGCAATTCGAGAGACACGCAGTGAGACGCTTCCGCAGTCGCACACGCACGTCCACAGTTTGAATGGAATGGCAAAACATCATATCCACTTCTGACGTCCGGGCTGAGATCATGGCGTAGTCATGCTGGCTTATACCGGGTACCAATGGAGCATATCCCCTAAACAATTTTAACCCGGTGTCCTTTTCCAGTTTGATGGTGCATATAGTTTCAAGTCATGGCTAAATTGGGTTTGAAATATGACTTGCATAAGGAACTTGGAAAAAATATAGAAATATATAGATGTCCTAATACGAGCAAGTCATTGAATACAATGATATTTCTTTTTTTGATTTTATTTTTTTCCCATATGATCACTATGAAAATTTGTAATCATAAGATCTTGTAGAGTACTAGTATGAGAAAATTTACAAAGTGAATTAAATTTTTATTGCATAGATTGTAAGACCTAAAAAAAGAATCACTTCAATAAAATTTAGGCATGTGATTTTGAGCAACCATTACGACTTCATCCAAAGTCAAAAACACAACCTCTCATGAAGATCGGGGTCACCTATTATTTATCATAGAATGATTTGAGGTTTGCAATATTACTTGTGGGGCTTGCGATGCACAGAGGGACATGCAAACTAAATATTCACTATCAAAGATGGAAAACATTGATTAATTTGTGATTAAGTTGTGAGTAAGGCCTTCCTCGTCCTGATAGGTGAGCTCTTTGTAGGTGTTCTTCAAAAACTACCCCTATCTTGGTTGCCTCATTGATGGTCCCCTTGCTTTTTAAGATTTATAGCATGTCCTCCGTTCCCTCGTTCCTAGTTCTTAGTCTTCACTTTTTATTACCCATTCTCCATTTTTTTGCTACTCGTTTCCTATCTCCAAACTCTTCTTTCGAGTTCTCATCCTTTGTTCCCCGTTTCCTGTACACCGTTCGTTGTCCCACAACTCCCCTTCTTCGTTTACATCATTTGTTCCTGGTTTCCATCCCCGTTCCTCATTCCCGGTTTCTACTTCCCATTCAATGTTCCCTTAATCTCATGTTTACTCCTTCTTTGCGATCATTTTCATGATCGACATTCCTAGTCTCTTTGACTTCTTATCGTAAACACCATATTCGTTAAATTGGCCCAATCCCCGTTATATTTGGCCGCACACTATTCAAATAAATAGAGTAAAGTGAAACATAGAGGGGGTCTCAAATACTATGGGTATGGAAAATAGTAATATTATTAATTGCTAAATGTGATGGTTGTGTGACGTGGCGATAATATGTTGCAAATGCAAATACAATGCGCGATAAAATATAGAGAAGATAAAGATTTTTTTCAGTAAAGAAAAGAGGTAAAGAAATACGGTATAGGCAAAAGATATGTCTGTATTTGTAAAAGAAACATATTGGAAAGAAAAGAAGCGGAAGTAAAAGATAAAGAAACCGAAAGATAAAGAAAAAGAAAACTAGTAAAGAAAAAGAAAAATAGTATAGAAAAAGAAGCACATAAAATGAAAAAGAAATGGAATGAGAACTCTAAGGCATAGAGATATTTAAAATTGGTACGTTAAAATGAACATATTCAAATACATATCCTACTTGCAACAATCGAGCCTTAAAGAGAGCTCAAGCGCACTTGTTGCTTGAAGTATATCTCATACTCACTAGGATTCTTCAAACTCTATGATGCGGCGTAGATTGTCAAGAGCAAATTGGATCTGCGATCTTGGGGGCAAATTGTATCCGGCCTTTCGGGGCCTCCAAGAAGCAACAACGCTATCCGTAGATATCGTATCTTCCGTTTTTGTTGAAATATCTAACTTGTATGGAAATTCGTGAATCGTATCCCATCCCTCGGTACAACTCCGCAATAGGGTTGTCATTGTTGTCCAAGACCCACCAACGCACTTTGAATGTCTTGAAATTTGGTTGCGTTGGGTCCATTTGTGGTTGGTTTCATAACCTTCCCTAGCCATATTGGTTCCTCGCAACCTTCTCGCTGGTCTTACAAAAACCAAGAATCCCTTCAAAATATCTCGTCTCAGAGTGAAAGACGGCGGTGGTCCATCCTCTATTGTTCCAATATAATGGTCTTCTTCTTCCTCCACGCCGTCCTCTCCAAAGACCACCTCCGCTTCATGTCCTTCGCTATTCGATTTCTCGATTGTACATCGTCTATGCAAAAATCGGCTTGTTTTACGGCCAAAATCCACATTTCAACGGCACATCACCTTCGATTCCTGCAACACTTGTCATTGACCTAATTGCATCTCGTACCCCTGTCCAGTACTCCACGTAATGAGAATGCTCTCCTCTGAAAGCGGGCGTCACGTTCGCATTCAACAAAGATATCAGAATGCCAGCAATGAATCCATCAATACCCTTCAGTATCTCATCTTCATGCTTCAATCCATTTGATTTCACAGCAAACGGCTGAGCATCCTCTGGAGGTAATATAGGCCTACCTCTTTCGTCAGCCTTCCACAATTTGATCCCAGCTGAATGTGTTGGTTTCCATTTTTCTTCCGTACACGCTAATTTGTATTGCATCAAAGGCCATCCGTCCTCATGGATAAAGAATCAATTGACTTCCTCATGCTATGGCCTTTTAGCCTCATCCTTCGAGCCTTTGCCATGTATGGAGCAATGAACTTCTTGAAATCCGAACTTCCTCAATAAGGTGTGGAATCATGGGGCCATCCTTGTCTAGATCCATGTAAGATTTCATTAGCATGGGAAGTGTTGGATGATTCTTCTCTTTCAAAACCGCACTCCACCTCCCAAATGAAGCATCGATGTCTTCATGCGTATGTCCCACCATCATAAATGATACTACCACTTCTCTCACAATCCTCTTCGCCACTATCAACGACCAAAAACAAAAAGAGTATCTATTTTTGTTCTCCCTCCAACAATTATCCAATTGGATATGCAATACCGGTGCAAGCGGTCGTGCTACTCTGGAACTCTCAGTTGGTTCCTTAAGAGATGCTAAACACATTTCTTTCCCCTGCAGAATGGCTCTATACAATGCAGTGCTTTCACTTTGTGGAAATAATGCTCTCGACGATGTTGCCGGCGTGTCTTCTATATCACGCAACAATTTGGCAATGCACCCACCGCGCTTACTATCATTCGAAACATATCCACCGTATAGTGAGCGTACCTTGAATCCCCATGTCCATGAGCATACATGCCCACACCAAATGGGAAGCTTCATCGTGGGATCCAAATCTTTTGTCCGAGATCGAAGACATGGAAGTGCGCTTTTGAGTGGTCCATCTTATCGTGCAAAATGCTCACAAATTCCAGCGGTTTCTTCTTCGAATGTGTTCGATCCGACCAATATGCAACACGGGCCGCCGTTTGAGCATTTGTATGTTTGGTGTACTTCAATGCATACTCTTTGTGTTCTTCCGATCCGGGTACTGCTGATTGTTTCAACGTGTTATATGTATCGCACTTGGAACATCTTGAGAATGAGTCTCCCTTCGCTGATCCGATATCAAGAAATCTTGATACGCGTATTCGACTTAGAAGAGTTGCTGAGATAGGTTTGAGTCCGAATTCCGTATTCACCTACAAACAATTTTGCACTTATAGAGTCAATAAAAAATCGAGGGTTGATTTGCAAAGTATTTGACTAATGTACTCTTTTGAAACATGCAAGTAATGCAAACCTCATTCACTCGGGGAAGAAATTGATTCCATCGTATTCCAGTTGGAAGAATCTTTTGCGCAACACGTTCGCCGGATGGTAATGTACATGGATAAGGCATTTGGTCGCCAAGGTTCACGATCATACTCTCCAAAACAAAAGCCGCATGTGCCGTAGATGCCCTCGGTTTAGATTTCCCCATATTGCCATGCGGACGTGCCCGGCACCCTCTTTAGCCTGCTTTCATACCGAATGTCCTATTCGATACTCCATGGATGAGCTTCCAACCTTTCACACACACTTCTTTGAATTGAAACATCACAAGATCCTCATTACCATCAACTGAACGAAACTTTGTACGATGAATGTCGAGGTTCTTCGAACGTCTCTCTTCAGTATCCCTTAAGAACATTTCTTGACGTGCCACTCGGATTATACTCGGAGGGAACATTCTAATGCAATGACGGTCGCAACATTCTCCCATGTACACCTTAGCGATCTCGTCTTCAGATATCCTCCAATCTTGTGTTTTCTTAGTTTTGTACGCCCTATTAGTGGTGTCATAGCGGCGCTTTCCTTTACGGTCGAACTTTCTCATCTCATCCTCGTGTACTATATAAGCGTGCTTTCTAAGATGGTCGTAAACACTCACACTCTTTAGAAATAGCGACCGAACGATAGCCAACAGATACACATGTTGCGGGAGTGCCGAGTCCCCATCAAATATTGCACACACCACAACGCCAAAGTTCATGTTACCTAGTTCATTCTCACCATCCACAGACAAGATGGGATTTGTAGCAGAAACAAGGACATCGGCAAATTTTTGCCCGTTGCTGTGCACAGCCTCTACCATTAGACCCTTCCACTCATCCCTACTAATACCATCACAATCAGGGATGGGAGAATTATCAATGACATCCTCCACATTGACATCATCTTGTCCCACATCTGCGGTTGATGCGATCCCTATACACGACAATTTTACGTGATCGTCTCGAAAGATATCGCACCATTCTGATCAACGTATAGATCATTGCGGCTAACACACACCATGTACTAACATTATAAAACCTTTGAAACGGGAAAACTTTCGGTTCACCCAATCTTGTTATTAAGTTAAATCATTTATACATGCTAGTTGATAAAGCTTTCTTATTCCTACCAAATCAGTTCCTACTTAGTTGAATCCGATGAGTAGTATATACTATAAAGAGAAAGGTATTGATATTACGAGCGTACCCATTCGCTCACATCATCTGCGATGCAAGGACCAGACCCGTTCAACTCCTCATCCTCCCATAATGAAGCAGATTCCATACCTTGAACACCAGGACCTACACAACACACAACAATGCCTCTGCTTCCATTAGTTATTCGTAATATTGATCACCCACGCTATCCTGCACGTAATCGCATCCAGACCAACGCTCTCCTACTCAATCTAAATTTGACACTACTGCATGTGCGGACCGCTAGGGATGCAAACATTGAAGGTGCTCGGACGACACAAAAATTGATGCAGGCGGTACGTAGCACGGTTCAGAAGTTCGTTATCATAGGAAGCAAACATTGCATTCACAATCAATGCATTGCGTCCAGTGCATCGCGAAAGAAAAACTCCATCGATCATCTTCCAACTTGACCTATACCCATAATTTCATATTGATCGCCTCAACCTCAAAGCTGCGATTAGCGAACTACAGTTCGTAGATCCAAATTGCTTTGGCCTCCACAAGGATTGAGGCAAAATTTATACCGGCCATCAACACAGCGAAGCTCCCTCCAGTATCAGAAAAGTGCGTGACAACAACATTCAAATTGTGATTACAAAGGAGAGGTCGTAAAACTTTTGCTACTGCCACACGCGGCAGCTGCTACTCCGCAAGGATTTGAAATTCGGAGCAAAAGCACTTCAACACTTGACAGAGAAGTGAAAACTAGTGTTGCATTTCAAGCGTGCTATACTTTACGAACGGTGGTTCGTAAATCGTGAACTGACGGTTACATTGAAATGTAAGTGTGTTGTTACGGTGTGACGTGACACAGTAATTGCGGATCCCTTCATATAAAAAAGACGAACTCCAGATCTAAATTCAACAAACTACAGTTCGTAAGTATATACGAATCATATTCAGAAGTATACGAATCGCTAGATTCGTAAGTATACTGATCTGCGATTCGTAAGTATACGAATGCGGTTCGTAAGTTTACGAATACAGATTCGTAAGTTTACTGAATCGATTCGTAAGTATCTGAATGCGATTCGTAAGTTTACGAACCGCAGATTCGTAAGTTTACGAACCGCGATTTCGTAAGTTCTGACACGCGCCTTTCTAAGTTAACAATCGCAACTTTCGTAAGTTAACGAACTGCAAATCGAAAGTTAGCGAATCTGCGGTTTGTAAGTTATACTGATCTGCGATTCGTAAGTTCTGATCTGCGATTCGTAAGTTTACTGATCTGCGATTCAGAAATTCACAAATCGCGATTCGTAAGCTCACGAACTGCAGTTCGTAAGTTGAAGAACTGCGTTCTTAACTTACGAGCTGCAGTTCTTAACTTACGAACTAATGTTCGTGAACTTACGAACTGCCGTTCGTAAAACTTACGAACTGCAGTTCGTCAACTTACGAACGGCAGTTCGTAAGTCGAGATGACGTGAGTCGACGACGATCGACATCGACACGCCAAAGAAAGTAACTCGACATCGACAAATAATCATAATGACGTCATTAAAGTGATGACGTCACGAAAATGCTAACCTCAACCCTCCAAGAGAGAACGACGAAGTGAGCGGAAAAAAACTCATGAAATGGGAGCTCATTGTGAGGGGCGGGCCTTTATATACCCCCCAAATTTTGGAGGAGGCTGCCCTACCCGAATATAAACTTTCATTGACCTGCCTGCAATGATGAGCCGCGCGCGGCATCCAATTCGGCCATAAATTATTGTTCGGCCCCCACATACAACGGGTTAAATATGGTATTTGTACTCATAACCACCAACATAAGGAAATTCGCCCATTTATAGCTGGTCTATTTATAATGGGTATTATTTTTTGGGTATCAAGATACTTTTGAAGAAGGTTTACAACTTTTTCATATTTTTTTGTGAAGCACACGAATTATTACAAATCTTCAAACACTAAAGTAGTGGAGGACCCGTAATCAACTTCTGGGGTAATTATGCAAAAACCACCTTAGCTGTTATAAATTTTCATTCATGATTCGACCCAAAATCAATAGCTTCTTTACTATTTTGATAACTCAATTTAAATTGAGTGTTCTAACAATTCTAGTTTAGGCTAGGTACGGTTCTTGGGAGACCTACGTGTTGATAGTGGCGGTGGTACTGGTTTTAGGTACATGTACCATAAATGTGTGCAAAAAACTAGATTTTGGTATGGCGAAGATCCACATATTCGGAAATAAACCGAAATAGAATATTTGATGTAATATATTTATTGAGCACGTTAAGTGTTACTTGATTTATTGAACATTGAAGTACAATATCTAAAATAATTTCTTATTTTAGCATGTGTTGCAAATTTGTTGGAATTTGGTATTGTATATGATTTTCCTAAATAACAATATTGGAAATATATTTATGTCAATTGTAATTTTAAAACCTACCTTCACATATAATTAGGAAATGTAAATGTTAATTCTACCTCGGTTTGTATGGCAATCTTTAAATTCAACTTTTTTCCTAGTTTAATTTAAGAACATATAATACTTGCTTGGTTTTGGGCTTCAACCCTACCATATCTTTACGACAGATGCATGATTGAGATATTGCTTAGGACATTTTACCACATATCGTAGAGCCAAACCCGTACACCCTAATCCCTAAACAACTAGAACCAAAACCGTAAACCCTTACTAGTCTCTCCTATAATCCCCATTTATGATCGATCTAAAACAAATTGTATCCTGAACTTTAATTTTGACATACCTTCACAAACATGTGAATCTTGTGCAAAATAGTCATTTTGAGTGGATGGCCTCGAGATAACATTTACGATATGTAATTTAGCATGTGTTGCAAATATGTTCTTATTTGGTTGTGTATCTGTTATAAAGAATAGAATTAGGAATAAATTTATGTGAATTAGGATTTCAAAACGTACATTAATGTATAATTAGGAAATTTAGATTAAAATCTACCTTGGTTTGTATGACAATCTTTATATTCAACTTTTTTTTCAAGTTTCATTTAAGAACGGATAATAGTTGTTTGTATTGGGCTCCAAACCAATCATATCTTCACTGAAGTTGCATTATTGAGATTCTGCTTAGGATATTTTACCAAATACCCAAGAGCGAAGCCCGTAAATCCTAAACCCTACATGACTAGAACCAAACCCTTACACCCGAATCTCTACTCTAGACCACATTAATATTAAATGTAAAAGATATTGTATTGTGAAGTCAATTTTTAATATACTTTTACATATTTGGTTGTGTATATGTTTAAAATAACAAAAGTGAGAAAGAATTTATGTGAATTATAATTTTGAGGCGTTTCTTCACATATAACTAACAAATTCTCTAGTTAAATCTACCTCGGTTTGTATCGTAGTCTTTAAGTCCAACTTGATTTTCGTCCTTTAATTTAAGAACGAATAATAGTTGCTTGTTTTGGGCTTGAAACCCAATATATCGGTACAAGTGTTGCATAATTGATATATTGCTTAGGGCATTTTACCGAATAGCATAGAGCGAAACCTGTAAACCCTAAACCCTAAATGACTCAAACGAAAACCCTAAGTCCTAATCCCTACCGTAAACCACATGTAAGGTAAATATAAAAGAAATATTATCGTGAACTCAAATTTTGACATACTTTTACATGAACATCATTTAATACCTTCAGAATCATTTGAATCATGTGTTATGAAGTGATTTTGAATGTTGAGCGTGGAGAAAACATTTAAGATATGTAATTTAGCATGTATTGCAAATTTTTTCTAATTTGGTTTTGTATATGTTATCACTAATAGAATTGGGAATAAGATTATGTGAAATATGATTTTAAAATGTACCTGTACATAATATTAGCAACTTTTGAAGTAAAATCAACCTCAGATTGTATGGCCATCTTTAAATTCTACTATTTATTCTAGTTTCATTTAAGAAGTTATACGCCATATTTGTTAAGTTGGCCCCATCCCTTTTATATTTCGCCGCACACTATTGAAATAAGTAGAGTGAAAAAAAACAAAAAAGTTTTAAGATGCGAAAATATATTAATAATTTATTTTCGTCCACTGAAGGCATGTTGATTTCAATGCAATTATCTACATGGCATTGTTTTCATTTGTGCTATATACATTATTTCAAGCTGCCAAAATAATAAGGATTGCCCAATTCATGGCGTCTAATAATAGTTGCTTAATTAGGACTTCAAACCAAAAATACCTTCATTAATGTTGCATTATTGAGATATGGCTTAGGATATTTTACCACATACCCTAGACCCAAACCCGTAAATACTCAACCCTACAGAACAAACACAAAAATCTTAAACCCTAATTCGTACCGAAACCCACATTTAAGGTAACTAAGAATTATTTTTTCCGTGAACTCAAATTTGGTACAGTCTACGTTCAACAGAACAAAGTTGAAATAAGTTTATGTGAATTATGATTTCAAAATGTAACTTCACATATTATGAGCAAATCTTGAAGTTCATTGCATCTCCTTTTGTAACGCAATCTTTAAATTCAACTTCTTGTTTGTAGTTTCATTTAAGAACTAAGAGTAGTTGTTTGTTCTGAGCTTGAAACCAAAAATATCTTCACGAAGGTTGCAATATTGAGATATTTTAGGATATTTTACCACATACCGTAGAACCAAACCCCTAAACGACTAAAAACAAAACCTTAAACCGTAATTCCTACCTTGGAAGACGCTAAAAAGGCTCGAAAGTCTCTCGAACAAGTTCGGAAGTCGCTTAAGAAGTCTCGATGGTAGCTTCGTATCTCGTGGTATATATAAGAGTCTTAACTTATATCTTGATATTCTAACTGAGTCTTCTTTGTTCGCGTTGTTTGTGTTCCCTTCTTTTGTTAATCTTAGTTTAATTAAGTTTGAGTTCTTATTCTCCTTTCATTTCATGTCCTTTACGTATTATTAGCGAATAATCTAATTTCGTTTCTAATTTGTTCTAAATAATAGAAGAATGAATATGCTAGTTCTAAACTTTTAGTTTTTTTAAAATATGTTATAAATAAAGAACTTGCGAATAAATTTTTGTGAATCCTAATTTCACTTCTTGATCACTAAATTAAAATATGCTAGTTCTAAACTTTTAGTTCTTTTAAAACATGTTATAAATGAAAAATTTGCGAATTTTTTTTTGTGAATTCTAAATTCACTTCTTGAACACTAAATTCAAATATGCTAGTTCTAAACTTTTAGTTTTTTAAAAATATGTTATAAATAAAGAACTTGCGAATAAATTTTTGTGAATCCTAATTTCACTTCTTGATTACTAAATTAAAATATGCTAGTTCTAAACTTTTAGTTCTTTTAAAACATGTTATAAATGAAAAATTTGCGAATTTTTTTTTGTGAATTCTAAATTCACTTCTTGAATACTAAATTCAAATATGCTACTTCTAAACTTTTAGTTTTTTAAAAATATGTTATAAATAAAAAACTTGCGAATAAATTTTTTTTTGTGAAATCTAATTTCACTTGTTTAATACTAAAGTAAAATATGCTAGTTCTAAACTTTTAGTTCTTTTAAAACATGTTATAAATGAAAAATTTGCGAATTTTTTTTTGTGAATTCTAAATTCACTTCTTGAACACTAAATTAAAATATGCTAGTTCTAAACTTTTAGTTTTTTAAAATATGTTATAAATAAAGAACTTGCGAATAAATTTTTGTGAATCCTAATTTCACTTCTTGATCACTAAATTAAAATATGCTAGTTCTAAACTTTTAGTTCTTTTAAAACATGTTATAAATGAAAAATTTGCGAATTTTTTTTTGTGAATTCTAAATTCACTTCTTGAACACTAAATTCAAATATGCTAGTTCTAAACTTTTAGTTTTTTTAAAATATGTTATACATAAAGAACTTGCGAATAAATTTTTGTGAATCCTAATTTCACTTCTTGATTACTAAATTAAAATATGCTAGTTCTAAACTTTTAGTTCTTTTAAAACATGTTATAAATGAAAAATTTGCGAATTTTTTTTTTGTGAATTCTAAATTCACTTCTTGAACACTAAATTCAAATATGCTAGTTCTAAACTTTTAGTTTGTTTAAAATATGTTATACATAAAGAACTTGCGAATAAATTTTTGTGAATCCTAATTTCACTTCTTGATTACTAAATTAAAATATGCTAGTTCTAAACTTTTAGTTCTTTTAAAACATGTTATAAATGAAAAATTTGCGAATTTTTTTTTGTGAATTCTAAATTCACTTCTTGAACACTAAATTCAAATATGCTAGTTCTAAACTTTTAGTTTGTTTAAAATATGTTATACATAAAGAACTTGCGAATAAATTTTTGTGAATCCTAATTTCACTTCTTGATTACTAAATTAAAATATGCTAGTTCTAAACTTTTAGTTCTTTTAAAACATGTTATAAATGAAAAATTTGCGAATTTTTTTGTGAATTCTAAATTCACTTCTTGAACACTAAATTCAAATATGCTAGTTCTAAACTTTTAGTTTGTTTAAAATATGTTATACATAAAGAACTTGCGAATAAATTTTTGTGAATCCTAATTTCACTTCTTGATTACTAAATTAAAATATGCTAGTTCTAAACTTTTAGTTCTTTTAAAACATGTTATAAATGAAAAATTTGCGAATTTTTTTTTGAATTCTAAATTCACTTCTTGAACACTAAATTCAAATATGCTAGTTCTAAACTTTTAGTTTGTTTAAAATATGTTATACATAAAGAACTTGCGAATAAATTTTTGTGAATCCTAATTTCACTTCTTGATTACTAAATTAAAATATGCTAGTTCTAAACTTTTAGTTCTTTTAAAACATGTTATAAATGAAAAATTTGCGAATTTTTTTGTGAATTCTAAATTCACTTCTTGAACACTAAATTCAAATATGCTAGTTCTAAACTTTTAGTTTGTTTAAAATATGTTATACATAAAGAACTTGCGAATAAATTTTTGTGAATCCTAATTTCACTTCTTGATTACTAAATTAAAATATGCTAGTTCTAAACTTTTAGTTCTTTTAAAACATGTTATAAATGAAAAATTTGCGAATTTTTTTTTGTGAATTCTAAATTCACTTCTTGAACACTAAATTCAAATATGCTAGTTCTAAACTTTTAGTTTTTTTAAAATATGTTATACATAAAGAACTTGCGAATAAATTTTTGTGAATCCTAATTTCACTTCTTGATTACTAAATTAAAATATGCTAGTTCTAAACTTTTAGTTTTTTTAAACTATGTTATACATAAAGAACTTGCGAATAATTTTTTTTTTGTGAAATCTAATTTCACTTGCTTAATACTAAAGTAAAATATGCTAGTTCTAATTTATTTTTTTTAAAATTTTAGACACTAAAATTGCCAAAACCATATTTATTTATAATTTAAATTTTTTATTGGCGCAGGGCCCATGACCGCGCAGAGGAATTAAAAATTAAAAAAAATATGGCCGAGGGCCCATGACCGAGCGCTTGGGAGCCCATGGCCGTGCAATGATTGCGCGGTACGGGGGGCCGCATGATGACGGGACTTAAAGTGCCCCGTTTTGGCGGCTGCCCGTCTTCGTCCCCCCGCCACCCCCCCCCCTGCCAGAGCTCATTCTCCTCATTCGCTCCTCGATTTCCGCACCGCTGCTACCGCCCCTTCCGCGCACCTCCATCGTTCATGATGTCTGCGTTTTTGGCGCCGCACCTACCGCAGCATCTTAGTTTGTTTTTGTTGCATTCTTTGCTTCTGCAGCGCGTTTTCCTTTTATTCGTTGCTTCTGCGCCGCGCCCACTTCCGTCTGCGTTTTTTTGCTGTCTGCGCTGCGCATTTGCTTTTCGTTGAATTTTTTGGCGGCGCAGCTCTTTGCTTCCGCCCAGGTCAGTTTTCTGGATTACTTGACTGCGCCGCATTTGTGTGCTTTTGCATTTTCCTTGTCTTTGTTTTTTGTCTTTTGTTTTCGTTGGAGCTCTACGCCGCAGCTCTGCATTCCGAAATTTTTGGAGCTCTACGCTATTTTTTTTTTATTTTTTTTCTGGTGTGTTGTGCGCTCCGTAGCCATGAGGTTTATTCCGTTATCTTTTTTGGGATGCGTAGCTCAGCGAGGAGGTGACAACTGCGTGGAGATCGTTTTGGAGCTTGCGAGAGAGGAGGTAAGAAGCACGCTTCACTGCTTTTTGTAACTCGCAATTTCACAGGTTTTAATTTGCTGAAAACTACATTACTTGCATTGCGATTTTTGTGCTTGGAATTGCCGTTTTCTACTTTTGTAGAATATTGTGATTAGTATTCACAGTTTTGTGTATTGCAGTTTATTTTTTGATGTTATTTAGTTTTGTAGAATCCAGCAAGTGTTAGTTTTCATTGCTTTTGAGGTTTTACATTGCACGTTTGTAGAACATTGAAGTATGATGTTGTTTGGAGATGAATGTGATGAACTTCTGTGCGTGTTTTGCAGGTGATCGTTTACTGTTTTTCGAAGCGGATCACATATCACCTAAGGTACAAATAAGAACCATTGTCTTTGAAAATGTGTGTTTTGATTGTGAATGCTTTTGATTTGAATGTCATTGTTTTTTGTTCACATTTTTTTCCAGGCATGTTAGAATAGTTGCGAAAGGCCTTTGGAATTGTTGACACGTTAGCACGTGTTTCAGAGTTTACGAACGGCCGTTCGTAAGTTCTGAATCAGACTTTACACCAAATAAACGAACGGCCGTTCGTAAATTCATATGGGACTGTAAAAAAACGAACGGCCGTTCGTAAGTTTTTAAGGATACTGTACCAAAAAGAAAACAAACGGCCGTTCGTAAGTCCTATAGTAGAGTACAAAAAAAACAAATAGCCCAATTGTTGGGACTAAAATTAAGATTTCTAACTAAACAACAAACGAATGTTCAAAAGGTGCTTGTCTGATACCTCAAGAATTTACGAACGGCCGTTCGTAAAATGAGGTCGCTAGTTAGGTTCGAACCCAATGGTCGTTTAAATTGCCTAATCCAAATCATATTTGGTTGCACAATATTAAGATGAATGGGCTAAAATGAAGTATAGTGGGGGTCCTTAATGTAGAAGTCATGGAAAACAGAAATACTTTTGGTTGCTACAAGTAAATCCAATCCAAATATGTACATGGTATTTTCTTCATTTATAATAAACACTTAAAATGGTAAACAAGGTAGAGACTGGCCAACCTAACGTATAAAGTGTTTAGGTAGTTAGGTAGTCAGTCAGGTAGGGAGGTAAAGTGTTAGTTAGGTCCACGAAAGTTACGAACGGCCGTTCGTAAAGTTCGAGAGGGTAACCTCAAATACTTTCGAATGGCCGCTCGTAAAATTCGAACGCGTGCTACGTTGGGATTTAGGTCAACTCTAAGTCATAGTTTTAGGCATCTGTATCTTACGAACGGCCGTTCGTAAGCTGAGAAGTAACCTCAGTAACTTAACAATCGGCGTTCTTAAAATGGCGTTCGTCAAACGACGCCACTTAGTTCATAAGTAGTAGGCACTTACGAACGGCCGTTCGTAAAGTGAAAGGTCGAGTCAGTCAAATCTGGAGTTCGTAAACTTACGAACGGCAGTTCGTAAAATTGATCCCTGCTTGATGGGATGAATATTAATCACATCACACCCCTTAGACTGATAGCAGTTCGTCACTGAGTCAGTGTAGAAAACTACGAACGGGCGCCCGTGAACCATGATATGCAAGTGACATACCTTGTGGTGACATCGGACCGCTTACAATTCCTACCTGTCTGAAATCTCAGGGATGGACGATAATAGGTTCATGTCGCAGACGTCGAATTTGTCCCCCTACATCACAGAACTTCAATCGTCAGATCTTACTGAATGGGAAAGAAGTGAAGTACTGGACTCGGAGACTGCAGTAACCCTTAACGGGGTTAGCAATTCTGCGTGGTCCATAGCCCCGGAGGCAACAACCATGGATCACAATGTGATTTTCAAACTGGCAGTGGGGAAACCCATGGCCAATAACCAGTACCGCTGGAAGGCGTTCCGTGGTATTTCAGTACATGGTTTAAATAGTTCCCCGGGCGTAATGATACTTACATTGGTGTCAAATATGATGATTGGTAAACTTATTATACGTCTAGATGACAACCATCCGTTCGATATTCAATACTGCTTAAACGAAACAGCTAGACTAGAGGAACCATGGAAGATGCTTATATTCAACAACCTAGGACCTTGGCTTTCGTATCAACATGGATCGTACGATGTAGCAAATGTTTGGACCCGCTTGATGAAGCAAATAGAAGGCCTTGTTGCATGTCGACTGAAGAAGTCTGCATCTGCAGCTAAACCCAGGAGCGAGTCAGAGCCGATCACCATGGGCAGACCGAAAGCGAAGACAGAGGCGAAACCCCCGAAGCAGACAAAGAAGCCGGATGCAGAACGAGCACGAAGGGCACCGAGGTCAGCAGTGGCGACCCAAAGCGACGTTCCTGCACCAACAACAGGGGTTCGTCAAAGTACAGCCGAATCTGCACGTGGTAGTCAAGCGCAGAGACCTCGGCAAGCAACGCATGTCGCGGAGAGCACCGAAGCTCAAAGCAGCAGAGGAGGAGAACAAGTTGGTCGCGAAGAAGCAGGTGCATCCGCATCTGTGCATGGCGAAATTTCCCCAGATTCGGAGGCTGCAGTCCAAACGGAGAGAATACAATCGACGCGAAGCACCCGCAGTTCCGGACTGAGTTCTCCGGTTCGAAGCATCACTGGCGCAATCCTTGCCGCAGCGCCAACACAGACCGAGCACAGCCCCGTGCAAGGCAGTGCACCATCCGGACGTGTAGACGACATCCGGAACATCATTAACCTTCTGCAGGCGAAGCCCGCGAAGGTTACGTTGCTTACTGTGGACACTTGGTCTTCCTATCCGGCGGCAAGACCATTTGATGCAACCTTGGAGATCCCGTATCACCTGGAGACCCAAGTATCCACGACGGGACATCCGAAGAATGAAGACAAGGATGTCCTGCTACGGAGGAAGGCCGAGCTCAATGAGAAATTCATCAAAGACTCGGATTACATGTACATATTTGGTCGAGACCAGCTGTTCGAGCTCGCCATTGGACACATGGAGCCCAGTGATCACCGATCTGGGAAGATTTATCGTGACTACGAAGCCTCTGGCGCTGAGGACATCAAGCGCAGCCTGCTCGTGCACAACTACACGAAGCCCATTCTGACGGTGATGCCGAATCTTTCGACGAGGCCAACGGACTGGATGGAATGTGTCAAAGCCGGAACTTTCAAGATCATCAACGGGCAACACACTTGGCATGCCGCGAAGTCCATCCTCGGAGACGAGAACATGCGTAGGAGCTGCCACCGAGTGGAAGAGCTGAAGGTTTGGGACGTGCAGGTCGTCTGGACGGACAAGGTGAACTACTTGCACGCCCTATCTTTCAAGTGCAACGAGGGCCAGAACGAGGCGAGGCACCTGACGTCACTTCTCCGGGCTATTCTGCACTGTCGCGTGCTGTATGAGCAAGAGGGGAAACCCCCACTTATCAGGAAGAATGCCGTGACCCGAAAGAAGAAAGAGGCCGTGGAGGATGACAAGGTGGATCCGGTCCTAAAACAGAAATACGAGGTAAGTACAACCACATTTTTCAGTACAAGCAGGATTGCATGTAAGAGATAATTTACGAACTGCAGTTCGTAAACTTTGGTCTTTTTCTTCATAGTCTTGTAGAATACCAGTGGTTTTACGAACTGCAGTTCGTAAAACCAAACAGGATAAAATACCATTTATTTTACGAACTGCAGTTCGTAAAATCAAACAAGATCAAATATCATGCAGTTTACGAAGAAGAGTTCGTAAACTTAGGACAGCTTCATATTAGAGTAGCAAAGTCAGGAGACTATCACATTACAGCAGGTTGTGCTGTAGTTTACGAACGGCCGTGCGTATAATTTCTAACCGCTGTACTTTATTGTGCCGCAGGCTTTCCGCGAGAGAGCAATCCAATCATTGAGCCACACCATCAAACAGGAGAATCCCAATCGACCGATTACTGTCGAGTGGGAGAAGAGGGGTGAACGCCAGATAATTATGGCACCCGACGACGTGTGGGAGAAATGGGAGAAAGTCCTGAAGAACTTCGAGTCTGGTGATTTGATCGACCTCGATACTGGGAAAGAGATGAAGCATTCAGCGAACTTTAAGGAGCTGACGAACCTGAGTCTCATCACCGGAACATCCCTCCGTGGTCTCGCGAGCTTAACGACGGCTCAAGTTGAGGAAGCTGCGGACTACATCCTCGCGAACCCCCCGCGTATTTATCTTGGAAAGGCCCCCCGGTCTTGGACTCGGGCTCTTTCATTGGACAAGCACTGCGAGCGGAGGAAGTGGAAGGACGTCATCCTCAAGACCATTGGGGATCGTATTGCGTACGTGGAGAAGGATCGTAATCCCTTCTTCGACGACAACCAGCAGGTGAATTCCGGAGCTTGGAAGGAATGGAAGAAGAAGACTATGTTTTCTTCTTGCATTATGCAAGCAATCTACTTCAGTGAGGGGATGGAGAGCTTCATCAAGGATACCATTGCGGTCAACAAGAAGACCCCAGAGTTTCCCCCCAAGCAATGCCGGAAGAGAATCGACCAAGCCTTGGTGAACGAGTTACGAACAGATGCTGTCCGCTCGGGCAACTGGTCAGTATTTATTGCGTGGAAGCCCACGGAGAACAGGCTGTCGAACGGGACTGCAGAGTTTGGCCCAGCTGGTCTGTTGGACAAGAATGTAACCAGGCCATTCAGGACGAAGAAACTTACCGCCGGCATTCTTGATCTCCGCCATTTCCCTCCGGTGTCGACAGCTGCCGAGATTACAACCAGCTGGCAGATGATGATCGACAACATCAAGAAGAGGACGGACAAAATTGGTTGCGCCAACGTCAAGGTGTGGATGATCATTGCCCCCGTGGACCGCCAGGGCTACGTGGACATGCTTCATGCAAACTTCTTCACGGAGTTCCGGTGTAAGCATGTCCAGTAGAGGTACATGCCGGGGGAGCCAATGGCGAAGGCAAAGAAAGCGCTGGTCGATTCCATCACGTACCTGGAGAAGAAGTTCACATTTCCCGACGGCCACGAGCGCTACTTCTCCGATGACATCGCTGAAGAGACGTTGATCGGCAAGCAGTTCGACAAGCAAGATTTCTATCGGGCCGAGCACAAGGACTTCATCTACAGTGACGAATTGCGGATGGAGACGTATTTGCGGTTCCTTTCCCGCCACACGGAGAAGAATGACAACATCATTCTGGCTTTTGCCGGCACAAAAGCCCTGCGCGCTTGCCGGGTAAGTTTCGATCTGATCAATTCGGGTTTTGTTGGTGCGTGTTTACGAACGGCAGTTCGTAAACATCACTGTTAAGTTCATTTAACGAACGGGCGTTCGTAAGTTTCCGACCTTACTAATTTGTTGTGGCATTGTTGTGTATCAGATGATGGAGAGGAACACAATCTGCATTGAAACTTATTGGCAGAAGAATGTAGCCTTGTTCTTCAAGGCGGTGTCGGAGGGGCCTTCGATGTGGCCGATTTATTTCCTTCCGAACAAGGATCTAATGATCGGGGATCTGGTTGACTCGTATGATGATAGGATCTACCCGCTTGTAAATTACGAGGTCATAGCAGGTCTGAGGCCGGGTGCGTTTTACCCTGAGGACAGGGACGATTATGTTCGCCAGTCACAATCAAGTGTTGGAGCTGGGCTATCTACGCAGAGTTCTCAACGCCCGGACGAGAATGACGAAGTCCTCGCCGACGCAGAGACATCGCAAGGCGTTGCGTCCGAATATCCCTACAGCGGAGGATGAAGTCCTCTCCTTGAAGTCAGGATCCCGAGACAAGGATGATGTCGATTCGCGATCCGGTGATTCAGGAGAATCCGAAAGGTCTCCGGGAACAAAGGTGGATGATTCGGTGTCTAGCAGGGGTCCTGATCCAAGGGTTGAAGAGCAGCATTTGAATGCGGCCGACGATGTTCCTGCGAATGAGGGTCCTCAACAGGAGGACACAAGCAGCAATTTCGCGGATGCCCAAGTCGATACTGAAGTGGAGGTCGAGGACGTCCAAGCGCATTCTCAGTATCGAATTGCTAGGATCGCAGAGGATTCTGCGGATGTCCTATCGAGCGGACTGGCACAGATATCGCTTAGTCCCGAGCAGCGCGCGATCGACTTGGGGGAGGAGGATTCGCATTGGGTTGTAATACCTTGTACTTACGAACGGCCGTTCGTAAGTGCAGAGAGCGAGGACGCCACAGCGGCGGACCTCGCAAGGGCCGATGTCGAGATGGCCACGACGGAGAGCGTGGATGCAGAGGCAATGGCTTCGGTCGAGAGGGCTGAGGCTTCGGTCGAGAGGGCCGAGGCTGAGGCTATGGCCAAGAGAGAGTTGGCCGAGGCTGTCATACCTTGTACTTACGAACGGCCGTTCGTAAGTACAGAGAGCGAGGATGCTACAGCGGTGGACCTCGCAAGGGCCGTGGATGCGGAGGCCACGAGGGAGAGCGTGGAGGCAGAGGCGAAGGCCGAGGCAGAGGCCGAGGCAGAGGCAGAGGCCGAGGCAGAGGCGAAGGCCGCGGCAGAGGCGAAGGCCGAGGCAGAGGCGAAGGCCGAGGCAGAGGCGAAGGCCGAGGCAGAGGCGAAGGCCTCGGTCGAGAGGGCCGAGGCTGAGGCGAAGGCTGCGACAGAGTTGGCCATTGCAGATGAGAAGGCCATGGCTGAGCTGAAAGCCTCGAAGCAGTTGGCTGAGGTAGATGCAGAGAAGGCCTCAAAGGAGAAGGCTGAGGCAGAGGCGATGGCAATGATGGAGAGGGCCGAGGCAGAGAATGTAATGATGGAGAAGGCCGAGGCACAGATGAAGTCGAAGGGGAAAGCCGTCGCAGAGGGAAGTGCGTCAACGTCACTTCAGCAAGCTGCACCATTCTTGGAGCCAACCCCTATTGTGGCCCCCGCGGCGGTTGACGGCGAAGGAATGGACGTTGAGGACGAGGAAGCCATGGCAAGGCGGATTGCCAAGGAAGCAGAACTGGCGTGGCGGGCTAAAGAAGAGGTTGCGCAGAGACGGAGGGAGGAAAGGGCCAAAGAGATCGAACTGGAGAACGAGGCCTTTATGAAGAAGTACTCGAGGCCAGCCCCGGACCGCATAATCCTCAACAGTGACTCTTCCGATGATGAGGAGGATGAGCGAGTCAGGGGAAGGCTGTTCCAACGCTTCCAGTGCGTGCTTCCTCCCAAGGGGAACTTTGCCATTAATCGAGCAGGAATCAGCCATGTTCGAGTCTAGGGAGAAGCCATGAAGCCCGATCCGGCGGAGGAGAATGACAATGCTTCAAGAGCTGCCTCATCCCAGCAGACAGGTCAAGAGCTGCAGGATGTGAAGACTGAGAAGATCGAGGCCGAGTCACGGAAGCGAAAAGCCGAGCTGCAAGAGGTGACTGAGAGGCTGGAGAAGAAGATAAGGGAGGAGGTCCTCCAGATGGTGTACAAGGACCTTGAAACGGGGAAGATTACGTTCCCAGTCCCTCACCAAGAATCCATACCTGGCTTCCGGTCCGAGATACAATCCGGGGTCTCCAACGCTGCTTCTCCTTCCATCGTTGCGCTCTCCGATCCGCCCACCGTCACGGAGCCCGATTCTACAGTTCCAATGGTAAGTCCTCAGAACTAAGATTTTCCGTATATGTCGAACGAACTCTCAGTACCTTACATGAATAACCAAGACTTAGATGTTCCCATGTATGGTAAGGTTGTTGATGTTACCTGTTTCTTCTAAACAGGTACAATCCAGGATATTTGTCCCCGCCCATGTGGATACTGCGGGGGAAGACTCTGCTGCTGCTGGCAATCCATAGATAGTATATTGGGGCTGGAAACCCATTTGGGTAGTCCCAGTTGTTAATAGTTAGTCGGCCTGGGTTTTTAGCCATTCGATAGGGTGACACATTTTCCCCTATCACAGATTTTGTTTCATTTTTCCCCATAGCAGGGTTGTCCCTCTCCCTCAGCAAATCCAAAACTGTCCATACCATTCAGATTACCCGAGGGAGTGGAGCAACCATTCTTGTTAAGCATTGTACAGATTTATCACAGGAATTAATGAAACCATGAACACGTTTTTCCGACCTGGGCTCATACTTCGAGTTGCACATGTTGTATATTCAGGTTCCCTATCTCCACAGCAATGCCACGCAAAAAATACATGACCTTTGGACTGTCGGACAAATGCATTACGGCAGTTGTCATGGTGTAAAACGCAAGGACATGGAGCCCATCGAATGTCCGGAGTATCCGATGGTGGTTTCCGTTAGCGACTCCTCTGGTACTCCGCGTGCGTATGAGGACGATGCGGACTCCGGTTCCTGCCCAGAATAAATATGAACGAAGCCCACGTCCATGAGTTACATGTAAAGATTTAAAAAAAAAACAATGTCAACCTATCTGAAATGCCTAACATAAGAAAGTAGCATAATGGTATATATTCCCAAGTGAATGCCAAACAGTTGAAAACAAATGAATACAGAAAAATAAAACTTGGGAGAACGTAGTATGTTAATTGACATCAAATGTATTGTTCGATACATCTCCCGCTTACAAATTATTTTGGGCTTCCCCCCTTCAATTTACATTCTTAGAAAGGAAGTCACATTGACTTAGATGTTGATTATATTAGACAGTTATTTCTTAGTGTGTAATGCAATAAGCATGTCGATGACGGTTGACATTTACCATCCAGATGTAATTACGTGGCCGCAGTTGGCTATCTTCATGAATCACGCTGATATTTAAAATGTTGTTTTTCTTGATTATACGAACGGCCGTTCGTAACCGTGGTTGTTCGAAGCATACGGTCATGGTCCGGAATGACCCTAAACTAGCAGATCTGCCCCTCCTACCCAGTACCTGCAACCTTTGGGTCTCTAATTCATGCATCTCTTGAGCTACTCCATCTCTTGTCGCTCACAATTTCGCCTTTTCTAACTATTTGATGTCGAGTTTATCTTATGCAATAATCCTTACGCTAAACTTGAAGAGCATTTTCTAGCATTTGCTGGCTTAGTGGTAGAGAATAGACTCTGGAGTCTGCTACTTTCCTCTCTTACTCCGTACTTTCATCAAATGAATTTCAGGTTTCTCTCTCGCTATTCTCTCGTTGACGCCCACTTGGATTACAGAATCAGTAGCACTGAACAGTGTTCAATTCTACTGATATTGTAATCCAAGTGCTCGACACTTGGAGAATTCTGACAGAGAAGCTTGAAATTCGTTGGGTTTGAGTACAGAGGAAGAGATGGAAGAAGCAGACACCCAAGTCTATTCTCTACTACCAAGCCTCATCTCGCCTCAGATCCAGCAAGTGCTGGAAGATGCTTTTCATGTTTCGAGTAAAGTTCATTGCCTTTGATGAAGTCGACATTACATGGATACGAAACGCCTAATTGTAAGCTTCATTGTCAACCCATTACGTATAAAGCGCAATGGAGTGTGAGTATTTGATTTAGAGCATATGATTTGGAGTCAGGAGACTTGTTGGTATTGAGATAGAGTTGTGGCAAGGGAGTGAAATAAGAATTATTTCTCCTCTTAGTTTTGCTTGGTCGTATCATATTCTCCTGTTAACTCGGGCTACTTTGAAGTAATGCTACTACGAAGTTTAATCATGGCGTCAGCTAAGGATTGATTGGAACTTGGCTATCTTCTTGAATCACGCTGATATTGAAAATGGTGTTTACTTGATTATACGAACGGCCGTTCGTAAGTAGTGAATCAAATAGGAGTACTAGTCCTTATTACTCCCCATGGTTGGTCGAAGCGTTCAGACATGGTCCGGAATGACCCTAAACTAGCAGATCTGCCCCTCTTTCCCAATATGTGCAACCTTCAGGTCTGTAATTCATGCCTCCCTTTGCTACTCGATCTCCTTTGCCCCTTATATGTAAATGGTTGACAGTCTCCTGTCGCTGACAATTTCGCCTTTTCTAACCATTTGATGTCGAGTTCATCCAAAGCAATAATCGTGACGCTAAACTTGAAGAGCATTTTCCGGCATTTGCTAGTTTGGTGGTAGAGAGTAGACTCGGGTGTCTGCTACTTTCCGGTCTTACCCCGTACTTACATCAAATGAATTACAGGTTTCTCTCTCGTTATTCTCTCGTTGACTAGCACTTGGATTACAGAATCAGTAGCACTGAACAGTGTTCAATTCTACTGATATTGTAATCCAAGTGCTCGACACTTGGAGAATTCTGACAGAGAAGCTTGAAATTCGTTGGGTTTGAGTACTGAGCAAGAGCTGCAAGAAGCAGAAACCCAAGTCTATTCTCTACTACCAAGCCTTCTCTCGCCTCAGATCCAGCAAATGCTGGAAGATGCTTTTCATGTTTCGCGTTAAGTTGATTGCCTTGGATGAAGTCGACATTACATGGATACAAAAGGCCAAATTGTAAGCTTGATTGTCAACCCATTACGTATGAAGGGCAGTGGAGACTGAGTATCTGATTTAGAGCATATGATTTAGAGCCCGGAGACTTGTGGGTATTGAGATAGAGTTGTGGCAAGGGAGTGAAAGAAGTATTATTTCTCCTCTTAGTTTTGCTTGCTCGTATCATATTCTCCTGACAACTCGGGCTACTTTGAAGTAATGCTACTACGAAGTTTAATCATGGCGTGAGTTACGAGTTGATTGGAACTTTTTCCAAATATGGCCCTCATCGTTTTGTACCTTGAGTTGCTGGGAGAATATGGTACGAGTAAACATAACAAAGTCGAGGAATCATGACAGAATTTGAACTGGGTTTCAAAGTCTTCAGTCGCTCACGAATCAGCTTTCATAACGATGTGATATGAAATTGATCGTCTGCAATCATCGTGACGTTCAGCACGAAGAGAATTTTCGGGCACCCCATTTTCAATGGCATTTTCGAGTATTGATATCCAGAATACTCGTGAGTGCTCTAAAATGCACTTCCTGCTGACCGTTAGGATGTCTGCCGTCCATCATCTTCATATTAAATTGTTACGAAAGCTTGTTCGTGAGCGACTGCAGACTTAGGAGGAAATTACTGGATGGATGAGCCGATGAATGCATGTTTGGTCCGGAACGACCCTAAACTAGAATACCTGCACTGCCCCACATCGTATCTGTTACCTGATTCGTACAGGAGTTCGAAGGCCGTAAACATTTACGAACTACCGTTCGTAAATATGGGCCGACGAGGTGTATCTCAATTGCCAGCAGCCTTCCGTTTTAAACAAACCACCGTTCGTGGCCACTTGTTGTGAAGTTGTGATGTTGCAGGAATTGCAATGGAGATGAAGACTATACCGAAGTCCTCGACGATTTGGAGATCATATTAATTTGAGGAGATGGTTCAATAATTGGTTCTCAAGCTGGTTCTCAAGGTGCTTCTTCATGCTTCTGCACGGATCTCATGGCCTGGCACCCACAAGAATTCAAGCGAGAGTCTACGTGTTCCTGTAGTTGAGGATTCCGACGGCGACAATACTCAGTTACAGAAAGTGAATGCTCGGACTTTGCTTCATTCTCTGAAGCAGTTTACTTCTAGTCTATAGTTCATAGGTTTGTTTGCGTGGTCCCAATCACTTTAGTGAAGTTGGACTTGATATTTTTTAATAAATGGGGTCTCTCCTCCCTCACAGAAGGGGTAGAGTTTTTCACATATTGGTCTTTAGTCTGCCCTTTACATCGCTTCTGTGCCCATCTACTCCGAGTTCATTTATTCAGTTGCATGCTTGTGAATAATACTGTATGAGCAACATGGTTCTGCTCGTGTGTTGGTCCGGGACGACCCTAAACTAGCAGGCCTCGGTATATTCATCCGTGCTGATCGACTTGCGTGATTATCGATGGTTGTTCGGAAGCCAGAGTGCTATGGTCCGAGACGACCCTAAACTAGCGTGCCCCGAAGATTCATCCCTGCTGACTTAGATGGTTCTCAATGGTCGTCCAAAAGTTTGAGGTGCGACGGTCCGGGACGACCATAAACTAGCAGTCCGTCCAGCACAAGATTTTGAAGTACAGAGGAGATGCATATTTTCTCATCATAAAAATAAATGTGATCAACGGAGGTTCAAAATAGGATCTGTGGACTTAAGAGGCAGCGGAGATGGAGTCAATGCGAGCGATGTCTTTGGACCTGGTGGTGGATTACTTTGGAATTTACCAAGCATTGGTCCCCCGTACATTTGAGTCTCGTTTGTTCAATTCGATGCCAGTCTAGTTTCATGTGGGATTGGCTCTCGGATGGATCCAAGATGGGTAAAGGAACGAACCGGTGGCGGTAACAACGTTCGCTATCTCCCTCAGATCTTCCAGGGAGAGGATTCGATACATCGACAGTTGTGCGGTGCACCACCAAGCTGAAGCACCCCAAGGGAAGCAACATTGACGGGAGTCCACTCGAAGCCATTTTTATCCACCTATGTAGTTTATTGGACTCTGGCGATGGATGTAGAGAAGTTTTACGACTTGAATGAAACTAAGGGAAAAAAAAAGACATGTCTACCGAGGAGTTGTTGGTGTATCGGTACCATTGATTTGCTGAATTTTCATGATTCACGTTTAAATCCGTCGTTCAGATCCGCGGTCCGGAATGACCGTAAACTAGCAGTACTGTGAGTCTCGCTTCAACTTCATGAAGAAAGATGTTTGAGGATGTTTGAAGGAATATCAAAATTGCACAGGAGATACGAATTCAACTAAGGCCCGGCAGGATGTTAAGGTGGAGGTTTTGAACGATGGTATAGGGAGAACGCTTGATACGTCGTGGAGATATGGAACTCGTCCAACAATGATGCAGACTGACGGATAACGAATGAAACGAAGGGGAAATAAAAATGACGCACGCTGGAGAACGAGAACAAGCACACCTGTATACTTGTCGGAGCGTGGATGTTTTTTGCTTGCTCTCCACCCCCCGATGGATGCCTTGAGAAGAACGAAACTCAGGGAAAAAAACAAGACTACTCGGTTGGAGAGGGCAAACCCATTGAAGGAAACTCAGGGAAAAAAAAGGGAACTCTGGATGTTGATGTGGGGGAACTCAGCAATGAAATGAAGGGGAAATAAAAATGACGCAGGATGGAGAACGAGCGAAAATGCGAAAAGGTTGAAGAGTATTAGTAGCTCACCGGATGAAGGACAGAAATTGCTCAACATGAAAGCGCTGCGGTATGGAGCGAGGGGGGAATATAAGTAGAGAGCCGAGGCCATGGAACAAACACAATGCTCTTGAGTCATCTCTTTCGGTGCATAAATCACTCAGTTATATACATCCTAAGAGATAACTCCAAAACATATTTCGTCTGTACCATGGCCCCGACTCTCTACTTTTATTTCCCCTTCGTTTCATTCCTCTCCGCATGTCATGTGTGAAGAGCGGGTTGTATGAATCGAAGGGGAAATAAAAACAGGAAGTGGATTATTTTCGCATTCCACGCACTGGATTTGTGCTGCAACACTTACGGCAAGAAGAGCAGGAGAGCGAAGTTCGTCGAGGAGTTTTGGACTGACGAGGCCGGGATGGATGAAGAGGGATGCAGATGTGGGGGAACTCACCTATGAAACGAAGGGGAAATAAAAATGACACATGCTGGAGAACGAGCGAAAATGCGAAAAGGTTGAACATTATTAGTTCATGTAAACAGGATTTGCTTGCAGGCACGAAACTACAATGGGGTTTCGAGCAATATGTCGATTCTCTTTGCCCTGTCAAGTGGATTATTTTCGCATTCCACGCATTCGATTTCCGCCCCGACACTTGCGGCAAGGATAGCAATTGGCGAAGTTCGTTCGAGGAGAGTGCGGAACGACGAGTTCGGGATCGATGATGCGATACGCAGATGTGCAGGAGCCCACAAATGAAACGAAGGAGAAAAAGAAAAAGGGCTTCCACCAGACAGGTTCATCTGTGGTATCTCTCTTGCGTCGGTCGACCGAACGGAAACGTGGGCTGTGGGATCAGAAATTGCCCAACATGAAAGCGCAGCGGTATGGAGCGAGGGGGGAATATAAGTAGAGAGCCGAAGCCATGGAACAAACACAATGCTCTTGAGTCATCTCTTTCGGTGCATAAATCACTCAGTTATATACATCTCAAGAGATAACTCCAGAACATATTTCGTCTGTACCATGGCCTCGACTCTCTACTTTTATTTCCCCTTCGTTTCATTCCTCTCCGCATGTCATGTGTGGAGAGCAGATTGTATGAATCGAAGGGGAAATAAAAACATGACTTCTTGAAAGTGGAAGTGGACGCAAGCAATCAATATGGTACTAAAGACAGATGCAACTGAAGCCGTCACAATCCTCATCATAGTTCTCACAGCAGGCGAATTGCATCATAAATCTGGCCATGGAGGAGAAGGCTCGACATGTTGAAGAGAAAGCGGAGGTATCTTGAAACCAATTTTTTGGGGATTTGGGGATTATTTTCGCATTCCAAGCATCGAATTTCTGCCCCAACACTTTCAGGAAGAAGCGCAACGGGGCGAAGTTCGTCGAGGAGTACAGAGTAACGGAGCCGGAAACGATGAAGCGATACACAGATGTGGGGGAACCCACCAATGAAACTAAGGGGATAAAGGGGATTCATCTGTTGTATCACTCTTGCGTTTTTCCCAGCAGGCTGAAACATGGGTTGTGTAAACAAAAGGCTCACGTACGAGTCTCGGATAATAAAGATTCATTGCGAGCCTAGGAGGTTGCGTAGTATTTGTCTTCAGATCCTCTCACTTTGCTCTTGCTCTAGCGAAAACCGTCCTTTAGATCCCCTCCACATATCACTCAATAGGCGAGAATGGTTTAGGCGAGATTAGTCACAAGGAGGTTCCTACTTTCGATACCTGTGCTGTATCCATTTGTCCAAGTGCACTCTTCGCAAGGGCGGACGATCTTTTGCAAGCAATGCACTTCAACATCCGTGATCATTCATAGTTGTTTTATGTAAGAACGTCCTTGTATCTAGGAGTACTAGATATATTTCGTGGAGGGAAGATCGGTAGATGTTGTGGCACTTATATTACGAAATAAAACTTGAAAGTTCATGTGTCGTGTAATCATGTTTGAGGACCGAGACGATGGTGATGAAGTGATTCTCAAGAATGTGTTGGAAATCACCTTGTCTTTGCGATACACATTGCTGAATTCACAAATTCCAATGGAGGTGTAACTAGTACCACTTATATTAGGAAATAAAATCTTGGAAGTGTATACTGCAGAAAATTTATGACTGCACATTGCTTGGAAACTATATGAATCTTGGTCACTTTGGCCAGATTCTTGCCAAGTTTCATGGTTTTTGCTCCACAAATTCTGCCAGATTGGCTGCCTTTTTTCCATATAATCCCCACAATGTCCCTACATATCTCTACATATTTTTCTCAATTTCTCACCCTGAAATTGTGCCATGTTATCGGATTGTTGCCATTTTAATGTGATTCAGGTCATCTAGACTAATCGTTAAGATCTTTAGAGTAATGTTCGCTAAATATATAGTAGGTGTGAAAAAATTTACGCTTATTGTAAAGAAATGTACAAAAAGAAATATACACATGGTGTAAAGAATTATACGGTTAATGTAAAGAATCAATACATTAATCGTAAAGAAATACTGTATATTTGTAAAGATTTATACGGTTATTGTACAATACAAATAAAGAAATACGTAGTATTTGTAAGTAAATATGCAGTACTCGTATATGTAAAGATTTATACGGTATATGGAGTACTTGTACAGGAATATACGAATATACCCTAATAGAAAAGAAATATTGTATACTTGTAAAGAATCACACGATTAGTGTAGAATACGATAATTGAAATACATAGTATTCGTAAAGAAATACCAGTATTCGTACAGGAATGATTGTAAAGAAGTATTCAATACTTTTAAAGAAATGTACAATAATTGTAAAGAAATATACAATAATTGTAAAGAATAATACGTATAATGAAAGATAATCTACTTTTTGTAAAGAAATTGTACAGTAAAATTAACATGGTATCAAAAATGAGTAAAATATTTCTTAAATGGGAAAATATGTTTAATATTTATTTAAGTTATCTCAATGCATGTTGATTTTAATGTAATTATCTACATGGCATTGTTTTCATTTGTGCTACACACACTATTTCAAGCGGCCAAAATAATAGGGATTGGCCAATTTAACGAATATGGTGTTCATATTATTGAGATCTAATCAGCTCTTAATATCAGCTCTTAAATCAAATATCACTTATGGAAACTCTTCAAAATCTTTAAAACTCTTCATGTCGTGTATACACTACCAAATGATGGTGACTATGACAATGCATGTATGGATTGCCAAGGACAAAGAGACAAACTGATTGTATTCTTCTATATATAGAGTAGTATATACATGTGTCCTCCGGACACTCAAAACAAATAGTATCGATTAATTCGTGAGTAACGTCCTCCTCGTCCCGATGAGTGAGCTCTTTATTTGGTACCCTTCAAAAACTACCCCCTATCTTTGGTTCCCTTGTTGATGGTCCCCATGCTTTTTAAGATTTGTAGCATGTCCTCCGCTCCCTTTTTCCCAGATCCCCCTCTTTTCATTTGGTTTCCCATTATTTTTTCTTTTTTTCTTATTGACCAGTTCTCTACCTTCAAACTCCCATTTCCAGTTCCCCCTCCCACAACCTCCCTTCTTAGTTTCCATCATTTATTCTTAGTTTCCATCATTTGTTTCTAATTCCCAACATTAGTTCATGGTTCTCATTATTTGTTCCTGGTTTCTATCCTTCGTTCTGAGTTCCTAGTTCTTGTCCCATGTTCCCTTGCTCTCCTCTTCACTCCTTACTTTGCTCCCATTTTACATGTTCCACATTCATTGTCCCTTTGACTCCTTGTTATATTATTGGGATCTAATTAACTCTTAGTAACAATCAAATTCCACTTATGGAAACCCTTCAAAATCTTCAAAGCGTTTCATACCATATACGCATGACCTAATGATGATGGCCATGATCATCACCATGAATTTCCAAGGACTGATTAGTAGGTTGATTGAAGTTGATTAGACCTATTGGAGCCTCTATTTGCTTTGGAAATTTAAGGCTTCTCTCATCATATGCAATAGCTATTTATATGAGGCTTGGATCCTTTAAGAATATCTTTTGTTTTCTATATGATCATCGCGGGAGTGACAACGACACTACATGTGCAGCGGACTTGTGCATGGGAGTATCAACACTCGCAGAGTGTGGTCTAAGTGAACGCCAAAACAAATAGTGGAGGAACGGCAGAGGAGGAGGATCTCTAGTGAAGAGCAGAGGATTGGTAAGTGAGGAGGATCCTTAGCGAGGCGATTGATCGGACGTAGTTCCACACAACCTCCCCGCTATTACTTGGATCGCCCTACCATACTTACGGTACAATAATTTCTATAAACTTTGATTCTATTACATACATGGGTTATATATGTGATGTCAATGCGTGCTTTTCATTCTAGATAACATCTAGTTTAAAAGCTTCTGATGTTAACGTCATAGCCTCATACTTAGAAGGTAAATTATTTGGATTTTTGATGGTTGATTCTCAATGTACTTAGTGGGACATGTTGGAGGTTGGTCGAGATTGATTCTCAATGTCGACATTGTAAACCACGTAATTTTAGGAACACCTACAATTATTAACACCCTTTTCATGATTAATGGAGACGAAGTAGCCAGTAACTACAAGCTATTGGTGGAGCTATAGTACGTCCACTGTCTATATTAGCTTTTGATTTTTATATGGTAATTATATGGTCTTACCTCTCTTTACAATCTACTGTGGCTAAAGACTTTGTTCCAGTGCTACGTGTAATGCTCTCTTGGACACATATAGGTAGTTCGGCCAGTTCTCAGACTTTTTGGCAGTTTGAAGCCTGATCAACTTTAGGGTTTAAATCTCATAGTTTTTCTTCGATCTCCATTTAGTCATAACTCTGATGTATGTTTTTCTTTCTAAACACAAGTAATAATAATGGTCTTTATTGCAGAAGGAATTGTATGAATTCCGGTATTTTTCAAGTGAGCTATAGATGATAACACTTGGATACAAGGCTGTAAGATATGCTAAAAGCCATGATCATTCTCCCCAAACACAAATAATAATGGTTTTCATTGCAAAAGGGACTGTATGAATTGGGGTGTTTTTCAGTCGAGCTATAGATGATGACACTTAGTACATACAAGCTTGTAAGATATGCTACAATGCCACTATAGAGAAAATTCATGGGATAGGTTGAATGTACCCATATTTTCTTCTAATTTTTTCTTGAAATGTCTTGGTACCACATTTGGACAAGGTTAGACTTGACGGTATTATGCATTAATACACCTTAGAATGACAGTTCATCATGTATGAAATCTTCTAAGTATGAGACAAGAGTTGTATCTAATTAGTCCAAACAACTTATAATATTTCAATCCTAGCTACAAACATAAAATATTTACTTAAATTTTTGATAGTTTGGATATGCTAAGGAGATAAGGATGCCTTGTAATTAGCTTCACCAACTACTCTCCTTGTCCCTAATTGCATGTGCTCTAGATAGTAAACATCCCAACTAATAACTTGGCACAAAAAAAGAGTGGTGGAGACCTCAAGTTGACTAATTTAGGAAGCATATTCCAAATAATTGTTTGTTGGGGTGTAAGCACACTAGGGTGAATAAAAAAGTTTTTAGGTTGAGCCCTCTTAATTTTCTTGTTTATTGGCCTTTCTTGGACCCCTCTACATCCTAAAGTAATGTTGTTTTTGTAGATTCACGTAAAATGAGTCATCAAGTGTGCAAATCACTTGACCAATTTTTTGAAAAACTTTAAAAACATATTGTAAATTTGTAATTTACACTTCTTGTTTTTCTGAATAATACATCTTACAACATTCAATAATGTCACAAAGTAGTCAAATTTGGTAAAATATAGGTTGCAATGTACAAAAATAATAATAGAAAATGTTGCAACCGACTGTGCAATGGATTATGAACATATGTATAGGAAATGTGACATAAAGAAAATACTCTAGGCTATAGTAGTACCTAATAAACTTTTGGTCAGAGATGTCAAGGACTTTTGCTTTCTTGATATTATATATTTTTTAATTAAAATATTTTTTTAACTGCTAGTGAAAGATAGCATGAAGAATCTCCTTATACGATTTTGAGATCAAGAATGTGTAGAGAGTCAGTGATTTCCCAAAGAAGGATCAAAACCATGAATATCTCTTTAAACATTTTGGATTAAGAATGCAAGGAGAGTCATTGATGTGCTAATTATGAAGTGTCAACAACATAAATAGTCTCCTTAAATGATTTTTAACCAAGTAAGAGCCTCTACTTTGCTATTAAAGGGTCTCCAACATAAAAAATCCCCTTAAATAATTCTTGAACCAAGAATGTGAGGAGAGTCACTGATTTGCCAAAGAAGGGTCAACACCATAAACATTTCATTAAATTATTCTTGAATCGAGAATACAAGGAGAGCCATTGTTGAGCTAATGAAGTGTCAACAACATAACAATCTCTTCAAATAATTCTCAACTAAAAAAGAGCCATTGCTTTGCTAATGAAGGGTCGACAACATGAACAATTAGTCATGGAACGGTCAACAAGTTGGCATGAAGGGTCCCTTCACATAATTCTTAGACTAAGAATGTTATTTGACAATAACGAGAACAAAAATTAACTAAAAAACTTTTGGATTGAGAAAATAGCAATTTGTGCAAAAAGTCTCTTTTCAATGGAAATGCATGTAGCCTTTTCTTGGACAACACCAAAATTTGACTCCATTAACTCCTAGGGTTCCTACTTCTTAAGAGTTTTATACACACGTGCAATTGAACTTAATTCCGCTAAATAGAAGATATCCTTTAAAAACAACAATTCACAGGTGACTAGAACAAAAAAAAGTGACCAAAAACATGTAAATTTGAGTCATTTTGGGCCAAAAGTGGTTGCAATTTAAATGGTTTGAGATGGTTGTTTCAAAAAATAAGAGTGATATTACAAATTGAGTATTCAAAGGTATTCCTAATAAGACAAGACAATAAAAATTAAATTTTTCTCTAATAAGACAAGACATGAGAGAATGGTGTCCAACATTTTAAGTGAGAAAATAAGGGACATAGGATAAATAGTTGAAAGCTTTCTTCAACGTGACAACTGACAAAAAGACAAGAGTGATTATTCTCCGACATTGCATATACCATTCTTAGAAGAATCTATCCATAGTCTTTCTATTGTTGAAGGTAGTGTTCCCTCTCTCATTTTCAACTGACATTTCCCTTCCAATTTATTTCCCTAAGCCTATATGAATTCATCAAAAAACCTGATTTGAAGGAAATATTGAGAATCCACTTTATTTCATAACATAGGTTACATGGCTTGCACTGTTGCCACCCCCACATCAATACTTTAATCCATAAATATCCTTGTGTGATTTTGGAGCTTGAAACCCCAAAATTGCCATTTCTACCTCTATGCACTCTTGTGAGTGTCAACCTATTTTTTTCGCTTTTTTAAAACTTTATATTGTAAAATCTTGTAATGAAGCCTAATTTTAGTCTTTGATAATTTTGTTTGATCATTGCATGTTTACCATTTGTAAGACATAAGTCACATAACATCCAAAGTTTGTGCAAAAGATCTAACTAAAACTATCAAGGACTTTGACGCTTGCTCTTGTAAATTTTGTAGGTTGCCCTTCTAAACTTGTCAAAGTATTGACGTGGGTCACTAGAAAATATAAGTAAGAAGGTGGTGATAAATACATTACCAAAAAAAAAAAAAAAAAAAAAAAAAAAAAAAAAAAAAAAAAAAAACTAGAAAGGGTTAAAAAACTCTGTAATTGAGATTTGATTTCTGCATTTTCCTCCACATAGACCTTGTAGTCAAGGTTGTCAAACAAGGCAAAGCACGCTACCCGTCCGTCCGCCTCATTGATCTCTTGCCTGCCCGATGTGCTCAAAGGGTTGTTGACTTTTAGTGAAGGGATAAAAAAAGACGACGTGGCAAGGGTTTAGGTGAAAACTTAGCCACGAGGCCGCCACGCAATCGCCACATGGGACTAATAACATGGCGGGTTCCTTGAGGGGCACGACAGGTTTCTCAGCACTTGGAGGGGTGCGGCTAGGCGGGTGTCATGGGAGAGAGGGGAGGGGAGGAGAAGAAAGTGCACAAACTCTCCCTTCTCTTCTCCTCCTTTCTTCATGAACTTGGATTTGTTTCAAAATACCAAGAACCCTTGGTTCAGCAAGTGCAAATCTAAACATTCTTCCACGATATCCGGGAAATCAAAATCTCGCTTTTTATGGAAGAACGTTTGGATTCGGCAACTCCTAAAATATCTCGCCCTTCTTCAAAGACGGAGAAGGGCGGGGTGATGAGTAAAGCCTTAGTAACCTCTAGCCGAGGCTTTTCAGATTGTAAGGGCTGATGCCACGGTGAAGGGCGGGTTCCTAGAGTAGGGAGGGTTCTCCATGGTAGGGTGGGTCCCCTATGAAGTAGGTAGAGAAGGGGGAGAGGAGGAGGGGGGGGGGGGAGATTTAAGAAGAGGGGGGATACAAATCTTCCCACTTTCAGTTCTCCCTCTTATTCAAGTTTGAGCCACCACATTCCGATTTCCTCCTCTTATTCAAACTTTGTGCTACCACATTCTAAATCCTCAATTCCTCATGTTACTTAAAAAATGGAGCTACTACACCTCAAAACTCCTCCCCCCTCTTATTTAATTTTGGAATACAAAAGCTTAGAAATGTAGCTTAACAATGATTTAACAACAACTTCCATCCCTTTCATGCTTAAGAAACACATCCCGTAATTGCATCCAAATGTAGTCCAATTTTTGTTTCTTGCATAACCTTGAAACAATAAAGAGAATTTAAATGTAGCTCGCGTCAAGAAATTGACAAAAAGAACTTGAATTAATAACATTAATTTGACTTTAGTTCACACTTACCAAATTATGACAATAATTTGAAATTGTAAAAATATAGACGATAAATAATATATATTATATTGTAGTATTTGTATTGTAGTATTTGTTGTCAAATGCTTATTTATTTATCTATATATGCTTTATATGCTTTAGTTATATGTGTGTACAATAAAATTCACTACTTGTGTATTCCAAACAAATCAAATATTTGTATAAACCCATAGAAATTAGATATTTATAACTCTAGTATTTGAAACTAACCATAGTTCATAGAAATTAAAAGTTTATCATTTTCAAAGATTCAAACGTATATAGTAATTATAACTTTAAATTGCACAAATAATAACAAAAACGATGCAATTCTCCTATGATTTATTTATGATTCAATCATTTTTTATAGTGTTACGACCAACCTTTCACACCAGGTCTTCACAGCTGGATTTAGAACGTGCAGTGTAACAGTTACGAACGGGTAGTTGTGATAGTTACAGGATGTTCGGTTTCATCTTTCTCTCAAGCATATAAATACCATGGTGAGGGAATTAGCTTTCATGTAAACCTCTTGTAATTTCAAAGAACTGCACCGGTTCATAATATACTTGGTTCATCAATTATCTCATGTGTCGATCTTAAGAATATGTGTTCATCGATTATATATCTCATGTGTTGATCTCAAGAATACAGTTACTTTGATTCCATCCGTTGCATGATGTCATGATTCCTTTCTGATCGGAATTATTGAAGAGTGTCGACAAGTTATTGACTCGGAAAAACTCGAACCGTAACATTAGGTTTACATCAACATTTTTGTCCACACTCAAGGCGGACTTGGAATAAGCGAGCAATTAAACATTGCTAAGAGATTTGCGTGACTTTCCTGGAGCAGTAGCTAAGGAAGGCTTTTACAACTGGAACTTCAACCAATGGACCAGGAGGCACCTGCAGTCGAGCATGGGCCGCAACGGCCATGTGGAACCGAATCAGAGTGGGCGGAATTTATCCAACAACAGATCCAACTCGTGTTCAGATCAGCTCTACCCGACATGGTGCAACATCTTGCGGACCGGGCTACAACTGAATTGCCTCCAACCTCTCATACTTTCAGAGCCGCAGATCAAGATCTGCACAGATCGGGAAGAGACGATGACATTGGGATTAAAGAACGGGAGGCCAAAGTCGCTGAGCCAGAGAAGTTTGCGGGAAAACGGGGTGGAGAGGTATATCGGTGGTTTGCCCAACTTCGGCTGGTATTCATAGGAAAACCGCATACTTATCGACATGATGCAGAAAAAATCGTTTATGCTCTTTCTTATATGAGCGGATCAGCCCAAAGTTGGGCTATGCCACTTCTACAAGCGCTTGATGAAGGGCGTCCACATGAATTATTGACAAGTTATGATGCTTTCAGAGCAGCAGTCATCACAATTTTTGGTGACATTGATCGAAGGGGTAATGCAGAGGACCGCCTCGGAAGAATCAAACAAACGGGTTCGGTGGCCGGATATATTTCCAATTTCAACGAGCAAGCGGCTCAAGTCGAGTGGAATGAGTCTAGTTTGGTGGCACGTTTTCGTGCGGGGCTCAAGGACGAAATTCTCGATTCAATAGCCACGGCGGAGACCCAACCACGAGGACTCCAGGAGTGGATGGCAATGGCTTCTAGGATCGATGAAAGATTGTGGGTTCGGCATCAAACTCGAAGACCATCCAGCTTTTCGCTCCCAACCCAGCCGTTAAATACCAGACCGCCACCTTGCGCTGCAAAAGATTCCGTTGGTCGATTCCAATCAATGCCACATTCATTGGGTCCAGTGCCGATGGAGTTAGACGCGGCTCGAGTAAGCACAGCATTGGCTAAGACGCCTGCAGAAAGGTTGGAGTATCAACGACAAGGGAAGTGTTGGGGATGCGGCAAGATTGGTCATGTTCGGGGGAAATGCCCAACCAATCCCTCCACACCGTTATTTGTGGCAGCACTTGAGTCTATTGACGTAAATAACGAGGGGTCGGGAAAAGATCAATCCCGGGACTGAGAGGATGCTCCCAGTACCCGGGCAAAATGTGGATTGAGACTAATTTAATCGGGGCCAAGCAATTGAGTGTTTCTACAGAAAAAGAGCCATGTTGTATCCAAACCGGAGGAATGACGGGTCCGTTGTACTTGCGAGCGACAGTAGACCCTGGGGCCCACTTAACCATCAACGGTGAGATTAATTCATTGAAGGTACAGCCACTGGTGGATTCAGGAGCTACAGGGATCTTCATGCACCCAGATTTTGCCAAAAAGTGTCAAGCAATGGTGCGGCTAAAGGAATTTCCTCGGGAGGTGAGGGTCATCGATGGAAGAGTTATTAGTTCGGGATTAATTACCCATGAGGCTACGGTCGAGTTCAAAGTAGCAAACCATCGAGAAATCATGGTAGCGGATTTGACAAACACGGGTCGATACGCTTGTGTTTTGGGAACTCCTTGGCTGGTACAACATGATCCGATTATTTGTTGGGCTAAAAAGGAAATTATTTTTGATTCACCATATTGCAGGAAAACATGTCTGCAAGGAAAGATAGGAAGCAACCACTTGCAATCACGAGCTTTGAAGCATGCCATCGTCTCGCCCGCCGCCTTCAAGTTGTCAACCAAGGAAGCCGAATTATATACCCTCGTAATATCAGAATTGAACAGTCATTCTCCCACTGCAAGTGTGGATTCCGTTGTGGAGTCAATTCCGCCGGAATATCAAGACTTGCATGAGGTTTTCAGTGAGAAATCATCCAATGAGCTGCCTGAACACGGACCATCGGATATGAAAATTGAGTTTAAGGACGGTCAAGAACCACGAAATTCAGGATTGCGACCTATGTCGCCAACGGAATTAGAAGAGCTTCGAGGATACTTGGAGGAGAATCTGGGTAAAGGATGGATTCGTCGATCCAAATCCCCGGTTTCCGCTCCTATTGTATTCGCCCGGAAAAAGGATGGTTCCATCCAGGTTTGTATCGATTATCGAAACCTTAATCAGGTCACAATTCGGAACCGGTATCCTTTGCCACTTATTCCTGAGCTTACAGATCGATTAGTAGGGGCCCGTATATTCACCAAATTGGATGTGCGACAAGCATACCATCGCATACGAAGGGCGAAGGGCCACGAATATAAGACTGCTTTCAAGACCCGCTATGGTTTATTTGAATATCTTGTTATGCCGTTTGGCCTTACAAATGCTCCTGCTCAATTTCAAGCCCATATGCAAAATATTTTTGGTGATTTATTGGATATTTCAATCGTCATTTATTTAGATGACATCCTCATTTTTTCAAGATCTAAGGAAGAACATTGTCCCGTGGTCAGAGAAGTTCTTCAACGCCTTAAAGCTCACGGTCTCTATATCAAAGCTTCCAAATGTGAATTCCATCGTTCTTCTGTCGAATTCTTAGGGATGGTTGTATCATCCAGAGGATTGGAAATGTGTCCAGACAAAGTTCAAACTATTAAAGAATGGCCGATACCACAAAATGTCAAGGCTGTTCAATCATTCCTCGGCTTCGCAAACTTTTATCGTCGATTTATACCGGATTACTCTCATATTGCGGTTCCTCTTACATCGTTGACACGAAAGGATCAAAAGTTTCATTGGACAATTGAAGCTGATAATGCATTTAATACATTACGGAAACTTTTCTGCCAATCACCAGTATTGTTACACCCCAATTTTGAACGACCATTTATTATCGAAACCGACGCCTCTGACACCGCTACTGGAGGAATTCTCTCCCAACATGGCGACGATGGTCACTTGCACCCTTGTGCATATCGCAGCTCAAAAATGACCCCAATTGAACAGAATTATGATATTTATGACAAAGAACTACTAAGCATCGTACTAGCTTTTCAAGATTGGCGTGTATATTTGGAGGGGTCACCACATGAGATTATGGTGATTTCCGATCATAAAAATTTAGAGTATTTTTTGACCACCAAGCAACTGAATCGTCGGCAGGCTCGATGGTCAGAGTTCCTGTCTGCATTCCATTTCACGATTCAACATCGGCCAGGATCCTTGAATTCTCGAGCAGATGCTCTTTCAAGACGCTCTGACGTAACAGACAATCTGCCACATGAATCCAGACCATTCTTGAAGCTCGCGGCCCTTGAAGCATGTGAACCAGTATGGACAGATACCTTCATTCAGGCTCAAGTGAAAGTGGCAATGAGGACAGACCCCACGCTTCAACCATTGTTAGCTTATTTTGAGAACGGGGCGGCCCGGGCTCCAGCAGACGTCCGCCGCAAGTTCGAAGGCTACGAGTTTAGGGACGACGTCATCTGGTTTCATGACACTCTATTTGTTCCAAATGATGCCGAACTTCGTCGCCAAATCCTGCGTTCCAGACATGATGCGCCGTCTGCCGGCCATCCGGGTCGAGCAAAGACTCTCGATTTGGTGGCCAGGAGCTTTTATTGGCCTACCATGCGGAAATATGTACACCGATATGTAGATGGCTGTGATATTTGCCAACGTTCCAAGCCCTCACGACATGCACCATATGGCCTGTTGCAACCCATTCCAGCGGCACAAGCACCCTGGAAAAGAATTACAACTGACTTCATCGTGAAACTTCCCACCAGCAAAGGGTTTGATTCAATTCTTGTCGTCGTCGACAAGAACACAAAGTTGGCACATTTCATACCAACGAATGAAGCTGTTGATTCCGCTGATGTTGCCAACCTCTACCTTCATCACATTTGGAAACACCATGGACTACCCAGTGAAGTTATTTCTGACCGAGGTTCCGTTTTTGTTTCGAAATTCATGAGAAGACTGTATCAATTATTACGTATTCGACCCAGCCCCACTACAGCTTTTCATCCTCAATCGGATGGTCAGACGGAACGTGTAAACCAAATTCTCGAGCAATTCCTCCGTATGTTCACCACAAGGCAACAAGATGATTGGGCGGATATATTACCAATTGCGGAATTTTCTTATAACAACGCGACTTATTCAGCGACAGGAGTATCCCCGTTTTTTGCCACTTACGGCTATCATCCTTCAATGTCTTTTACAGCTCCATCTACATCTGTGGTTCCTACTGCTGAGGACCGCATTCGACATCTTCAGCACATTCATGACGAAGTTAAAGTTATGATTCAGATCGCCGGAGATTAAGCCAAAAGGACATATGATCGTGGGCTGCATCTTCATCATCCATTCGAAGTTGGTGATCGGGTCCTGCTTCGGCATGACCATATTGCAACAACGGTTCCTTCACGGAAACTAGCTTCTAAATTCCTCGGGCCGTTTCCAATTATATCAAAAATATCTGACGTAGTCTACCGTCTACGACTACCCAAGTCCATGCGCATCCACAACGTTTTCCATGTTTCCCTCCTTGAGAAGTATCGGCCAGACACTATTGAAGGGCGTCGGAATATTCCGCCTCCACCCATTGTGACTCCACAAGGTGATATTGAATGGGAGGTACGTGAGGTCATCGACTCACGACTCTTCGGGCGCTGGAAGAAGCTTCAGTACTGTTAAGAGAGACAGAGAGCAATGAGTATATCAAGATAATGAGAAATATATGTTATGAGTGTTCCCTGACCACATATTTATATTGAAGGATTCAGAACCTTTTACGTTATTGAACTAGCAGTTGAACTAATACTTTTACGTTATTGAACTAGCAGTTGAACTACAGTCTAAGTGGAAGCTTCTAATTTTCTCTAAGTTCCGAAGGGCGCCTTATCCTTATCTCAACACTCCTCCTCGACCAAGGAACGCCTCATTAAAAACTCCTCCTCGAGCAAAACCCTGTGGGAAAAATCTCAAGTGGAGAAAAGAGTGCGCCCTTTACATGAGGTCTCGAAGTGAGCGGAGACCCGCTGCGCGAACCAACTCTCGATGCTTAGAAGGCTGGAGTGCCTTGGTTAGCATATCTGCAATGTTATGCGCAGTGTCGATTTTCTTCACCTCGATCTGATTCGTCTCCACGAGGTCCTACATAAACCCGAAGAGTTGAGGTGGGATGTGCTTAACTCGATCTGCCTTGATGAAACCGGCAGAAACTTGGGCAACTGCAGCAGCGTTGTCCTCGAAGATAATGGTCGCCTTGGGTGCGAGCTCATCCCCGCATTGCTCAAATCGTGTCCACCATAGTCCGGAGCCAAACCGCCTCTCGAGCGGCTTCGTGAAGCGCAATCAACTCCGCATGGTTAGTCGAAATCGCCGTGACGGTCTGCTTTACAGATTTCCAACATATCGGAGCTCCGTTCTTGAGGAAGATATACCTGTGCAGGACTTGCCACTAATCTCGTCTCGATGTGTACCCGAATCGCATATCCCGTGATGTTAGGACTCGCCTCCTTCGTGTAGTGTAGACCCAAATCTTCCGTTCCCTTGAGGTATCGAAGAAGGTGCTTCACCCCGCGCCAATGTCGATCAGTTGGCTTGCGCCCGTGACGAGCTAACACACTAACAGGAAATGAGATGTCGGGGCGAGTGTGAGTTGCGAGGTAAAGCAGCGCTCCGACCACAGCGAGGTACTTCTGCTGATCCTTCTCATTCTCCTCCTCCTCGCAAGGTCGGTACGGGTCGTCTCCCGTGCTGCTCCTTCCAATCATTGGTGCCGAAAGGGACTTGGCGTTGGACATGTTAAATGCCTTGAGCAGCTTCTTGGTGTAAGTGTCTTGGTGGAGAAGAATACTCCCGTCGGGAAGATGGCATACCTGAAGTCCAAGACAAAACGTGGTGCGGCCAAGGAGTTTCATCTCGAACTGAGTAGTGAGAAGCTCCTCAACCTCGGTGCACAATGCGTCAGTACCCACCAAATTGAGGTCATCTACATAAACTGCGAGGATAACAAAGGCAGAATCTCGACGAAGCACGAAGATGCAAGGTAAGGCATCGCGGCATGTGAAGCCTTGATGAGTAAGGAACCTCCTGAGGTGATGATACCAGGCGCGCCCCGCTTGCTTCAGTCCATATAAAGCTTTGCAGAGCTTAAGGCCGCAAAACTTGCCGGGTGAAGGTCTTGGAGTATCCTTCAAAAATTCTGGAGGCGGCTTGATATAAATCTTCTCGTCCAACTCGCCGTAGAGATATGCCGTGACTACGTCCACGAGGCGAGTGGACAACGTGAGTTGCACAGCAAGTGCGAGCAGGTACCGGAAGGAAGTGGAATCGATCACCGGTGAGTAAGTCTGGTCGAAGTCGATCCCGGGACGCTGTTTGAAACCTTGGGCAACGCAGCGCACCTTGTAGCGAACAATCTCACCCTTCTCGTTGCGCTTGCGAGTGAATATGAGCTTGTAGCCAATGGGCTTTGAAGGAAGATCAAGTACCACGTGACCAAACACTTGGCGCTTGCGCAATGAAGCATACTCGGCTTGCAATGCGACTTGCCACTGTGGCCATTCGGGGCTGGCTTTGGCTTGTTCTAAGGTAACCGGATCTGGATCTAAGGTGGTGATGGAGGTGACAAAGGCTTCTACCTCAGGTGGAAAGGGTGGTTCAGAAGAAACAAGGGGTGCGGGTTCTATATGAAGAACTTCAGGATTCTGTGCTACCGGGGGTGTGACAACGAGCTCTTTGGCTCTGGAATTCTTCGAGGCTTTGGGTCCCTTAGGTACCGAATGTGCCTTAGGAGCCTTCGAAGGTTTTGGGGTCTTAGGGTCTTTCTGCTTGGGTGCTATGGGAGGATTGCCCGAACCAGGAATTGGGTTTCGAAGAATTCGGGAAGTAGAGGCAAAACCATCAGGAATGCGGGTTGCTAACTCGTGAAGATGCAAGAGTTTCTGGACCTCAGTTTCAGCTATGGCAGTTCGTGGATCAGGGTTCTTGGTGAAAGATTGGGTGGCTCTGAACCTTAAAGCTGGTGAAGGTGTGGGTCTATAGAGTGCTGGGAAGACTGTCTCTATAAAGCGGCAATTTGCAAAACGAGCGCGGTGTAGAGCACCAGTTTGGGGTACTAGATAGCGGATAATGCTTTGTGAGTCAAAGCCCACGTAAATGCCTTCAAGGCGATGGGCAGCAATAGTGCGAAGTTGAGGTTCCGGGGCTGGAACCCAAACTTGACAACCGAACACTCGAAGATAACTAATATTGGGAGTTCTACCGGAAACCATCTCTAAGGGAGTCTGGGCATTTAATAGTGTGGGGCGAAGTCTGAGAAGGGTTGCCGCGTGAAGAACTGCATGCCCCCACATAGAGGTAGGCATATTGGCATGAATAAGGAGGGGGCGGGTGATAAGCTGAATCTTCTTGATAAAAGCTTCAGCTAGACCGTTTTGGGAATGCTCGTATGGGACAGCATACGTGAGCTCTATTCCTGTGGCTGTGCAGTAGTCCTCAAAAGTTTGGGATCTAAACTCCTTTGCATTATCCATTCGTAAACTTTGGATTTTTCTATCGGGAAAGTGGGTTCTAAAACGAATAAGCATGGCTAAGATTTTGGGAAAGGCCATGTTTCTAGTGGTGAGAAAGGAAACTTCAGCGTGTGCCCCCGAGGCGTCAACAAGTACCAAGAAGTAAGAAAACGGACCTGAATGCGGCTCAATAGGCCCGCAAATGTCGCCATGCAGGCGCTGGAGTGGCTGAGGGAGTTCTGTAGGCAACTGCGACCGCGAAGCAGCCTTCTGAAACTTGCCTTGAATACAAGCAAGGCACTCCGCCACTTTGTCCGTATCAGCAGGACTCAAGTTGTGTCCGGTGAGTATCGGGACCATCCGACGAAACAAAGTCGTGCCAGGATGTCCAAGTCGCTTATGCCATAGCTGGGCCTTCGGAAGCACCGCCAAATTACATTCCCTTGGCGCGTCCGCCATGATGGGTAATGCGTAAAGGCCAGTCGGTCCCGGTATCACTCTAGTCAGAACTCGCTTATCTTTGCGCAGTTCAATGGCATCATCATAATCATTGCCTTCCCCGTCCACAGTGGAAGCGTGAATGCCATTTGCACGTAGATCCCGGTAGCTGATCAGGCTCCGGGGTGCATCAGGAGCATACATAGCTCTCTCAATACTGAGGGGGAATCCCCCGGGCAGAACCACTCTTGCCCGGCCCTCCCGAAACCGCAAGTTTCGGCTTCCGGTAATCGTGACAAGGTCACAATTCAACCAGGTATCTCGCATGACCGAAGACTCAAAGAAAATGGGGTCACGAGGAGGATATTATGTGTCGAGGCGAGTCAAGTAAGGCAAGATCTCAGATATAAGACTCCTCCCGAAAACGGACGACCATATGGTTCTCGATATCGAAGCTAGTGAAGGAAGGGGCATCAAGGTGTGAGTTTCCCGTTTTGCCTCCTTCATTCGCCGAAACTGTCTAAACATTGCGCGAACATACGGTGACGCTCGCTCCGCACGACCTAGCGTAATGACTAGGATCACCACATTCATAACAAGCTCCTGTGACGGGTCCGGACCCCTCAAACTCTCTAGACGGACTATGACGACGAGAGTTAGAGGGCCTGTCATAAGGGCGTTGGTTGTTGTAATACCTGTGGTCGTTATCATAATCACGATCACGAGAATCGGGCATATCTGCCCGAACGGCCACCGTGGTGAGTATCCACCTCGCCCAGAGTTGCCACCGCGCCCCCTGCCACGGCCACGGCCCCGGCCGCTCGTGGGATTCCGCTTTGCAGCCTCTGTACTGTTAACCTCCGGGGTGATTGCTGGGGCTGGAGGTGTCGGCGTCAGGGTAGGTACCGAAAAAGTTTTGGGTGGAACGGACGGGAGGACTCCGTGATATGGACTTCACGAGCTGGCCGTGATTCGGCGTTCTTCAATAACATCTGTTGTTGCCGTTCCGCTACAAATAAGTAAGACATCAGTTCCGCGTGGCGTGGAAAATGCATATTTCGATATTGCTGAGAAAGAATGGCAGTAGCAGGAGGAAAGGTGGATAAAGTCTTATCGATGAGTTCGGCGTCCGTGATAATCTCGCCGCAGAGTCGGAGTTGAGAGGTAATTCGGTGAAGCTCCGTGTTGAAGGATTGGAGATCCTAAGTCGAGAACTCGTAAGTTGGACCACTCCATGCGAGCTTGGGGAAGAAAAAGTTGTTGATCATAGTTAAATCGCTCCTGGAGTTGCGCCCATAATATCCAAGGAGTGTCGACTTGGAGGTACTGCTTCCGAAGTGTTGGATGCAGATGGCGCCGGATGATGACCAGTGCTTGATAACGATGTGAGACGGGCATCGCAAGACCGGACACAGCGTACAAAGCATCGGCGAGCTCCTCCGCCATCAGGTAAGTCGTCATGTCGTTGTCCCATTCAAGAAAATTGTTGCCATCGGGTGCCAATGCGGTAAACACCAGCGCCTGGGTACGAGATTCGAAGATTGCCTCTGCCATTGTAAAAATAACGAAAAAAAAAAAAAAAAAGGCTATAGAGATATCGTGCTGATAACGTGTTAAGAGAGACAGAGAGCAATGAGTATATCAAGATAATGAGAAATATATGTTATGAGTGTTCCCTGACCACATATTTATATTGAAGGATTCAGAACCTTTTACGTTATTGAACTAGCAGTTGAACTAATACTTTTACGTTATTGAACTAGCAGTTGAACTACAGTCTAAGTGGAAGCTTCTAATTTTCTCTAAGTTCCGAAGGGCGCCTTATCCTTATCTCAACAAGTACTTAGTGTCATGGGAAGGCTACGGGCCAGAACAGAATTCATGGGAACCTGCATCCAACTTGAAAAACGCATGAGAAGCGATCAAAGAATTCCATCAGCTTAACCCTACTGCCGTGGGACTAAAAGGGGGGTAATGTTACGACCAACCCTTCACACCAGGTCTTCACAGCTGGATTTAGAACGTGCAGTGTAACAGTTACGAACGGGTAGTTGTGATAGTTACAGGATGTTCGGTTTCATCTTTCTCTCAAGCATATAAATACCATGGTGAGGGAATTAGCTTTCATGTAAACCTCTTGTAATTTCAAAGAACTGCACCGGTTCATAATATACTTGGTTCATCAATTATCTCATGTGTCGATCTTAAGAATATGTGTTCATCGATTATATATCTCATGTGTTGATCTCAAGAATACAGTTACTTTGATTCCATCCGTTGCATGATGTCATGATTCCTTTCTGATCGGAATTATTGAAGAGTGTCGACAAGTTATTGACTCGGAAAAACTCGAACCGTAACATATAGGGTTCTAATTAGCTAGTGCAAGTGTTCAAGGCACATCCCTCCTATTATTTATTCATTTCTTAATTTTCAAACTTTCAATGCTTTTGAATACTTGCAAGTAAAATCTAGCTTATAGATCTGTATTCCGTATGAATGTTTGTATGATTATATCATTTTCATTGGGTCCTTATATACATATATATATATATATATATATATATATATATATATATATATATATATATATATATATAATTTTTTTCTCCCCTCTTTTCTATTTTTCCTCAATTTTTTAAAGGTATGGTCACTTGAGCCACTTCTAAGCGAATCCGGAAAAATAGCTCCAATAATTTATAATTTTTTGATGGTTCCATCATTTTCTTAGGGTCCTTACTAGCTAGTCTAAACTCTAAACATAATAAACCTATCTTTATTCTTTTTTTTAACATACTTTTATAAGCACTCCCCAATTTTATAGGTCTTATCAAACTTAAAAATTTCTTGGAATATACTTCCATTTCTTCCATGCTTGAAAAACTGATCCCATATTTTTATTAGATATTAATTACTTGGGAAGGATTGAAATCCATTTCAATCTCCTTCTTTCCCATATAAATGCACTCACTCTGTCATTCAAAACTCTACATTCTAAATATTCCATATGTTAAAATAAATGGTTTGTATAGTTTTATTTCATTTTCATTTTTAATTTTATTTTTTACTAAGATTATTTCTATGGCTTTCAGAAGGTATGAAATACATAAAGATATTTTACCCTTACTCGTCCATCAACCACTATTTTAAAATTGGAATGTGGTAGCACAAAGCAGAGGGGGGGGGGTGTGAGCTCCAATTTTGAATAAGAGGGGGAATTGGGAATTTGGAATGTGATAGCGCAAAGTTTGAGTAATTGGAGGAATTGGAGTGTGGTAGCTCAAATTCTGAATAAATTAACGGGAATTGGAGTGTGGTAGCTCAAACTTGAATAAGAGGAGGAATTGAAAGTGGAAAGATTTGGATCGCCCCTCATCTTCGATTTTCCTCTTGCCCCTTCTCCACCTACTCTATGGAGAACCCGTCGTGCCATTGAGAATCTGTCTTTTGAACCCGCCCTTCCATGCGAACCGGCCCAAGGCACCTGCCTCGGGTAACCTCTCTTGCCCCGTGAGGCACCTTTCTTAAAAAGCCTATCCTTTAACGGTGAACTCGCCCATCCGCCCTTCACCATGGCACCCACGCTTACCCTCCCAAGAGCCTTGACAAGAGGTTTGTCAATGCTTTCCTCATCTCCCCTGCCATATTTCTTCTTTGAAGAAGGGCAGGGTATTTTTGGAGTGGGCAAATCCAAACATTCTTTCACAAAAACCCGGATTTTAATTTCTGGGATATTGTGGGAGAATGTTCGGATTTGCACTTCATGAACCAAGGGATCTTGTTATTTTAAAACAAATCCAAGTTTATGAAGAAGGGAGGAGAAGAGGAAGGAGAGTTTGTGCACTTTCTTCTCCTCCCCTCCCCTCTCTTCAAAGACACTTGCCTAGCCGCATTCGCCCCGCTACACCCGTCCGGCCGCATCCGCCCAACCGCCGTAGACCCCCCTCCTCATATGGTATCTGCCTTGCCTCAAAGGGTATCCGCCTTGCATTTTTGGCACCCGATCGATTAGACACCACCCCACCCGCATGTTCACGACAGCTCGTACACTCGATATGCTCGCCCGATCACCTCAACATCCTTATAAAAGCTGACCAAATTAATAAGCTTGAAGTTCTTCACTTCACATTGGCGCATGTTATGACCATATCAACATAGTTTTTATTCATAATAGAGTAGAAGAGTCGTGTGTTTGGTCTCAGTATGAAATGTGTCATATTGAACAATATCAAACAATTTGCTAAACCATAATTATACAAGTTTGGTGATGAATTTAAGAGAACCAAAGTTTCTTCTAGATCATATATGGGGAAGTTGAAATGCTTAAAAACAGTGATGGACTGTGCACCCTCTCCATCGACCTCCAAATTGTTATGCAACAATTTATGCCCTCCATTGACCTTCAAATTATTTCGCAACAAATTGTTAATCATATCTCTCGGAAGCTAGTACTCTATATTGCAGGAGAATATTGCTGATTCCACAATAAACATGTCAAAATGAGACGCTGATTTTGACATGAGTCTTGGGCCCAGCCCTGCAGTCGCCCTCTCATCGTGTTGCAGCAGAAGCGAAGGGCCTGCAGGTGTCTTAACTTCTCCCTCTCTCTTCTTAGTGCACTCTCTCTCTCACTTCTTCTCTCTCTTCTGATTTTGATCTTCGTGTATAGATTTTGAGACGGCACTTGCTGCAGCCCCAACCGCTGTTGTTGGAAGACGCACAACACTTCACAATGGCAGAGCATTCTGCAGCCGCAGCCAACAGGGCTTCTTCAACCGAGGGGGAAATTCTGAGCAACACGGCCATCGACTCAGAGGTGGAGGTGGCGACTGGCGATGGAGGTGGGCTCCCAGTTGCAACGGCTGGGAGGTGCCTTTGTGCACATCGTCATGGCGCGGTTGCGCCACCAACTAGGGGACTAGTTGCTGCTCGACTTCCACACTTCCAAAAGCAAATGCGTCAACGACGTCAAGAGTTTGAGAGGCGATTGCGTCCGCAAACCATCGAGGTGAACCGTGCCAGGCGCATGCTCATGTGTCTAGCTCTAGGTGCTATGAGGCGAAGGGTGCTCGCTCTCAACATGGTGCGCCCAAACAGGAATACGCGACAATCTTCTTCCGGTGCCAATCTTCTTCGATGTTGTTTTCATTTGCTCACTTTCTCTTTCGTTGAAAGATGAACATACCGGTACCGCAAGTTTACAACGACGCAATGGTTTGTAGCTCTGGGTGTCTTTCTTGACTGACTCAGATGCTAGAGTTCACTGATTCTCGTTTCTTCTTACCCCGAAAATTGGTCTGGGTTGCTCACTTGCAAGATGAATTTGCAATCTGATTTTAGATTGACGTGCAATGTATTTGTTTTCAATCCACGCACGAGGTCGGATGGTGGTACTCTGGACAACAACAATCGTCATCGGAAACGAGCAGATTGTCAGCACCTTATGGGTTCCTCTTTAATTTTTGTTAATATACCATCGCCTCACACAACGTATACTCGACCTTTATTGTTATAAGCAGAACAAATGCCTTGTCTTGCTTATACAGAGGAAATGACTTGTCTTAGAATATACAACTTTTCTACTTTGTATTCATGTATTATGTTTCTTGTTTGAGGGTTACTGTTGTCTTTCTTAGTTCTTACATCATTTCTTTTCTGATTCATAATCAATATGTACGTTTGGATGAGCGTACGCTAATTGCAATGTTCTTTTTTAATCACCTCATTACAACACTCTTCTTATGTATTTCAAAGTTTTTAAGAACAATATATGATGCATCATTTTGACACCAAAAGAGGGGAAATAAATGGCACTACTAGAAAAGACTCGAGAGAGGGGGTGTGCAACATTTCAAATGATTGCTTTTGAGTAAACGTTGCTACAGACCAGCAACGTTTCCAACCTCAAATCTTCTAAATTATATATATCATCGCTTGGTGATTTGATACGTTACTTATTTTCTTGAAAATGTTTTTGAAACAAGTTCCAAAACATTGCTTTACTTAAGTCTAGCGACGTTTTCAACCTCAAATTAACTAACTTATGAATAACGTCGCTTGATGATTTGATACATTGCTTATTCTCTTTAGAACATTGTTTAAACAAGTTCAAAACGTTGCTTCCCTTAAGTCTAGCAACGTATTCAACCTCAAGTCTACTAAATTAGACATAACATTCCTTGGCGATGAGCTATTCATACATTGCTGATTTTCTTTTCTTGAGAACGTTGCTAAAGCAAGTTCCAAAATGATGCTTCACTCAAGCAACTTTGAAGAAGAAAATGTTTCAAAGTCCCCACCTTTAGATGAGTCGTCCTTTCTTTATAAGATTGATATGAAAATTCATTGAGACCTTAGTACAAATCTTATTTGACACCATCATGGAAATAGTTTCAATCACCACATCTCAATAGTTAACATTTGAAAATCTTGAAATATAAATATATGAGAACAACAAAGGAGGAGGCTCCTTAGTAAGGCGATTAATGGGACACAACACCCTCCCACGTTATTACTTGGATTGCCCTACCATATCTACGATACAACAATTTCTATAAACTTCAATTTTGTTACATATAAATGTTATATATGTGATGTTAAATGCGTACTTTTCATTTGTGAGTCTAAGATAACATCTAGTATTAGAGCTTTTGAGGTAGACATCATAGCCTCATACTTAGGAGGTACATTATTTGAAGATATGAGCGTTGATTCTCAATATGCTTAGTGGGACATGTTGGAGGTTGATGGAGGTTGATTATCAATGTAAACATTGAAAACCACGTAATTTTAGGAACACTTATAATAGTTAGCGCCCCCTTCCGTGATTTATAGAGACAAAGTAGCTAATAACTAGAAGTCACAATGGGAGCTAGGAGGATTGAAGACTTTATACTCGGCTACTCCATAATGCTTACAACTCCAACTTTATCAAATCATAACAGGGAGTTTAAAGTGAAGAATTTAGATGGTCCAAAATTCTACCCACACTGCACATGCACACAAATTGCTTTCATAGTATCATCGGATATTTGAGCAAGTTATTGTTGGTCAAGTTACCATTCCGCACGTTACTTATCATTGAGGAGGTTACCTTAGGCTCTTTCTGGAGAGCATCATAACATTTTGGTAATAAATGCCACATGTCATATTGAAAGTGCTCATTTCATGAAGCTTCATCGAAGGTGTTGACTCATAAACATGAACACCTTCTGTGAATGTCACACACACTGAATACTACAACAAAAACAACACAAGACTTCATTATTCTATATGTATTTTCATCACTAAAACTTTATTGCATTAATTACTTACTATTTTCTTGTCAAGCTATATACAATCACGCTGTAAGGACAATATTATTCCGTCGGCCGCACATCAATCGTTCGGAAGATCAAAAGTTGAAAAAGTTGAAAAAAAAAAAAAAAAAAAAAAAAGAAAGAAAAAAAAAGAAAAAGAAAAAGAAAAGAAAGGAAGAAAAAAAGAAGACAAGTTTAGTATCTAACGGAGGAGCCTAAATCTTAGATAGATAGTCTTCAGCAATTATCCGATCTTGATTTGGAATTGTGCAATTTTTGGAATCATTAACCCCTAAAAATCCAGGAAAGCCTATTCGGTTTTCTGAGATTTCGGGCAGCTCATTTTAAGCATTTAAACTGATATTTTTGCCTAAGATTTTTATTGGGTGCTCCACATGCAGTAATGTGTATGTGGTAAAATTTTCAAAGTCAAATTTTAATTTTATAACCTTCATCTAGAAATTTTAGGTTTCAAGTCCAAATCGGGCAGTTTAAAATAATTTTTTTTAATTTTTTTTTTTTAGAAATATGTTCATTACCAAATTACTATTCAAATTCCAATGTGTCCGAAGTCAAAAAGTTTACCAATTTTACAAGGGCAGCCTCCAAAACTTTCAAAAACAATCTTCACAATTTCTAGTAATTTTACAATTTTTTCTTTCAAAAATTGCCAAAATTCGAGATTTTGGATTTTTCCAAGATTTTTTTTTTCAAAATTCACATTATCATAAATGCACCTTCTCACCGTCGAGATTTTTCTCAAACTAAATATATCATACGTGGTGCTTGTTTTACTATATGGTTGTTTTTAGACCTTCTTTCATAAAATATTTTACATTAAGGTCAAAAAGTGGAATTGGTCTCTAAAATTTTGCATGAGCATAACCAACTTGAATACCTACATGAAAAAAAATGAGGGAAAAATATTTGGAATAACAATCATCAAGTTGCCCTTGGCACCATTTAGACAATGCCTCTCACGCAGTGGCAAAAAAAAAGTGTTGGTCAAACTTTGATTGTTATGATCTCACAAATGAAAAACATCCAACGGTTGAAATTTTGACCAGTCCTTTGTATACAAGTTCGGTACAAGATCTTACGGTTCAAAGTCTAAAACCAGAAAAAAAAGTTTCTCCATTTCCCCATCTCCCAACGAAGGTGAAAAATGGCAGTTTTTGGTTCTGGAGGTCGAGGAAACCCCTGGATTTTTAGGGGTTAAGAATACAATACAAGATACAACATATGAACTAAAATATAATTAAAGTAATGAATACCATACAACATATTATGTTGCATTTCACATATGAAACAGACTTTAGTTTAAAATTTTGAACAAACTTTGTATGAATACATTCATATATTGTTTGGTGATTCTTGATCTCTCTCCTTATATTCAAAATTTCAATTTGATCCGTAGAAGTTTGGAACATTTTTGTACATAATTGAGTCAGTACTACAATATGACCCATTATCTACGTTTATGTTTTTATAAAAGCCACCTTTGGAGAGAATCTTAAACTACATTTTAGCACCTTTTCTCGAAACGTTTTTCCTCCAAATGTAGCTTTTCGAACTATGTGGTTGCAAAATTGTGCTAGAATGTAGTTTAAACTACTCCCCAAATATGGCTTTTATGAAAACAAAAACGTAGCGAATGGAGACAAATTCTAGGTGCCATGAGGCAAAGGGTGCTTGCTCTGGATGTGGTGTGTCCATCACAACTAAGGTACGTAACACACCACTAGAATTTGCTACGTTTGTGTTTTCATGAAATATTAGCATGGCATGAGCATTTGCTACGTTTGTGTTTTCATAAAATCCACTTTGGGGAGTAGCTTAAACTACGTTTTTGTTGAAACGTAGCTTTTGGAACCACGTTGTAGCACAAACATGTTAAAACGTAGTTTAAACTACTTCCTAGATGCTCATGCCATGCTCATATTTTCAACAAATATATACAAGTGATTGGTAGAAAGTTGCTCTCATCATTGAGTAAATTATCAGTTCATAAAAACTTCAATAATGCTACGCAGGGTTGCCAATATTAAGGATATTGGTTGTTCCTTGCAAAATGGCGTAATTCATTATGCAAGTGACACAAAATCTTATATATGAATATGTGTACATCTTGCACTACTGGTATTACATACTTCCACAAACACATTTTTCCAATTTCAAATGGTGAATTTCATAATGCAAAATGGTGTAGAATAGGAAAGATGAATTGCCGATCCAGAGGTGGATGAGGAATGGTTGAAGTAGCATACATGCAGGTAGCCACGAACTGCAAGTTGTCGATTGCTTGTTGTTGATTGTTGTTGGAGATGCACGCGGTTGATACCGACCTTCAAGCGGAAGATGGCCCCTGCAATGAGAATAATCACAAGCTCATGTGATTCCGATGGCTTGCACCTACTCACGTCGCAGTTGCGGCTCGTTCACGATATGCAACGGCACAAGTACATCGCCTACAAGCCCAACGGGTTCTCAACCACGCATTCTCAACAACTCATCGATCCTTAGCGCTCGTTCTCTCGTTGCGTTCGCACAAGTCGATTTATGAAGAGTTGTTCGCCTCAGTTGCTCCCAAAACCGCTCCTTCCAACAATCTCGACCGCCCAAACTTCGATGAAGAATCTCAACTACTACCCCTGGTTATGTTCACCTTGAACCTTGAGAACTTAACTCTAGCAACGTTTCCAACTTCAAATCTACTAAATCATAAATAGCATCGTTTGGTGATTTAATACGTTGCTTTTATTTGTAGCCGTTGTTGAAACAAGTTCCAAAACGTTGCTTCACTTAAGTCTAGCAACGTTTCCAACCTCAAATCTACAAAATTATAAATAACATTCCTTGGTGATGAACTAATATACATTGCTCATTTTCTTGAGAACGTTGCCCAAGCAGATTCCAAAATGTTGCTTCACTTAAGCAACGTTGTAGAAAAAAACGTAACAAAGTCTTAAAATCGTAGAAGTGTGGGGGCTCAAAACCACCTTTAAATCGATCTTTCTTTCTTAAGTTTCTAAGATTGATATAAAATCAATCTTCCCTTCTTTCTAAGAGTTATATGAAAATTTATTGAGATCTTATTATAATTCTTATTTGAAACCATGAGAATAATTTTAATTACGTCTTAATAGTTAGCATTTGAAGTTTTGAAATATAAAGATTTGAGATTCTACTATAGATTAATTTTCTTTAGAAGGCGATATCCAACTGCAATATAGCGAGCCCCAAAGATTCCATTTGCTTGCCTCCAAAGTGACAGCGTTCTCTAAAATCACTCTTTCTATTCTATCAACAACAACTTCGTTGATAACACTAACATCTATTGTAATATCACCAAGTGTACATACTAGGCTATGTCCTTCGAACATTTACAGTATGAAGGTCAACATGAACTTTGGATGTTATAATCTCACAAAGGTGCATATTCAATGGCTAAAAAACAATACATTACTTATTTTGTGGTCGTTTTGAGGTTTAATGTTTACTTCAAAGCTATAAATAACTAATCTCACCTCCAAATAGACTCACCAAATATATACTCTTCACAAAGCTTTTCAAACTGTTATGAATTGAGGTGTGGCAACCCTTTAAATTCACAATCGAACAAAAATGGTTGTTTGGGCCTTCAAGAGTTGATTTTAAGAGTTTAGTAAACCATTTTTTGTTTGATTTCTTAAATATATAAAATAAAAAATAAAAAATGTAAAGCTAAATGACTAGACATGCCTTTTGCAATTAGGACTAGGGGGAGCGCTGACTCTATAGGAGGTTTGGTATATATAACGTGCGGCAAAGGATTATTATTGTAGGGTGGTATTTTGATGATCCCAATGATTAAATGGACCCTATCCTTACGTAATTTTTTATATCATGGTATTTAATTTCTTTGTATAATTACTTACTTAAGGGGGGTAGGGCAATTTTTCAGACCTTACTTTGTTATAAGAAAAACAAAACTCATGCAAATATTTTCATCTTCATATTCATTTACAATAATTGACCATTACATGCATTTTTTCATCCATCTAATTATTGCATGTAGGTCCCTAGTGCAATAATTGGCCTAAAAAAAAAAATTCTAGTTATATTCTTATCTTTTAGGATATCTTAGAGAGAAAGTTATAAATATGACACATTATTTACCAATGTACCTTACTTATGATTGAGTATCCAGTGACTTGTATACGTTATATTATCTCAATGGTTTTTTTCCAGTTTTCAGACACAATGATTTAATACCTCCCTACATTATGCGGCACGTTGTTTGGTAAAGAATCTAAGTGATTCCCTCGGGAGTTAAGATTGGTGAGGGACAAGGGGAGATGATTGGAGTCCAAACCTATTTGAAGGGAGCAAGAAGCTTTTAGAGAGAGGCAACAACACAGATGGGAACATGTTTGTATCCATTATAGAAAGAGCCCATACATTTTATAAATTCTATATCTTTTTCACCCGACTACAATTGGGTATTTGTATACCTCATCATGTGTATGCCCTCAAAACCCTTTGTAAGATAATAAATGTCTCGTTGTCTTGAAAGACATCAATAACTAAGTTAGAATAAGTACAGACAGTCTTCATACTAAGAGAATATAGTAATCCAACTCAATTACAAATATACCCATACTAATTCAAACAAACACTCTATTCTTGAAAACCTCAAATATACTATAGAGTGGTCTAAAATGAAGTAGTTCCCACATTGAAGCTCAAGTAATCTTTACAGAGAAGTACATATTAGTTTCCCCATACAATAGTATCATGTACTCACTACAAACATTACAAGGTGTTGCTCTAGCGCATCCTTTTAGGAACACCTGTTTTTCCAATTTCAAAAATTCATAACTCATTGCAGAAGCGTTCAAAAATCATGATTCCACTTGCACTATCTGCCTACTAATTCTCCACATGCACAAAGATTGCTTGTGCTAATAACATCCCTATAGATTTCCCATACTAAAAATTGAGCCATTATTCAACATCTTGAAAGCGCTTGAGGTTATTTGAAAATAACAAAATGAGTGGATCTCGGTTGAGTTAGGTGCGATGGTTGTTTTCAAGAGGGAATCCTCACCGCCTCATCATACCAAACTGCCACCCATCACGAAACTGATTCATCCCGCCACTCCATTGCCGCAAAAATCATAACAGATCCCGCCCTAATACCCAACTCTAGTACTACACAATCAGTACTGCACTAACAATCTCGCTTCTTTGATTCCGCACCAAACCGGATCTCATCGATCCATCCACGGATCTCATCGATCCATCCACGGATCTCATTCCATCTCAAATGGAGGAATCCGGCGATACCACTCACTGACCGATCCATGCACCACATTCCCGGAACATGCCCCACAGTCATGCTCGCAACTTGCAACAAATTCTGTTTCGGTGCTTTGCCGCCATGCCTAGATAGGTTTCTCCGAGGTGCTCGGAGGTGATCCGAATCTTCATTGTAGACCTGTGGTGCAGTGCTCGAGCTCCATTTCCTACTATTCCGGCTATTGCCTTGATTTATACCGATTTTAGATCTTTTTGGGTCCGTCTCTACCGGCCATTGTCACTGGCTGATGAGCAAGTAGCTGTTGGTTTTTTCCGATCATTGCTGTGGTGTCACAAGGATTGAGAATGATCCACTGGATTATGGTATTCTGAGGATAGTTGAGGGTGACATTGAATGAGAGGGTTGGAGCGGAGATAAGAGCGAGCGTGTAGTTTTGTGGAGTTGGACGATGGAGGTTCTTTGGAGATGGATGTGTAAAATATTACTATTGTAACTGAGTTACACAAGATGATATATCATACGACTACTGCTACCTATATACTCAAAGCTGTAACGAGAAAACCGGAAAAGCATAGGACCACGAAGTGCCAGCTGTTGAACTCTTGAAGCTACTCTAAATAGGTAGAACCTGGATAACACCATGGTATGATAGGTGTGTACATCAACACCTCCTCTCACACCAGACATACACACATTGCTAACTAGAAACAAAGTCGAAAGAGAGCCATCCAGTATTGGCTGCTTGTCTTTTCATGCGCCATCATTTCATGCGCCATTTGTTTAACCAGCTTGGGAATGATAGTGATTGGAGACTCGTTGAGTCGTTCTTGTGCATGTTGAAAGCCTCAACTCGAGAGTTCACTTTCAAACTAGTCTCTTCAAGTGAGATTCTCCTTCGATTTGAAGCGGTTGATCTCTCAGTCCAATCCTGCTTCTAGTGAACTATTGCACACACTTGCCAGATGCTTTGGTGATACAAAATTGAAATAGGACACTTCACATCTCTAGAAGAAGTTGCTAAGCCTAAACTACTTGACTATTTTTCACAGTTCAGAAAGCGTCTTTGCTAGGTCAAGGCTTAGTACCCCAATTCTCTGTCTAAAGCTTTCAAACTTGATCTTTCCTAAAGCTTTCGTAAAGATATCTGCTAATTGATTTGTGGTTGTCACGTGATGGATGTCTACGTCTCCTGATAAAATCTTCTCTCTAATAAAATGGTAGTGAACTTCAATGTGTTTGGTTCTTGCATGGTAGACTGGATTTCTTGCTATCTTCATGCAACTTTCATTGTCAACAAAGATTTTGGTGGATACCTGATTTGGAGACTTGATATTCTTGAATAAAAGTTGCAGCCATGTAGCTTCTTTCGAACCTTCGGATAATGAACGATATTCTGCCTCGGTAGAAGAGAGTGCGACGGTCGGTTGTTTCTTTGAACTCCATGTAATTGGTCCTGAACCAAGTTGAAACAGATATCCAGAAGTAGATTTTCGGTCTTCGCAATCTCCTGCCCAGTCTGCATCAGTCCAGCCATGTATGATGGAAGATTCTCCTTTCCGATAGAGAATACCATATTCGATGGTAGCTTTAAGATATCGTAAGACGTGGCGCGCCGCGTCCATGTGTACCTTCCGAGGCTCATTCATAAACCTGCTCAGAATGCTGGTTGCGTAGACAATGTCTGGTCGAGTAGTGGTAAGGTAGAGTTGCTTGCCAATAATTCGTCGATATATGGTGGCATCTGCAAGCTCAGATTGGAGCTCGGCACCAAGCTTGAATCCTTCAGGCAGCGGTGTGGGTGCAGGTGCACAATCTGCCATGTTGAACTCAAGCAACATGTCTCTAATGTATTGTCGCTGACTTAGGAAGATGCCGCTTCTCAGGTGGAGAAACTCAACGCCGAGATAAAATCTCAAAGTGCCGAGGTCAGTCATTTCAAATCGACTTTGAAGTTGACTCTTAAGCCATGCAATTTTCTCATGATCATCACCTGTGATAAGCAAGTCATCAACATAGAGTATTAGGATAGTTATCTTGCCTCCATTCTGTAAGTAGTACAGATTATAATCAGCATCATTTCGACATAGGCCTTGAGCTCTCAAATAGGTATCAATCTTCTCGTACCAAGCTCGTGGCGCTTGGCGCAACCCGTACAAGGCCCGGATGAGTCTACATACTTTGGTTTCTTGCCCTGGAAGTTGAAATCCTTCCGGTTGCTCCATGAAGACTTCTTCACGCAAATCTCCATTTAAAAAAGCTGTCTTTACGTCGAGATGTAGAATCTTCCACCCACGTTGAGCGGCTAATGCAACCAATGAGCGTACGGTGTTCCACTTCACGACAGGCGCAAATGTTTCTTCAAAGTCAATACCTGCTCTTTGCTCGAATCCCCGTGCTACAAGCCGTGCCTTCAGCTTGTCAGGTTTGCCATCTAGAGCAGGCTTGATCTTGTAGACCCATCGTGCAGTTATCGTCCGCTTCCCTGGAGGCAAGTCAACAAGTTGCCAAGTTCCATTCTTAGAAATGGAATCAATTTCACTTCTCATCGCCTTCATCCATCCATCATGCACCGAAGCTTCTTGGAAATTCTTCGGCTCACTTGTGGTAGTAACTGCTAAAATAAAGTCAGATGACCCTTGAAATTCCTCATTCTCCGCGGAGACAGCTGCACCCCAATAATCTCTCATCCAGTTGGGTGGTCGCCTTTCACGAGTTTGACGTGAACTCACAGTTGGCACGATGTTTGTCGACGGCAATGACCTTTCGTTCACTGGAGAGCCAGAACTTCCACATGGTGAAGATAAGGAGCCACATGGGCTTGGTGGTGACTGCTCGTCTTCTCCAGGCCACTCAAAGGTGTGATCAGGCTCGACATGATCTCCTCCATTTCGTAAGATTTGTAAAGAGCTTGACGGATCACCTTGGAAGTTAGTCCTTGATTCCATGTTGTCAAGTATGGGTACTTGTTGCACATGAGTTGGTGATGCCGATGGTTCACTGCTCGAAAAGCTTAGTGGTAACGGATCTATTTCTGGCTTGCTTTCTACAAAGATAGAAGTCTCATCAAACTTAACATCACGCGTAACTAATATTTTTCGACGTTGTGGACTGTAGCATCTAAAAGCTTTAGAATGTTGATCATATCCTACAAAGATTCCTTCTGATGCTCGAGCGTCTAATTTGCTTCTTTCTTCTTTTGGAATGTGTGTAAATACTTTACACCCAAAAACTCTAAGGTGTGATAAATCAGGCTTCACTCTGCTAAATTTGTGTTCGGGTGTCATTTTTCCATTTGCCCGAGTTGGACATCTATTTAGCAGGTAGGCGGCGGTACTAACAGCTTCGGCCCACAAGAAGTTCGGCACATTACTTTCAAGCATCATTGATCGAGCTTTCTCAAGTAATGATCGATTCATCCTCTCTGACACCCCATTCTGTTGGGGTGTTCGAGCTTGCGTGTATTGCCTCACAATGCCACTATCTTTACAATGTTGTATAAACTGACTAGACATATATTCTCCCCCTCGGTCCGAACGTATAGTATGAATAGTTTGACCGGTCTGCTTTTCTACTTCTTTCTGAAACTCACAGAACTTCGAAAACGCCTCAGATTTTCGATGCAAGAAGTAAACGAATACTTTTCTTGAGTAATCATCAACAAAAGTCATGAAATAAAATGATCCCCCAATGATTTGACCGGAAGAGGGCCACAAAGATCGTGTGTGTACCAGGTTCAAGAATGCGAGAGGTTCGGTCTCAGGCCGTGAGGAAAGCGCTCCCGTGTCTGCTTTCCAAACTGGCATCCACTACAAAGCTCGTCACATTTGTGGATAGATGGAATGCCGGTCACCATCTCGTTGACAGCCAAAAACTTGAGACCTCTATAATTAAGATGAGCTAGCCTGCGATGCCATAAGCGCTCCGTGGCATGATCTGAGGTAGCTTCGCCGACAAAGTTAACTTGTGTTGACATGACGGGCTTGAGATGAAGCTTGTATAAGTTGTTGGCTGGATTCAAGGAACCAGTGGTGACTACTGATCTATCATGTTTTCTCAAGATAACACAACTTCTATCGTCAAAGATAACTACAAAGCCTTTCTTTGCAATTTGAGCTACAGACAACAAGCTTTTGGTCATACCAGGGACATAAAGAACATTCTCCAAACTCTTTATTTCGCCTGTAGACGTTTCTACTACAACATTACCCGTTCCACCAACGGGATGAGTATGACCACCGGCTGTACGGACAGAAGAGCTTCGTGAAGGAGCTTTGATCGTATCAAAGAGCTCACTCCTTCCAGTGATATGAGTGGATGCTCCAGAGTCAATGTACCACTTTGGATCCTGCACACTGTCTAATGTAGCCATTGCGATATCGAATAACTTTTCGGTATCATGGCCCTCTTGCTCTAAAATCTCAAGAGGAGCTTCTTCAACTACATGAATTGATTGCTTCTGGAACTTTTGGCGTCTATCATCATCTAGTTGCTTAATATCAGACTCTCTCTCTCGGCATTGACTCAGATAGTGTCCTCTCTTTCCACAATAGTGACATACTATTGGTGATCCATGTTTTTCAGAGCTAGGACGAGAATACCTTTTGGATCGAACAAAGAGTGCCTCCTCTGTGTCTTTGTTGCTATGCTTCAATGCGCGACGACTTTCCAAGTGTTGGATTCGTGCTACTAGGACATCAAGGGACGGCATTTCTCCCGTACCATTCAATGCTGTGATGAAAGATTCGTAAGATTCGGGAAGAGCGTTGAGTAAGATTTCGACTGTGTCTTCCTCCAGTAGGGCTTGTCCGATGGAGATCAACTGCGATCTTATCATCTTGAATTCGCGGAGGTATTGTTCAATACCACCATCATCCGTTACTCGAAGACTCATCAGGCGGCTCCTAAGATGAAGCTTTCTTGTAATGTCACGCACCTCGTATGTCTTCTGCAAATGGAGCCACGCCTCCCGAGGATCTTCAAATTCGCTAATCTCGGTCACCAGATCATCTTTTACGGATGATATTAATATCTACATGGCCTTATCTTGTCGATACGACAATTCGGGGTCATTGGATATCTCGGAGGCTTGAGTAGCTCGACCGCCGGGATGTACACCGAGAGGTAATGCCGCTGCCTCTCCCTCGTCATCAACAACTCCTTCCTCGGCCAAAGCACCAACACGACTTGATGAAGCTGGGTTGACTTGCTGACGGATAGTTAGTGCAGAAAGTCTAAGAGATGGTGCTCCTAGTGGACCAACCACATCCCACACACGCTCTTTCTTCAAGTGACTGCCCACCCGAATCTTCCAATTATGATAGTTAACCGATCCTGCTAACTTGCTAGAGTCTGGAAAGGAAGCGTCAAAGGATGTCATAGATAGAGCCATCTTGACAGAAAAAATCTAAGAACAAATGAGAATGTAATGTAGTTGCCGAAGCGATGCTCTCACAAGCTCAGCTATTCGATTCTAAACAAAATAAAATGAAGTTGCCGGAGCAATGCTCACGGGCTCAAATAAAGTATCACTATCACTTCACAAAACGATCAAGCATCGTCAAGTCACAAAATGTGGAGCATGTGCTTGAGCACACGTGGGTTCAAAGGTCAACACAAAGAGCTACTTGATTTCTAATATCAAAAAGAACGTGGAGCTGTGCTCATACGGTGGGCTCGAAGGCCAAGGACACGAAGAGCCACTGCTCTGATACCATGTAAAATATTACTATTGTAACTGAGTTACACAAGATGATATATCATACGACTACTGCTACCTATATACTCAAAGCTGTGACGAGAAAACCGGAAAAGCATAGGACCACGAAGTGCCAGCTGTTGAACTCTTGAAGCTACTCTAAATAGGTAGAACCTGGATAACACCATGGTATGATAGGTGTGTACATCAACAGGATGATCGGGTGCGGACTTGTTTCGACTGTTATTAATAAGCGTTGCCGCACGAGCGTTACGTGTTCGTAGTTGGTTATTTATATTTTGTAACGTGAAATCGTTAGGTAGAGTTTGCGAACTTACGTGGAATCGTTACTGTTTGGATCGTATGTGTAGTGGCCTCTTGTGAAACATAGGTAGCGGGAACGTGAAGATTGCGAGTTGAATGAACGATTCTTGAATATCCTCGGCGAGATTCGTCGAAGGAAAGAAGATCCAACTCGAGAGGCACTGTAGAATGCCACTCGGAAGTGGAAATATAGAGGACTCACACTTTAGAATGCGTGCGATGAGTTTCTGTTCTGACTTCTGATAGTGCCGCCTTCAGGTGGGATGAATCTCATCATATTTCCCGGTGAGAGAATGATCTTTAGGAGGATGTGGAATGTCAGATAGGGTGGCTAAAATTGTAGTGTGGCCAGCTGCGATGATAATGAGGTACATGAAAATCGGCTTTCGACAAATTCTTTTTTGTTTATTTTTCTTGAAACCGATGTTGTGAGAGAGGAACGGTTGAACCTAATCTTTCGACAATTTCAAGAAGGTTTAGGCGACCTCGTCGGTTATAATGGCGGGCTTTATGAGTATAGTAGTCCGGCCGTGTCAAGCATCTGAATCTATTCTGGAGTGAAATAAATACCTTTATGCGGTACGATCAACAGATGTCAAATGCCAGTCACCTCCGGTAAGGCTGGTTGCCGGCATGACTTGAGGTTTGTGGTTTAAGTGGTCATCTCGTGAGGATGAGTGGCCTGGTTGCTGTATCGGCGATATTAGTGCATCAGAAGTAGTATTTTTAATTTCTGATTTTCTTGAAACAACTGATGTATTAATCAATTGAGAGAAGTACGTACATGAACCGGAGTAGTGTCCTACTCGGCGAGGGGAATTGAAGTAATAGTCTCTTGTAGCTTGAATTTAAAGCGAGAAGCAGTCTTCGAAGCGCTCCTATCATCAACCCTCAAACGCCCAAGTTTGTCGTATAATACTGAAAATCACACTGTAGATCACATTCGTCGGCGTGTGGCTTGCTTGAGGGTTTAAGGGTCAACTGTGTCATTGAATTTGACTCTGAAAAAGCACAAATTTATGCTTCCCGGATCTGATGTTCGAGAACATCTCCATTAATCCATCTGGTAAACATCTTCTTCGATCTTCATTCCCCTATTTTCCGTTTTGCTTACCTACCGCTGCAGAGATTCGCCATGTAGCAAACCACTATAGCAAGTTGATAGAATGTCTAAGCTTCTCTAGAAATTAATTGAGAAACCCGATTCTTAAACTGTAAGGACTCCGACAGCAGTTTCAATTTGACTTCTTTGCTACCAACATTTGTTTCCTTCTGCAGGTTATGAATCTAGAGGACAGGAGCTGTTCGGCTGTTTGGCCATTGACAGGCGCTAGAAAACTTCAAAATACTTTGTCGGGGCGCCAGATGATCAGGGACAGTGTGAGGTGATTTTGCGAGCAAATGTGTTGCGAATCTGAACACAAAATGGACACACAGTACAGTAAAGCGTCACTGCCACTGCACACAGGGAGGAGGATGGTATGTTACTCTCCTCGATTCATGATCGGCTGCTCAAAGAATACAAATGTGTTCAGAGTTGGGATGATAATATTATTTGGGCTCTCCGTCCTCTTCGTTCCACTCTCCTTGACATTCACTTCAGCTCTTCGCCAGCGCTTAATCGAACCTTCATTGATTGCTGCTCGAGGTACGGCTCCTTTACCAGTAGCTACTACCCTGACTCTCAAATTTTGGAACAATGTCGATAGCATCGAACTTTCAGAAAGAGTAGGTTGCATTTCTCTTTGGATATCGAATAGGGCTACAACGAGCTGCGCATGTGAGCTTCAAAGCGGGTTTCGTACACTTGCAGGAAACAGCGCGCATTCGAGGAGGATGATGCCGGACAAGTCGTGGGGTGGCTTGTCACTTGCACCGGAGTATAGAGAGACCACAGTTGCTGTGAGCCTGAGCGAGCTAGACGAGTCTTTAGGTGGCTTATTACTTGCACCTGAGGTGAAAGGGACCACAATTGCTGTGGAGAGCGAGCCAGACGAGACATTGGGTGGCTCGTCACTTGCACCGGAGTTTGAAGGGATCACAATTGCTGCGGGGAGCGAGCCAGACGAGAATGTGGGTGACTCATCACACTCACCGGAGGTAGAAGAGACCATACCTGAAGTGAGGAGCGAGCCAGACGAGACTTGGGGTGGCTCATCACATCCATCGGAGGTTGAAGAAACTACACAGGAGGTGAGGAGCGAACCGGTCGAGACTTCGGGTGGCTCATCACATTCATCGGAGGTAGAAGAGAGTACACACCAAGTGAGGAGCGAGGACGAGACTTTGGATGGTTCATCTCGGTCACGATATGTGGAAAAGACCACACATGAAGTGAGGACCGAGTTAGACAAGACTTTTAATGGCTCCTTACTTGCAGCCCCGGAGGTTAAAGAGGTCACACCTACCGTAAGGAGCGAGCTAGATGCGACATTAGTTGGCTTATTACTTGCACCGGAGGCTTTCAATGACACAAAGTGTATCAGCAGATCGGAAGAATATTTGCTGGCGAGACCGTCGGCGACAAGCCCTCATCGTACCTGATTACGAAGCTTCGTGAGTACGAGGTTCGTCATCGGAAGTGTGCTCAAGAGGTTCACAACTTCAACCCTAGCATCGATGCTACGGAGCAAGAATTTGGAGGGTGCCAGTTTATCGTGTGGACTGGTATGTCAGTCGGCTTGGGGAACCGAATAATGACCCTTGTATCCGCATTTGTATATGCACTCTTGACGGACAGGGTGCTTCTCACACAACGAACCGTGGACAATGACGAGCTCTTCTCGCGAACCCTTTCCCCGGGTACATCCCCGGCCGCTCCCGAAGCTTTCCCAGATGAGTGGATGACAGAACTGAACTCGAGCTCGTCGTGTAGGTTCGGGATCTTGATACGAAATGGCACCTTCACGTCTTCTCACGATGGTTATGCATATCTCAACCTGATGCACGACTATGACACCGATGACAAGCGGTTTTTCTGTCCTCGTAGTCAAGCCTACTTGACCAACTTTCCTTGGCTGTTCTTGAGGTCGAACCAGTATTTTCTTCCGGGACTCCATTTTGTGCCTGAGTTTCAAGAAGAGCTCGACAAGCTGTTCCCGGATCGCGAGTCGGTGTTCCATCATATCGTCCGCTACCTACTTCACCCCTCCGACTGTTTGGAAAAGAATATCAAGCTTTTATGATTCGAAATCGCGAGCGCCCAACATAAAGTGGGCCTCCAAATTCGGATCTTCGGATCTTTCAATCGACGACTATCTTAGATTCGGTAAGCGCTACTCAAATGTTGTTTCTCTTCATTACCTTTTCTATTTTGACTTGTGTGAGTGTTCTCAATTATATAATGTCGTTTCGAAAGCTGACAGTTATGTACGTCGCAGGTGTTCTCATGTGTACTTGACAACAAGCTGCTGCCGAACGTGACGATGAGCGCAGTCGACAATGTTGACAAATCTCAAAGGACGAGTTCCATCTCCGTCTTGGTTGCATCTCTCCACGAGATCTTTTACAAAGGTTTAAGAGGATACTATCGGAATCATACGACGAAAGAGACGGGCGTGATTGGGCGTGTATACAAAGAAGCCATGAGGAGGAGCAATATCCGAAGTCGGTAGACCATGATAAGAAGGCATTAGTTGACATGTACCTTCTCTCGTTTAGCGACACACTCGTAACAAGTGCGTGGTCCACTTTTGGGTACGTATCCCAAGGGATCTCGGGAGCGACTTCGTGGATTCTCACCAAGATTGAAGATGAGGAGGCGGCGTTTGCAAAGCAACAAGGTCAGTGTATTCATGCATCATCAATCGAGCCTTGTTTCCATGCTGCTCCGGTCATGGATTGTGATAACAAAGGCTGGGGTCTCAACCCCGGTGAAATGTATCCTCACATTCAATACTGTGAGGATATTCCCTGGGGAATCAAAATCATGAACAAACCCAGGGTGACCTTCGAAACAGGTCCGTGAAACTTTTTACGAAACGAACATCTTCGCATGTCCAGGCAATGCATAACATGCTTATCACAGTCACCAACTCTTTCGGGAGATTGATGTACCCTTCTACGATTACGAAGTGTGTTCTAGATCTCCAGGACTGGCGCGGCTGAAAGCAAAGCAGAAACAGCTACAGCCCCTATACATTATTGAGACTTGAGAGAAAACAGTTTGCGGCAGAAGGTGTGTGCAACGAGTGTTACTTCACCTTCATTCATAGCTGATTCTACATGTCAAATCGTAGAACCTGGCTCCGGATTCTTTCAACAGAGATTTATTGTCCTGATGTAAAATAGAGATAGGAATTTTGCTTCTATCATCACTTCTTGCTACAAGAAGATTCATTGTTATGATTTAGTTTCTCTGACTACCTTTTGTGCAATGCTTTTGTGCATGCTAAAATTTTCTTTCAGGTTTAAAAATCTTCTTTTGGTCACCTTCATGTTTGGATGCTTACAAAAGTAATTTCAAAAGAGATCATGGTCGATGATGGTTACTAATTACCTTTTTATTGATAAATCAGAAGGGTCCTATAGACACCTGGGAAGTTACTCTGAGTAGTAATAGACTCACAATTATTTTTTATTTTGTGATTTATAGCTGCAAGTGAGGAGTTTAAGATTTCTGAGGTACGAGAGTAAATGTGTGTTCTGCATTATGGTTTTTATTTTGTAATGTGGGTTGTTTTTTAGTCATCATTGTCGATGTTACAATTATTTGATGCACATTGCGTATTGAGGTATTAGTTGGTGTATTGTGATCCTCTCAAATGGTCATATTCATTAAATCGATACATTTTGAAGTCTTAGTTTAGTTTGGAATTGTTAAAAGTACAAGAGGAATAAAGGAAAAACACAACATTATGTTATTTGCATAAAGTAGCTAAGTTCTAGTCCCAAAAACCTCATATGTATTGATTCATTGGATATTGCCTTTCAAGGTGGTTGTTCCTCCCACTATGCTTAAGACGTGTTCTATACTTAATTCACAGAGTTCTCATGTCTATGCATGTTTACTATGTTAGAAACTGAATTCAGTCAGATTTTCTTACTTTGTTATGATTATTTTGTACCAACTTGTTGAAAATAAAAATGACCCTTGTTTGGGTGAATGTAACTAGTCTGATGGGAATGCTCTAACTTCCAATTTGTCAACATGGTAAGATTTTTGGTACTAAGAGTTTAAATGCAAAAGGAAAAAAAAATATATGCACCATTGTAGAGTCCATGGATAAACAATGTAAAAGAATTTGTCTAAAAATAAGGGACTCTAAAAATATGAATTTGGCTAAGGATTTGACTAACCTCCCAACTCCACCTTGGAGACTTCCTCTCTACAAAGACCTAAACTCCCTCCACCGTAGAAAAACACCATAATTTGCTAAAAATGGTTGATTTTGTAATGGTTTAGACAACTCATTAATATAGTTAGATATGGTTTGGATGGTCTGGATTACTCATTAATATTAAATCTTGTGAGACGGGTGTTTGAACCAAATCATGGTGTTTTCGTGAGACGGAAGGAGTATAATTTAACGACGTTTCCTTTCAACTTCAAAACTTAACCTCTCACGAAATGGAAAAAGAAAAGGAAAGACAAAGACAAAGAAGAGAAAGAAAATGGCAAAGCCAAGGAAAAAGAAGAAGGCAACGGAAAGAGAAGAAACGAAAAAGACAAAGAAAAGCAATCACCATCTGCGTTTCTTTATCGCTACCCCCTCTTTCTTTTTCACCCTTCAGGGGTAAAGCCATCCAGTCATCATCTCGCACCTCTCGGGCCGTAACGACCGACGGACAAGGACGAAGAAGCTCTCAATAGACTGCCGCCAGAGTCTCCGTCATTCCGCGTGCGACCCTCCATGGCGAAGAACGCCGAGTCCAACAGACTTGGCGGTATCTACGCAGACATCTACACTACTTGTCGTAGACTACACCACACTCTGATCCTACTTATAGTCTCAGACTAAACCTCCATCCAATCCAATTCAACAACACCGACAGAGTAGAATCCACGCGGGTCCGTCGTACATTCGATTCTTTGCCCGATCCGGTCGCAGATGCAGCGCCCTTGACGGTAGGAGTTGACAATTTCAGCACTCTTCCCTTGCGTTGGCTTCCCCCATCATCACACTCCCGATCTACTACGGACAACATCTGCCCACTGCGGACAAATCGCATTGCAACCGCCCGTACCTTCCTCACCGTAAGCTTACCTCTTGTTCGCCTCGAGTATTGGTGAGAAGCAAATTGAGATGCGTTGCAACACGTGATAAAGCTAAGCGAGTGGACTTTTAGAAGAGAGTGAACGTTTTAAGTTGAGAATAGATTGAATTGCTACGGACGTCATTTTCCTCTACGTGTTGCGCTGCGGAGGTTCCACTTTCTTGATCGCCGATCGCTTGGCTCAAGTCGGGCTCGTTTTCGAGGAATGACCTTGTGATTTGCCTACGAAGGACATGAGAAAGCAAAGCGAGTGAATTTTTTTAATTTGAGGAACCGGCTTTCTATTTTCGTGTACGGGCGGTGGAGTTGATGTTTTCTCGTCGCGCATTATTCCTATGATAAGATTCCTCTCAGAGCGGAGAACATTTCCTCTGCGGAGACAGTTAATTGCCACCGTTCCTCGATCGCTTGAGTTAGTTGTTTGTTGTCGATCTTGGCTCGTGTTCGGGTGATGGTTTTGTGATTTGCGTAGCATTACATGAACAATGGGATTGAGTTGCGTGAGCAGCGCATGAAACATCAAATGAGGGAGATTTTTGTGTGAGAGATGGGCTTTCTTTCCTCGGTGTGAACATTTTCAATCGTGAGTCATTTTAAAGAATAGATTGTATTACGGCGGACTTTTTTTTAACTGTGTTTTTTTCCAAGGAGAGAAATGATTTCCACTATTTTCTAGATCGTTGTAAGCTCCGAGTTCGGGTTTCGTGTACATACTATCAATTCTGGCTCGTTTTAGAGTGATCTTTGCAATATAAGGAAAAGCAAAAAGAGTGACGATGTTCATGTTAGGATGTTAGGATGTTAAGATGTTACGTTGAGTCAACTTTCTTGTTCTTAAGGATTACGCATTTCATGTTGGGCATTTTTCTTATAAATTGATGTTTCGGGCACCGATTTGGTTGCGGCGTCTCAGAAGGTGGGTCGACTTTATTAGTTGCTTTTCACAAATGCATCCGCCATCTCTCCTCATCGCTTTAAAATGAAACTCTCGATTATTGAGATGAGTTTGGTGCGTGGGAGATGTGATTGCGATGTACCTTGATTCTTTGTATATTATTGACGAAAAGCTTAGGAGAGAGAGTTGCATGGACATCTCATGGATTTCGGCGACATACTGTTTGTCTGTCTGTCGGCCCTCGCCTTGTCGGAAAATGGCTTACGCAAAGAACAAAGGGGCCTTGGCGAGGGGAATTGAAGTAATAGTCTCTTGTAGCTTGAATTTAAAGCGAAGCGCCTTTGAAGCGCTCCTATCATCAACCCTCAAACGCCCAAGTTTGTCATATAATACTGAAAATCACACTGTAGATCACATTCGTCGGTGTGTGGCTTGCTTGAGGGTTTAAGGGTCAACTGTATCATTGAATTTGACTCTGAAAATGCGCAGATTTATGCTTCCCGGATCAAGTTCGAGAACATCTCCATTAATCCATCCGTAAACATCTTCTTCGATCTTCATTCCCCTATTTTCCGTTTTGCTTACCTACTACCGCAGAGATTCGCCATGTAGCAAACCACTATAGCAAGTTGATAGAATGTCTAAGCTTCCCGGATTGGAATATCAATTGAGAAACCCGATTCTTAAACCGTGAGGCCTCCGACAAAGAGCTTTCAATTTGATTTCTTAGCTACCAACATTTGTTTCCTTCCGCAGTTATGAATCCGGAGGACAAAGTATTTGTCGGGTGTTTGGTCATTGACAGCGCCGAAACTTGTATTTACAAATACTTTGTCGGGGCCTTTGATGATCGGGGACAACGTGAGGTGATTTGCGAGCAAATGTGTTGCGAATTTAAACACAAAATGGACACACAAGACAAGAAAGCGTCACTGCACCGCCGTTGCACACAGGGGAGGAGGATGGTTTGTTACTTTCCTCGATTCATGATCGGGTGCTCAAAGAATACAAATGTGTTCAGAGTTGGGATGATAATATTATTTGGGCTTTCCGTCCTCTTTGTTCCACTCTCCTTGACATTCACTTGACTCTTCGCGGTAACTTGATCGAACCCTCATTGATCGCCGCCGAGGTATGGCTCCTTTACCAGCCGGGCCGCCACCCTGACTCTCAAATTTTGGAACAATGTCGATAGCTAGCATCGAGCTTTCCGAAAGAGTAGGTTGCATTTCTCTTCGAAATCGAGTAGGGCTACAATGAGGTACGCATGTGAGCCTTAAAGTCGCTTTCATACACTTGCAGAAAAAACAACGCGCATTCGAGGAGGATGATGCCGACGAGTCGTGGGGTGGCCTCGTCACTTGCACCGAGTATAAAGCGACCACAGTTGTTGGGAGGAGCGAGCCAAACGAGTCTTTAGGTGGCTTATTACTTGCACCTGAGGTGAGAGGGACCACAATTGCTGTGGGGAGCGAGCCAGACGAGAATTTGGGTGGTTCATCACAAACACCGGAGGTAGAAAAGATCACACAGGAGGTGAGGAGCGAACCGGACGAAACTTCGGGTAGGTCATCACATTCACCGGAGGTACAAGAGACCACACCTGAAGTGAGGAGCGAGCCAGACGAGACTTGGGGTGGCTCATCACATCCATCGGAGGTTGAAGAAACTACACAGGAGGTGAGGAGCGAACCGGTCGAGACTTCGGGTGGCTCATCACATTCATCGGAGGTAGAAGAGAGTACACACCAAGTGAGGAGCGAGGACGAGACTTTGGATGGTTCATCTCGGTCACGATATGTGGAAAAGACCACACATGAAGTGAGGACCGAGTTAGACAAGACTTTTAATGGCTCCTTACTTGCAGCCCCGGAGGTTAAAGAGGTCACACCTACCGTAAGGAGCGAGCTAGATGCGACATTAGTTGGCTTATTACTTGCACCGGAGGCTTTCAATGACACAAAGTGTATCAGCAGATCGGAAGAATATTTGCTGCGGAGACCGTCGGCGCACAAGCCCTCATCGTACCTGATTACGAAGCTTCGTGAGTACGAGGTTCGTCATCGGAAGTGTGCTCAAGAGGTTCACAACTTCAACCCTAGCATCGATGCTACGGAGCAAGAATTTGGAGGGTGCCAGTTTATCGTGTGGACTGGTATGTCAGTCGGCTTGGGGAACCGAATAATGACCCTTGTATCCGCATTTGTATATGCACTCTTGACGGACAGGTGCTTCTCACACAACGAACCGTGGACAATGACGAGCTCTTCTGCGAACCCTTTCCCGGTACATCCTGGGCCGCTTCCCGAAGCTTTCCTGATGAGTGGATGACAGAATCAACTCGAGCTCGTCGTGTAGGTTCGGGATCTTGATACGAAATGGCACCTTCACGCGTCTTCTCACGATGGTTATGCATATCTCAACCTGATGCACGACTATGACACCGATGACAAAGCGGTTTTTCTCATCCTCGTAGTCAAGCCTACTTGACCAACTTTCCTTGGCTGTTCTTGAGGTCGAACCAGTATTTTCTTCCGGGACTCCATTTTGTGCCTGAGTTTCAAGAAGAGCTCGACAAGCTGTTCCCGGATCGCGAGTCGGTGTTCCATCATATCGTCCGCTACCTACTTCACCCCTCCGACTGCTTTTGGAAAAGAATATCAAGCTTTTATGATTCGAATCGCGAGCGCCCAACATAAAGTGGGCCTCCAAATTCGGATCTTCGGATCTTTCAATCTGACGACTATCTTAGATTCGGTAAGCGCTACTCGGGCTGTTGTTTCTCTTCATTACCTTTTCTATTTTGACTTGTGTGAGTGTTCTCAATTATATAATGTCGTTTCGAAAGTCGATTGATTATGTACGCCGCAGTGTTCTCATGTGTACTTGACAACAAGCTGCTGCCGAACGTGACGATGAGCGCAGTCGACAATGTTGACAAATCTCAAAGGACGAGTTCCATCTCCGTCTTGGTTGCATCTCTCCACGAGATCTTTTACAAAGGTTTAAGAGGATACTATCGGAATCATACGACAGCAGACGGGCAGCAGTTGGGCGTGTATACAGCAAGCCATGAGGAGGAGCAATATCTGAAGTCGGTAGACCATGATAAGAAGGCATTAGTTGACATGTACCTTCTCTCGTTTAGCGACACACTCGTAACAAGTGCGTGGTCCACTTTTGGGTACGTATCCCAAGGGATCTCGGGAGCGACTTCGTGGATTCTCACCAAGATTGAAGATGAGGAGGCGGCGTTTGCAAAGCAACAAGGTCAGTGTATTCATGCATCATCAATCGAGCCTTGTTTCCATGCTGCTCCGGTCATGGATTGTGATAACAAAGGCTGGGGTCTCAACCCCGGTGAAATGTATCCTCACATTCAATACTGTGAGGATATTCCCTGGGGAATCAAAATCATGAACAAACCCAGGGTGACCTTCGAAACAGGTCCGTGAAACTTTTTACGAAACGAACATCTTCGCATGTCCAGGCAATGCATAACATGCTTATCACAGTCACCAACTCTTTCGGGAGATTGATGTACCCTTCTACGATTACGAAGTGTGTTCTAGATCTCCAGGACTGGCGCGGCTGAAAGCAAAGCAGAAACAGCTACAGCCCCTATACATTATTGAGACTTGAGAGAAAACAGTTTGCGGCAGAAGGTGTGTGCACGCAACGAGTGTTACTTCACCTTCATTCATAGCTGATTCTACATGTCAAATCGTAGAACCTGGCTCCGGATTCTTTCAACAGAGATTTATTGTCCTGATGTAAAATAGAGATAGGAATTTTGCTTCTATCATCACTTCTTGCTACAAGAAGATTCATTGTTATGATTTAGTTTCTCTGACTACCTTTTGTGCAATGCTTTTGTGCATGCTAAAATTTTCTTTCAGGTTTAAAAATCTTCTTTTGGTCACCTTCATGTTTGGATGCTTACAAAAGTAATTTCAAAAGAGATCATGGTCGATGATGGTTACTAATTACCTTTTTATTGATAAATCAGAAGGGTCCTATAGACACCTGGGAAGTTACTCTGAGTAGTAATAGACTCACAATTATTTTTTATTTTGTGATTTATAGCTGCAAGTGAGGAGTTTAAGATTTCTGAGGTACGAGAGTAAATGTGTGTTCTGCATTATGGTTTTTATTTTGTAATGTGGGTTGTTTTTTAGTCATCATTGTCGATGTTACAATTATTTGATGCACATTGCGTATTGAGGTATTAGTTGGTGTATTGTGATCCTCTCAAATGGTCATATTCATTAAATCGATACATTTTGAAGTCTTAGTTTAGTTTGGAATTGTTAAAAGTACAAGAGGAATAAAGGAAAAACACAACATTATGTTATTTGCATAAAGTAGCTAAGTTCTAGTCCCAAAAACCTCATATGTATTGATTCATTGGATATTGCCTTTCAAGGTGGTTGTTCCTCCCACTATGCTTAAGACGTGTTCTATACTTAATTCACAGAGTTCTCATGTCTATGCATGTTTACTATGTTAGAAACTGAATTCAGTCAGATTTTCTTACTTTGTTATGATTATTTTGTACCAACTTGTTGAAAATAAAAATGACCCTTGTTTGGGTGAATGTAACTAGTCTGATGGGAATGCTCTAACTTCCAATTTGTCAACATGGTAAGATTTTTGGTACTAAGAGTTTAAATGCAAAAGGAAAAAAAAAAATATATGCACCATTGTAGAGTCCATGGATAAACAATGTAAAAGAATTTGTCTAAAAATAAGGGACTCTAAAAATATGAATTTGGCTAAGGATTTGACTAACCTCCCAACTCCACCTTGGAGACTTCCTCTCTACAAAGACCTAAACTCCCTCCACCGTAGAAAAACACCATAATTTGCTAAAAATGGTTGATTTTGTAATGGTTTAGACAACTCATTAATATAGTTAGATATGGTTTGGATGGTCTGGATTACTCATTAATATTAAATCTTGTGAGACGGGTGTTTGAACCAAATCATGGTGTTTTCGTGAGACGGAAGGAGTATAATTTAACGACGTTTCCTTTCAACTTCAAAACTTAACCTCTCACGAAATGGAAAAAGAAAAGGAAAGACAAAGACAAAGAAGAGAAAGAAAATGGCAAAGCCAAGGAAAGAAGAAGGCAACGGAAAGAGAAGAAACGAAAAAGACAAAGAAAAGCAATCACCATCTGCGTTTCTTTATCGCTACCCCTCTTTCTTTTTCACCCTTCGCGGTAAAAGCCATCCAGGTCATCATCTCGCACCTCTCGGGCCGTAACGACCGACGGACAAGGACGAAGAAGCTCTCAATAGACCTGCCAGAGTCTCCGTCATTCCGCGTGCGACCCTCCCATGGCGCGACAACGCCGAGTCCAACAGACTTGGCGGTATCTACGCAGACATCTACACTACTTGTCGTAGACTACACCACACTCTACAAATCCTACTTATAGTCCGTACTAAACCTCCATCCAATCCAATTCAACAACACCGACAGAGTAGAATCCACGCGGGTCCGTCGTACATTCGATTCTTTGCCCGATCCGGTCGCAGAGATGCGGCGCCCTTGACGGTAGGAGTTGACAATTTCCAAAGACTCTTCCCTTGCGTTGGCTTCCCCCTCCATCACACTCCCGATCTACTACGGACAACATCTGCAGCTGCGGACAAATCGCATTGCAACCGCCCGTACCTTCCTCACTTTGTAAGCTTACCTCTTGTTCGCCTCGTAGTATTGGTGAGAAGCAAATTGAGATGCGTTGCAACACGTGATAAAGCTAAGCGAGTGGACTTTTAGAAGAGAGTGAACGTTTTAAGTTGAGAATAGATTGAATTGCTACGGACGTCATTTTCCTCTACGTGTTGCGCGCTGAGGAGGTTCCACTTTCTTGATCGCCGATCGCTTGGCTCAAGTCGGGCTCGTTTTCGAGGAATGACCTTGTGATTTGCCTACGAAGGACATGAGAAAGCAAAGCGAGTGAATTTTTTTAATTTGAGGAACCGGCTTTCTATTTTCGTCTGGCTGAGCGGTGGAGTTGATGTTTTCTCGTCGCGCATTATTCCTATGATAAGATTCCTCTCAGAGCGGAGAACATTTCTCTGCGGAGACAGATTAATTGCCACCGTTCCCTCGATCGCTGCTTGAGTTAGTTGTTTGTTGTCGATCTTGGCTCGTGTTCGTGATGGTTTTGTGATTTGCGTAGCATTACATGAACAAGATGGAGATTGAGTTGCGTAGCGGCGCATGAAACATCAAATGAGGGAGATTTTTGTGTGAGAGATGGGCTTTCTTTCCTCGGTGTGAACATTTTCAATCGTGAGTCATTTTAAAGAATAGATTGTATTACGGCGGACTTTTTTTTAACTTTGTGTTTTCACTTGCGGAGAGAAATGATTTCCACTATTTTCTAGATCGCCGTAAGCTCCGAGTTCGGGTTTCGTGTACATACTATCAATTCTCGCTCGTTTTAGAGTGATCTTTGCAATATAAGGAAAAGCAAAAAGAGTGACGATGTTCATGTTAGGATGTTAGGATGTTAAGATGTTCTACGTTGAGTCAACTTTCTTGTTCTTAAGGATTACGCATTTCATGTTGGGCATTTTTCTTATAAATTGATGTTTCGGGCACCGATTTGGTTGCGGCGTCTCAGTAAAGGTGGGTCGACTTTATTAGTTGCTTTTCACGACCATCCGCCATCTCTCCTCATCGCTTTAAAATGAAACTCTCGATTATTGAGATGAGTTTGGTGCAATGGGAGATGTGATTACGACAGTACCGCTTGATTCTTTGTATATTATTGACGAAAAGCTTAGGAGAGAGAGTTGCATGGACATCTCATGGATTTCGGGCGACAGCTGTTTGTCTGTCTGTCGGCCCTCAGCTTGTCGGAAAATGGCTTACGCAAAGAACAGTGGCCTTGGCGAGGGGAATTGAAGTAATAGTCTCTTGTAGCTTGAATTTAAAGCGAGAAGCAGTCTTCGAAGCGCTCCTATCATCAACCCTCAAACGCCCAAGTTTGTCATATAATACTGAAAATCACACTGTAGATCACATTCGTCGGTGTGTGGCTTGCTTGAGGGTTTAAGGGTCAACTGTATCATTGAATTTGACTCTGAAAATGCGCAGATTTATGCTTCCCGGATCTGAAGTTCGAGAACATCTCCATTAATCCATCTGGTAAACATCTTCTTCGATCTTCATTCCCCTATTTTCCGTTTTGCTTACCTACCGCTGCAGAGATTCGCCATGTAGCAAACCACTATAGCAAGTTGATAGAATGTCTAAGCTTCCCCAGGATTGGAATACTGAATTGAGAAACCCGATTCTTAAACTGTGAGGCCTCCGACAGCAGTTTCAATTTGATTTCTTAGCTACCAACATTTGTTTCCTTCCGCAGGTTATGAATCCGGAGGACAGGCGCTGTTCGGCTGTTTGGTCATTGACAGGCGCCAGAAACTTGTATTTACAAATACTTTGTCGGGACGCCTGATGATCAGGGACAACGTGAGGTGATTTGCGAGCAAATGTGTTGCGAATTTAAACACAAAATGGACACACAGTACAGTAAAGCGTCACTGCCGTTGCACACAGGGAGGAGGATGGTTTGTTACTTTCCTCGATTCATGATCGGGTGCTCAAAGAATACAAATGTGTTCAGAGTTGGGATGATAATATTATTTGGGCTTTCCGTCCTCTTTGTTCCACTCTCCTTGACATTCACTTCAGCTCTTCGCCAGCGCTTGATCGAACCCTCATTGATCGCTGCTCGAGGTATGGCTCCTTTACCAGTGGCTGCCACCCTGACTCTCAAATTTTGGAACAATGTCGATAGCTAGCATCGAGCTTTCCGAAAGAGTAGGTTGCATTTCTCTTCGAAATCGAGTAGGGCTACAATGAGGTACGCATGTGAGCCTTAAAGCTGCTTTCATACACTTGCAGGAAACAACGCGCATTCGAGGAGGATGATGCCAGACGAGTCGTGGGGTGGCCTGTCACTTGCACCGGAGTATAAAGCGACCACAGTTGTTGGGAGGAGCGAGCCAAACGAGTCTTTAGGTGGCTTATTACTTGCACCTGAGGTGAGAGGGACCACAATTGCTGTGGGGAGCGAGCCAGACGAGAATTTGGGTGGTTCATCACAAACACCGGAGGTAGAAAAGATCACACAGGAGGTGAGGAGCGAACCGGACGAAACTTCGGGTAGGTCATCACATTCACCGGAGGTACAAGAGACCACACCTGAAGTGAGGAGCGAGCCAGACGAGACTTGGGGTGGCTCATCACATCCATCGGAGGTTGAAGAAACTACACAGGAGGTGAGGAGCGAACCGGTCGAGACTTCGGGTGGCTCATCACATTCATCGGAGGTAGAAGAGAGTACACACCAAGTGAGGAGCGAGGACGAGACTTTGGATGGTTCATCTCGGTCACGATATGTGGAAAAGACCACACATGAAGTGAGGACCGAGTTAGACAAGACTTTTAATGGCTCCTTACTTGCAGCCCCGGAGGTTAAAGAGGTCACACCTACCGTAAGGAGCGAGCTAGATGCGACATTAGTTGGCTTATTACTTGCACCGGAGGCTTTCAATGACACAAAGTGTATCAGCAGATCGGAAGAATATTTGCTGCGGAGACCGTCGGCGCACAAGCCCTCATCGTACCTGATTACGAAGCTTCGTGAGTACGAGGTTCGTCATCGGAAGTGTGCTCAAGAGGTTCACAACTTCAACCCTAGCATCGATGCTACGGAGCAAGAATTTGGAGGGTGCCAGTTTATCGTGTGGACTGGTATGTCAGTCGGCTTGGGGAACCGAATAATGACCCTTGTATCCGCATTTGTATATGCACTCTTGACGGACAGGGTGCTTCTCACACAACGAACCGTGGACAATGACGAGCTCTTCTGCGAACCCTTTCCCGGTACATCCTGGCTGCTTCCCGAAGCTTTCCCAGATGAGTGGATGACAGAACTGAACTCGAGCTCGTCGTGTAGGTTCGGGATCTTGATACGAAATGGCACCTTCACGTCTTCTCACGATGGTTATGCATATCTCAACCTGATGCACGACTATGACACCGATGACAAGCGGTTTTTCTGTCCTCGTAGTCAAGCCTACTTGACCAACTTTCCTTGGCTGTTCTTGAGGTCGAACCAGTATTTTCTTCCGGGACTCCATTTTGTGCCTGAGTTTCAAGAAGAGCTCGACAAGCTGTTCCCGGATCGCGAGTCGGTGTTCCATCATATCGTCCGCTACCTACTTCACCCCTCCGACTCTGTTTGGAAAAGAATATCAAGCTTTTATGATTCGAAACTGGCGAGCGCCCAACATAAAGTGGGCCTCCAAATTCGGATCTTCGGATCTTTCAATCTGACGACTATCTTAGATTCGGTAAGCGCTACTCGGGCTGTTGTTTCTCTTCATTACCTTTTCTATTTTGACTTGTGTGAGTGTTCTCAATTATATAATGTCGTTTCGAAAGCTGACAGTTATGTACGTCGCAGGTGTTCTCATGTGTACTTGACAACAAGCTGCTGCCGAACGTGACGATGAGCGCAGTCGACAATGTTGACAAATCTCAAAGGACGAGTTCCATCTCCGTCTTGGTTGCATCTCTCCACGAGATCTTTTACAAAGGTTTAAGAGGATACTATCGGAATCATACGACAGCAGACGGGCAGCAGTTGGGCGTGTATACAGCAAGCCATGAGGAGGAGCAATATCTGAAGTCGGTAGACCATGATAAGAAGGCATTAGTTGACATGTACCTTCTCTCGTTTAGCGACACACTCGTAACAAGTGCGTGGTCCACTTTTGGGTACGTATCCCAAGGGATCTCGGGAGCGACTTCGTGGATTCTCACCAAGATTGAAGATGAGGAGGCGGCGTTTGCAAAGCAACAAGGTCAGTGTATTCATGCATCATCAATCGAGCCTTGTTTCCATGCTGCTCCGGTCATGGATTGTGATAACAAAGGCTGGGGTCTCAACCCCGGTGAAATGTATCCTCACATTCAATACTGTGAGGATATTCCCTGGGGAATCAAAATCATGAACAAACCCAGGGTGACCTTCGAAACAGGTCCGTGAAACTTTTTACGAAACGAACATCTTCGCATGTCCAGGCAATGCATAACATGCTTATCACAGTCACCAACTCTTTCGGGAGATTGATGTACCCTTCTACGATTACGAAGTGTGTTCTAGATCTCCCGGATCAAGGCGCGCCGAAAAGCAAAGCGAAAACAACACTCTGACCCTATACATTATTGAGACTTGAGAGAAAACAGTTTGCGGCAGAAGGTGTGTGCACGCAACGAGTGTTACTTCACCTTCATTCATAGCTGATTCTACATGTCAAATCGTAGAACCTGGCTCCGGATTCTTTCAACAGAGATTTATTGTCCTGATGTAAAATAGAGATAGGAATTTTGCTTCTATCATCACTTCTTGCTACAAGAAGATTCATTGTTATGATTTAGTTTCTCTGACTACCTTTTGTGCAATGCTTTTGTGCATGCTAAAATTTTCTTTCAGGTTTAAAAATCTTCTTTTGGTCACCTTCATGTTTGGATGCTTACAAAAGTAATTTCAAAAGAGATCATGGTCGATGATGGTTACTAATTACCTTTTTATTGATAAATCAGAAGGGTCCTATAGACACCTGGGAAGTTACTCTGAGTAGTAATAGACTCACAATTATTTTTTATTTTGTGATTTATAGCTGCAAGTGAGGAGTTTAAGATTTCTGAGGTACGAGAGTAAATGTGTGTTACGCATTATGGTTTTTATTTTGTAATGTGGGTTGTTTTTTAGTCATCATTGTCGATGTTACAATTATTTGATGCACATTGCGTATTGAGGTATTAGTTGGTGTATTGTGATCCTCTCAAATGGTCATATTCATTAAATCGATACATTTTGAAGTCTTAGTTTAGTTTGGAATTGTTAAAAGTACAAGAGGAATAAAGGAAAAACACAACATTATGTTATTTGCATAAAGTAGCTAAGTTCTAGTCCCAAAAACCTCATATGTATTGATTCATTGGATATTGCCTTTCAAGGTGGTTGTTCCTCCCACTATGCTTAAGACGTGTTCTATACTTAATTCACGAGTTCTCATGTCTATGCATGTTTACTATGTTAGAAACCGAATTGATCATTTTTCTTACTTTGTTATGATTATTTTGTACCAACTTGTTGAAAATAAAAATGACCCTTGTTTGGGTGAATGTAACTAGTCCGATGGGAATGCTCTAACTTCCAATTTGTCAACATGGTAAGATTTTTGGTACTAAGAGTTTAAATGCAAAAGGAAAAAAATATATGCACCATTGTAGAGTCCATGGATAAACAATGTAAAAGAATTTGTCTAAAAATAAGGGACTCTAAAAATATGAATTTGGCTAAGGATTTGACTAACCTCCCAACTCCACCTTGGAGACTTCCTCTCTACAAAGACCTAAACTCCCTCCACCGTAGAAAAACACCATAATTTGCTAAAAATGGTTGATTTTGTAATGGTTTAGACAACTCATTAATATAGTTAGATATGGTTTGGATGGTCTGGATTACTCATTAATATTAAATCTTGTGAGACGGGTGTTTGAACCAAATCATGGTGTTTTCGTGAGACGGAAGGAGTATAATTTAACGACGTTTCCTTTCAACTTCAAAACTTAACCTCTCACGAAATGGAAAAAGAAAAGGAAAGACAAAGACAAAGAAGAGAAAGAAAATGGCAAAGCCAAGGAAAGAAGAAGGCAACGGAAAGAGAAGAAACGAAAAAGACAAAGAAAAGCAATCACCATCTGCGTTTCTTTATCGCTACCCCTCTTTCTTTTTCACCCTTCAGGGGTAAAGCCATCCAGGTCATCATCTCGCACCTCTCGGGCCAGAACGACCGACGGACAAGGACGAAGAAGCTCTCAATAGACCTGCCAGGAGTCTCCGTCATTCCGCGTGCGACCCTCCATGGCAGCAACGCCGAGTCCAACAGACTTGGCGGTATCTACGCAGACATCTACACTACTTGTCGTAGACTACACCACACTCTACAGTCCTACTTATAGTCTGTACTAAACCTCCATCCAATCCAATTCAACAACACTGACAGAGTAGAATCCACGCGGGTCCGTCGTACATTCAGTTGCTGCCCCGATCCGGTCGCAGTAGATGCAGGCGCCCTTGACGGTAGGAGTTGACAATTTCCAGCACTCTTCCCTTGCGTTGGCTTCCCCCCCTCCATCACACTCCTGATCTACTACGGACAACATCTGCGCTGCGGACAAATCGCATTGCAACCGCCCGTACCTTCCTCACTGTAAGCTTACCTCTTGTTCGCCTCAGAGTATTGGTGAGAAGCAAATTGAGATGCGTTGCAACACGTGATAAAGCTAAGCGAGTGGACTTTTAGAAGAGAGTGAACGTTTTAAGTTGAGAATAGATTGAATTGCTACGGACGTCATTTTCCTCTACGTGTTGCGCTGCGGAGGTTCCACTTTCTTGATCGCTGATCGCTTGGCTCAAGTCGGGCTCGTTTTCGAGGAATGACCTTGTGATTTGCCTACGAAGGACATGAGAAAGCAAAGCGAGTGAATTTTTTTAATTTGAGGAACCGGCTTTCTATTTTCAGGTACGAAGCAGTGGAGTTGATGTTTTCTGTCGCGCATTATTCCTATGATAAGATTCCTCTGTAGCGGAGAACATTTCCTCTGCGGAGACAGTTAATTGCCACCGTTCCCTCGATCGCTGCTTGAGTTAGTTGTTTGTTGTCAGTACTGGCTCGTGTTCAGGTGATGGTTTTGTGATTTGCGTAGCATTACATGAACAGTAGATTGAGTTGCGTAGCAGCGCATGAAACATCAAATGAGGGAGATTTTTTGTGTGAGAGATGGGCTTTCTTTCCTCAGGTGTGAACATTTTCAATCGTGAGTCATTTTAAAGAATAGATTGTATTACGGCGGACTTTTTTTTTAACCTGTGTTTTCGCTGCGGAGAGAAATGATTTCCACTATTTTCTAGATCGCTGTAAGCTACGAGTTCGGGTTTCGTGTACATACTATCAATTCTGGCTCGTTTTAGAGTGATCTTTGCAATATAAGGAAAAGCAAAAAGAGTGACGATGTTCATGTTAGGATGTTAGGATGTTAAGATGTTACGTTGAGTCAACTTTCTTGTTCTTAAGGATTACGCATTTCATGTTGGGCATTTTTCTTATAAATTGATGTTTCGGGCACCGATTTGGTTGCAGGCGTCTGTAAAGGTGGGTCGACTTTATTAGTTGCTTTTCACAGCCATCTGCCATCTCTCCTCATCGCTTTAAAATGAAACTCTCGATTATTGAGATGAGTTTGGTGCAGCGGGGAGATGTGATTGCGACAGCCGCTTGATTGCTGTATATTATTGACGAAAAGCTTAGGAGAGAGAGTTGCATGGACATCTCATGGATTTCGGGCGACAGCTGTTTGTCTGTCTGTCGGCCCTCAGCTTGTCGGAAAATGGCTTACGCAAAGAGCAGTGGCCTTGTGATTCAGGGGAATGGATTAAACGTTTAAGTTGGGCATAATTTCTTACGATTAGGTTGAATTGACAGCTTACGAAGATCGTCTGTGACAATTTTATTAGTCACTTTCACTGCCTTTGCTTTTTGCTTAGTACGAAAATTGCGATTTTGAAAATTATTAGTGTATCGTACAGCGGGGATAGTTGACTGCGACAGGTTCTCGATTGCTGTAAGGTATCGACGGAAAGCAGAGGAGATCGCTTTTAGGTTACGACAGAAAGCATAGGTGAGAGTGGCCAATTCGGGTGGCAGCTGTTTGTCTGTCTGTCGCTCGGCAGCTTGTTGGGAAATAGCTCACGCGAACAGGAATGGAAGTGATTTGTGAATGGTAGATATTCTTTAAGGTGGACCTACTAATTTAGTCCTAAGTTAGGTCTTCGAAGACGTGGAGCAGCTCAACTTTGGAATCTTTTAGTGAACACCCAAATTGCAGTATTTTAGTTTAAACCGCATAAAGTGTGAAGAGCACGTATCAAGAGCGAATCGTGTTGAAAGAGGATTGGATTTGTGATTTGTGAGTGGTTGCCTCTGAATGAGTACGCGTTTTGTAAAATTGCTGAGTTCACATTTGGGTCGCACGTTCTACTGCGTTGTCTCTTATTACTGGTTAATTGTAGAGGACAATCATGGTGTGAATCTCTGAGGATTGACAATGTAATGGTGTATGCTTACAATTGGTAATGCAAATTTAGTTTGATTTATCAGATTGAACCGAGTTTTTCTACTACATAATTTCTTACCTCTTTTGTCACTTTTGCAGCAGGGGTTCACTGTGTATTTCACGATTAGCTACGTAGAAATCGAGCTCTAAGACTTTTAGGTCTGGTTCTCAGAGCGCAGTTCGGGACTGGGACGCGGATGGAGGATAGATTCAGGTGATTCTCTCGTGCAATTTCTACGTTAATCGATACTACCCTGCAGCTCCGCTCAGCTATCGTCACCGACAATTCTTGATCGCTGTGGCAGGTAAGAAGACGTTCTGTTTCTTTACTACCATATTATTCATACGACACGTCGTGTTTTTCTTGCAAGAGTAGACGGGTAAGCGCTACGTCAAGAGTAATTTTTGTAAGATGTTATTCTGTCAGGTTGCAGAAACTTCGTTGACAGCTCTCTTTTGATTTATCACTTCATTGACTTCTATGAAGAATCTGAACTACTGCGAACAGAAAGTACTTTCCCATGAATAGCGATACCTTGAAGAACGTCGTTTAAAGCACACTGGTCGTAATGCCTCTCTGTGCGAAGGTTTCCTAATCCATTCTTTTGATTTAATTGCAGGCGCTGGGAAGGATGCCGGCAGGCACTTTAGATGTTTATCTGGACTGCGCTAAAGGTCTCAAGGACACGGAGATCATTGGTAAGTAAAAGAACACTCCTTGAAACTCTCCTGCTTTTTGAGATTGTTCGCGGTGCAGACTCTAGTGTTGTAATTTCAGACATGCAACACCTGGTGTCCTAGTTGATCAATTCGTAAAGCTTGGTTGGGCAGGCAAAGCGGACCCCTATGTAATTCTTAAGGCTGGAAGAGCAACCGCGAAAACCGCCACCTGCAAAGGTAGACCTCGGACATCCTGTTTATGTGATCAGTCAATGCAAGCAATGTATCCAATTGTGATCACGTAGAGGCTTGATGCCCGAGACACGTCAACGACGATAGTTTTTATTTCCAGTTTCTTGTCTTCCTTCCATGGGACTCCTGTGCGTTATTTCTAGATTATATTTGTCTCCTTTGTAGATTGTCTGAAGGTGAAGGTGTCTTGTTTCTTGATAGACCAAGGGAGCTCACCAGTATGGAGCGAGAAGATTACTCTTCGACTTGCAAGAGACTGCAAGCAACTGATTCTTACAATCTACAATTCGAACAGGTTATACAAGGACGACGTAATGGGGACATGCACGTAAGAAGACCTTCCACAATTCGTCCATTTAATACCAGCTACATAGATCATTGAGGTTGAGCTATAAAGGTCATTTTTGCATAGGACTAAACACGTCACGTGCTAACAGCTATATTGTTGAGAATAGAGAGAAATGAAGGCAGACGGTGATTGCTCTTGGTCATACAAGTGATCAAGTCTCAACCTAGGTAGTAAAGAAGAACGTGTTTGTGATGTTGCAGGATAACTCTATCAGAAGTGTTTGATTCCGACAACACACTCCCAGACGGAACTTTCTTAAGCCCTTCAGCAGATTATCCAGTGACTCGTCCTGATGGGAAAGGCCGAGGGCATATCAGACTTGCACTCGTGTTTGAACAAGATGGCAAGGCAGAAAGAGATATAGAGTAAGTGGCTTTTACCTGAATGCAGAATTCACTTTGAATATGTCAGTGATGGTTAACTATGTCAAGCATTGTATTTGGAACGTGCTCTGATGCGGGGGCTGCACGTGCGTGCAGGTATTGAAGGGTTGCGATGGTATTTATTTAAAAGTGGAACTTTATTCAAGAACTGGAGAAACTGGAGCCTCCTTTTGGAAGGGAGAGTACAAATGCCCACATTTTAAAGATGGGAGACCCGGTAGAATACCTAGCAGGACTAAGCACTTGAGCCCCTTTTACTTCATTATGCTAAGCTAGAGTATCAGCTCTTTTCATTGTGAAGTCCTGTAGCGTATTTTACCTGAACCTCATGATAGGAAGCTCGTAGAACAGGTTCAAGTTGTATGAGGTCTATTCCCTCTTTCCTGATTTATTGAGATAGACCATAGATCGTACACTCATTGTTACTCAAACATTTGCTGGACTCTATGCAATTTTGTTGAGGTGACGTCTGTCTTATTGGTGCTATACAAGTCATTTATTGAAAGTCTGAATGATACTAACCATTTGCTTGAGAGCTTGCCTGGAAATGAATTGACTGATTTGAGAAGTTACGAGTTTTTGAATGTATCACTGCTTGATCGATGCATATAACTAGTTTAAGTTGGTGCAGATCTTGATTATATCTACGATATGTATCTGATATCGCATCTAACTTCGTTAAGTGGTGTAACATTCGATGGCTAGTTGGCAGAGTACGTTCGGAACTGGACACAAGCATTGTGGACAATATCCTCGTATAGAAAGCGCAAGCTGTAATCAAATTATAATACATGGTCCATACACTCTAATCAGTTTATGAATTTTAAGGAGCAAGCTTTTGCTTAAGAATCGAGAAATAGCTATCTGTCTGCGAAATGTTATCGTCCTCATGCCTTCAAGACTTCGGCTTGGGGTCGACCTTCTTTCCATCTTCAGAACTGCTTTTGGGCTTAGCAGCCTCTGCGGCTTTCGACTTCGCCGCCTCAGGCACCTTGGGCTTCGTATCTGGAGCCGGGTTCTTCACCTCTGGACCCTTTTGCGTCGTTGCCGGAGCCAGGGACTTCGTATCCAGGACCTTGGGCTTCGTCTCTTGAGCTGGGTTCTTCGTCTCTGCGTCTGTGGCCTTGGGCTTCGTTTCTTGAGCTGGGTTCTTCGCCTCTGCGTCTGTGGCTTCGGGCTTCGTCTCCGGGAGCTTCGTGTGGAGCTCTTGATGTGATTCTTCGAGAGCTTTGGGCTTCGTCTCCGGGAGCTTCGTCTTATCCTCGTGATGTGATTCTACGGGAACGATAGGCTTTATCTCCGGAAGCTTCACGGACTTGACCTCGTCATGTGATTCTTCGTAAGCCTTCGGCTTCGTCCTGATAGGGCTCAGAGGGTTCCTCTTCCTGGGAGATTCAGAACGGTCGCGACCACGAGGTGATTTCTCGTCATCGCTGTCTGAATCTGAGCCAGAATCTGACGAAGAATCGTGGTCGTGATCCTTGTGCTTGTGATGAGCCCCATCGTGACGTCCATCCTTGCAGAGAATGTTGAAATCTCCAGGAGTGCAATACTCTTCAATTGGCTGCTCACAGAACCTGCACAACAGAAGCTGTTACTCGCTTGCAATTGTCCAGTACTCTCGTGCAGCCATGGAGGTACGGAAAATGGAATTCAAACCAGACGTAGGGCTCCAAATCCGTGTACTTACTCTCCTGTAGGCTCCTGAACAGTTTTAACCACCGCCACCTCCTTGATGACAGGCACTTCAACAATCTCGTCGCAATCCTCCATCAAACACTTCGGGATCTTCCTCTGTCGGGTACGTTTAGTGTATTCAATGGTAGGCACCATTTCGGTAACAGTGCGACACTCCTCATGAATCCTGTAGTTTAGAAACGCATTAGATTCTAGTATAGTCCCATGCTAGCACAGAAAGCAGTGTTATACTCGCATAACCATAAAGAATTGGGTAAGAATGTCTTACTTGTGAACTGTAATTTTTTTCAAGCGAGGAACCTCCCTGATGACAGGCACCTTCTCCCAAGTCTCAACGTCCTCCATGACGATCCTACTCCTGCGGACGATTTGGGTGCGCTGCTCATGAACAAGCTGCTTCACTAAGACGGTCTTCTCCACTTTTCGCATTTCAGGTATCTTTTGAATGATCCTCACTTTCGTTTCGTAGTCCTTAAACTGCACATGTACCACTTTGTTACTTCAATTAATAACTGTTCTGAAAATCGGTACTGTAACTCAAAACGAATGAATTGGACTGTGAGCGTACACGAGTGGTGTTGGGATTGGGGCAATAGGCCTCGCCGACGTGAGTGACCTCCGTGTTATAACACTTCGTACAGCCGCAGCCTTGGGGATGCACATGAGCGAGAACGTCATAGTGAGAGCCGCTGGAGTGACGGCTTATGGTGTGCTCGAGGCTGGAGTGGCGGCTCATGGTGTGCTCGCCGCTGGAGTGGCGGCCGATGGTGTGCTCGCCGAAACCATGTTCGCCGCTGGAGTGGCGGCTGATGGTGTGCTCGCCGAAACCATGTTCGCCGCTGGAGTGGCGGCTCAGAGCGTGCTCGCCGTTACCATGCTCGCCGCTCCGAGGAGTGATGGGTCGCGAGGGCTTCTTCACTGAGCCATTGGAGTGCGCGCTGCCGTTGATTGGTGACTTGGGGATGCTCGGAAGCCTCGAGGACTTGGAAATCTCATTTGGACTTCTCATCAACACCGCCGAACTTGGACCTTGCGGCAGTGTTGCCTCTTTCGCTGGTGCTGTTGCCGTCGCCATCTCGAATAGCAAACAATCTCTCTGTCAAGCCTCTCAATTACAGACAACTTTCAACTGAGCAATGTCGATACTTGACATTCCAGTAGCAAGTATCTTGCTATTGCAGCAATGATGGTGGTTCTTCGGTCAGCAGGTGGAAGGGGGCTTATAAGGCATCCGTGGTCGATGCTCCAAGACTTGAGTGGATAGCTAATCACCTCGCTGGAAGTCCAGGTTGCAAGTTGCGTCCCGGCATCGGGGGTCACATGTCCCGTGTGCATGCTACGATTATCCCGCGACGTCGGACACACCCTTTGTGGTACAATCACGTGTGTAAACTGTGCTGCACGTCACCAACATATCATTGCCGAGCCGAGCCTGATATCTTGATTGCCAGCAGATGTGATCAATTTTTAGTCATATTCGACGAATCTACTTGCTCTCCAAATAGCTAGCTCTGTCTCCATAGCTCGCCAAATTTGTAAGCACTCCAGGATTCGTTCTTCAGTTGCACAGAAAAATGTGAGTTTTTTTATTTGCGTTCTTCAGATGGACTGCACAAGTTCTTTGCCTGGTCCTGAAGGTAGTCAGAGGGAAAATGACTCAGGACTCATTTAAGTTATGAAGCCCATCAGAGTCCCGCATCCAACAAATTGTTGAACAATAGTTTCAACATCTCTGCACTTGTTTACATATTCTCAACTGTAACAGATCTGTAATGGTTAGTCATCAGTTCTTACATTACTTTTACCATTGTGGACTCGGAGCTGCTAATTCAAAGTAAAACAATCCTCACAAGTCGGAGGAGACTTGTGTGACCTTCAGATTCTCGTGGAGTACAGAGACCTTCTACAGCGGTGGTTGACTATCAGTTGACAGCCAAATGACCCATATGACGAGGCTAGCTGCAGTGATCAATTTCAAGAAATTCAACTGCACGTGTTGAACAGTAGGAAAGCTCCTTCTTCTCTTTTGTACAATCAATGGAAGCTCCTTTCTGTCTTGGTTATGGCATACTGTAGTAAGGTGTTCGATAATGGCTCAATTTTCTAAATCATCTGGAGGGTACGGTACATGCAGAGCAAGAGCGCGCCTCTCCGATCATACGCCCTGCATGCAGCGATCGAGGCACTCGAAACAGTGCCTCTGTTGACTCCGGTATTTTTTTTTTTTTAAATGTCAGAGTAAGTGGCTCTTCCGGACATGGAGAATCTCGCCACACTGTTCCATTCCCTCTTATCACAACAGTCAGGAACGGGGAGTGTCGGCATTTAGTTACAAGTTGGCTCGTTGATTTTCGAGAATTTCCTAATGGCGTTCCTAGGTTTTTGCTCGTTAGAAGGGTTATCACATATATAACACGGGTATCAATTAGAATCACTAGATGATCATGTGAAGTAAACGATATTGACCGGAGACCTCTGGAAAAACGTCCCGGACCTCTTTTAAAGCCCGGACATGACTGAGGAAGATCTTGTAAGTTGTAACTCTCTTTTTTGCAGTAAAGGTTTCCCTTTGTGGAAAAAAGAAAAACTTCCTTGACAGTGAACACAATACTGGGGTAATGCTATTATACTTATAAGACTCTCATTGTCTGAGTATTATTCTGTCTAGGCAAGTAGTAAGAATAGAAACAAAAGAATCATTACAGCACTGCAAAGAATATTCCTGAGATGCTTTCACTCTTCTGCTAAAATATCTCTTGCCGGGTTACAAAACAAAGAAACCGGAAACAAGACTAGATGTGTTACTGGGAACAGTTCACAGATCTGCTACATAAAACACAATACTGTTCTGTACCAGTTCGCTTCGAACAGTGTTTTTTTGTCTTCCATTCTTTCGTATTATCATTTTTAGTAGAAACGTGCTCATAAACTTGCTGTCTCGTTTGATTCGCACCATTACCGCTCAACCCACTCGAGACGCTCGTGACATCCAAGAAAAACATGAAAACATGAAATATCCGAGCCTTGCGTGGACACACGTTGTCACTACTGTTGAACTCGTGCTTAGCCCCGCCGATGTCTACGTGCTATTGTTGATTCCGGCCATCGGTGGCACTTGACTCCAAAAATACACTCTCATGGATATATATCGACGACCCTGACTGTTGCTAGTGATTGGCATCCACGAGCTGCAGTTTATGAGTCGAGGTCTCAGCTTGCATTGCATCAAAGAGTTTGTTTCTGAATACAATCGGTTTACATCCATGCCTGCCGAGGTGTTAGTTTCGTCGGCCACGTCCGAAATGAGGACGTCGTCGACGACGTGGGAGGAATCGAGCCATCATCATGGTTTGACGCACTCCATCAACTTGAAGAGTGGGGAGTTTGTGCTCTCCGACGAGATGACGATGAGCAATGGCCACTTCGAGACGTCGGAGCTTTCGCACTCGACGTCGCACCACAAGTGCAGCAAGTGTTCTTGTTTGCTCGCTGAGTGTCTGTGCGTTATCGAAAGTCACCAAGTGGGACCTGCGTACTATCCTAACGCCAACGACTGCGACCTGGTACTCATCAAACTTACTCTAACTTGATGATCGATCGCTCCAGTCATGCATTGCATTTTGCTGATCTATGAATTTGATGTGTGCACAGCCGAGGGAGTATGAAACCCACGTTCAGATCTTCATGAGGGTGCCGGAAATGGTGCCAGTTGAAAAGACATTCTACCAGAAGCAGCTCACGTACGAGAAGCGGACAGTCTCGACCCCGAGGTCTCGCATTGTTGAGGACGAGATCGAGCTGATTGAGCTTGTACCGACGGTGAAGATGGTGCCCCAGACCAGGACCGAAATCGTGTACAAGTAAGTTCATCGATCTCTCACTGACAACTTGTTCAATCTGCACTTAAGAATGCATCCTCGGTTTATTCAAAGGGATCCTTCTTGAATGTTTGCAGGGTGGTCGAGGAAGTGATCGAGGTGACGGAAATCGTGTTGGTAGCGGAGTTCGAAGATGTGTGTAGAATCGTGAAACAACCGCGAGTTGTGACTGAAGATTGCGAAGAGACGATCATGGTGCCCGTGGTGAAAGAAGTGCCTGTCACTCGCGTGGTTGAGGAGTGGACTGGAAGGTCAGTAACCCACACGCATTTGCTTGTCTCCCCCAATTACCTCAATTTTGTGTCCCTCCCCTTTAGGATGAATGATGTAGAGTCTTTAACCCTTTTCAACCGGCAGGACCTCCAACATGCTCTGAAATGTCCAATGCCTCAAACATTTCTAAACCCTGTCAAAACCCTGTTAATAAATCTTAATCATTCGACTACTCTATCTTGTCATACATTACAGATTTTAGACTATTTTCCCTTTCCTTGATCAGATTTTCGACTAGTTTTCCTTTCCTTGATCATTTTTGTATTGTTTTATCATAACCTTGCAGTTACTCATTTCTTGCCATAATCTAGAATAGTTTCCCTCCCTAAGTTACTCTACACTATTATGCCAAATCTCAGTGATTCAACTACTCTTTCTTGGCATATACTCTACACTAGTTTCTCTTACCTGGATCACTTTTTAATCTGAATCTGCCACTCTTTCTCACCATACAATCTGAATTGATTTCCCTGCTCTTTTCCACTTTCTACTTTTAAATTAGAACTTGCCAGTGTAACGGTTTTGTTGCATCGATTGAGCTCATGAATATTGATATTTTGGCTATGGATGGGATGGATGCAGGTACTGCGAGTCGGAAGTGGAGAAGTTCTGTTCGCCAGGCGACTTCAATCTCATCTGCGAGGACAGTTGCCACCACAAAGGCCCCGGCCACAACCACGGTCATATCAAGAAGTCCCGAAGCTCAGCGTCGTCGTTGTCGGGAGACTCCCCGAAGTCGCACCACCGGAAGCGTAACAGCAAAGACAATTTCCCCAACTTGGGTGAGCGCCTCATCCATGCCGCTTCTGATGTTGTTACTGCCCACCACGACAACAACAACAACAAGGCTGCAGCTGCTCTCCACCACCAAAACTCTGATTTGCACAACAAGGCTGCAGCTCCTCTCCATCACCAGAACTCTGATATGCACAACAAGGCTGCTGCTCCTCTCCACCATCAGAACTCTGATTTGCACAACAACAAGGGCCTCCTTCTCCATCCCAACAAGTCTATGTAGTGGACTCTTTGACCATCTATGATGCTTTCCAATTTGACTAGTTAGTACAGGCAAAAGCTATAGAGGTGGTACCTTACCTTCCGCAGCTTGAGAGGATGCCCCACTCGTTATTTTCCATGATCAGTGGCTCTCTTTTTGATTTATCTAGTACATTGCATTCTTTTTTGTAATATAGGGTAGAATGGGTGCAATTAGAAATCAATCTTGCCTATTCTTTGGGTTTCAATACCTTGAATGTATTGCATGTTTACATGAAGTAGAGTGATTGGTTTTGGGTATGGTTATACTTGTCACTTTTGAAAGTTTGTGTTTATTTTCTTGAGTGATTAAAGATACCACAACACTTCAGGAACACGAATGTTGGAGCTGACCACAATAGTGTAGTAAGCCACACATTCCTAGTGAAGCTTTAAATTTTTAAATAGGCATACAAATAGGTGATTGACAGTATATATTCTCAAAATTCTTAAAACCTAAAATGGGTTTAGGCACAGCCAAGGTATGGGTATCACTTTTTGTCAAGACTAGTTAATTAGGTGATTTTTGGTTGAAACATTCAAAGTTCATCATTTTTTTCCATTTTTACCAATTACAAAGAGTACGAAATCATTTTAAAATAACGTATATGTAATTGGGATCAAGATGCACACTCCTAGAAAAAAAAATTATTCAAATTTTATATTTTTGGATCATTGAACCCTCCACAGTAAATTGCATATTGGTGGGATTTGCAAGCATCATGGTGCAAAGATTATTAATTGTTTACTTGTCAAACTAACTATTTTATATAATGCACAAGTACATGTAAGTCATATCCAAAAATGGTATCAAAATGTGATCATTTGATGTATCGAATGATTGTTTCTTAGGACTTTGTGTCATTAGGACACAACTTACTTTTTCAACTAAATTACCTGATAAAATCCTTAATATTCTTCAATGCAAATGAAATTTATTTTTTTTGGTAGGCTATAAGTACTGTAAATTGAAACCACATTTGGTGTTCTCATACTTAACTTTGTTTAGAAGATGGACATGTTTGACACACTTGCATGAGCTGAAATTGTACTTGGGACAACTTTTTTGGACACCCTTAGCTTAATTGTGCCTGTTTTATGTGATTTTGGGCAACCTAAGGAAGAAGTTAATATCATTTAAATATTTTTATTTATTTTGCCTAAGATTTTTCCTGGATATTCCCTATATATACAAGGTGTGTGTGTGTGAAAATCCATAAAGTCAAATTCAGTTTTCAGTATATTAAATTGCATAATTGTTGCTTCTAAACCCAAGTGGAGCAGAATGAAGTTTCATAAAGGCATTTTTTTGGATTTCTTTGATCTCCATCACATTGAGGCTAAGAGTTTAACCCTAGAACGTCAGAGCCCATAACCGTGGCCTGAACTTTGATATGTCTTACTCTGAATCCTCCATTTCGCCACTTTACCTGAAAGTAAAATATTTTATTTTATTTTTCGTAGATGTGATCACATGCTTTTCATATGCTGTAAAAATTTCAGATTTTTTTGGGAAGATTTAAAATTCAAGTGAATTTTCAAAGAAAAACCAAAAATAATTCATATCAAATACAAATCACTTTCAAAAAATCTGAAATTCTTAGAATAAGGGGACATTGTAGTGAAGAATAGCATGGTGTAATCCATGGTTTTGTGTCATGCTATATTTGAAAATTGAGAAAGAGACCCTATAGGCATGTAAACTTAAGGTGTCAGTAAATCACTAGATATTAGGAATTTCTTGAAATTCTGACTTGGAGTAGAAACAAGACTTGGTGAGATTCATTTTATGAATTGAGCTTGAACTCAAAAGAGATCATTTAGTTGCCTAAATTTGAGACTTAATAAAAGTAGGGAAAAGTTGCAGAAATGCACTTTGTGGTGATTTGTTTTTAACCATTCTTTCAACTTTCATACCACATGTGATCTTAGGAAATACCTTAAATGACCTCAAATGAATTCCATGATATGCTATTATCATTCATAAATCCAATTACAAAAATCATGAATGAAATTCATCCCGAAATAATAGGTTACAGTGAAAATGTTCTGTTCATCGGACATAAAATGGCCGCTCCGACGTTCCAGGGTTAACCCTTACAGGTCTGAACAACCAGATTTTGGTTGCTGGAATACGACGTATTTTGATTATATTGGAATGAGTGACACCTTTAATAGATTTGAGTTCAAAGGAGAAGTTGACATTTAAGGCCATGCAATTCTACTAAGCTTTTAACCCCTAACTTTCCTTGAAGTCCGAAATCGGCTTCTGCAATTCCGGGCAGCCTAGTTAAAGGGGTTAGAAGTAATATTTTTGCCTAAGAATTTTATCGGGTCCTCCTTATACTGCAAAGTATATGTGGTAAAATTTGCAAAGTCAAATTCCAATTTTTGAGTCTTCTAGGACGATCCTTGGGTTGCGAGCCGAGATGGGGCAGCTCAAAAAAGTAACTTTTTTTAATTATTTTTTTTGAAACATGATCATTACTAAATCACTACTCAGATTTCAAAGTGACTCAAGTCAAAAAGTTTACCAATTTTACAAGGGCAGCCTCCAAAAAAATTTAAAACCAATCTTCGCAATACCCAAAAAAACTCTACCTCTAAACACTCGTGGGGGTGTAAACCAATTTCTTTTCTTTTCTTTTTTTTTTCAATTTGGAGAGGAATACCTTCTTTTGAGGAAAGGTGTCATCAATGAGGTTCGTAAAGGTGTAATCAATAGTGAGGGGATTATGTAATGGCCCCTCAAGTGGAACAATACATAAGACCACTCTTAAGTGAGGAAAATTTGAGAATCTTTCTAATATTGGTGCTCCCTTAAGTATTGCCTACTATTGCTCAAAGCTCTTTTGTCCTCCTAAATGTTTGCTAATATCCTACTCTTTAAAGTGTGCCATGTGGACATCCATGTAGGATTGATAATTACTAATGAATGTAGGTGCGAACACACACTTTTTAATAGAGTTAAGACCCCCTCCTAAGACCTCCTCTAAGGCCAAGTGCGAACAGGCCTTAAGATGAGAGCCCAGGTATGACATTACCCGTTTGTTCTCCCGCTTTCTCAGCACAGTACAACTTTTTCTGTCTGAATTGCTTCAGAAGCACTATAGTTGCCGCAAAATCCTATCATCTCGTAATTTCGGGTTAAGCAGAGTGTTCGAGACCTCGCGAAGTGAAATATGATCTCTTTGACCGTGACATCATCAGGGCGAAGAGTGATGTCGAAAGTATCGAGATTCTTATAGTGCTGCGAAAATAGCTCTTAGATGGCGGATCGCAAGCTGCGAATTCCGCTTTTTGGCATTGGTGAGCTCTCATCTCAGCTGTATAAATGTGCGAAGTGAAATACCATGGTCACATCCGGTGGGGTCGGCATGAACGATGTAGCAAAAATCCTTTAGATCAAAGATACACCGTTCATGTCGATCCACACCTGTCCTCTTTTGACTCACCACTCTGAAGTCGGGTGGTCGATCCCTTCCTCACCATGTGAATCACGTGAAACTATGGTGGTGACTCATACGCGTACTTATAATGTACGGTTTTGTTACCCGTAAGCAATATGGTAAATGTATGATTTTATATTAATATTTTAGTTTTATTTACTTATGACTTTATTATTATCATGATCATTATTATCGTAATTATTATTATTATTCACTTCTATTTTGGGGTAATGAATCGGTGAGAATGTCTTTGGGCTACAGTTGTTAAATTCAAGGTTTTGGATTGGAGTAATTTGGGGTCTCTCCTCATGTTTTTGAAATTGAAATGTCTCTCCTCTATCAAAATTTGTGGAGCTCTTAGGACGCTTTACATGAAGAGTCAAGACGTACTTGGGGGTGATGGAGAGCAAATATCTTCTCAGTGTGATTGGTTCATCGTTTGCACTACAAGTAATGGATTAATTACGTTCAGAGAAATTCTACCCCCTTTGGCTCCATGCTCGGCTTAACTCATTATATAAAGCGTCTTTTAGTTAAGATAGTTCAAACAATTTATTTTTTTTGAGAAATATGGTGAGGGACGTATAATTAACCATCAAAGTAGGTATGGAAGTATGTCAAATGTTGTTGAGTAGGATCCCAATTTGATTCGAGTTTTTGTAGTAGAAACCCCAATTCCATCCAAGATATGAGGAAGTTGTGGCATTCACTTTTGTGCCAGGGGCTTTTGAGTAGGTATTCACAAGTGCAAGGCTATTATTTACGCAAAGAGATTTTAATCATGGCCTATTATGGTTCAAGGAGGTTCTCAGGATGAAGGTAAAGAAGATGCTTAACACAATCTCCTCGTTGAGATGCATTTTCTCATGGGATTTATAAAGAAATTGAACATAATATTGAAGTTGTTGTTGTGAATCTTTTGGACCCCAAGGCCCCACCATGTGATTCACTTTTTATTGCCACAAGTCGCATTTTCACTTCAAAAGTGAAAATGTTGAGATTTTGTGTGCTTTTTTGAGTGCTAATCTTTTCTAACCTTGCAATTTATGAGACCTCATGATTCAAAATTTGACCCACACACTATACAATAAGTCTATTTGAAGATTGTAAAGTTAAGATCTAAGTAACTAATCTTTGTTTTTCTCAATGCTTCGAGGCTAGTTAGTAGAATATCGTGTATTCAAAAACACCGTCAAAATGTCAATGTCGATGTATGGAATACTTTTTGCTAAGGGATGGATTTATGTTTCACAATCACTATTTAACCTTAAACGTCTGAGCGGCCCCGAGGGGGCCGTTTCTAACAGAATCTCCTCTGTAGCTCTCAATGTACTCAACTTTTCACTCATATTTTAATGTCAAAGTGGTCACCTTCTTGTGAATTGTGATGCATTCAAAAAGTGAAATTTTAGAATTCAAATCACAATTTGTATGAGTGATTTTGTGTTTTGAAAGGATTGTGGTAGGTAGGTTGGGGTTGTACAATACTTGTAGGAGGTTGCAATCTCATCATTGATTGGATCATTCATGATCCCAAGTTCAAAAAGTGCACTATTCATGATGCCCAAGTTCAAAAAGTGCACTATTCATGATGCCCAAGTCCAAAAGATGTTGTGATCCAATACTGGGCTGCCCAAATCCGTATAGCCTGACGTTTAAGGGTTAAGGTCATAGGGTCTATGTCCGCTGTATCTACTAACAAAAACAACGTCTTTACTAATGAAATCAGCGTTTTGTTAATGAAACATTGTTTATGTTTATGGTTGCAAACTCCATTTTCTATAGTGGGCATCGACTCATTGTCAAGACGAAGAGACATTCTAATCACACCGGTCTCAAAAGAGGACCGAAGTTCATATCTATCTATGTGATGATGTTGTGATGGGTGAATTTTTGGGTTGCATGTACTCACTATATTCTCGATTATTCAAGGTTGTTCACGGTGACGAGTTGAGTCAGATTGCATCCAATTGCTCTTGGTGACCACTGCATTTGCATCAAAATTTTCTAGAGGCTTATTGCTTGTGCCCTGCAACTAATTTTGTTGTCTAGGTTCGGTTTTAGGGTTGGTTTAGGCAAGGACCGCCTTTTGATGATGAGTATAGGAACATGAGAATAGGCATTGCTTAAGTGCGTGCGTTCATTGCTTTGCTCGGTGTGTCGATAACCTCGGTAGGTGTTTCCATAGCCTTCGATACAAGATATTGTTAGGTGGATGCAAATGGGAAACTCTTAATTACTAGAGAGTTTAGCTAGTTCTCATAGTAGTTTTAAACTTTGAGAGTAAATGTCTCCTAAAGTATGACAAATTTTGAAGCATGAATGGTCTTGTTAGAGAAGTATAAGAAAACTCTAGAATATGCAAATTTAGGGGTTGACTTACATATAATTCACTAAAATACTCCAATTATGAGCAAAGTAGCAATGTGAAATATTCTCCGACAATATTTGTGAGAGTTACCTATTTCTACAACCTAAGTGGTTTAAAATATTAGTATCACGGTCAGGGGAAAGCCCTGAGAGAGTTGCACATTGCTAAAATAGAACTAGTTGGATAGAAGCTACTTGGAAAGGAGTTTTGAGGTTAACTTGTGAGATTTGCATAATATTTGGGCCCATCGTTTGTTTCAGTGGCTCGAGGCCCATGTTTCTCAAGTAGGTACTTGGGAGGCCAAAGTATCCCAAGTAAGCACTTAGGAGGCATGCCCAAGTATCCCAAGTATATATCAAGGAAAATATACATATATCTTCAAATATGATGAAATACAACAATCAAATATGAAAAGAAAAAGGGATGCTTTTGGATATATATAGTTTGGGTGAATAAACATGTCTTTGTTGACTTGTGGCGTAGTGGTCCAATCAAGGTTCCAAAATAGGTTGTAGTCAAAGGAAGTGTTTTTTAACTTTTTAAAATTTAACCCCTAATTTCTAGAGGCCTCAAAATGTGCCAAAGATCCTCACCAGTGCATTACCCCTAAATAGAAGTGAATACTAATTATAATAATAATCATCTCTCAACACTATAATAGAATGCGTTTTTGTGAATTTCCATTCTCTATAAGCCAATCAGAGAGCCCGTTGCCCTTCTAAAAGCCAACATTTACCAAAAAGTATCTTAAAAAGGCGGCGAAAAAGCTAACGGGTTGTGGCTATATACACGGCATAAAGAGTTTTAGAGATTTTGAAGAGTTTCCGTAAGTGCTTCTTTATTATTATGAAGAGTTTATTAGATCATAATAATATAAGAAGGAGTCTAAGGGATAGGGAATATGGAACATGCAACTGGGAGCAAAGAAGGTGTGAACGGGAGATCAAGGGGTTATATAAGGGGAACTAGGAAGGGGGAACAAAAGATAGGAAGTAGGAACACAGGATGGGAACGGTGAACAAATAATGAGAACTAGGAAGGAATGTTGGAAACTAAGAAGGGGATTTAAGGGATGGAGAACTGGGAACGGGAGTTTGGAGATAGGGAACCATTAGCAAAAAAATTAGAGAATGGGGAATCAAAATAGAAGAATAGGAGCTAGGAACGAGGGAACGGAGGATATGCTATGAATTTATTCATAGGAACAGGAACCAAGAAGAAGGGAACCGAGGACATGCTAAGAAATTATTCATAGGAGGGGGAACTGAGGACATGTAATAAATCTTAAAAAACAAGGGGAACATTAACGAGGGAATTGGGATAGGGGGTAGTTTTTGAAAAACACCTATAAGGAACTCTTCCATCAAGACGTGGAGGACCTTACTCACAAATCAATGATTTTTTTTTTACTTTTTTTTTGCATGTCCTTTACTACTTATAATCATAATAATAATGATCATGATAATAATAAAGTTAGAAGTATGTAAAATTAAAATTTTATAATAAATTAATACATATACCATATCGCTTGCGGGTAACAAAAGCGTATATCATAAAAACGCGCATGGGTTTCACCAAGGTATCATGTGACATGCATGTTGAGGAAGGGTCCGACCACCCGACTTCGGAGACATGGGTAAGAAGAGACACAATGTGGAATGATTTGATTGATGTACCTTTGGTTTGAAGGATTTTTGCTACATCGTTCATACCCACCACACCGGGTGTGACCTATTTGTTTTCCCATTTTCTCAGTACGTTCATACCCACCACAAGACTACGTAAAAGCGCCAGGGAACCCAAAAGCGCGTAGTACCTCATTTGTAGATTGTGAAAATACAGATGTACCTCATTTGTATATAACGCAATTGGGTCAAATCTTACTTAGCACTTTGGAATTTTGTATAAAATCCACAAATGCGAATTACATGTTGCAAATTTTTGCAATCCTCCTAAAAACCTATTTCGAATGTGGTCATAATTTTATTTTGAATTTACTCGTTGCAAACAATGGTCAGATCTCTTAAGTTGGTGCTTTTAGGACACTCAACCTTAGAGTACAGCTTCTTCTTCTGTCTGAATTGGAATCTTTGCGCCATAAGCACTACAGTTGCCGAGTTGCCGCAAAACGTAACATCTTGTAATTTTAGGTGAGTGTTAAATGATGATCTCTTTGACATTAGGGCGAAGAAAGATATCGAAATTTTCGACATTCTTACGGAGCTGAGAAACAAGGAATGAAAAGAAACCTCTTAGATGGTGGATTGATACTACTTCCGCTTTTGAGTGTGGACACTATAACTACGATACTTACTAGTGCCCTGAAGATACTTCACATAGTATGCCCCGAAAGAGAAAAAATAACTACACTCTGGATGCATCTCAACGACGAGATTGTGTGAAGCATCTTTTTATCTCAACCTTTCAAATAGTGATGAAGATATGACATTTACCAAATTGGAATATTCCCATGGGAACCCGGGTTTGGCCAAGAGGTTCAAGCCACACACTAGGAAGTTGTTTTACCTTCATTTTAATAAACTCCTTGAACCAGAATAGGCTGTGATTAAAATTTATTTGCGTAAACAATGGCCTTGCAATGGTGAAAACTAACTGAAAAACCACGAAGCAAAAAATGTTCATAACAAGGCCCCTTACACAAAAATGAATGCCACAACTTCCTCGCATGTTGAGTGGAATTGAGGTTTCTACCTCAACAACTAGATTAAAATTGGGATCCTACTCAACAACATTTGAGATAGATAGATAAATAGGTAGGTAGGTAGATAGGAACTCCGGTCCTCTTTTGAACCCGCGTGAATAGAGTATTTGTTCCTCTTGCCAATGAGTCGATGCCCACTAGACAAAGGTACATTGGTACAACATTTGACATACTTCCATACCTAGGTTAAGTGTCCCTCACCATGTTTCTCAATCTTGAATTATTTTAACCAAAAACGCTTTATATGATGAGTCAAGCCGAACATGGAGCCAAAGAGGGCAAAAATCCTCTCCATGTAATAGGTCCATTACTTACAGTTCATAAAATGAACCAATCACACCGGGAGGACTAACTTTTGCTCTCTGTCACTCCAAGTACGGCTTGACTCTTCATGTAAAGCATCCTAGAGAGCTCTCCAAATTTTGATGGAACATTCCAATTTCAAAAACATGACAAAAGACCCCAAATTACTTCAATCCAAAACCTCGAAGCAAAGAGATTCTCACACGTGCATTACCCCGAATAGAAGTGAACATTACTAATCATCATAATAATCATAACAATCATAATAATCATAATAATCATGATAATATTAATAATAATTATGATAATGATAATAATAATTATAAGTAAATAAGACTAAAATATTAAAATAAAATCATACATAGACCATATTGCTTACGGGTAACAAAACCGTACATTATAACAACGCAAATGGGCTTAGCATCACGTGATTCACATGTTGAGGAAGGGATCGGTGCCCCTTCTTCGGTGTAATGAGAATTTAGAGTACCTGGGTTGATTGATGTTTATGATATGAAGGATTTTTGCTACATCGTTTGTGCACAATTATACAGCTGAGAGCCCAGGTATGACATTGCTCATTTGTTTTTCAATACAGTGCAGCTTTTTCTGTCTGAACTGGAATCGTTGCTTCAAAAGCACTATAGTTGTCGCAAAACGTAACATCTCGTAATTTTAGGTTAAGCCGAGTGTTGGAGGCCTCGCGAAGTGAGATATGATCTCTTTGACCTTGACATCATTAGGGCGAAGAATGATATCGAAAATATCGGCATTCTTACAGTGCTGAGAAAATAGCTCTTAGATGGCGGATCGCAAGCTGCGGATTGCGCTTTGTCACCCCGACCTTGGCATTGGTGAGCTCTCATCTCATTGAAAACAGTGATGTACAGGTTCTTGATCACTTTAGGTTTTCTTGTAATCTCTGTATCTAATTTGAAGTGAAAGTGTACGCTTACAATGCGCAGTAAGCTCTCATCTTATTCCCTTGAAAAAGAGTCTTGCAAAAATCAGCAGGTTATTGATCATTTTAGGTTTCATTCTGAATCTGTGAGTCGATTCTTGCCTCAATTGAAGCGTAAGCGTAATGCGCAGGAAGCTATCGTTTATTTTTATTTTTATTTTCCGTAGTGAAAACAGCCTTGTAGAAATTGATCGCTTGTGGCGATTCTTGAAGCAAATGTGTATGCTCGCAGGTGGCGCAGAAAGGCTGGCTGTAGACGCTGCAGTGGAGCTGAGTGCACTCGGTCATCATGTGCACATTTTCACGGCACATCATGATAAGAAGCGATGCTTCGAGGAGACAATCGATGGTGCGTTACTTCTCTTCTTGGATCTTTGAGCTCTTTCCAAGCAAGAGAAGGAAAAAGAGCATGAGCTGAATTGCTGCTGTTTGTGCAGGGAGCTTCCCTGTGACAGTTTACGGCGACTTTTTGCCTCGACATTATTTCAATCGATTTCATGCTTTCTGCGCATACATCCGTTGCGTTTACGTGGCCATTTGCATGATTCTCTTGTGGCCGAAGTTTGATATTGTTTTTGCTGATCAAGTCTCAGCCGTCATTCCCGTCCTTAAGATGAAGAGAGGATCCAAGGTACTGTCTCTTGTGCTTTATATTGTCTGCTTGAATGCATTAACCTAAGTTGTTGACATTTACTCTGTTTGGTGAAGTACAATCCACTTGAACTGAAGTTTGTATCATCTAGTTGCTCAATGAAATTATTCTCCTTAGTGCCATGCTTATATCGTTACTGAAGCATTTATATACGGTACTTATTTTCAGCATGTTTTCTGCTCATTGTGATGGAAAGTAGTGTTCTAGAGTTGATTTTCTGCCACGTTCGTCTATTCTTTGCTCTGCTTGTAGGTTGTGCTGCAGTTACAAGATTCTACTCTGTTTAAGAGTGAACCTTAACATTAGTGGTGGTTCTTTCCTAACATGATCTTGACATATTTTGAGCCTGGTTTCTGGTCACCTGTAGGTTCTGTTCTACTGTCATTTTCCGGACATGCTACTTGCTCAACACACAACTCGACTTCGCAGACTCTATCGAGCGCCTTTGAATTGGATCGAGGAATGGACCACTGGTATGTTAGCCAGCATTCCCGCCAGTCTTGTTTTTGGTCGAGCCAGCGAAAGGTTTGAACTCATTCAAGCGTTGACTGGTCGTACTGTACATTAGGAATGCCTACACGAGTTCGTTAGAGATCAGATTAGGGTGGTTGTGACCAGGAGTTGCATTTCATTTGGTGGTTGTCTTACATTGCTGGTAGGGTTGCTCATGAGATGCAGGTAAGGCGGACTGCGTCTTGGTGAACAGTGAATTCACAGCGTCTACATTTGGCTCAACGTTTAGACGACTTCAGGCGCGAGGCCTGCATCCAGCAGTACTTTATCCTGCTGTTGATGTTCATCAGTTTGACAGTGTATTGCAAGATCCTCCTGATGTTACTTTCATACCTGGGCTCCCAGCTGATGGGTGAGTACTGGTATGTATGGTTTGTGAAGTGTTCAAAATTTGTCTATTATCATACAGTTCTTTGCTTAGGTTTAAGCTTCTTTAGGGTTACATTCAGGTGTTCAGAATTCGTCTATTGTCATACAGTGCTTTGCTTAGATGTAAGCTTTTAGGATCTACATTTAGAATAATTAGATCCTGCATATGCTAAATCTCATATAACCCCCAAAGATCCAAGAAAGCCGAAATGCCGAAATGGCTTTTTGGGGTTCCGCCGGAAAAAAAACCAGCCAACTTTGAACATTATAATCTCACAAATGAAAAAGAATCAATGGGACAGCAAGTAGACAAAGGTCATTTTCTGTAATTTAGGCAATTCTGCATCTATGATCTTTGGGGTTTAGGGGTCAAGTATCATATACTATCGAACGTTGCTGAACGTACCGGCAGTTAAATCCGTCCTCACGGGGATCGTTGTTTACACTCTGGAGAGATGATGTTTAATGAAGTGGCGAATGTAGGTCTAGGCCAGGTCCACATAGCCCATGATTGATCTCGTTATGTGCAGGAATAGTGGTCTAACTTGTACTTTGTGTTACTGGGGGCATATACAGGCAAATCTTTCTGTCTATCAACAGGTTTGAGAGGAAGAAGAATATAGATCTTGCAATAAAAGCATTTGCGACTCTCATGAGGCAACAAGAGAACGCAACGGTATCGAGCGTGCGGAGAGAAAATGTTCGCTTAGTTGTTACAGGTGGGCTGCTTTTCTTAACATGTCATTCATTCTTCTCGTGAAACCCACCAAAATCTCTCAATTAAAGATATCACTGGATGTTTGTTGTTTTCATACTTACAATTCTGGAAGGTATCAGGTGGCTATGACAAGCGACTGGCGGAGAATCGAGAACACTTGCAAGAGCTTAGAACGTTGGCCAAGGAGGAGGGAGTGCTTGAGCAAGTGATTTTTGCACCATCTTGCTCAACGGTGCAGAAAAACGAATTACTGGCGGCTTGCATCTGCGTTCTTTATACTCCAATGGTACCCATCGATCATTTCTCGGAGCTGACTTGTTTAGAACCAGAAACAAAGCATTATGAATTACCATGTTAATCTTGTGCTGTTGCGTGGTTGATGCAGAATGAGCACTTCGGTATTGTTCCTCTCGAGGCTATGGCTGCAAGAACACCAGTTGTGGCTTGTGCCAGTGGGGGGCCAAAGGAAAGCGTGCTACATGCTAAAACAGGTTACTTATGTGAACCAACCCGTGAGAGCTTCGCTTCTGCGATGGGTCTGATCCTTCAGGATTCTTCCGGGGCAGAGACCATGGGCAAAGATGCCAGGAAACATGTGGAAGAAAATTTCTCAAGGCAAGTGTTTGGTGAACGACTGAATGCTATTATTCACAACCTTTTGAAGCCCAGCTTGTAGCGGTGTTAGTCCTTATATAGGACCATTTAGAACAGGGGCGAGGCTGGTTAGAGAGATTGCCATGACTGTAGCGCTCCTATTTTACTGTCAATATTGCAGAACGTCAGGCCTTGAACTTGCATAGAGGTGATCAACTTATTTTGACGAAATTGAGCACAAAAAGCGTTTCTATGTTCCCTTTCTTTGAGCACTCGGTGACTTGTTTGTGTCTTTTGGCCTCCTGTGATGTCCTTTGCGGTAATGAAAGGGTGCAATAAGGTTCTGCCCTCACCTTATTGGATTGAATACTCTCTCTTTCTGTTATCAGGGTTTTTCTTTGAAACTGATGGTTGAATGTTAAGTGTAGAATAGCTTCCTTCTGTGCGGAGAGACCGGTCTTTTGAGACCAGAGTCAACCATGGATACTTCTGAAAGAACCTCAAACCTGTCGATCAAGATCCATGAGTGAATAGAGTGCCTCAGGATTTCTTCATCACCATGAACTTGGATTTTAGATACTAGTACTTACCAGCAAGCAAGAAAATGTCGTCGTCAAATCCAGTGAGAAAGCTCCGTCTCTTATGTTTGCATGGTTTTCGAACTAGTGGAAAGATAATGAAACAACAGATGGAGAAAGCAAAATGGATTGAAGCAATCAGTGATCTTGTTGACTTGGTAAGTGATCTCTACTATGCTTTCGTACTTCTAACTTGTGCCCATGTACAATGTTGCTAATCTTTCTAAATCTTCATAACACATCGTGGGGGATGAGGGTGGCAGATCTTTATCGATGCAGTTTGGTTTGCAACAGGACCATCTAACGTGGAGAAAATGTTTGAACCTCCCTATTATGAGTGGTACCAAGCGAATAAGGTGCTCTGTAGTTCTTGCATCATACTTTTTGTATTCTTCTACATAGCACTATTCAATAAGCTCCAGTTCAGGATTATTTCTATCAATGAGTTGACCCTGTTGGGACCTAGGAATTGATATCAATTTAGCGAGGTTGATTGACTAAATTTAGGAACAGAACTTGTATGAACTAAATATGGTTGGGCCAGGGATTAATATCGATTTAGAGAAGCTATTGTTTTCAAGAGGTTGTGCATGTATGCTTTAATTTAGGTTTTAAGATGAACCCTAATGTGGATAAATCTAGGGACTGAATTCCCGAATTAACAGATTTTTTGCAGGACTTTTCAGAGGTACAAGGAGTGGATGAAGCTGTGGAGCATATAGAGAAGGCTATTGACGAGCATGACCCTATTGACGGATTCATCGCATTCTCTCAGGTAAGCGCAGAAGAGCATAAAACACATAAGTTGCTTTGCTGATCTAACCAACTTCTTTAATCTCGTTCTTGGCTTTGAAAATGTGAGTTCCAAGTTTTGGATACAATTAAGCATCTTGAGGTAGAACAGAGAATATTAACTCTCAAACATAGTTCTCGTATGATTCTCTTAAATCTTCTCCCTCCATTGCTTTATGTTCTGTTCATAAAGTACTATTCTAGCATATGAGCATCCTACATTTGAACTCGATTTGCTCTGATATTGGTGTGTTTTTCAGGGAGCAATTTTGGGTTGCGCACTTATAGGATTGCAAGAAAAGGTAACACTAGCAACTATTGTCAATATTTGTTACATTCAGTTGCGGGCCATTGTCTTAGATAGGAATTCTTTTGACATTGCACTAGTCTTATCTTATTTACAACATTAGACACTTTCCATTATAGTTATAGTTAGGTACTTGTTTGATGTAACCTCAAAATTGAACAGGACTTGCGATTATTTGATACACCTAGGATACGCATGGTTGTGGTGTTGGGTGGAGCATGCAGTAAAATATTGAGATTGAAACCAGCCTATTACGACCTTATACAATGCCCTTCTCTTCACATCATAGGTGAAGGACGACTCTGTATTAAAGTATACAGGATTCTTTATCTTTGAGTGATATAAATGATGATTTGAGTGTGTAATGCAGGAGGTGAGACGGACAAAACCAAAAAGAAAGCTGAGACGTTGCTCAGGCATTTCAAGGAACCAATTCTCATCAGGCATACTGGAGGCCGAATTGTTCCAGTTTTCGGTACTTGAATTCCGGATTTTTTTAATAAATTAGGCTTTATGAATGATAAATGTTTTAGTATGACTTATCTTGCTAGGTTGAAATGCAGACCCAGTTCAAGTGCAAAGCTTAAGAGCTTTCTTGACAACACAATTGAACGCTCGTGGTGTGAGACAGTAGTAGAGATATTCTAAAAGGTGTTTGTCATCTACATAGCATTTAGAATTAGCACATTTGTATGGTGATAGGATAGGTTAGGTGATATATGTGTATCATAGAAATTTTTATGTAAAAACTTATGATGAAATCTTGGAGATCTTGGATTGAAGTTGTGTTGAGACAAAAATAATTAGTTGAAAGTTCAAACATAGATTTTGGTTCAGATAATTATCAACGTTGGATTGAAGTTGTGTTGAGACAAAAATAATTAGTTGAAAGTTCAAATATAGATTTTGGTTCAAATAATTATCAACAAGTGTTTGGATTTTTAGATTGTGAACACATTTTTCTAGCATATCTAGGAGTTGATATTAATATTGGTGTAAGGGATGCTTTACATGGATAGTCAGGCCGTATATGGGGCCGGGGAGTAGATATTTATGTTGGTGTAAGGTAGATATTTATGTTGGTGTAAGGGATGCTTTACATGGGGAGTTAGGCTATGTATGGGCCCGATTGAGAGCAAGAACCTCGATCACATTCAAAGTACTTTTGCCCTTGTTCTGCCTCATGTTGAGCTTGATTGCCCATGTAAAGCATCTTTCAGTCCCAACAGTGGTGTTAATTTATGACAAAGTAACACTTGGTGAATGAGAGATATAGATGGCCACAAGTAAACAACTCATGTTTGGATATATGGAATACATTGGATATTTGGGATACATATCTAGGATACGAATAAATTTTTCTAGGAGTAGATATTGATGTTGGTGCAGGCTGCAGTTATGGTGTTAATTTATGACAAAGTAACATGGTGTGAATGAGATGTATAGATGAGCAGAAGCAAACACGTGTTTACCATCTTGTGCAATTTGTACATTGGTCTTGAAATAGAGAATGAGAATAACAGCTGTACTAACAAAATATTGGTATAAAACAAGGGCCGTGTCCGCCGTGAGTTTTTGAGGAGCATATTTCCACCCTTACCTTTGTAGTCCTTCCATCATACCATATTTAGTCTCAAGTGAAAGATTGAGGAAAATTCACAATAATTTAACAACGGAAACTTATGAAAAACTGCAAATGCATTCATCAAATCAGAAACAATCGTGTACAATCCCAATTTCATTAATTGAAACAACACAAAAGAAAGAGGAATCTATATTACAAAAGCACAACCAATCTCACTCCACAATGGAGTAGGTACTTTCCCCCTGAGGTTTGTCAAAAAATGACAGCAATGACAAAAAAGCAAACAACACCCCTGGACGTACACAGTTTATGCTATTTTACTTTCCACACCAATGTGACCAGAGCACTACATGGGAAATCCCTTCACTTCAACCACACAATTCAAGGATTCAGGGCAGATAGTAACATAGAATCCCAACATGACCGAAAGCCTGAAAAGCATGGTACAACACTTGAATGCATCCAGAACAATTGTTAAATTACAAATTTGTCGCCCAATCCTCCCAAATGCGGAAAGAGTGGAGTCGAAACATGGGGGGTCAATCCAGTTCTCTCAGATCGACAAAGAAGGAAAAAAATACAGTATGTAAAGCCAATGAATGAGCTCATTCGAATCAAATCATGAAAATCAAGTACCATTGCTTTGCTTTATCCATCCCGAGCTTTCGATTGCAGTTTCTCTCTCCAAACTTCCTCCTCCTGCGAAAGGCAGGCTGCTTTTAGTTAGTGCCAGTCATCTCCAAATGTCTGCAATAAATCGAAGGCCCGACCTCTTAGCTTAATAGAGTAGGCAACAACATCAACGCAGTGGCCACACAAGCCTTCTTTGTATCAACTGGTTTAAGCTTTACACCAAGGTCTTCAGGAGAAAAGTTTCTGACAGTTGAATATCAAGCAAAGAAACATCGACACTAGAGTTACCCATTATCCGTACAGTCAAGAAGAACAGGCAAGAATGCTTTTGTGTATGGAGAGGGAGCCAAAAGGAGTTTTGTTTGAGCTTGGCTGACATACTAAAGCAAGACTTCTTACAGTGAGACCAAACCTAGCCCAAGCTCACCCATATCAAGCAAAAACTGCACATGCTAAAACTCCCCCAAGGTACACATGGAGTTCCCCGAAGCCCATGATCTATGCTTCCCAGAGCTTATTCTTGGTGGCATTACCATGACCTTGTAGCATTGTCATAACCTCGTCTTGTTTGACTACTTTTGGAACTCCATAAATGTGCAAACTGGCCATGACTCTCCTAGCTCATTATAATGGAAATGACACAACATTTCACAAAGCATCACAAGAAGCTAACCATTATCGACCAGGCAGCAACAGTTGTCTACTACAACAGATTATAACAAAGAGGTGGAAGCACTTACATGCACGCAATAAAGAGAAGTCTTGAGAGTTGAGTGGCCGCCAGACGATGTAGGTGCCTCCGCTTAAGATAGTAACGCCTACATGAAAATTAGTGGCTAACGGCCTTCAATGGGAGGATCCGGTGCTAGTCACAAACTGGGATGTCGGCTAGCTAGTTGGTCCTCCAGGTTACTGTACAAAGGTAGTATGTACCCATAAGCTCCACTTAGAGTAAGTAGTCCTGTGCCCATGATATGATATGTTACCCTACATGTGGCCACATTGACTACTGGAATACTACTGACACTAACTTCCGTCAAGGGCTTTCTTCTCTGTTATTCACCTTAACGCTCAACCTTGGAACAGCCTTCAGGGCCAGATATTATGGTAGAAGAACAAGGTGTAAGCAGTTTGGCCTCTGCTGCAGTTTAGGTGCAACTTTAACGGAGAGGAATTGTACTGCAAAAGTGCCCTTGAGAGGTATGTCCTAGGTCCCCTTCCCCTATCCAAGCCTGGCCTTCAGTGGAGAGAATCTTGCATCAGGACCCTCCTTCCTCTTACCACTTGCGGGTGAGGATTTGATTCTCTCCCTCTCTGCATCCTTCGCATCTTTCTCAGCTTTCTTCTTCTCCGCCTCTGCTGCCTTTGTGTTCTCCTCGTATGAACGTTTGAACATTTTCACAAAGTTGAATAGGATTGAAATCACTACAAAAATAGACCAAAAAGAACCGTCAGCAATGGATAATAGACTTTGCAATTCCAGAAAAGGGAAGTTTTCGTAAGTTTGTATTTACCTTGTTCGAATGGACATCTAGCAGGATCCTCTCCGAAGTATTGAGCAAGTGAATCTGCGTTGCGGCCCTGAAAATACCAGAAGTGTTATCATTCACAAGTTCGAACAATACACCGACGAAGTGGTAAGCATTTATCAGATGTAATTGACTTGGTTATCCGAGGGAGAAGGGTACTCTGAAAGGGATCGCTACAGAACCTCTGAACGATTGGATGAAACGAGTTAACAAATGGGGTTTCGATATCTACTGAGGATTTAGAGACTTTAACACAATATACCAATCCGAGAAGGAAACCAATTAGAGTTAGGACCTTACCACTTCAAGGTACAGAGAAGCCAATGCTCGTACTTCTGATTCGGCCGTATTCAGAAACTCCTTAGATACCTGTACCAGAAGAAGAGAAGGGTGATGATAGAGAAGTAACCTGAAGCAATAGGAACAGTAACAATTTCATCACTCACTTGATTGTAGAATATAGTGACATAACTAACTTAAATGAGTGTATGTATGATAGAGATTATCAGTTTGTTTTTGTTCGATTCGTACTTTGACACCACAATCACGAAGCTTTTTAGTGAAAAGTATTTCGCACTGGCCAACACGAGATTCACATGTGGTTAATGGAGCTCATCAATAGTTGCATGAGGTTGAAAGATACAGAATTTGACAGAAACTGTCACGTTCACATGAACAAAAGTAAAAGCATAATACTTTTGTGTCAGATAGTGCACTCCATTATGTGATTCGAGGACTAAAATCCGGGGCTCCATTATAGACGATTGAGTTCAAAGTTGACATACCGTACGAAAGCCTGCAGAAGCAGGGCCATCATTTTCTGACATGGCAATCTCTTGCTCCACTTTCTCTAGACCCTTACTCACTGCTTGCATCTCTTCTGCCAATGACTTCAATTGAATCTGAAGCACCACCACATATTGATAAGGTAACAACACTATATCATACCCACAAGCACAGCAACCTTTCATGAACTGCTTAAATGCAAGAAACTATTAAATGTAAAAAAAATTGCCCAATGAGCACCTTAGTTGCTGCTTCCAGGTCTTTCAAATCCTTGTCAAAATCGAGAAGCTCAGGTAACTTATCAGCTATAACCTACACACAGCAGTCAAGTGAAGTCAGAAGAGTATAAAGAAAGTCGAAGATGTTCAAAGCGTATATTTACTTAGCATATATAGATCAACAGGGCAGCGATATTATTCGATACTGCACCCAATTCAGTGTTAGACACCTACCTTGCACAGATAGTGCATAAGAGTCATTCTGTTGTTTCGCGCACGAGTATCAGTGAGCTTCAATAAGCTGTCCAGCTTGAAACCAATCGCGGAGCCTATCAATTCACACATTGCACGTTCAGATCTATAGTAATCACGTGCTTTCTTAAATAATTCAGAGGGAGCTCACTCACGCTTGAATATGAAACAACATGAATACAAAGTAGCATAGAAGCAGACGTGTTATGATAGAAAGACTGCAATCAAGATTTCTTCGCATACCTCGAGCAGTTCCCGAGTTAAGGGCATTGCCAAGAGACAAGATGGTCTGCATTACTCGTCGCAGCTTCAAGGATTCCTTAACCTGATGCATCAGAAAGATTTTGACAATGTCAAGACCACTATTACCAGGACCTGCTCCCTCATTATTATATGATCTCCCGTCAAAAGCTAAGAATAAAGATTCTCGACCATTTTCCGTATTAGACATGTGAACTTCAACTTATCGATGTAATTTCAATCAACAGCTTGAGTACAATGAGCACTAACCTGTCTCGACGCATTGTTTACAACGATCAAATTGCCACGCAGCTCACTAATCTGCAAGACACAATATGAACACTTAGCAGGAACAAATGGATGGATGAAACATATAGCGACACACCACTTGATGTACGTGTGCCCAGGCCTAAACATGTCTATGATCTGGATACTTGCAACACAGAGAATGACTTCAACTCCGAGTAGCAGACAGTAGAAAGCATTCAATCTAAAAGACAATAATGAAATAAGCGCATAATTGTGAATGCTCACCTGTTGATCGAATAGGCTTTTGAATGAAAACACACGCAACTTGGCTTCCATCCTTGGTACCCTCATCATTTCCAGGAAAAACTGCACATTAACAAGTATTAGATAGTAATAGTTAACCCTGGTCCTATTGTAACCTAGACATACTAAAGACCTCTCATTTACACCCCAGGGTATGGCAGGCACAAATTGAAACCATCCGCAGAACACAGTCGTGCCCGACAATCAAAAGGACCGGGCGGGTAGAATGAAATGAGTACCTGTTCACATTTTCCAAGGGTATCCTTGTCGCCAGTATAGTTCTGAAAACACATCAAAATAAAGAACTTGAGGATCTGCCTGACTGCATATTTTCTTTGTCAAATGTAAGACGATATGGGAGATCAGATGTAGATAACGGTAATGCGAATCTACTGCAAATTTGAAAACAAGGTAATAAGTATGCACTTAAATAGAAATTAGCTTACTCGTAACATATCCATCTCCTCTTTTGTCGGGCAGAACTTGATGAGGTTCTCCACTTGATCTGTGTCCAATACCGCTGGGTTCAAAGCAAGAACTCCACTCTGAAACACAGTCAGAAGAAAAAAGCATGGATATCCATTAGGTTCACTATTACAATGTGATTGATATTCGTTTGAAAGATTTATAGAAAACCAAACGGCACGTAGAGGAGGCTCTCATGCAACGTACTATCACTTCCGGCAAGGGCACTTTAACCTTCGTCAACATGATCTCACAGTTGTTTGCTCTTCGCATGTCAACCTACACAGAATATAGAAATATGTCAGACTAGGCAGAGTAATCATTATATCTATCAACTGAGCTCTTGCCAAAACCGCAAGACTATTGACCACAAGCAGCAAAGCAATACCAGATGAACTTTCTCTTGCTTAGCAGGGGCCTTCTTGGCTAGTTTCTCTGCTGCACTAGCACTTATAGCTGGTGCTGCTGCAGAGAACAAGCTCTCCAGTTCTGACATATCGATATCAGGTGGCCTGCAGGTCAAAGATACATACAGTTAGTAAGATGGAACTTACTAAATTAGTAAGTTTTCACATCATAAAACCTTCGGATTAAAAATTCCAGATAGTGTGTTTAGCAGAGTGATTGCCCTAGAACATAAATAGACAAATCCCCTATCCCCAATAATTTTGACAAACAAAAGCCAGTGAAAGGTGTTACCTTGCTGAGTCCTGCTGCTTTTGATAGTCGGCCCATAAACTTCCTTGCAGAGCGCGGGTAACCTTGACCCAATGAAGGGGTTTCAAAGGTGCTGGTTTCTTTATGATCGGAGCAGCGACTGGAGCAGGTGCTCGTACTGGTGGAGCAGCTGGAGCTCCTCTGCCTCTGCCGAGAGGGGGAGGAGGGGGTGGACCACCAGGCCCTTTACCTCCTGGAGGTGGGGGTGGAGGGGGTGGACCGCCAGCAGCTCTACCTCCTGGAGGTGGGGGAGGAGGAGGACCTCCAGCAGCTCTACCTCCTGGAGGTGGCGGAGGTGGAGGAGGGCCTCCAGCAGCTCTACCTCCTGGAGGTGGCGGCGGAGGTGGAGGACCTCCTCTGCCTCCAGGCGGAGGTGGCGGGGGAGGGGGACCTCCAGCAGCCCTAACACCTGGTGGCGGTGGTGGCGGAGGTGGAGGACCTCCTCTGCCTCCAGGCGGAGGTGGTGGTGGTGGTGGAGCAGCTGACCTACCTGGCGGAGGGGGAGGGGGAGGAGGAGGAGCGGCACCAGCTGAGCGTCCACCAGGTGGTGGGGGTGGAGGGGGAGGGGCAGGAGCGCCACCAGCTGAGCGTCCACCAGGTGGTGGGGGTGGAGGGGGAGGGGCAGGAGCACCACCAGCTGAGCGTCCACCAGGAGGTGGAGGTGGAGGGGGAGGGGCAGGTGCACCGCCACTAGGGCGAGCTCCAAATGAAGGTGGGGGAGGAGGTGGAGGAGGAGCAGGGGCACCAGCTCCACGCGCTCCAAATGGAGGTGGGGGTGGAGGGGGAGGAGCAGGAGCAGGAGCACCATTAGAGCGAGCTCCAAAAGGGGGTGGAGGCGGAGGAGGAGGGGCAGGAGCACCACCACTAGGCCGAGCTCCAAAGGGAGGTGGAGGCGGAGGCGGAGGTGCAGGAGCGCCACCACTAGGCCGAGCTCCGAAAGGAGGTGGAGGCGGGGGAGGAGGGGCAGGAGCACCACTACTAGGCCGAGCTCCAAATGGAGGTGGGGGTGGAGGAGGAGGAGCAGGAGCACCTCCGCTAGGACGGGCTCCGAATGGAGGCGGAGGTGGAGGAGGAGGCGGCGGCGCTGCGCCATTACTGGAGCGAGCTCCAAATGGAGGTGGAGGAGGAGGTGGGGGCACGGCACCACTGTTAGGGAGGTCGCCAAATCGTGAAGGAGCAGGTGGAGGTCCAACACTACTGAGGCGATCAGCAGATGGAACGCCGGTTACGGTGTTACTTCTCTGCAAACCGGCAGCATCCAGTTTGGAAGACAGGGCGAGCAGCGGAGGGGGCGCTTCTATTCTCGCTTGTGATCCTTGCTGCCCTCTAGAGAGTAGAGATGGTTTGTGAAAATTTGAATTAAATGAAGATTGACGAGCAGACTGTGGGGTCAAATCAAACTGCAGCTTCCTGCCACCACCGTTCCTTGGCGAGTTTGGAGCAGACCGAGAATCAGGACTACCGTAACCGTCGCCTGGCATCAACTTTTCGAGATCTCCAAAACCATTTTGTGACATCTGCTGAAGAAATCTTGACAGGGCAGCATCTCCATGACCATCAACCCAATGAGCTAAATCCCCACTGCTAAAGAGCTCCTGTACCTTAGCAAAAGCTTCCATCGGTAACACTTCTTTCTCTTCTCCATTCAACGTAAACACGGGAGGCAATTTTGAAGGCGTAACTTCTGTCTCATTGAATAGAACCTGCTCACGGGAAGTAACAATTATTCATAAATTACGATAGCTTTTGGTCACGCCCTACACGAAATAAGGAGCAGGTGAATGAAATAGAGCAAAGAAAAGTAGCAACTTTACCTCAGCTCTGAATTCTTTCGGGTACCGTTCTTTCGCATTCCACATGATATCTATATCGTCACGAGTTAACATTAAGATATTAGATCTAATGAAGGCAGTATTGAACATAATTCGGAACATCATTTCTTCACGCTCCGTTTCATGATCCAGGTTTATGCACTCCATCACCACGTCACCTCTTACTGGGCATTGAACATCTATCTTTACAATGTCACAGTCGACCTGCATGGCACCATGGATCAGTGTTTTAGCTTCAAAATGAAGATATTTGCAAAAAAGTGACTCAAGAAACAATGAATGGCAAACACACCCGACATCTGATTATAGGATTTGAATACACAAAAGAGTAAATTGTGAAGAGCGCAAGCTTAAAGGTTGTCATTGACAGAAAACGATACCTGACGATACTGCCGAACTCGCTTCTTATTTTGTGAAAATAGCATTTTCGTCATCCGATTTCCCTTCAACCTCGGGTCCTGACCATAAATTCGAACGAGAGGTCTGCATCCTCCTTCCGAATCGAAAGTTGGAACAATCCGAAACATGAGGCAATCTAATGTAAGAGCTCTATCTTGAGGTGGCCACTCCGGGGTATTGTTTCGCCTCGCAACGTACTGTAAGTATCGTAACTGGGAAGGCATAGGATTAAGAGGTGAAAGAAGAGGAAGCAATCCCTTGGGCGCTTCTTTATGCAGCATATCTAAAGTTTTCTGCTCCCCTGTGTGAAGTTTCCTATAAATAAGAAATGAGGCAAGAATGAAAGCAAGTAAGGGCCACCCTCCCCTCTCACAATGCATGAGAATAATGTTCTGGCTTCCTTCAAGAGACAACCAGCTATCACTTGAACGAAGAAAATGATGAATCATCTCCATCGACAAAACAGGGCAACCTTCATACTGCCTAGGGTAGTCCATCACCGTCATGTCATATTGTGACAGAATCTCTGTCAACTGGCTCTTCCTTTCCCCTTCCCTGAAATTGAACACAAGGTAGGACGAATCTGGGAACTGCTCATGCAGCTGTGTGGCAACCTGTCGCATGTAGATTTTGTATGTTTCATCCTCGAACACATCCGTGGAGAAGCACGAATCGAAAACTGCCACACACAACGAAAGTTATCAACACGAAGATCAATCATTCCAAATCAGAACCTCACACTTGATTCGTTCAATCCCGATTAACCTCAATTCGGTGCCTCTAATAATCAGCAAACGAACTAATCATGGAATTAACATCTGATGATACGAAATTAGGGCATACAGTTCAGAGACAAGAAAGATCACCATAGACGCGTTCGGTGATCTCCAGAAGACCATCGGGTGGTCTTCTATAGAAGAATCGTCGGAACAGAGACATACTCCCATGCACGAGAGAGAAGACAATAAATCCGAGGCTGAAAGCTGTACAAAATTGCTGTCTTCGAACCCTAGAGGGACTGCCTTACTGCAGCTCCCGACTACACCACCTGAGCTCACAAGAGAGCATTTTCGCGCTGCTCTCCAATCCACTAACCTTTCCCCAAATCAGATCTTCAATGCAACCCTAGGTACGGCCTTTTCCCATTGATCATTGCCCGAGCTCAAATCGACCATGTTCCAGTGCTGCCGGTGCTTAGGAAGCGCTACTTGCGTGCGCAACACGATCCAGAACGTCAAAGCCAATCCACAATTCCCCGAACACTAACTCTCCTACGTCTTCACCTGCGAGCTCTCTATCTTCTTCATGTGGACCTTTTCAAATATTGCACAAAAGGGAAAATCAGAAGCAAATTCCTTGTACCAAAAGGTGATGTCCAACAACGCTACAAGAAAAGCGCAAGAGCGAACGCCAGAGGATTGGTAGCACCTTGGCTTGGCTATGGCGTGGGAGTGGTGCAAAGCAACGCAACCCTGACCAAGACTCCTCTCAAGACCCCCCCTTGCCGGCTGAAGAGGGGGTCTTCGAGTGGACTGGCAACGGAAAGGTCAAGCATCACAATCTCTTGGATGATACTGCAATACTGGATGAATGTTGATAATTCAACGACTTCCACCTACGTGGCACTCTGTGTACACCCATATGGAACCATATGTTCATAAAGTAAACATTTATTTGAGTTCAGGCAAATATAGTATAGCACCATCATCATGAAATCTAATTATATTTATTTTTAATGAAACCAACAATTATTCGATGATATTACAGTACAAGGCAATAAAGGAATTTTGATACTTTATAATGCATGTTTGTGATGAATAAAATTCTGTAGAAGCTTTGACCAAAGATTTCTTGTAGTTCATCCTAGTGGCTCAGCTTAGCCGTCCAACCAATGAGTAATAGCCAACCATTTTTATAAGTTAAAGTGTGCTTATATGTTAAACTTTACACATGGCCATAGGAAGTAAGCTTGTCGGCTGTCCCACTTCTAACTCTAAATATTAGGATAATTTTTAAGTGATAAAAGATTTCCTCTTGTAAAGTAGTGTGATACAATATTGAGAATGGCCCACGAGGGTGAACTTTGCGAGTGATGGCCCACGAGGGAAAACTATGCGAGCGGTGCATACTACCTTCGAAGGTTGATATTTAGTGTACTCATTGTAAACATTCTAAAGTTTATCACCTTAAAAAACACTTACATATATTTATGACAAATTTGAGAAGGGCCGAAAAGTATGATGCTAGTAGGTTTAGTCTTCTAGTTACATTGCCCATGCTTAGAAAATTGCTTGCAGGGCTAACTTCACCATAGAATTGCCATGTTGAAATCTGCACCATGTGGGTTAACTTTGTTTGCTTACCGAACACAAGTTTGGAAAATTCTACACAACATTTGTGTAATGAATAGTATCATGAATTAACCACAAAAGTAATATTACCATCTAAAGTATCAAGCACCAAGCTTGAAAAAGTTGAATAATGCTTTCTCTCGAAAATGCCGCTTTATAGTAGAGTGCTCTTATAGAGCAAATATAATATTGGAGTTCTAGTCATCTTCACTTAGAGCTTCAAAAATTCATAACTAATAATAAAAAAACTCAAAAAGGGTAATTCCACTTGCTCTGTCACTCCACTTACTTTCCAAAAAACTGCTCTCGTTGTTAACATTCCTATAGATTTCCCACGCTAAAAACTGAGCTATTATTTGAGCACCTTACTATAGGTTCGATACAAAGGGCTCAAACAAATGAACATATGCGAAGACTATTTTGTATCAAAAAAATTGCAATTGAGGACTTGCGCCTGCCATTGATGTTATGACCTTCGGGCATGCATTCAAGGATAGGTCAAATAGACCCCCCATTCACGTCGGCCTCAAATATGGTTGGAGTTGTCACCACCATAGTCCACCCGACTATGGTGAGAAGTCCTTGGACCTTGTTGTATGGGTACCTCAAAGCCCTTTGGGAGGATACTATGTGAAGTATCTTCAAGGCACGTGTAACTAGCTAGAAACTAGTGTAGTTACAGTGTCCACCCTCGACATGGGGAAGTAGTAATGTCCAATTTCTTTTTGTCCGGTGGGCATCCGGATATTAGCATTACAAACGAACACTTCATTCACGTCGACCCCTTAGAAAGGAACCAGAGTTTCTATCTTTCTAGTTGGAGTTGTCTTTCTTCTAGAGGACTTGGGATATGTAATGAAGACTTCATAGGATAAGTTGATAGAGGCAGGGCTTAAGTCGTTGTTTCTACAAGGCCAGGCACCACAAGCCTTGGCTTGGTGATTAGAGCTTAGGCCCCCAATGAGGAGGTCGTGGGTTCTATTCCCCATGCCGCCGTGGTGCTCACCACCATAGTCCACCCAACTATCGTGGGAGGTCCTTGGACCTTGTTGTATGGGTACCTCAAAGCCCTTTGGGGGGATACTATGTCAAGTATCTTCAAGGCATTAGTAACTAGGCTAGAAACTAGCGTAGTTATAGTGTTCACCCTCAAAAGGGGGAAGTAGTATTGTTCTAATTTCCCCTTGTCCGGTGGCCATTGGGATATTAGCATTACGAACAGACACTTCATTCACGCCGGCCCCTTAGAAAGGACCGGAGTTTCTATCTATCTTTCTACAAGGCCGGGACTTATGTACGATAGGGAGTTTGTCACTTTTTAGACCGGGGATGAGCTGGCTTGCTTGGTTTGAGAGCTCTTCCTATGGAATCACACCATTGACATGTTCAATGGAAGAGCTGGCTGTGACAACATGCAATCCTGGAGGCATCAGACACCTGCTTCTTCTGTTTTTTTTAGCTGCAAGAATGTGTGATGCTCATCTTGTTCCCAAAGTATAGTACACATCATTTCATGTTGTGTATATTGGATACAATTCTTTGACAAGGTGAAACAATCAATAGAAAGATGCCTTTTTTAAGCATTTTGTCGAAAAAAAAATTCGGATTGATGCTTTTGTTATAAGGGAATAAGAGTTAGTAGTAAAGTTACAAGTGAAAAGATACAATTGAGAAGTTGAGAATCATGTATATTCACTACTAGAAAATGTTGTCCAAATAAATAAAAAAATCAGCTATGTTTTGTTGATATGTGTACTACAATGACCATTGCAATAAAAGATTTGAAATTTTAGTGATTGAACACAATCCTTTCTGTTATTTTTGTTCGACTATGTATCGTACTTTATCCACAACAAATTTAGTTCATATATTCTTTTAGAATATCTTGTTTTACTATTACCATCCGTATTCGTGAAGTTTATTTAGTGATGCATATTTACTTTCTTACTGTGTTTCTGTATGTAACTTTATATCAATTTAAAAATTTCACTTTTTATTATCAACAATCTTGAAATTCATACTAAACCCTCTCGCGTCGTTGCTAGCGTCCATATTTACAACTTGCAGTCATTTTACAGACACCAAAGAAGAGATTGAAGAGTAGGGGCACCGTATTCTATTGGAATGGAAAAGATTCCGTCCTTTGCACAATTGCTACAAGCTCACATTCAAGACAAAAAAGACTAAGGGGTGGTGGTACCCAAATAATGTGGATGACTCTTACTAACTACCCTCTCGACATGCTCAAAGATTTAGGAGTATGTATTCCTACAAATACCAATTCTTAGTGAAGAGTACAAAGGAAAACATGAACTGGACATGTGATTTTCGGGTAGATGCCATTTTCAGTAGGCCTTGTGGATCAAGAAGAAGAGATCACAACCGTGTTAGGCCTAACTTTGAGTTTATAGGTCAAGTCTTGGAGATTGTGGAATTAAACTACGGACGACATTGTACTGTGTTGCTAGTATGTGAATGAATGAAGGCAAACTATAGAGGTAGGAGTGCTCAATAAAAAAAGATTTTATGTAGCTAGCTTTAACCCCTATACGCCCGAGCCTATTTTTAGCAGAAAAGCACATTTCCATAGAAATCGTCATAGATGAAAATCAAGAGAAGCTATTAAGATCTCAACCGTACAAACTTGTAATAGACTTATCGAAGATCATGTGGACCAAAATTTGAGTCATGAGGCCTTATAGAATGGGAGATCATAACATATTAATATCAAGAACAAACTGCAAAATTTCATCATTTTCACTTTGAGGTGGAAATGCTACCAATATACCTATTGCAATGAAAAAATCACCAACTAGAAAGATGTTCACCTTCATCTTAATAAGTCCTTTACCCAACAAAAATTCATCAAAAAAAATTCTTGGCTCAAATAAAAGCCATGCAATGGTAAAAACTACATAACATTTTACAAAGGAAAAATAGTCCAAAACTAGACCCTTTGCATTCAATTTCATGCCTTATCTTCAAAACATCTTCGATCTTGTTAAGGTTTCTACCACTTAGACTAGACTCTAACTGGAGGCCATCCCAAAAAATTAAGTTGAAATCCAACGGTGGATGAGGGAGATATAGCTCCTCAAATATCATCCATTTTCTCACTTTTTCTGTTGACAAAACATCATTGCAAATCCAATAGCAAAATCATTTGGATCAAAAAACTTCTCACTACAAAGTTGTTAAGAATCACCTTAAGATCATGACCATGAAAAAAATAATCATGAATAAATATTTTTAATTTCACATAATTGGCTTGCAATGGTAATACATGCCCCATGCTTGGAAACCCAAAAACAAGAGTTGTCTACACTAAAGTGCATTCCATCAATTCATAATTTCTTGTATGGGCTTGAAAATTTTACAACACAAACTAGACTTGATTTGGAACCTAATCCAAGTGATTTCATCCAAAACGGACCTCGGATGAAGAAGATATGGCTCTTCAAAGTTTCTGATGTACATCCAAAATGTCGTTTTTTGACATCGTGGGCGTTTAAGGGTTAATCTGCTTGTATCCTTGGTTACGAATCCTTCGCTTTCCCAATTTACTATGAACAGGTCTTTTTCTCTAGCGTGGATAGTGAGGTTCAGCCTCTAAATCGGTTGCATGGTATTTGTTTTCTTCATCGTGAAAAGGTACGACCTTTGGGCCACTTGGATACAACATGTCTGATTATTGCAACACCTTCTACTGATCAGGACAAGGATAGCCTTAGAAGCCCAAGCATACGAGGTAGAATACCAAAACTTGGATGTAGCACATCCGATCAAAGAACACGAAAACTCCAAACGCAAGCAATCAAAAAGATGATACTGATTTTAGTGTCCATAAAGCTAAATAGATAAAATCCAATAAGATAATTATAGGTGTTAGAAATCATTGTCATGCAATCCATGTCATGACCACAACGACTGTGGAACTCTTTGTAGATGGCAAGTTTCTAAATTGACCTATGTTGATTTATTAATTTTTTTTAATGCCAAGCATTATTAAATAATCATTATAATGTTGCCTAAGTTTTGAGACTAGAGTTTGTATTATTGGTAATAAATATGTACCGAGAATGGACCTATGATGGATATGATCAACCGATAACCATCCATCCATTACCAAACATAAAAGTACACGTGGAGCCTGCCTACTCAATATAACCAATAAGAAATCTTCAAAAGTAACAAATGTCAAAAAGAGATTCACATAGTACACCATAAAATCCGAAAAACAAAAAGAAAATAACACCAATCAAATGAATATTATATTTAGTAACATAAGCACATTACAAAATATAAAAATAATTGCTACTTATTTGTAGCATTAAACTAATATGGGCAAAATATCACTAAACCAACAAATTATTTCATTGTCAATGATTCTAATGTAGACAAAAGGCACATTTTTATGCATATATAAGGCACCCATATATATATTTTCATGCATTTAAGGAATTCACTACACTTAAAAATGGCAAAATGAGTGGCTTACTATTCATCAGTAATTAGCAAATTAATAGAGAGACACAATTTCCCTAGTTACATGATAATTTAAGTGCTCACAATACTAACTACAAATTTTAATATTGACCAATACAGATTAACATGTAGTTTGACACCCTACTGCATGTACACATGGGATAAATTTAAGAGTAATTGTTGGGTGATCAAATTTTCACAAAATCAAGATTCTAACATGCACACTTATGGAGTGTGTCTGCCTTTAGATGCTCATACTTTATGTATATCTCTACGAAAGAGCCTAGAGCTCCATTATTGGTACCGCTCCATTTAAGAGCACTTGCCTTTATCTGCACTCTCTTTTAGCTCTCCTTTACATCACAATGCACAGAAGTGAATAAAGAAATTGTGCTGTTGGGATTGGCATGAACAATGATACAGTTCACGACAAAAATAGGAAAGAAAGACTTGAACACTTCAAACGGAATTCCTTATAATGGAATTCTATGCACAGAGCCAGTTACGTTGAATTAGGTCAAAGTCTTGTAACCACTCAAGAATAGCAATCTTTTGAATTGCAATGCGAAGACAAGGTCAACCTGCACCTCAAGTCCCGGCGAATTAGAAGAAAGAAGACAAACGCCGCCACTCGATCAGTCAAGCATCTCCACCACAAACACAAAACCATCGGTAAAGTTAACTTACTTTTCATTCCTACTTCAGATGTGGTAACAAACAAACTCGCTTTTGCAAACAGAAAACATCATCATCCACCAGTGGTTTTCAATGAAAGGATCTAAAGGTCGAGAGATAGGACTTTTGGAAGCAGTGATTTATTACAATCTAAGATTGCGACGTGAGGAGGTCAGATTTGAATGATCGAGAAATGGAACACGAATCCGGGTTTAGGGTTTGGGATGGGTTGAATTTGTTGTTAGGGTTTTGAGAACGATGGACTTGGAAGAGAGACTGCTCGTTGACAAATGTAATGGCAACTTTTGAGGTAGTTTCGAGGTAGTTTCGAGGTAGTTTCTTTTCATGGACTGAGTGCTCAAAGATAACCCCGATGTTGAGGGTGAGATTATGTAGAACCGCATGGATTTGTGGAGGCATTGTCGGATCTTGGAAGGAGATATGCGAATATGAAACACTAATTGTCAAGCTAGGAAGCAACAAGCAGTGTCTCCATGCTACAGAATTGACCGGAAAAACGAACCTGGCCTGACGGAAATAGCTACGATTACCAAACGAACGTGAGGTGCTTCGATGGAAGAAACTTCTCCGCAGAGCTTGCTAACAATCTCAACAGCAGATTACATTTCGAAGTTGATCACATTTGAAGCTCACTGATAGGTAAAGCAATCAGAATGCAAAAGAGCTGGTGACAATATTTGCTCGTTGTTTGGAAAATCGACTGTTCTGTTTGTGTCTGTGTAGTAAACACGAACATTTGGCGATCTGCTAGTTTGTCTAACAAGTAAACATTGGACTGATGAGTACCATGTCCTTGGTGGTGCTTACTTGACAACAGCAATGATGCATTCCGACCAGCTTACCACTGCCCTGACGTGTTTGCACATCATTCCACTGGTGATATGTTAGCTTTAACAATGGCATTTCTGAAAGTATTCTGACCAAGCAAGAAGAATTGCCAGCCATGACTACGCCCATAGTAAAAAACAGTGAGTTTGTTTGTAGTGAGGAGAACTGTTTTGACTAATGAACCTATTTCCAAGTTAGGATGAATTAATGATATGTACATGTAAATCTGATGATTGATGTTTCTACCCACGTGTGATAACACCAATGGTGTAAGACACACAAGGTTCTTTCGAATCACCTTACACTCATGAAACCATTCATGTGAGAGAGTGGCTGTTCTTACACATTTTTAAAACCCATGGACTGGTGAAGAGTTGCTAGTCAGGTTGATGTAGATTTCTGCAATGACCACAGAAATCTCATGTGAACAGATCATCAAAGCAAGCTGATGAAAGATGCTCTGGCATAATGGCAGTTGCAGCAATTTGAATGCTACGCAATTGTGCAAGGACAAACCAAGCTCCCTGGCTGGCCATCTTATCCATTACCTCAAGAGTTTCTGGCCACTGATTATGGCCCGTGTTACTGACCTGCACGAGCAGGTGCACATGCGAACAGGTCTGCAAACACTTGAGAATGTTTCAACCAAAGAATCTCAAAATCATCCTGCTCTGCGAGTTCCTTGAACACCTGAAGTGATGGCCTTACTGATATGTCTCGATAAAACCATCGGTAAACTTAACTTACTTTCCATTCCTACTTCAGATGTGGGAACAAACAAACTCGCTTTTGCAAACAGAAAACATCATCATCCACCAGTGGCATTTAATTTAAAGGTCAAGAGAAAGGACTTTTGGAAGCAGTGATTCATTACAATCAAAGATTGCGACGTGAGGAGATCAGATTGAATGATCGAGAAATGGAACACGAGTCCAGCACATTTTAAGACGACTCCTCAGAGGCAGATCGCACCTCGGCTCCTTGAGGTAATTGACAAGATTACCTTCATGCTTGAGTTGAGTGTGAAGCTTTCTTCCCTCTGTTGCCATGTTTAATGGCCACCGAAGGCACGTGAACTCCTGCTGGGAACCTCCATGATGTAAGTCAGATGCGGCAGCCGCATTGTGACGCTGCTCTTCCACTCGGGCACCAGGACCAATCCAGCATCGCCCATTAAAGATATGGGGCAACCTGTGACATGATTATTACAATTATCATCCTCACCTCGACCTCTTCTTCCCACAGCTTGCATATCCGCCTCCCGACGACCCAGTTATGCCAGAGATTCCAAGGTTAAAAAGCAAGTCGAGTAGTGCTAGTGTCTAATTGGCATGGCCTGTAGCATGATTATCTCCTATAATCTGCTCGCTCGAAGCTCCTCGTGTGCTTACGGTAAGGAGGGCCTGGAAAGAAGCACATCGCTGCCAGATACTTATACACCCTACGCTGCTTCTTGCATCTGCCTACACTCACGAGAGGGAAGACATGTATAAGAATGAGAATCAAAACTCAAGAAGGCAGGAGACGGAAAGAAAGAAAAGAAGCGGCAGCAGCACACCGGTTAAATAAAAATGGCCTGGCGAATTTCATGACATGAAAGCGCTGCATTTACGCACCTGAGAAGAAGGTAGAGGACTGGCAGGACCAAAAAGAGAGTAGAGACAGAGAGAAGAGCACGCCAGCAGCACACCTGCCACTGCGCACCAGTGCACATTGGCCCTTCTCCTCCTCCTGGCCGAGACCGAAGTCTGAAACTTGAACTCCATCAATCCTCGATTAGCCTCCAGCCTCATGGATCGATTAGCATGCGACCAACTACAAGGCTGCAGGATCCGAATGGGAGTTTCATGCTCATGCTCATGCTCATGCTGCGGTCGTGGTAAGTGGGCGTTGCCGTCTTCAAATTAAAGTCTGCATTGCGGACGTCCAGGCAGACCCTGCCAGTGAAGCTTCCGTCACGTACTACCCTTGTGGCCTTCTTCATGCACCAACCTTGAAGAGCACGAAATGCCGCCGGTTTAGCCCACAGGTCGTTCACAGGCTCCCGTAATTCCTCGCTCATGAACATCCTTCTTGAAATCAATCCCAGCGCATCTGTTGTCCACCCTCCCTATTTTCACTCTTCTTTTTAACACTATTCATTTATAATCCAAGAATAACTAATGGTTTAATAGAAAATAGATGAAAAGACTACTGAATCAAGTAACATTGATATATTTTTGATATATTTTTGAGTTGAGATTTATGGTGAAACCACCTATTGTCGTGCACTCAAGGAAAATTGAGGGAATCTATATACTTGGAAAGAGAAATGAGTGGGTTATTATTTTTCAGCGATTGAAGAATAGGAAAAGACTCACTTTCTCCATTTTTCTGGTTTTTAAAAAACACACATAATTAAATACAATTCTTAGAAGCAGTAGCCTAAAGGCGGCCACCCTAATTATATTTGCATGAGGTACATGCAAGGGAGGTTAGATCTTTATGAAAAAAAGAATCTTGGGTGCACGCCTTTAGGTAGATGCCCGCTTATAATTAGGTGGTTTCACCATATCAGGTCTAAAATTACAAGGAGTCATTTTGATGATTAAGCAAAGTTTTAACACAAAACACAAGGGGTTACATGTGTTAACAATTACCACAACTAATTCTCCCTTCTTTGTGATTTTGAGTTTATGATTGGTGAATATGCATCCACAATATGATAGACCAAGAGAGAAAATCTGTACAATCTCAAAATCGCTCCCCTTCAGTTTAAATTCTCAAAACCGTGATCATTCAGTTTGAATTTGTTGGATGCACACTTCTATAAATTATTAATTTCTTGAGATGATGATGTATTGCTGGTTGTTCATGTTCAAGAAACACTACTGACATCTCGAATACTGTTCAGAAATATTTCTTGTGATTGTTAACAGTCATCAACAATTTCATTTATGTTAAGCGAAGTTGACTCCAACAGTTTAACCCTTAAACGCCCATGGGGTCTAAAACGGGCAGCCCAAAATTGGATACAACATCTTTTGGACTTGGGCATCATGAATAGTGCACTTTTTGAACTTGGGCATCATGAATGGACCAATCAATGATGAGCTTGCAACCTCCTACAAGGTTATGTACAACCCCAACCTACCTACCACAATCCTTTCAAAGCACAAAATCATTCATACAAATTGTGATTTGAATTGTAAAATTTCAGTTTTGAGTGCATCATAAGAAGGTGACCAGTTTGACATCAAATTATAAGTGAAAAGTTGAGTACAGTGAGAGCTACAGGGAAGATTCTGTTGGAATCAAGCCCCTCGGGCTTGCTTGGGCGTTTAAGGGTTTACAGTCATAGAGAGTATAGTTACTGTCTTGCGCCAGTTTGTGGATGTGCGAAATAATAATAAAGGCATTGCGAACAGAGCCTCAAGATCCCGCAGACACCCATGATGATCATTTGTAACACCGAAACACCACCAAGCGTGATATTAGGCCACCCCACATTGACACAGTCATAATTTACAATGCAAGAGTATATATTTATCATCGGGCTGAAAATCAGGATCAATGGGTGACAATTACAAAGACCACTTTTGGTTGTCACATTGACTCACTGAAAGAATCACGAGATAGGAAACTCTCGGCAACGGGAACGCAAATTAAAATAAAGCTCACCCAGCACATTAACTGTCGAGTGAATCCAGCATCATCGAGCAGATATCTGCTCCCTAGAATCTTTTATCACGTAGAATTTTTAGACCTACGGAAGATACAAATAAACTACGGCTCAGGCTGTGGCATTAAAAAGTGGAAGGCCGGATTGTCCTTCAACAATGGTGGCGGTAAAACCTCAGCCATGTCAACCTCAGGCATTGACTTCGATATATCGTCAACAGAGAACGGAATACTGCACAACGCCAGGAGCCCACCATTAGCACTGACCCCAACTCAGGTAGACAAGTTGTATCGTGCAACCCATGCAGAATTAAAATTCACTAGACAACATTGTCAGCATTGTACCTTGTGTCATCTTCCAACAAATATGAGTTGCTGACACCACTGTTTGAATTCATTGACATTAAAACTCTCATGTTTGCAATCACCTGCATCGCAAGAGAAAACAGTTAAAGCGTTAAGCCAGCAGTTCGGAATATCACCAATGGTACATTCGAGCATAGATCAGTTGCATTATGTGAATGACACTTACCTCCGGAGAGACACTTTGAGTACCATATAGGTCATCCCAGTACATAGTACTAATACGATATAGCTGTTCCACGCTCAACACCTGCGAAAACAACAAATGGACGTCTTCAGATATCAACTCCACGGACTAGGTCAGACAGGTTACGAAACGAATCCAGAAACGACGCCACACACGTCCCGACATATTCAACTGCTCCGCATGTTCGAGCTACTACCGGGCAGAGATCATGTGTAATCTCATCAAGTGATTTTTTTGGTTTTTGACGAATAACCTGCAATTCACAAATTTTAAACAAGTCAGCTGATCGGACGAGGCGCTGAGGATGGTATTGACTATGCACTCAACATCAGAACAGGCTGACACGACAAACCGGGCCGAAAGTCAATATGAACCAGATATACCAGTTTCTGTTCCAAACCAGTACTCATCGAACTAACTTTGGAGGACTGATAATACATACCAGGAAACGAACTGCCTGGCGTATGTACTTCAGTTCATCCCATGATGCTCCAGCATACTGCAAACAACACAACTCGTGAGTCAAACTGAATCAATGAGAAGCAGTACAGCAAATATTCCAAGATCACCAAATTTTATAATCCAAAGCCCCAATCCTTCTTGTCAAATGATAATTGTAGTGGTAAAGGAGAAGGTAAACACCACGTCCCCAGCTTCGTGAATCCAGTGCTCAACTTCCGCAAGCCCAGCTTTCACGTACTCACCGTTGCTAAATGAGCAACATTCACGTCGTAGCAACAAACTGCAATGGAAGAAATGCACAACTGGCGAATGAAAAAAATGGTTACACTAAAACTGTATCACAGAAGAACTAAAATTAAAATGATCCAATCGAAGACAGATCTAATCAAGTGTGGCATGGAAGCTGGAAATGAGTTCTATCAAAGAAGCTGAATAGGAATATATAATAGGAAGTTCTGGCAACTCAAAAACCAACATGTTAAACAGCTGGACATTGATGAACGAGAATATCTGGGTAAAGAGCTTGCGTACAAGAAATGGAGGGACCTGAATTGATCACATAAGAAAATAAAAATCAATCAGAAAGTCACTGTTTCGCCAGAAAGGCGTTCTCCTCAAAATCTTATGAAAACTTGTGCAGAAAGGAGAAACAACCCAGCAAAACCGCGGATCAGGAAGCATACATGGTTGGCACGTATAGTGTTTAGCAATGCACTGAGGCTAGAGATGATACTATGCCAGTGACTGCTCAGTGTCTGCTGTGCAGTCACATTTGAGCTTGGTGATCTCCACACCTTTCCTAAACTAGCCCTTGATGTCCTTGGCGCCTGATACAGATAGAAAACAGAAATAAAAAAATTAATTAGCACCACAACAAACTGAGTCAACGGAAGTATGTTGAAGCGATCGAACACTGTAGAGACTGAGATCAGCGAACTCCAACGAACTACAAATCTCACAATAAAGTGAAAAATGAACGTGTAACAAACCTGAATACAGAGCCCAAGCAGAGGAGCAATCTCTGTCTTCAAGTTGTCCCGAACCATGCCATAGATCTTCTCCACATATGCAGTGAGTTGCTGCTTGAACAGCAGAGCAGGATGTTTGGCCTCTACTTGTCGCGACAAATCTAAACCCCCCATGATGCCTCCATTACTGAATGACACGGCACCAGGAGCAGGAGATGCTCGGTACCCCTGGTAACAACAAATGTGGTCAGTTGAGTGCAATTTCTGCTGGGTCATCACCAACCCTACTCAGATCGAGTGTAATTCACAACACCATGGGACACAATCACGTACTTGCGTCATTCTTCCAAACAACATCACAGAATTGGAACGTCGCCTCTGTGCTGCACCTCCAGCAGCAGCGCCACTAGCTTTCAGTTTCCGCTGTAAAAGGAAGAGCAACGTCGACGTGTTCGACAACCAGTAGGCGAGTACATCGTTGTTATCTAAGTGACTCTGCACATTAACAAACCGTTCACTGAGAACCTGCTTTACTACGATAATGCGGAAAAAAGTTGATGATTGAATTTGTAGTGCAGGATGATAATTCCAGCAGTAGTAATGATAAACGTGCGGAGAATAGTGGTTGTATGGAACCACATGAGGATCAATTAATGTATGAGGCGAACAATGGATAAGGGTTTAAGAAGAGATGCTGTAGCTGGCAGTGAAATTGGTGGAAACACGTTCTGGAGCTGGCTCACCTCAATAGCAGTGCCAACTATTTGAATAATACGGTCAAAGACATCTGTTCGTTCAGCCTCGAATGATCTCCACTGAAGCAATGATTTGTATAAAATACATGCGGCAATTGGACGATCGTTGTTGAAGCCAACGTCTTGCATGACACACTGCTGCAGTAATGAATCTTGGTTTTCCTGAAAATACATATTCACATAGGTTACATGTAGCTCAATTTGAGCTGATCAGGTATCACTCTAAGAAACATGGTGATTCACACCCAGTTCATCCGATAAATTTACACGAAACTGCATCCGTTAACCAGCTACAAATACGAAGTAATGAAAGACCTGCTGCCCGTCGATGAGCAATTTCTGAAGCCTTTGCTCGCTATACTCCCTTTCGATTTGCGCAGTGTTCGGAGACTCCTGGGAGGAAATGAAATGCATTAGTCAACTCTCCAGATATGGAACTAATTCTGATGATAACGTGATCCGTCTGATCGCACGATCATACGGAAAATTGTGGGAACCACTGCACCCACTTTGAGAATGAAGCACAAAATTTGATTGAAAACGTGAAGTAAAAGAGACATGAGAAGCAGAAGCTAACAACTCCTCACCGGTACTGAACGAGCATCTCTATGGTCGCTGGTCTTTGCTTGCACAACATCAGAATTCATGTGTTTTCTTGCAGCCATAAACGTGAAAGTTTCCGAGAACTTGTTTGAAACCGTGAAGTCCTCACTATTCGTTTGCACAATATCACTTTCCATGCTTTCGCTTGAAACCATCAAGTCCTCACTATTTGTTTGTACGGTTTCTAGCATGCTTGTGCTTGAAACCATAAAGTCCTCCCTGCCTGTATGGCCAGATCAACACTTTATTGTTAGATATTTTTATGGTTTGCGTAGTTACAAATCCATCAAATTAAGATTTTGGATTCGAAGTTTATTTATTCGAAGATAGAATTTTCCAAAACAATTATCATTTTGGACTTTAATATCATAATTATTAAGGGCATTACCAACACATTGGTTAAAAGTCCAGCAAGATGTAATTAGGGAGCATGGTTGCTAAATACAACACCCCTTTGATACACTCTATTCCAAGGGACTGCTATATTTTGCATTCTATTTCACTTTGACAAAATTTCAAAAATACTTTTAATGTATAAGTTTTCAGTTTCCCGTAAAGACACTGTAAATATTCCTTAAGTTAAGTTAACAACGCGTTTGAGTAGCATGGCGGGCAACTACATCTGGCGGGTCAAGAGCATTTGTTCTGAGAAGCTGTTGGAAAAAGGAGAATATTGTTTGCCTTGTTAAATGTAGCCAGTCTTTTCATTCGACAATTCACGTGCATGTGCCCTACTATAGTTTTTGAAAACTTATTATATTATATAAGTACACTTCTTGCTAGAAAAATCACGAATCAAAAACCTCATATCTAGCTAGTGTAAAATTATAGATCATAAAACTTCATTTACATGCACAAAAATATGAAAGAGGTCAATATCTTAGTATGAATTATATAGTCGTTGTATTCAAATATTTGAAAGTTGTTTCAAATCCAAAATAATTTATAATAGTGAGCGTTACTAGCGTTACCTGAAAGTTTTCAGTTTTTTCGTATAGCATGACAAGCATCTAAGATGAACGCAATGTTGATTGCAATCTTAAAAAAGTTCTTGAATTAAACTTTTAAAAAATTGATGAAACTGAATATTGCTGAGAACCAAACCAAACCATTGCTGAGAAACTTACTTGTCATCGCTAGGTACTTGATATATTTCAATTGCTTGCAAACATCGCCAATACACGGCCGATCGGTAGGATTCTGGCTCCAACATTTTTCAATCAATGACTTCAATAGCATTGGGCAATATTCGGGTATGATTGGACGCTCCCCCTTTAACACCTTCTCTTTTACTTTACTTAATTTGCCCTCAGATTGGAAAGGTACTTCACCAGTCAAAATCTCGAAACACACCATTGCAAAGCTATATATGTCAACCTTGAAAACATACTTTCGCGATTCAACAGCTCCTCTAGAACCCTCATGATTCACTTGATGAGTGTTTATCACTTCAGGAGCCATCCATCTACAAGTCCCTGTATTGAAAGATGTGGTGGAATATGACATGCTATGTTCCTTTGTTTTAGAGAGGCCAAAGTCCACCACTTTAGCTTGCACATATCCGAGCTCCAAACCTGATTCCTCTACATTTTTAACAAGAATATTTGAAGACTTCAAATCCCTGTGCACAATTCTTTTCTCATGAAGGTAGTTCACACCTTCTCCAACTTGCAACATAAGATCTATTCCCTCCAATAGAGCGAATGGGGGAGCGTCACCGTTCCTCTCCAATCCACGTTGTATCATGTAGTGGCAAAGATCTGCATCCATTAATTCCATAATGATCGAGCAACTCGTTTTGTTGATGTGACAACAAAACATAGATGTAATATTGGGATGACGTAATTGTGAAAGGATTTTAACTTCCTTCAAGAAATCTTCATTCTTTGGTCCATAAAATGTCTTCTTCGCAACAGGAATTCCTAGCCACACCACCTTGTACACTTTAGCTGTTGCACCACTTCCAATTTGCCTAACCTTCTTTCCAGTTACCACCCACTCAAAGAATCCCAATAAAAGATTGTCATCGTCATAAAAACTTGGCTTGGGATGGACTCCCACAAGTAGATGGACAAGATATTTGGCAAGTTTACAATTCTCAGAGGAATCTGGGGTGTTCAACTCCGAAGTCACTTTCTTCAACAAGATGTTTGCATCTCTTGAAGCCCTCTCCTCCACAACCTTCACTTCATCTTCATGGATTTTGGAAACTTCATCTATTGTTAGGCTTTCCGGGGATGCTTGCCCATAATTGAGAGCAATTTTACACAACTCCAAATTGAACCCCAACCATGAAATATATGCCGCTACTTTTGCCAATGTCACTGCAGAATGCATCCAAGTGTCTTGAGAACAACTTCGAACAAAACTTTCAACTTGTTTTGCTGATGCCACCAAGAGCTCAAAGATTTTGGCTTGCCTCGCAGAGGGCATAAGTCTATGTAATCCATTGAATTGGACTTGAGAATCTTCTAAAAATAAACTTGCACTTTGTATAGCCATGTCAAGTTTATGAACCAAATAATCACATTGTCCATCGTTAAATTCTCGAGAAGATAACTCTTGCACTTCTTCCATGCACTTCTTTGCAAGCTTCAAATGAGAGTCAAGCTCTTTCATCACACCTGCATTATTAAATTTTGAAATACAAAATTAATTTTTAAAGAAGAAAAAAAAAAAAAAAAAACATACAATGATGGACGAACCACAAAAACTGATTTAATAAGACTGATTTACATGGACATAATGCAGAAAAATGCTATCACACTACAAAATGTCAATTTGTGTGTTGGATACTCAAAACTTGACTTTAATTAAGGTCAAATGCACTAAGATCATGAACTTTGTTATCATTTGATAAAGTTTGTATCTCAAGAGAAGAGCTTGAAGAATGTTCAATTGACTACAAGTACCTTTTGGCCATGGTTAGCACTATTTCTATGCATAGTTTAGAAGGACTTTGAGTACTTACACTACAACATGATAAAAATAAAAAATAAAAAACACACAAACTTGGGACAAATGCTCCTCAATCATGAATTGAGAAATTTGATTGAAGACATAAACAATTTAACATATCTACTCTACCTCCATGGCTACATAAGCACTCAAATGTCAAACATTTATCAAAAAATGCAAATTTGATTCCAACAAACCTACTATCCTTTCAATTCTAAGTATTTTTATACAAAAGATTAAAAAAAAAACATCACTGGATCAGCATTACATTGTTTAACGAAATATAACTTGGAGGTATAGAACTATCACACATATTTGAACTATCACGCATTAACAAGTATTAACAAGTCTAGACTCACGGCTTCAAAAAGTTGAACAAAAAAACCAAATTTCAAGAACACTACTGCCACACAATCATGAACAAATCATAACCACTCCGATCAACATTGAGTGAATATGACATTGATGTATACGAACCTAGAAATCAAGTGAGATGAATTCTAATGAACATACTTCAACATACATATTCTACTCTAGTATACAAAAATGCTGAATTTCCACTGCCAAAAATTGAAACCAATCGAGCTTTCTTAAGAAAAAAGTTCAAGAAGTGGAAAACTCCATCGACTGAGATGCATGCACTAAGAACATCAAAGCCTCCCACAAATGTAACATGAACATCACTCAGCCCATTCAATCGGGATGCACATAAAGGACTAATCATATACAAACCTGCAGTAGTTGCAGACATAGCGTCAACGAGCTCCGACGAGTTCGAACTCTCTGCCATCCTAATCGAGGCCAGATACACTCCTTCTAGAAACCCTCAATCGAAGTTCTGCGCAAGCACAACTCTAGATTCTGTCATCCATGCAAACTAGTTCAATCGTACACAAGATGAACCGCAGTTCTAAGCTTGTTGCCGTGCACACGCATCCTTCACATCACGACACTCAATGAAGAATGGTAATCACTCGGCGTCAGCTGTGTTTAAAATGACCATAACCCAAACCCTGAGCTTCTTGCATCGTGCAATATATATTCTTTGGGCGGAAGATTACTGCGAGATGATTACGGCAAGAAGCAACTTCAGTTTATCTTGACTTTAACAAAGGATTCGAGTATACTGACATTATTGACCATCCCAAAACCGAGTCATTGACCATGATCCAAGCCAAACTTGTTCAGTATCCAAAACTACAACTGGCCACTACTACGACTGGGAAGAGAATCAAAATTCTTCCGACCCACCAGCAACGATTCACCAGACGGTCCTTTACGCAAGATAGTTAGCCCTGCCAACCAATGAACTTACAATCCTACTTTGACAAAGAGGTCGAAGATAATGATACTACCGACAATTCAGAACCCAGTCATTTAGCAGCGTGTACACATCCGATCCTTCGACTTGACACACTCAAAACAAAAGCATCAACAGCAAGTGCATGTCACCACCACATCAGCACAAGTGGAGAAAGGAATCAAGAGTAGTACAAACCCCAGCTGCCACCAACTTCATCCTGCAAGTCTGCGAACATGTGACGAGGTGGGGAGCAGCAGGCGATGGACGAGGGGCTTTTGTATTACTACCGTACAAGCTTTTTCTTGTAAGGATTCTGCGATTTCCATTCTAGAGGGCCGCACAAGGTATTTTTCCATGAGATCTTTGTGGTCTCACTCTACTTTCAAAATCACGTAGGTCTTCACGACTACTTTTAAGTAAAGATCTACTTTGACTGTACAGATCGGGAGATACATTCGTTCAATTTGTAAAGAAGAGCATATGTGTTTTAAGTCAAGATGAACCAAATCTGGCTCTTTTCGGCTCTTTTTTCACTTCAGGGGTTAGAATGTGGAGGTTTTCTGGTTTGACAACCCGGAGTACATGAAATCCTACAAAGTCCATGCCGGAAACTGATAAATATGATAAGATTCCTTGCCCCGACTCATCTACAATCAGCGCCTCGCACAAGAATCTCATTCCAACATGCACATGAAATCCAAGAGGCTGCTGACACAAACCTACCCTCACAGACTAACAAAGCCTCGACCCAACATCGCGGCCGCCTCACGCAACATTCCACATGCACGAGCTTCTCATCGTCTAGGCGTTACATGCCCGACCTGTACCTGAGGTTCTCCTCTTCTGAGAGTGGAGCTGGATGTCCTTCCAGATCGAGAAGTCGGGCAGGCTCTCCTTCTTAGACTACTTAGACAGTGATCATGCAACTCCGGTCCCAAAAAGAAGGTGCACACCATGCAAAAGAAAAATGAGATCAATCTCATGCAAGCCAACTCGATCTGAGTAGCCACATGCTCGACCACACTTCACCTCCTGCGATCATGACAAAAGCAACGAAATGAGAGAGCAACAGACCAGTGAACTCTACCGGCGTGCATCGTCAAAGGCAGACCTTCAAATCAGAATTTCGTCGGTACAGATACAAACCAAACCCTGGCCGACTCAGAAAGAAAAAGCTTGAAAAGAGGAACCCGAAGTCCTCTCCCCGAACTTACTTTACTCGATCGATAGCCGCAGATCATGCGCAAGCTCCCGAGCGAGGCGAAGAAACTCGCACAAACAGCAAGCCGGACAAGTGAGGAGGTAGGAACACAAGGGCATTTGCTTTCGGCCCGATGGCGAACCCGAGTGCAAGTTGAAGGAGACGATGGAACAGTCACTATCCTCGGATCAGGCCAACTTTCATCCTTTTCTGAAGCTTCCTAGCATTTGTTGCAAAAATGTCAAACCTGTGGAATCAAGTGGATAGTTACAGGGTGTTATTTAAGTAACAGTAAGTTCCTTCTTATCTGAACTGCCGATATGAAGAAGAGAAACTCCAACCTATTTAGAGCCTGGCGTGAATAGAGTGTTCGCTTGACCTATCCCTGGATGTATGCTTAGAGATCATCACCAATGGTGGACTACTAACTCCTCTCGAGGTGAACATTATGTCAGTTCCTACCTAGCCAGTAGTGCCTCAGAGATACCCAACATGGGTATCCCTAGAGGCTTTTGAGGTATGATACCCATTAATTAGAATCCACGATTGCGACGTGAGAGGGTCAGATTTGAATGATCGAGAAATTGAACGCGAATCCCGGGTTTAGGGTTTGAGATGCCTTGAATTTGTTGTTAGGGTTTTGAGAACGATGGACTTGGGAGAGAGGCTGTTCGTTTACAAATGTAATGGCAAGTTTCGAGGTAGTTTCGAGGATTTTCTTTTCATGGACTGACTGCACAAATATAACCCGGATGTTGAGGGTCATATAGAACCGCATGGATTTGTGGAGGCATAGTCGGATCTTAATTGGAAGGAGAGATGCGAATAAGAAAGACTAGTTGTCAAGCTAGGAAGCAACAAGCAATGTCTCCACGCTACAGAATTGACCGGAAAAACGAACCTGGCCTGACGGAAATAGCTACGATTACCAAACAAACGTGAGATTCTTCGTTGGAAGAAACTCCTCCGCAGAGCTTGCTAACAATCTCAGAAGCAGATTAAATTTCGATCAATCACACAATCAAAATGCGATGGTATTTGCTTGTTTGTCTGGGAAACCGACTGTTCTGTTTGTATTTGTGTAGTAACCACAAACATTTGCCGATCTGCCAGTTTGCGTAACAAGTAAACATTGGAGTGATGAGTAGCATGTCCTTGGTGGTGCTTATTTGACAACAGCAATGATGCACTCCGACCGGCTTACCTGATGTGTTTGCACATCATTCCACTGGTGATATGTTAGCTGTAACAATGGCATTCCAGAAAGTATTCGGGAAGATGGCTGGCAATTCTTCTTGAATTCGTCACCACCGACTTATGGCTGCCCAGTCACTTGGTGCACTTGAGCAAGCAGAAGCAAGTGTATCCACCGTCATCCGCATGTGAGCAAGCATGAACCAGCGTATTCAAAGTTTTGATAGAGCCTGGTGTGATATCCGATAGAAGTGCATAATCACAACAGGTTTACTTTCGAGTGGGAGATTTATCCTTGAATGGCACAAACTGATGTAACATATCAAACATTTCAATACTGACATTGTTTTACAGGTATCTATCCACTTGTACAACAGAATAAAAGAGTCATTCTGTTATATCAGAATTTATTGTTAACCCTCAAAATTCTTATCGAAAAGAAAAGTGTCAAAATTTCTATCGAACTAGAAAGAGTGATGATTCTTTCGTTACAATGATTTTATTTATTTATGTTTATTATTATTCTTTAGATTTGTTTTGCTATTATCATCCTTGGTTTCTAAAATTAACCCCTAAAGTAAGAGACGACATTTTAATATTGGAATTCTTTGGAGCGCGCTTTTGCTTAATTTACAAATTGAAGGTGAAAGTTTCTATTGAAATTTGCTATACGCTATCCTTTTGCAATTTGGTTAAGTTAAAGAGTTTTTCATCTTCATCTCAAAAACTTTTTAGTACAAAAATAAGAAATGATGCAAAAATCTTCTTGACTCAAATCATGGCCTTGTCATTGTGTTAGTTTTACAAAGAAAAAAGAGAATCAAAAACAAACCACTTGCACGAAAATTCATGACATGTCTTTGTAACATCTTGGATCAAGCTAAGGATTCCACCACAGGAACTAGACTCAAATCTGGATGTAACCCAACAAATGACTTTAAAATTTGATGGTGGATGAAGGAGATACTTGTAGAGTTTTGAAAATCTCCATTGAAAATTTTGAAATTTTCCAAGAAAGTATTCAAGATTTTCATTATAAGAACATCAATGGAAACTTGATACCAAAATGATCAAATTGAAAAAATTTAAACTAGAAGTTGTTGAAGTTCATATAAGATCTCACTCTTGTAAAAATAATCATTGATTATGAATCTCGATTGGCTTGAGAATTTTACGACCAAAACTAGACATGTCTTAGGATGCAACGCAACAAATTTAGTCAAAAATGAACATGAAATGGAGAAATTATAGCTTTATAAAGTTCTAGTCCTTTATAAAAAATGTTGAATCTCAAAATTAAGGACGTGAAGTATTCAATGATAGTGTAAAGGAATATCCTCAACTCCAAAAAATAATCATGAAAACAGATTCTTAGATTGTATATGAGCCTTACAATGGTGATAACTGCTTCATAATTACCAAGAAAAGAGTTCAAAAGTAAACTTATTCCACAAAATTACATGCCATGTTTTTACAACAACTTGGTTTGAGTTGAATTTCTTATCACAAAAACTAAACCGAACAATCAAGATCAATGAATAATCTAAATCAATAAATAATGCTCAGATCCAATTATAGTTGATGAAGGAGGAATAGCTACTCAAGGACCAACTGTTTTTCCGAATTTACATAAACATGAGTCGAAATTAGACATCAAAACTATTCCATTCATAAATCTTCGCACTAGAAAATTGTCAAAGTTCATCCTCAAATCTCACACACAGAAAGTGAAAGCATAAAGTAATTAAAAATTGATTCAAAACATGAGCTTGCGATGGTAAAACCCATGTTGTTCAAATCAAATACAAATGCTCTTTGCACATTAATTTATACCATCTTGGATTGACTTGAGGTTTTTACCACCAAAACAATTGTTTGACTTGGGATCCAACCCATCAAGCTTTGTAAAAAAGTGAACGTGTAAGAAAACATTATCATGGCTAAGTGTTTCAGCCCTTTGTCCAAATTGTCAAATTTAAGCATCAAGGACATTAAGGGATCAAAGTATAATACTCTATAGGGTTCAAGAAATAATTTCATCCTTACTAGCTAATATCTATAATTCCCTTGTCCAACCAGTTTTAGGTGAAACAATTATGACAATTGTCTCATTTTATACTGAGAAGAGAATATTTCTTGTAATTTTCATAGGATTTTAGACATTGTTTTCAAGAATGAACAGGCTAATGGGTTATTTCCATCGGCTGATAATGAACTAGCCGTCGGCTAATAATGAGTATTGTTTTTAACTGTCGGTGATGAGTCACTACTCCAGAAGGTTTTTAAAAGTCCCACAGTGACCGGTGACCGTCTTGTGTCGGTCGCCCCCACGAACGAACTTCGGCGAACCTCCTTATTACCGTCCACGCGGCATTACCCACTCCATCTTCATTGGCCACGACCCAGCAGTATTCCACGTCACCATCATACTCCCATCCCTGATTGGCCACGACCGGTTCCCACTACATTCCACCCTAGTTAACAACTCCCCCCCTTTTCCCCGCACAGGCTGCCATCTGGCAAGAGCCCTCGGTAGCAGAGCTCCGCCCGCGCCTTCGTCACCGGCACCTGCGATTGCCCTGTCTCAGCAAATATCTCCGCGGAGCTTCCCTCCGATTGTCCTCTTGTAAGTCGAAGCTCCTTTCGAGGATCCATTTAAGCTTTCTAGCGTCGCATTTGGTGCTGTAAATCGATTTTTCTGCTGCAGATAAGGTACCGACATGGCTTAATTTGGCTTCTGGAGGTTCAATTCTGCTACTGAGTTCTTAAGATGTCTGGATTGTTATGTTACAGGCACGGTTGAAGAAATCTGATCGGATCTGGTGTTTTGAATTTCTGACTTTCATTGTGATTCGTCGAATTTGGTAAAATGGCTGAATTGTTAAGTTAGTACAATGATGTTAGAGTCTTGTTGATTCGGCGAGGTTTCGTTTTGATTGGATGTGAGATCTTGAGTTGGAGGGCAATGGTATTGTTGATATGGCTGTACTGTTAGTTTAGTGGCACTGTTTGAAAATTCTATTGATTCGAGGGTTTTGCAACTTGAAATTGATTGGATGTGAAGGTTTTAGTTATTGACTTTCATCGACTTAAAGGGTTGTGATTTTTCGGATATGTTAAGATGACTGTTTTGTTAAGTTGGTGGCACGGCGTGAAGATTCTGTTACTTCGGGCATGATCTTGCAATTTGGAATTGATCGGGTCGAGTTTCTGACTCTCATCGATTTAAAGGATCTTAATGTTTTGTTCTGAGATGGTTTTGTTGATATCTGTGTTTGCAGGTTTAGGTGAGATTTGTTGTGAATAGAAGGAGGAGGAGGAGATTTGGTGAAGGAGAGCAGCTGATGCTGAATTGAGAGTGTGGAGTATTTAAAAGGTTAGCATATTCTGCCGTTGTATGGTGGATTTTCTGGTCTGCTTACGCGTAGGTGTTTGTCGCCTTAAGATTGGCGAAGTAGGAGGTTCTAGGAGAAGTAGGGGAGATTTTCATCGTTGGGGGAGTTGGTGAGGAAGGAATATTTTCAGTTGTATGTCTTCCTGATCTGGTAGAGGTGGATCATAGTTCGCAGAAGTATTGATCATGTAACTCATTGTCTTTCTATGTGCATGTAGCAGTGGTCCTGTTACTAAGTTGAATTAGAGATCATCACCATTCTGTGTTTCCTGTTTGGCAGAAGTGAACCCTAACTTGCAGGAAGAAAGAATTTCGTTTGATTTTTAGATGGAGTGAAACATGTGAAAGGCTTCTGAAGCTTAGGGAATATCGACTCTTTAGGTGAAGTATCGGCAATTTTTTCCCCTAGAGTTGAGTAGAATCACTAAAATGTTGGTGCTGTACTGTGTTGCAGGGTTTTAGGGGTTTACGAAATATCGCAGGAGAGGACTACGAAAGCTAGCGAAGATGAATATGGACACGATCGCGGAGGGCTCTCATGAAGGCATGTCTACAAGCAGCCGCAAGTTGTCGACTCGCGAAGTTGAGGCTCACGCGCAGTTGGAGCAACTGAAGCGCGAAAATGAGCATTTGAGGGCGACGAAGACGAAGACCAATTTGGCTCCCATTCCAGACGAGTCACAACGCACTATACAGGCTCGGGAGCAGCTCGAGCAGTTGAAATTGGAGAATGAGAAGTTGATGGCAAGCCGGCTTGCACCGTCGGCTCCGCCCATGTCTTCTCGCACCTACCAGAATTTGAACCAGAGCGTCCAGGCAGGGGAGCATGAAAAGATTAGTTACCCGAGCATTCTTGGGTATCCTAAGGCAGGATCACCTCCTCAGAATGATGATCCATCGACGAAGACGGCTGTGGCGGATTCGCAACCTCCAGCTGCATACATGGGGTCTAAGACGGCATCGAATCTGCCTCCAGCTGGAATGTCAGCTCGCACTATGCAGGCCATGGAGGAGCTGAATGCACTGAAGCGAGAGAACGAGAAGCTTGCTTCCAGTAAATTGTCTCCTAAGAGTGTGCAGCATCCTCCTCCTTCGAAAACCGTGGCTTTTGGAGATCAACAATCTCGTTTGTCGCCACGGACTGTCCAGGCCCTCGAAGAGATGAATAATCTGAAGGCGGAGAATGAGAAGCTGGCTGCCAGTAAATTGGCTGGACCACCTCCACCATCTCGAGTGTCTCCAAAGACTGTGCAAGACCAATCTTCTCGGGTATCTCCCAGGACTGTGCAAGCTCTGGAGGAATTGAATGCCCTGAAGAAAGAGAATGAGAGGCTGGCAGCCAGTAAAATGGCAGCCAGTAAAGTGGCAGGGACAGTTGTTCCTCCTCAGACGGTTCAGGGTGCTGACGACCGTAGCTCGCCTTCTCCTCGGACAGTGCAAGCACTTGGGGAGCTGAATGCGTTGAAGGAGGAGAACGAGAGGTTGGCAGCAAGTAAATTGGCATCGAAAGTGGCCACGCAATCTTCACCCCCACCGGCAGCCACCAAGTCAGCTGATGAGCCTGCAACTAGTCCGAAGGCTCTCGACAAGGAGAAAACAGCGGTAGCTCCTGAAAAGGAGAAGACGGCGGTGGCTCCGGAGGCAGCAGCACCAGTTCTAGATGCCCAGGGCAGTTTTTCCTTCAAGCTCGACACAGTCAAGAGCCCTGAAACGAAGACCGCTGAAGTTGAAAAGCCGAAAGCAACTGAAGTGGTTTCACCTCTACCGGTCATGTCTTCACGCACTATCGCGCAAATCAGGAACGATCCTTCAATGGTGGAAGTGAAGACTAGATCAAGTCCACCACCTCCAACTGCATCCGCTCCATCTGGACGGACATTGCAAGTTATGGAGGAGCTGGAGAAGATGAAGAGAGAGAACGAAATGCTGAAAGCTACCAAACTGAATGCAACCAAAATGAATGCTACTTCAGCTGGCATGTCTGATCGGACTCGTCAAGTTCTGGATCAGCTTGAGCAGGTGAAGCGAGAGAATGCTGCGCTCCAGGCGACCAAAGTCGATAAAGCTGCAACACAGCAGAGACGTCTAGCCTATTTGGAGCAGAATCATGCTGCTGCTTCAAAGGTTCGCATGGACGAAATCCACAAGATGATCCTCACGGGTCAGGAATTAGATCTTGCGTTTTTGGTGGATGCTACAGGCAGCATGCAGGTAAAATCTTTCTCTCTTTGGTTGACTTCGTGTACAATGATGGTTATGCACTTATACGAACGACATCTATATGCTTCACTTCTGTATTTGTTGAGCATATACTTGTTTCGAACTTCGGTAAAATCTAGATTAAGCAAACAACAGCCGATAAACTCCAGCTGCTGTCTAATTTGCATTGTATTTTGTGTCTTGTTTCGCAGACTTGCATCAATTTGATCAAAGACACCGTGGCCAACATGGCTGCTGGAATTAAGGTACAGTACCCAGAGTGCAAGATGCGCGTAGCGTTTGCGCCTTACAGAGATTACGAGGACACTGTGAAGGATGACGATGAGGCTTGTGACTTCACGACCAGCTTCACGGGACCAGACAGCACTTTCATACGAGCTTTGTCTCGGGTGCGTGCCTCTGGTGGAGGAGACGACGCGGAGGACGTCTTCACAGGCATTGCTAGAGTAGCAGGCTTCAACTGGCAAGCCTCGAACAGGCTGCTCATTCACATCGCCGATGCTCCATGTCACGGTATCCAATTCCACGACGGTGTGGGTGATCATTACCCAGCCGGAGACAAGTACGGTCGCAAGATCGAGAGTCAACTGCAACTTCTGCACGAGCGCTGCAAAGTGTCCACTTACTTCTTCTGCCACCTGAATACGAGCACGAGGAAGATGCTGCAGGAGTTCAAGAAAGCCGCCGGAGGCAAGCTCACCATCATGGAGGAACAATTCTCCAATATCACTGCTATTCCCGAGAAGGTGGTAACGTTGTGTCGAGGCACCATCCAGAAAACGTTGAGTGTTGTCGGTGTGGCGCACCCTCCTGGAGACATGAAGTTCCTGAACGAAGTGGTCGTGACTGCCATTCCCTCCTGGTCCGACATTCCTCTAGAGACCGGCTCTCACTTCAAGCACAAGTAAGACCGCTTCTCCTCCAGCTTTTCCAGATTGTTTCTTCGGCTTAGTTGTAGTTGCAGTGCAGAATCTTGAATTTCGTTGTCAACATTCACCTACTTGCTTGGTACTTTTAATTGATCGGGGATATCTGCTGATGCAGATGGTACCGGGCATTGGATGATCTTCTAAGTAAGATCAACCGGAAGATGGAGATTGAGGAGGAAGTGGTAGACCATGTACAAATCCAGATTGCGAAACACCCCTTCAGCGCAGAGGGGGCAGTGAGATGGCCTTACTATGCAAAGATTACTCGCCCCAGTACAGCTCCACAGTGAGTCTCCAGAAGACTGTCATTCTTGATCTTTATCCTTATTATGCTACGTTTTTGACGACACGTGTTAGACTCCCAAGGAGCTACTAGTGACTTGTTTATTCTAATGAATGTTTCCCCTACTCCTGTGACAGGTTCATGGTTGTCAAAAGATTCAAGACTGCACTCAACAAAGACGTCCGAGAAGTGCACAAAAGGGACCGTTACCTGGCACAGATGGAGGTCCAGTCAGTGGCCGCCCAAATGGCCGAAGAGTTCAACAACAGGTGAAATACTAAGCTCCTACATACGAAATTGGATATGTAGGGCTTTTCAGTGAAGTAATTCAGTCGTTTTCTATTCGTGTTGCCCTCGTGTTCTGCTCTGCAATGATGCTTAACAAGCTGATATATTTGGCTGGCAGGACGTCGAACTTTAAGAATGTGAAGAAGGTGGAGTTCACACAGGTTACGACGCTGGAAGTGGGATCAGGACCCGCCCGTAAGTTCTACAACATGGAGGAGGTGCTGGAAGGCAACTGGATCCGGTACTCCAACAACGGAGGTTACGTCAACACTTCGGATTACGCAGCGGTGTTGCAAGCCTTCACACATTGGACTCACGAGCGATCTCGAGGTTTGTTGATGGTGAATGACCTTCAAGGAGTTCGCATGAAAAACGAGTACGGAGAGAGTGTGTTCCGGCTCTGCGACCCCGCCATTCATTGCACAGATGTGATGCGTTTCACGCGCACCAACCTGGGAAATGAGGGGTTCAAGCTCTTTTTTGATACTCACAAGTGCAATGACGTCTGCAAGCATCTTGGATTGGCCGTTGGCACAGCTGGAAGAACAATATCAGGTACCCATGTCGGTAAATACTGGTGAAGAAGCCAAGTTGCGGCACTCTACTCAGATTATGATGATCACAGAATTTTGCTAACTGCAATCCCTTCCTGAATTTGTAGACTGTACAATAAAGATTAGAAAGCTGAACCCTCTTGGATGAGTTTTCTCAGATGTCTTCGAAAAGACCTCTCAGATGAGTTTAGCGTGATGGGGCAGTCCTCAAATTTTAAGACAGTATACTGCTATGTATTTAGTCCTTTCAGGTTATTAGCTAGCGAGTCTCTAGCTGATATTTGTACAGTGCGATCTCGCGAATCAAGAGATGGCGTATTTGGAATGGTTGGTAATGGTAATATATATATACGGTTTTGCACTGTGTTTGTTGGCCGTTCCTTTGCGTGCAAAAGCTGCCTCATAGCATCGTGTTGGTTCTAGTAAGATTGTAAGAGCTAATTGCATCTTTGTAAGCATTCTGATCACCGTTAAGATGCACTCTCACGCAGGATCGAAGAGAGACCTTTGGTCGAGCAAAGAACATCCTAATGAACCTTGATTATGCATCCAAAACGTGAATGTGTTTCAACAATTATTTTTCATGCAGAAATGTTGAGACATGTTTGATAAGAGACAATCCTCCCTGTGGTGTAAACGTTGTTGGTGTTGGGTATGACTTATACTGATTCTAAGAGGTCTTGTTGCCGCTAGCTCAACATGCTCGAGAGCACCACGTATGTGCATTTCATTATGATGGTCAGTGAAGATAAATGTTGCTCCTAAAACAACAGTAATTTTTGCAGACTAAGAGAACTATTTTGTTATACAAAGTATGACTTTAACATACAAGCATTCATATTCTCCATTACCTCTTGATTGTTGGTCACTCATAAGGCAAGATTCAACTTCTCCACTTAATAATGTGCACTTAATACAATGTTATCAATAAAATTCCCAAGTGGTTTCCTACTTTCCACAAGTCAAATTGAACCTCCACTTGAATTCCCGAATAGATGCAGAAATGCTCTTCAGAATTGAAATTTGAATGAAGAATGTACTCCATACATACCCGGATACTGTAAAGACACGAGTCATAGACGATACGGAGGATGTTTACACCGACAGTGTCAATGCCGTAAAGTGATCTAAAATCATAATGCTTCCGACATCCCAGCTGATTCGCCATTAGGGTTTCATGCGCAAGCTTGGCGGGCACGAGCATATCTGATTCCTAAATTTCCGCTGCATTCACTTCTTCGCTACTTAATTATGTGACACCCGATCGTGAGCGGCATCTGCAAGCATTTGCAGTATCTCAAACTGCAGTACTTAGATCTCCTCTTAGATCGCTTGCGCTTCTTATTCGTTAGTCAAAATTTCGAATGTACACGCTGCAGTCACGAGTGTGGAGATATATTTCTCTATCAAAGTTAGCGAGTGAAAGATTTGTACGATTCCATTAAACTGGCTCTCTCTCAACGTTTTACTGGATCAATTTGGCAATTGCACTTGCTCTGCGTGTTTGAGCTATTAGCTGCCTGAAGTTTGTAAGCGTGCATTTAACATTCCTTCAAGTACAGTACAGTGTCTCAAACTGCCCGTAGTTGAAAGGTTTGTTAGATCGCTTGTGCAGGTGAATTATTAGCGAAAATCTCGAATTAAGATGCGGTGCCGGTGCTACAGTTCACTTGCATTTTACTAGAAGGATTGTTAAACGAGGTCCGCAATTACATTTCCCTATGCAATTAACAAGTGCCAGATTAGTACATTGTAATGTCTCTTTCTTAATGAATCATATATATTGGCGATTGCACCAGCTGAGAGATTTCTCTTTCTTACTGAATTATATTGGTGATTGCACCTGCTGAGAGTGTTTGTTCTTTCAGAGCAATCAGCATTCTAAAGCTTCAAGTCACGGGTATCGTCAGCTCGCATTACTGCGTAAAGGCTTGGTTCTCTAATTAAGTGTAGGATCGAATCAAGCATTTACGAGTGCGAAATTTGTAAATTTCAGCTTGATTGGTGTCCAGGTATGGCGCGAGCGCGTTCCTTGATTGGACTCTTTGTGGCCGGCGGTGTCATTTTTTATTTTTTCCAGGTACGTCACAACTTATTGAAAGCTGCAACTTGTAGAAACAAGGAAGGTGCTAACAAGGTTGATAGGTTCCAATGGCAGCAGGTTTGGGTGCAATCGGTTGCAGAGAAGAAGTATGCGAATCAAGCCACCTCTGCTGTGAGTTTCATTTCTGTTCTGATCCAAAAAGGATAAACAACGCCAGTGTATGCAATCTTGTGCATTTATTCACCTACATATGGTCGCATGCAGGTAGAAAGCCAAGAAGTCTGTGAACATGAGATGAGGAAGCTCGGAGATAAAGTGCTGAGGCAACAAACAACTCTTGCTTATTTAGAAGGTTGAATCTAATATCTTGGGGTACTTCAGCTTCTACTGTATCAAGAAAGTCGTACAAAAACACGCATTAAGTAGGTGATGTTCAGATGAAGATGATATTACCATATACTATTTCTACAGTTGCGAAGGGTTATGATATAGGCTTCTAATCATATGAAACTTCTGTTTCGTTGTCTTTCTCAGAGGAGAAATCTCGGCTGGAGATGGAGAATAGCAAATTGGCCATTGATCTTGAGGATTTTCAAAGTCAGTACTTTTCTGGAACAAAGTACTTCGAATTGATGGTAGAAAGGAAAACAGTAATCTGCTCATAGCACCATGTGATTAATCAGCTTCGTTCCGGCCGTAGCTATAGACAATTTTTACTTCCATTAACTACTGATAAGTTGATTCTGTGTGCAGAAACGACGCACTTGGAAGACAACTCTACATCTCTGGTACAACCTGCTTGCTACAATAGTATTTACTAGTATGAATCCAACCACACTGATAGTAATTGTACTGGTGAGGCACTTTTCACTTTGTGAAAAGTACTCAAGATTGTGACCAAAAGAAGTGCAGGGCATGAACTGTGGGAAGCTATCAAGGATGATTGTTATATGGTTCGAGGCTTTCAGTATTGAATGTCAACTTAAATTACCTCATATCTATTCCAGTCCTATTTTCTAGAGCTCTAGGCGCTCAATGGTCATTCTGTACGACATAACATCAAAGAATATGACCTTGTTCTCTTGAGGCAGGAACCTACTGCGGCTTTGGTGATAATGACTTCCCATCGTGGTAGATACTTGGAGCGCACATTGACTTCAGTCACCAAGTAATACTTTACTGTTAACTTTCCCTTCCAATGATTTGAACTTCACCAGTTAACACTGATGAAAACGTTGCTAGGTGATGCCTTTTGTTATCCAGCATCATGTCTTGAGCTCTATGAAGCGTGCTTTCATTTCCTGCCTTTCGCATCCTTGATTACAGTATGCCTTGCATAGTCTTCTTACATTCCCGAAGTCCTTTTTACAAAGTAAGGCTAAGGGAGCTATGCATGCAGATACCTTACAGATGTGGCACATCAGTTCCCACTCTTTGTTTCGCAGGTACAGATATTTTTCATATGATCTCTACAATAACGTTAATGAAACGTCTACTTGATTGCACTGAGCCCATTCTAACCTCAACATACTCATCTGTGTTAGAACTTGAGCAGCGGCAAATCTGGTTGTGATGATGCAGGATGGTACTGACCAAGATGTTATGAACACTGCTCGAGGGTTCTCCAAAGTAAAATATTTACAGGTAGCGTACTAGTTTCACTTTGTGGTCTCATTCTCAAATATATTATCGGCTCATGTGTTTCTACTCTTGAACTAATTCTGAAATAGGGGTGATTTGACGTTGTTCTTGTGATTACTACGAGGCTCCCTAGCTTATCCTCTAACGTCCATTTAGTTATCGAAAACCTTTCATTCAGCTCAAAGTTGCAAGCTCAGTAAGTTTAGTTTGATATAATTAGTACATGTTTTTAACATTGAGGTGGGGTTTCAGTATCTAGACGGAAGCCCTCTTAGAACAAAGGAACCATGGGAGCTCATCGCTGATTACAGAAGTGCAAGTGAGCCGCCAACACATCTCCAACTCTTGCCCATATGGAATATTTATTAAAAGGTCACCTAAGATAGACGTTCTTCGAAGTACCTGAGATAGTGGAATTTCCACACCGTTCAATCTCTCTTAAGGTGGCATAAGCTTTACTCCATCTTCGTCTTCTATGTTGCTTAAAGAGATCGGTGTATGGTCCTAACAGGTCATTACAAGTGGACTATGACGCAACTATTTAACAAGCGCAGCTACCGGAGGGTTATCATCTTGGAAGGTAACTGACTACTCCGCTTCCATTAAAAAAAATGACAATACTATGACTATCCGGCATAGGTTACACAATTTAGTTCAGTCTCACGTTAAGAATCAATTGATCACATATTTGGACCTTATGGCATGATGGTAGCAGTGTTCACGGATAGAGCTGATGTATCTCATAACTCGAGTGTGCAGATGACATGGAGATTTCTCCTGACTTTTTTAGCTACTTTTCAGCAACCGCCTCGTTGCTGGATATAGACAAGTGAGTCGAGGCTGTTTGTAGTTTCTATTTGCATCTTTCTAAAGCACGTACCTTTTATCGCAATGAAGAAGAGTAGTACTGGTTCTTACGATCTTCTCTATGATCTCAAGTGACAAGTAGTATGTTGCACTCAGGATGGCACTGAACGTAGTTTCTTTTCATGAGGCCTTGCTCGCGAATGTAAATAATTAATGACGAACTAGAAACATGAAATTGCCGATTTTATCTTAACAGGACTCTACTTGCTATTTCATCATGGAATGACAATGGTCAAGGCGAGTTTGTGTCTGATCCGGGTGAGCACTCGAAACCAGAAACGCAATCCACCCAACATCCCCCTTTTTTCTGTATACAGCAATAGTTCTTAAGAAGAACTGTAGTCATTGAGAGCAAAACTCAAACTTTCTGTTTAGTAGAGTGAAAGGTTGATTTATGCAATGCATATTCTCTACAAAGTTAACCTCCTCTCTTGTTCTGTGGTGCAGAGGAGCTGTATCGCTCCGATTATTTCCCAAGTCATGGGTGGATGATCTCAAAAGAGATCTGGGAGGAACTTGCTCCCGATTGGCCCGATGCATATCCACATCACATTTCCTGTTATGCTATATTTCAGCTGAGCCTCAATTTGGAGCTCCTGCCCTTCTTGTTCTGTTCCATAGCTAGTAATTGTTAACAGAGGATGCAGGACTGCAAAGTTTTGTCATTGATACTTTGAATTTCGGTTAGTTCCTTGACCTGTAGCAACACCAACTGGGATGATTGGCTGAGACTTAGTGAGACAAGGAAAGGCCGCCAATTTATTCGACCTGAAGTGTGCCGGACGTACAAATTTGGGAAAGATGTAAGAGTCTACCTTCTTCCTTCTACTTTCACTCTAATGATGATGATAACCTCATAATCAATAAGTATTGTATATGAACAATCATAAATTCATGAGAGGCTCAGTATTGCACTCAAAAATACGAACTCATCAACCTGATTACATCTAATTTCATGTAAGGTTCGTTGGATGAGTACCTGCTAATGGGCAGAATCCCGATCCTTAAAGCGAAAGAATGTTCTGAAGTTGAGCATGCTTTAAAATCTGGACCATTTCTTTCTTGAATGACAACCTAATGGTCACAAGAAGAGTTGAGGCCTATGGAGCGTACACATTGCGGTCATAAATTCTTCTGGTTGTTGTGCATTGCAGGGCTCGAAATCGGCCCAGTTCTATGAGCAGTACCTCAAGCGAATCAAACTAAACAATGTGAACGTAAGTGCACTGAACAATGCAAATTAATGACCGAGTGAGAGCTTGTGGTATGTTGTAAAATTCTGACCGGTTACTGATAGCATTATCTTGGATTGTGACGTATAATCTTTGAGTCTTTGAACCGCTATTAGCGAATGCAGAAGTATATATTGCTTATAGAAGAGTGTGTCTAGTTAGCCGTTATTCATAAGGTACATTTTCTGTGTGTAGTGCTGATGCTTCTAGCAAGTCTTTTCTTTGGAAAGTCGATGTGATAGTGGAGTTCATCTGTGCAGGTTGACTGGTTATCCAAGGACTTGACCTACATGGAAGAAGTACTGTTTCTTAACCTTAAACCATGAATAACTACAAGGTTCATAGAAGAAGTGATCCGGCTTGATTTGATACTCTGTTGAGCGTAGCCTTGCCAGAAAGGTCACATAGAGGTTCATATATGTAGTGGAGCATCATTACTTAGATTTGTGCATCTGTTATCACAGAAAGTGCAACAAAATTTTAAGTCTGCGATTATTGTAATGTGCAAATATTGTGCAACATTCCAGCTATTTGGAGATTTTTTTACTCCCATGCAATTATGCGTCATTCCTTACATCAATTGTAGTTTCGGTACAGTCAGGAAGTAAAGGTTTTAGAAGTGATAGGAAGGACAATTAAATCTCGACTCAGAAACTAAGGCTGGTTTCCACTGCGCTTGTGCAGAGCCGATACAACGAAGACTTCGGTGCCCTCATATCTAAAGCAAGTATTGTCCAAGCATCATCGGTATTAAGAGAGGAAGATCTGCCCAGAGAAGACATTCGGGTCTATTACAACACTTTAGAGGAGTTTCAAACTCTGGCTGAACACTTTGGTATATCCCGAGATTTGAAGGTAACATTGTCACTTGCATCTGCAGAGAAGGAAACAGTACTTTAATCTCGCCTTCTTTCTTATTACCATTCATGTCACAAACCAGATTTCTCATAGTTCTTTACAGAAATTGTTCAAGAGCTGGTGAGTTGTTTGTGATTGTATATCACTTGAATATGCCTCTGAACTCTAAGAACTACTTTTGCTCTGATAGGCCCATTATTGTCGAATGTGGCACCTAAACACGTTTTGTTCTTACCCTCAAAATTCAATTCTTGTTCGCAAATTCCAAACTAGGTTGGAAGGATAACAGAGCTGAATGTTTCACTTTTGTTGTGAACTACAGGATGGTGTGCCAAGGACGGCATACAAAGGTGTGGTAACATTCAGATGGAAGGGCAAGCAACGTGTTTTCCTTTCTAGCGCAATGAAGCCTTGGTGACATTGTGTGGGTAATGAACTACACGCATCGAAAGGACGTTCCTCCAGGATACAAGCTTAAATCAAAGAGAGATGTTTCGCAAGTCAGAGCAGAAAGAGGAACTATGCTTACTCGCGTACAGTTGAACCAATTTGACCATAATGTTGCAAGGTTGGAATAGAAAAGTGCACTCGAACTAATCTGAAGGTAGCGTGCTTTTCCACTCAGTAAGATTGAACGTAGCAGAGTGCAATTAGAGTGTTGGAAAAAGCTTAGTCTCAATTTTTGTATATTGTATGATATCATTTTTGAAAGTAGGTGATTCCTCTACACTGTCTTAAGTGCATTTTAAGTGCCTCTGCCTTAACCCTTAAACACCCAAGTAGGCCCCTCGGGTTTGCTTGCTTTTCAGTGTATTTTTCCCATTTTTCACCCTCTTAAGGGTCCTTGCAGAATCTAGCAGGCATCCAGAAGGATTATAGAAGAGAAAATGAAGTGTTTGTTTGGCCATGTGAAAAGGTGAATGGGATGATGAGAGCCAGGAGAGTAGATGTGAGGACACAATGGACTGTCGCGGTGGGTGTCGTGGATGCCACCTCACTTACGCTTTTGGGGGGTGTGGCACGGACACAGGTGGCTCTTCTTCCCCCACGTCGCTCACCTCTCCCCCCCCTCCCCAAGCGGTTTACTTGCCTTCACCGCCCCCACTGAACTTCTTATTGAGAAAATTATACGATCTTCTATTTGTGTAATCCAGAATGCCACATGCCTTTCACTGTCAGTCTTTTCTAAGATATTTTATCAAGACAACATCACATGATTTTTGGGTATACGATGTAGAATTTACTCACTCAAACATGTGGAAAAGAAAGAAAAAAGCAAAGTATTGTTGATATTCTCTATAAGGAAGAGTGATATTTTGTCTCATTTGGGTCCTAAGGGCCGGTTTATGCTGCGGTGGAGAAGGCCACTAGTCCGTCAAGAAACTCATTTTGAATCAATCAGTTTTTAGGAGTCTCAATTTCAACCAATCACATATGAGATTTCTCCATAATTTCATGGCCGGTAAATTTCTTCACCGTAGTGTAAACTAGCCTTAAGTAGGGTGCTCTCAAATTAATGTGCAATAAGATTGTTTACCTTGGTGATGGAAGGATATAGCGTTCTTTGTTTACCTTGGTAATGAGTGATACTTTGTCTCATTTGGGTCTTAGATAGGGTGCTCTCAAATGAATGTGCAATAAGATTGTTAACCTTCGGGATGTAAGGATATAGCATTATGTAATGTATATAGAAGGTAGAATATATATTTTGAACCTCCTTTAGTTATATGGTCACAATTACTTCAATCAAGATCAGTCGCATCTACAAGTTCTGGTTTGACGTAATTTATCCCTTAAACGCCCATGATGTTGGAAAACAACATTTTTGATGACATGTAGAAACTTTGAAGAGTCTTATTTTTGACATTTGGAATCTGTTGTGGATGAAATCACTTGCGTTGGGTCCCAAATTAAGTCTAGTTAGTGCGGTAAAAATTGTAGATCTGTACAATAAAGTATGAAACAATGGCATGCATTTTAGTGAAGGCATCTTTAGTTTTTGGATTTTCAACATTGGGCATGTTTTACCATTGCAAGCATATTATGCGAAATCAAAAATAGTTTAATATGATATTCTTTTTACATGATCATTATCTTAAGATGAAATCTATCAAGTTTGTAGTTGGAATTTTTTTGATCCAAATACTTTTGGTATTGGATATTGCAATGATGTTTCTACAATGAAAAAAGTGGAAAAGAGAATAATTTTTGAGGAGCTATATCTCCATCAGCCAGTGTTGGATTCTAACTTTGTTTTTTGGAATAGGTTTCAAATAGAGTCTAGTTCAAGTGATAGGTACCTTGAACTAATCAAAGGAGTTTTGAAGATAAGGCAAGAATTTGAGTGCAAGGGGGTGCAGATTTAAAACCTTTTTTCTTTGTATATTTTTTTTAGCAGTTTTCATCCTTGCAAGGCTATTACTTCTCAAGAATTATTCTCCAAAAATATTTGCTGTATAAAGAGTGTTGTTGCAATGAGGCTCTACAGCTTTGTAGTTGGTGAAATTTTCATTACAATACGTTTGTTGATAGCATTTTTACTTCAAAATGATAATTATGAAATTTTATAATTTTTTTTGAGTACCACCATGTTACGATCTTGCAATCTATGTGGCCTAAATTATGATATAGTTACAAATATCATATCCAGTTTTTATTATTACAAAATCAAATTCACAACATTTGATTGCACGACTTAGTTACAGCAATTTCCAGTAGCTACTTGAGGCCTTGGGGGGAAGGGGGGGGGGGTTAAGTGGTCACTTTTGAAGCACCCAAACCAGAAACAAAAGCACCCAGTCACCACACACCCTTTTCCACTCAACCCAAACCAATGAACAATGCCACGATACGTAGGACCCAATACCGTTCCCCAACCAATTCCCACCATAAACTACTTCCGACCACCCACAGCCAGGAACATTCCAGATGAACGCTCCCGAATGAATTTCATCCAACAACTGGATGTGTGGCAGTCGGAAGCTCCTTATCCCCCACACCCCGCTTGTATCAGAGCCTCTTCAAGCTTGCCTGCTCGTCTCCACCATCACGGGGCCGGGACTCTTCGGAGCGCTCACCATCGACCAGGTCCGCCCCCTACAATCCCGCTCTTGCCATACATTGTCAATTTCGGGTCGTTCTGAGCAATAATTGCGACGGTTTGTGGAATTGATCAGTAAGGGTTTCGTACCTGCTGCATTGGTCGGTGATGCTTTGTTGTGGAGTGTAGAGCTTCGTTTTAAGGCATTGATATCGAATATGGGAGTGAATTGGACTGACGGTGATTGTGATGGTGTTGCAGGTTGGCTGTGTGTGAGGACAGACAACCATGGCTGCCGCTACATCATGCGGATGTGGCTTGAGCCTTCAGCCCAGCACGTCGGTGGTGGCCCCTCACAAGGTAACATACCGACATTGCTGTTTCTCATTGCTTTTGTTTCCATTTGGTGCACCAGCATTTCGAAAAGCTGCTTTTTAGTCATGTATGGTGTAGTTTTAGCTTCTAGACAATTTTAGGAAAAGCGGTGTCGGTACTACCTGAGATTGTATGATTGTGCTACAAGGCTATTCATTACATCGGAAATTGATCAATGAATTTGGGATTTAAGTGTTGTCCCTTTTAAATCGAAAATAAGTTATGTGTGTTGTCCCTTTTGAAGTGAGTTCATGTGGACCAGCGACGAGGAATGCTCACTCGAATTGTGTGCTTGTACAGATTGGCACGGTATCCAGTCAATCCACAATTTTGAAGTTTCCATCGACCAGCGCGTCTTTGAAAGGACTCGGTGTTGGAAAGGTATTTCTTAGCTTCACTTTTTCTCTCAGCTTCCACTTCCTACAGATGAATTTGTAATCTGGAAATTAATTAATCAAGATATTCATGTCTATCCGGCATCCATTCTGTAACACTTCTATTTTTGAAGCGAGCTTCGCATAGTTATCTTGATTGTATGCAAGTACCAATCTGACTTGGCGAATTTGCAGTTGGAAATCTCAAGAGTGAGGAGAACGAGTTCATCACGAATTGGTGCGAGGCGGCCAATATCAGCAGTGGCAGCCCCTCAAGCACCTCCGTCCAATCCACTGTTCAATGCTGATGAGAGGGCGCGATTGGCTGAGGAGTACGGGTTCACACAGATTGGAGAGCCTGTGGCCGAGGGAGTGACACTCAAGAAAGTCATCGACTCCTTCCCAAAAGAGGTTTTCGAGATCAACGACCTGAAGGCTTTCAAGACAGTTGTGATCTCGATTGCTTCCTACTCTCTTGGTCTCTTGATGATCGCCAAGGCTCCTTGGTACCTGCTTCCTTTGGCGTGGGCTTGGACTGGGACTGCTATTACTGGGGTACGTTTCCACTTCCTAGTACTCAAACGTGTTTAGTTGTTGTTCGATCGTGAAGTACCATTTGGTTGTTTGTCACAAATCAGTGAGGTGTGTTTGAGGATCTGATTTAGCAAGTTTTCTGGAGTCCACGTTTATCAATAACAGTGGAAGAAGAGTTAATTCTGATTTGTGTTGTTGCAGTTCTTCGTGATAGGTCATGACTGTGCACACAAGTCTTTCTCCAAGAACAAGCTGCTGGAAGACATTGTCGGCACTATTGCGTTTCTCCCATTGATTTACCCGTACGAGCCCTGGAGATTCAAGCATGACAGGCATCACGCCAAGACCAACATGTAAGTTTCTCAATTCACTTTTTTCTTCTTTAAATTTTCATTATAGATTCTAGTGTGAACCTAAATTCTTTTGAACCTCAGGTTGGTGGAGGATACGGCCTGGCACCCAGTGATGAAGGAACAGTGGTCATCGTTCTCGCCAATCATGAAATCATTCATGGAGTTCGGCATGGGTCCTTTGAGACCATGGGCTTCAATCGGTCACTGGTACGAACCTATCAATGACTGTGAAGCAGCTAATGAAAGATCATTTGAACTTCTCCAAGGTACATAGAGATTTTTCTGTTGGCTCAATTTGTCTTTTGTTTCTTGTAGGGCTTTGTGGCATTTCGACTTAAACAAGTACAGAGAAAGTGAGAAGCCTCGAGTGAAGATCAGCTTGGCTGCAGTGTTCGCATTCATGGCAATTGGATGGCCCGCGATTATTTACTACACCGGAGTTGCTGGCTGGTTTAAGTTTTGGCTCATGCCATGGTTAGGTTACCACTTCTGGGTAAGTTGGCTTTTTTCTACCGATCCTTTTGAGTTTATTACAAATAACGTCAGTTTACTTATCTGTATGAAATCCGTGCAGATGAGCACTTTCACCATGGTTCATCACACGGCTCCTCACATTCCATTCAAGGGTGCTGCGGATTGGAACTCTGCCGCTGCTCAATTGGGCGGAACAGTTCACTGTGATTATCCGAAGTGGTTCGTCACTACACTCTCTTACAGACTGAGCGTTTTCGTGATATTTTAATCCTCAGTAACAAGTAGTATATGCAAATTTCGTAACCAATGCTATCTCGTGCAGGGTTGAAGTCTTGTGCCACGACATCAGCGTTCACATTCCTCACCATGTCTCACAGAAGATTCCCTCTTACAACCTTCGAATGGCTCACGATTCTCTTCTTCAAAATTGGGGAAAGGTGTGCACTTCAGTATACATTCTTTTCTTTGAAAGAAAAACTGATTTAATTTGCTTCTGTTTCCTTTGTGCTGCAATGAGTCCTCTGAAGCTAGCGTTACTCGAAGTTAAAACCAGAACGCGCACCTCGAAGTTGACTAGAAGAAGAAATGGGGTGCTTTGACCTTTTAGTGTCTTCGCTGATCATTGAAATATGTGGGACATCTCCCTTCTGGTGTGCAGAACTTGAATCTTTGCAACTTCAACTGGAAATTGATGAAGACAATCATGACGGAGTGTCACTTTTTTGACCCCGAAGCTAATTACGCATCATTCGACAACGGAGAAGACAAGTCGGCAGTAATCAGCACGTTACGCAAGGTGATGCCACCTACAGCGTGAAGGTTTCGAGGTATCATTTTGTAGGGTGAATTCCGTCTGGAAGGCGAACAGGTTGTAGAAAATTTGTCAGTGGACCAATTGCTATTCTTCATTGGCGCTCCATTCATGTGCCGAGAGTGTATCCAGGAAGGACGTAGAGCTAAGACTTGGTTAGTGAGAGGATCCCAAGAACATTCCGAGGCTGGTGCTAATCAGATTCAGAGCATCACGCTAATACAATCTAGTCAAGCTGATGTGACGATCGAAGATTGCGCGTAAGCCTAGCGAGAGGAGAAAATCAGCGCACTTCTGGTGTATACTTTATTACATGTAATACTACTCCAAATCTTTGCTACACCGTTTTCGAACAATCCAATATCCTTCGAAGTCGAATCTCAATAGGTAATTGTCATTGATCGTCATCACCGTACTAAATGTTGCATTCGTATGATAAACTGTTCATCTGTGAAGCAAAACACCTTAAATGCAGGGTTAGTCCCACACACGTGTTGTAGATTGTTCTTCGAAGTACGATTCGTTTGCCATCGAATTGGAGAGTACTGAAGCTCGAACATCTAAACGTACTGTTCCCACTGCCGTACGGACTACTGCGTGTAGTGTGTGCATTAATTGCTTATGTAACCGGAGGAAGGGGAGGTGGGGCAAATTGAGTGCAGGCTGGCTCCACAAACGTTACACGGTTCGAGATCATAAGCATAACACAGACGGCCCCAGGTCGCAAAAGCCGAGTATGGATCTTGAAGAGGAGCACATAATGTGCCGACGAAGTAACCAGCTGATGAGAGCTTGCCGATGCTGTGGATGGTTCGATTGCAGACAGGGCAGCGATGGTGAACCTTGACCCATTTCTCGATGCATCTCCAACAGAATGTGTGCAGACAATCCGCCACAATCCCTCTGGGTGTCATCGTCCTCTTCTTTGAACTCACCGTCCTCGTTCTAGACGCCCACCGCCATCGAAAGTCACTTTTGAAATTTTCCTGCAAATTAAATCTTACATATCGAAACATGCATGAAACGGAACAGTCGAATAATATCAAACTTCGATAGTCACGACGCATCAGCTTCACGCTCTCGAAAACGATCAGAATTCGAAGAAAGCCCACTTCGTAATTAGCATCGAACGATTCTATGCTCGATCGGTAGGTGATCGTTGACGGCGGAGACGAGTCTAGCGGTTGAGAGTCGTTGCAGTAGAGACAGAGCTTTGAAAGTTTCGATCTCAGAAGTGAAGATCGACTACAATCATCAGGCGACCGGCATCCATCATTCACAAGAAATGGAAAGATCGGTGGTGGTGGTGGGGTACCGCAACTTGGAACTTGTGACCACCTTTTGAGTATTTGTGAACAGACCAAGGTGCATAAACTTTCGACAGGATTGTAGTAACCAAGGCTAAGCTCTAAGGAGTTAGAATTCAAGGTTAAAGATGACGATGCGGCAAGATCCGTTTCCGCTCTTGTTGCTTCGATATGCGCGCCTCGGTAATGGTGGTCCATGGAATGTGCTTACAATCGTGGTCTCAGTTTGCGTTTTTCATGTCAGTGTTCAAAAGTTTTGAGTGGACAGTACACGATATGAGTTTCTGAATATAGATGACAGAGAGCATGTATTAATTTCAACAAAATTGCATTGTTAAATGTCTAACCTATCTCCTGCTTCTTAATGCTTTCAGAAGAAGTTTATTAAAGAAACATTTCTTGATTTCTGGTGACTTCTAGATTTTTATCACTGTGTAATTATTTAATTTTCTTGAGAATTGAAATCATACCCTCTTCCTAGGGATGGACATCCCATTGTTACTCAGACATGAGAGATTTTAACCAATCGCTAGAGTTTTGATTAAAAATGGACTCTCTTACATTCTCAGAATGAAGCAACTCATGCATGACACTTTTAAGCAACTCTTATATGACGTGAGACTTCCTTTCTAATATGTCATATAACATGGTCAAGTCCTTATGGCCTTGTACGATTATCAAAGTCTTGGTTGGCTTGGTTGCATAGACTCAAAGTCTTAGTTCGTCATGATGTTGAAATTTCCAATCACTATGTTTGTGTACCACCATTCTCTTCCAATAAGAATACTTTTCTTGACTTGAAATTATTGGTGAATGAATATGAAAGTACTTCTCTTCTCCAACCTTTAATTCTTCAATCTCCGGCACATAAATAGACTTTGCCAATATTCCACTACTTATATGGTTGTTATGTGTCGATACTTAGGAACTTGCGCTCGAAAATCTCCTCATTTTGTTATTCATCTTAGCGTGTATATTGTCTTCCTTCCACCATCAACAACGTCATGGACAACATATATACAAGGGGATTGAATCCAGCTGACGTGGAACTCTGACCAAAATAAGATATCACGTTGAACAGGGTTCATACGAGTCATTTGTACAAGTACTCCACTCTTGAGTAGAAGAGTTTCAAGTTTCCGTATTACCGGTCAAGATGAGGTAAATGTTTAGTTTTTGAACCAACTAGAAGTTCTTCATAGTGGTTTGATTCATAATTTATGGTTATTGTTTTCACTAAAGGTCAAGGTTGTCATATCGGGCGTGTTGGGGTGATGGGGCGGACAAACCGGACGGACAAGTTGTCCCGAGCGGGCGGCCCGCCTGCCCAATTTGACAATCTTGCCAAAGGTTTGATTGATATGGAATTTGGTGATGGAAGAATTTATGAAGCGCTTGTGAGTGGATTGCAAACTGTGATTGTAAGCAGCTTAAGTGAAACAAAACATACCAAATCACCATCGCTTACAGCTATTTTATAAGAAGGTAACTTGAAAGGAATTGAGCACCATTTGTTTAATCTGCTCTCATGAACCCTTATGTAACCAATGCCCGTTTCAATGCTCTCGTACACCCTTATGTGACCAGTGCCCGTTGCAAACTTAGTCATTCGGGTACATAATCTGTAGTGATTTTGCTCATTTTCTACTCTAGAATTCACCAACTCTTCCTTCCATTTTTTTAATATATACCACCAACTTGATAAGTTTGAGGAAATTTTTGTTGTCCATTTGAAGTTACTCCTCCATTTGAATATTTGTTGCTTTAGATTGTATTGTTTGAAACTACAGATTATAACTTGTATAAATCGACCTTCTAATTACTACTGTATGGCATTGTCTACCTTCCAGAAACGATGACGTTCATGGTGGGAAAAAGTGCATCAAGATTTGATGGTAAATGATGAGCTTTTCCAAGGATTGCACTATCTATCTAATATATTAAGGTGGTCAAAAATAGTGCAATTTTCAGCACAAAAAAGCTATGGGGATGTTACGAGTGCTAGCAAATTTTGTGCATGGAAAAAATTAGAATAAAGTTAGAGCAAGCAAAATCATCAATTTTAGACTATTCTACATTACGTTATGAATTTTTGAAGTTGGAAATATAGGTATTTCCAAAATGGTGCTCTAAAGTAACACCCTGATAGTGTTAGCAGCAAGTACAAATATACTAACATGTCACAAATTCAAAATGATATATGTTAAGTTTTTATATAGATACATTTTATCACTTCTATTTGTTTAAATTTTGAACTTTTGTTGAGAAGTGATTCAATTTATTTATGTGTAGTTTGGAGTAAGTTTAAATTATACTTATATTTATTGAAATATACATAATTACACTTATAATCTTTAAGTGCATCAAATATGGAAAGTCATAAAGACAAAGTGAGTGCATATTAAAAGTCAATAATGAGATTATGACTTCTGGTTTGCATCCAATTTGAATCAATACAACAGGATCATTAGCATCTTGTAGGCACCATGAACAATAAGAATGATGTACTGTTAATTTCATACAAGATTTGATCTGGATATCGTCAAACCTTTAGAATGGGCCGGGGATAGAGATTTGTACAGTACAGTACAGATGAGTCTCCAATTGTTCAGAATATTTAGTTCTTTCATACCACACATTCATTTGGTGACTACGTGTTTTCCTTGTAGGATCTGCAAGTCCTGTAAACTCCACTTATGAACCAACATTGTGATTGATTGATAAACTGATGAACTCAACGAATTCAAGCAACTAGTCAATCATCTCAAACAAAGAGAAAGAATCTCATAGAGAGAAGAAAGTGTTGTACAGGATGACAATACTATAGAGCTTTCGGACGGCATTTGAGGAACGGACTCGTTTCACCGATTTGAGGAACGGGCTTGGGTAGAACGATCATAGACTGAATATAGTGATTGCAAACTTTTACCTTACAAACAGAACCTCTCCAGAAATTAATGGCAACTTGAATTATATCGACAAGAAAAGAAAGCGTTTCGAAACCTGGTGCCATCAAGCTCGAAACCAATAGCAACTCCTACTATATCAACCAGGAAGCCTATCCACATACTAAGGAGTCGATGTTGCTTCTTTCGGGAACAAACGATTGGTCATGCTTCAAGTGATGTCTTTGTTCCATTTGTTCCATTATTCAATAATGGAGACTTTAATCATTCTCTGAAGTTCTCTTGTCGGTTTGTTGTGACATGGTTGGGAATCCTCAATTAGACTATCTTGAAGCACCATTGAATCACTGCAAGATTCCTAGTCATTCACTCAACAACATCGGTCATTCAGCCGACAACATTGTTATGGTAGGTGGCTAGAATCTCACTTTGCTGCCTGAACCACTCGCTAGACTTATCCAAGCCCGAGGTAAATTGAAGTTGGAAATAAGGTTTAGAATTGATGATTCCACTTGCTCTATCTTTCTATTAATTTTCTCCATGCATGAAAATTGCTTGCACTGAAATATTCCGTCTGAATTTCCCTTGCTGAATATTGAACCATTATTGAACACCTTACTATATGTGAGCAAGGACTCCAGTACCCCGTTCGAGGTGCACGCCATTTACATGTAAACATCCAAAAATGGGAATAGCAATGATCTCTAGTGTTTTTGGGACCCATTCAATATCTCAAAAGTGTGTGTAAAATTTACATTATGTCGTATGTATTTTGAGGTAACCAATTCAATGATTATTTGAGACTTACTTTAGGCTTAGGTAACTTAGTCATGTATTAATGATTTGGTGTCAAGACGAACTAAATCTTGAATTTCCACAAGCTTGGAAAGTTTAACCCCTAAAGATCCAAGAGGACCAAATCGGGCTTTTGCTATTTTGGGCAGCTTAGATGAATAGGTTAAAAGTAATATTTTTGCCTAAATTTTTTAATGGGTGCTCCCTATACTGCAAAGTGTATGTGGTAAAATTTACAAAGCCAAATTCCAATTTTTGAGTCTTCTACAACAATTCTTGGTTTGCGAGCCGAACTGGGGCAGTTTAAATTTAGTATTTTTTTGAAATTTTTTTTTGGAAATATGTTCATGACCAAATCACTACTTAAGTTCCAAAGGGCCCCAAGTCAAAAAGTGTACCAATTTTACAAGGGCAGCCTCCAAAAGTGTCAAAAATAATCTCAACAATGCCCAAAAAAACTTCGTAGACAAACTTTGGATGTTATAATCTCTCAAATGGTAAACATCCAACGGTCAATTTTTATATCAGATACTGAAAATTGGCTTAGGTACAAGATCTTACGGTTGGAAGTTAAGAAAAGAATAAAAAAATTGTTTCGCACCCCTTGAAGTGCATAGAGGTAGAGAATTGGAGTTTTGAGGTTTTAAGCTCCCAAAAACACCCAAGGATCTTTAGGGGTTAATGAAAAAATAAGAAATTTACTCATTTGTACCTACTAGCAAAATATAACTTATTTTATTTTTAGTTGAGAAAAAACCAATGCATGCATACAATCATACAAAATTTGGGTACTTGTAGCGTGCTTCTTTCGTCTCCTTTTATTGAGGAACCAATTTCATGGTTTAAGATTTACTAATACCTTAAAATATCCCAAATGAACATTCAAGACTATAGTACATAAGGTCTAACACTTAAATACATACATAGTCCCAATATTTGGTGAAGTTTGTTTTAATATCCCTAACGTAATCAGAACTAAATCGGGTAGTATATTCCTATGTGCATTTACTATAATTATTCACATATTTACATCAAGTTTCATTGAAACCTAAAGAAATTTCTAATGCATGTAAGATGTCCAAGATTTTTGAGGTAACCCAAGACATGAATTCAATCATGAAATTGTCTAGGACGCCTAAAGGACACGATTTAATGACATAGAAGTACTACTGATGAATTCTTAATCAATTTGGAATTTTAAGAGGTTCCAATGGCTTGAGAAAAGTGAACTTTTGAAAAGTACTTTTGGTGTGATGGGATTCACACACAAATTATATCCCCTTGTTCGAGGTCATTAGTTGTGCACCACCATGCTATTTTGATATCAAATCCAACGTAACTCCTTGTATTTACTTGTCTATTACATTCCATCTAAACAAGGATATCCAAATCCATATAATAATCTCTAGATTCATGAAGTCAATGCCTAGTTGAACATCTCTTTGAAAACGAAGGTGGTGATGGTCATTACCATTCACGTTAGTTACTAGAAATACTCCAAACCTTCTTTGCTCATAATTACTTATATATGGGATACAAATGCTACAAATGAAGTAGCCTTATATATAAAGGAGCAACAACATAAACTTAAATTCTTATAAAGCCCACCTTGCTGAATGATCCCTAAATCACCTAAGCCCAATACACTCGTAAACAAAGCAAGAAATACCAAATGTTTTACAAATTGCAATTAAATCAGAAACACTTCCATAGGTACTGGAAGTGAGAATGCACTCTTCACATCCAAACCACCTTCAATAAGACCCTCGGCAGAAACATGCATGCTCACACCACGATGGTTACATACCTATTCCCAACTTCTTTGTTCATCTATACTAAAATGGATAACAACTACACGGATCCAACTTGGCTTTATTGTCCAAATAGTAGTTACATTATTTTAGCTATCTCCCATTTTCATACCAACATGTGGAAATGGACTACAATATAAACCTATAAGGTGAATATAAGACAAAATCACATCATATGCAATACATCAACCTTCAAACACATCACCTTGAAGTAATCACAAGTATTCATTACATAATAAAGAAATATACATTACATAATTAGAAAAAAAGTACTACGAATTCAATCAAAGTACTAACGGAAAGGAGTATATGTTGTATACATGGTTGTAGACCTTGAGAATGTCAAATTGTGATCAAGTAATTGTTTGGACTCTTGACTTCAAACTCCCCAAATTTGATGAAAATAGTCACATGGATATCCTCTGCAAAGCCCTCCGTCTTAGACAAATAGAAGTAACTCCTCCACCTTTAATCTGCACATCCACTAAACACCGTGATTTTCCTACCCATACTCGAACCTTCACTACACTAATATCTTTACATAGGCTGACATTGTCATTTGTACATTATGTACTAGATGATAGCATTAGTTGATACCATCTCATCTCAAAGAGAAGCTCACATCAAAATACTACAAAAAACTTCCAACCAACTTTGATGAAAATAGAGAAAAAGATTGAGCTAGAGGAATTACCTTGAAAAACAAAGGTGAACCTCTAAACCTCACCAGATCCTTGTCATGTTGCGGTTTTTGTCTCCTTGAAAGCCATGATGTATTGATCCATTGGGTAGAACTTGTCCTAGAGCAATATCCTGTTAAATGAAGAACATCTATGGCATCTCTATGATATATATTTCCTTCTTCAAGAAGAACATACTTCAGTTGGCGAGAAGTAGTCATAGCTCGTTCAAAAGGACATTCATCCATGCTTGAAGGACAAAATGAAGCCAAAACACGTTTGAAGTTCTCCAAGTGAATGTCAGCATCCCTTGTGACTAGCTTGTGAAATACTATATAGCAAGAAACCCCTTTACTGGCTAGCCCTTTCATAAGAGAATCCACACTACAATCCTCCTTGGAGTGCACAAGCATTGCATGCTGCAGGCAACCATTGCGAACCCGAGTTTCCGCTTCGAGAACTTGAAGACCTTCTTCACAACAAACTTCCAAAAATTTAAAGAAATTATGATTGTTAAACCAATTCTTCATAATGGATATTTCTAGGCCATAAGTTTGTTTGACGACATTATTTTGTATATAACTCCCATCCCATTGAAATATCTTTCTTGTCATCCTCCTCAAAGCCTGTGCACCAAAGAAAGTTAATTCTATCAATACTCTTCTCATAACTCATTTACATAATAATAGACTCTTAAGAAACTTTTCACATACCATTAATAGTCTTTACTTCATTGAGATAATATAGATAAAAATTTACTATGTAGAACGAATGCTCAATACCATTTTATATCAATGCTTACCCTCCCAATGCGTGCAACATCACTTGTATCAAATTTCACACCTTCACGAACTCCTACCTCCACATCTGTGATAAAACATGAATCATACAATGTTAGGTTGTAAAATAATTTTGCAATTATTTGACTTGAAGTCTTCAAATTTATAAAGTCTCTTCGATATCAACCCACTCAAAAGAGTCAAAAGGATAACTTACAATACGCAATTTTCTCTTTTGTATACGATGTAGAAGCTCTCAATAATTCCCAACCCACCCATCCTAGCTCCTTGAGGACTTGAATTAAAGTCAATGACAAGCAATGCCTCCATTGTTCAACCTACAAACATTGGAAATGTCCAACTCAAAATTCCAAAGAGAGCCAAGCTATCCTCTATTATGGTAAAAACCAATACCTTCAATACATTGAACAAATGTTAACCATAAACAAGAAGTGCTTAAACAAATTCTACAATCTAAACAATCTAGGATAATTCATTGATACTAACAAAATCAATGATAACTTAATCACAAATGGAATATGAAGAATAAAACAAACAAAGTAATTAGGTGAAGTGATGTACCTTGATGATAGTTACACTTTCATGGACTTCATTGTCAATCACAACACTTCTTGGATGACTTTGCCTACACTCTAGCAATTTGGGTGTCTTTGGCTTGTACTTCAGCAATTCCCCTATCTCGTAAAAGTTTGGCCTTTCCTTCGGATCGGGATGCCAACATCTCTCTATGATATTCTTCAAAAACAACGGAACTTCACTAGGAAGAGCGGGACGTCGTCCGCTCAAAATTTCATCCCACGTGCATGCTTCAACCTCGGAATAAAATGGAATGTGACCTGTTACAATCTCATAACAAGTCATGCCATAGCTATATACATCAGCCATAGTAGTGAATGTCACTTCCGCACTTGGAATCCTTTCCTTAAGTTGTTGAAGAATCTCCGGTGCTCTCCAATATGATGTGCCCATCACTAACCTAGAACTCTCAAAATCAGCTACTCGTACTTTTACCATATCGTCGTCTCTAAACATCACCTCATCTTGAATCATGACTCCATGAGAGCTCCATCGCTCAACTAGCACATTTGAGGCTTTCAAGTCCCTGTGTACTATGTCGTCCTTGGTGTGAAGGGTGTCCATATCTTTGGCTATTCTCAACATCAAATGGGTGGCATGGTCGATGGAGAAAGGACCATTTGTAGAACGCATTACTTTCATTCGACGATCAATCAACAACCGCAAATCACCCCACTGTCTATGCATCAAAAAGGCAAATCTTCCCCTCAACCTCTCCTCCTCCAACAAAATTCCTCCCTCAATATTATCAAAATCAAACCACTTATCACCTTGTGTGATTCTGTACCGACGTGACAACAACCCAATAGGCCATTGCCTTTGAAATTCTTGGAGAGGAACATCGCCCTTCATCACCTTCACCACGTAATCAAACTCACCATGTTCTCTCAAACGAGCTTCATATATATCCGCTTGTGCTCCATGGCTGATTTTCTTTCCCACTCTTATTTTATGTCCGCAATTTAGGAAGAAAGAACCCCAATCAGGGTGGTTCTGCAACTCAGCGAAGTATTCAAAGTTGGCCTCAGCTGACCAATTCGAGGAAGTCGAGGACTCATCCAATATGCTAAAGTGACTAGCTTCTGAAAACTCCATCTCGGAATCAGTTTGAAAACTGAAGGAACTTGTCTGTGTTGACAATGCCAACGGACACGATGAGGAACCCGCCATGATTACGGATATTTTTACACAAGAAGATGCTTGCCTCCACACCGTAACCTTGGATACCCCCACTGCACCAATCACAGCAGGTATCTCTTCCGTTCACCTTTAAAACTAACTCTCCACGATGTACTTGTAGATTCAAACAATTAACTCTCCACGATGTACTTGTAGATTCAAACAACTCGAGCTTGTCAAACTGATTGTGAATTCATTGCTGCAAACGAGGTTGAGAAGCACTCCATTCGATCTATGTATCTGCCAAAGCACATACGATCCTGTGATTAGGCTCCAATCGCAAGATGCTCTGCAACAACAACCTAAGCTACTACATCACACTCCCACTAAAACCAGTCGGCGTCGAGGCCCGGCTTCCGATGACTTCACATTCCAAGGGTTCATCGTTACTTGAGGATGCAAGTGACGCCGATTCAAACCAACGAAATCCGTTACAATGGACATTGTTTCATGAGAAAAAACAAAGATAAGTTCAACCGAAAGACTCCCATGCTAGCAAGCACCGACATTGAAGAATTGACTCAGGCAAGCTGCCACATCCGGGTTCGCAAACGAGTAGAAGTAGTTAATTTCTATGTGGGTTGAACTATAGTGTACCAAAATATGCAGTTTACAGAAGAAAAAAAACATACAGCTTCTGAGAACAGTATTAACGATATCAACCCTGAAAGACCACAACTGATAGTACTACATTGCTTTACGCAGTAAAGTATTGCCGTTGCAATCGGAGACATGGACCGTATTGTAACACACCGTCTCTGTTAGCCGAGCTAGTGCATCCAAGCCAAACATGCACCTTAGGCTGTGACTAGTTGATTTGGTAACACATTCAAAAGGCATGCATGTCGACCTTCCAAGGCAACAAACCCGAAAGCATCCGCCCTCGACAAAAGCTGTGCACAAAGAAGAGAACTAGAGTTGTTTACAAGAGCTGTACATTACCAACACACAAAGTGACGATCGACTTTGTCAAATGGCCGACAATGCATGTGATTTTCTCTCCAAGAACCGCGTCCACTGCCTGCTTCTGCAAGGGGATGCAATAAACAAGAAGGTTATTAGGACTCAAAGCCGGCCTTTCAACCATAGTCAGTGGCTATGGAGGGTGGAGCACTTCTTTCTCTCAGGTTCCATTAACTATTCTTGCCAATAAACGAGTAATACGATTTTTTCACTTACGGACGGACCAAGATCAAATTTGCAAGTGAAGCCTACATAGTCTACAGAATTCCGCCACAATAGAAATTGCTCCTCAATGTAACACCAAATTGAAGATTAACCACAACACTCTTCTGCTTGTAAGCACCGACAGTGAAAACTGGACTCACAACAAGCAACCAGATCGGGCTAAGTAGCCCAACAGAGGAGAACGCCTTCTAGAATTTACGATCTGCTCAGAAAATAGGGTATGATACCGACAGCTGCACTTCACAAGAAAATCGAGACTCAGCTTTCTAATAACAAGATGTCATCATCATAACTCACTCTTGAAAAGCCCAGGATAGATATGTACCTATGCCAGTGCAGATCACTTAGCTTCGATTCGATCGAAGTCGTGGAGCGTGATGCCGAGAACCCTGCTGAATAAACGATCCAGTGCACTTCCGAGCCACCCAAGTTCGCAGTCCTTTAGAAACTGATTCTGCACAGCACCACAATGAAAGCCACGATCGATCTTTCCCAACAACAACAAACTCGAAACAGCCGCCGCTACTGAAGGCCGTCTGCACGACACAAGGAAAATTAGGGTTTGCTTGTGGGTGCAGTACTGTTCAATACAGGCAACCAAGTTGTCAGACGACTGCTGAGGTAGAGGCACTTAGGACTCATTATTTCTAGCTTTTACCTTATGTACACCCATACTTTAAGTGGAAAATCAATTATTGACATCTGGAATACCCTATGTTAAGACCATGATCATTGAAAATAATCAATATATTTATCAAAAATTAGATTTACTCTAAATGTTAATGCTAAACCTTGACTATAGGGTATTGACTAGACCTTGATTCTGAGGCTATAGAGACAATGGAGCTCATCTGATCTAGTGCCTTGCTGATCTATTCCCTTGTTGTGGAGGTTAATTTAGGTAACGTACTCAATGATAGCTTCAATTTAAGCATCAAAATTGTGGAGTGAAGTTAGCCATATAAGTAGTACGTCTTTGTGAGCAAAGTAGAAGATTGATTGTACTCAAAATCATGATACTCATGTACTTGTGTATATGGATATTATTAGTTTATTATGAATTTTTGAAGTTGAATTCATAGGTGTTACTAAAATGGTGCACTCTAAAATGCTTACAATGAGTGCATTGAAAGTCAGCTTTCAATGCTTAGCAATTTCATGAAACTCACGGTATTTATGCAAGTAACAAGTAGCATGTAAGCTCCATGATAATTCAATCATTCAAACATTACCTGATCATCAAATCACCAGAATTACAACCAACTCAGAGAAATGCATGGAATTGAGATTTGGAATCTATCACATGAATATAATTGGAGTGAGGTGCAATCAATGTATGCTAACCATCGACTTTGAATTCAACCATTTGAAACACATTGAAATGTTGAAACAAAGTGTATGAATATACCTGAATAACTTTAGAGACTTGAGAGATTCATCGTCTTTCTAAAGTTTTTCATATCAAAAGAACTTTTAAACACAAAGTCATTGTATATAGAACCCCCATATCATATATTATATGTAGAAAGAAAACTTTACACATTATTTTAAACATGTAGTTAAATAAATTGCATAAAATTCATATCATCGTACAGAAGCCAAACAAACACTCCAAACTTAACTTAACGAGCACATTTCAACATAAGTTTTATAAAATAAAAAAATGAAATGAAATAATCATAACAACATAACAACCAAGCCATATATAATATATGACCAGGTTGAATTTTTACATCATATCATATATGATTAAAGACAAGATTGTCCTCCTAATGCGTCTCACATCAAAACAACCAACAGTGTATCACAAACTCACTATGGTTTTATGTAAAAACTAGGCACGTATGACACATCTAGTACACTCTCTGTACACTTTGAGAGGGCTTGGGTTGTCAATACACCACTCATAACGTCGTGTCGTACGATGTACTTTATTAAACACAATGCTTATCACAATTCCCCATCCCTTATTATGAAACCAACTCCCGAGGATCAATTTCATATGGGGATTCCACCGTAAGCACAACTCATTTGGAAATCGATTTCTTATCCGCGTATACGTACCAGGTTGTAATTGCACAAGTGCTTGTCCATAAGGAAGCCCATCTCCCTTCAATCGCACAACATGGAATCGAATACCGAGGAAGACATAATCGTTGTAATTTGCATTCCTCCTCGTGTTCCATTGCCCGAGATTATATATTTGTTTGATGCCCTCTCCAACCGCCTTGTATGTATTCAAAATTGCAGGAATAAGGATGTATACACCACCCATGCACTCCACCATTTCAATTGCATAGCTCCCTCGCATAAATCCAAAACCTGACATACCAGCATCCTGTACGATGAAATCCTTCAGAGCATATCGGATGGCTGGTTTCCATGTGCCTTCTTTTTCGAACAACCTCACTGCTCCCTTGGTCAACACCATTGTATCCATATGCTTAAACTGTCTGGGATGGACGCTTCCATTAACTTCTAGCTCGGCATACCACAGCTTTCCTCCAGAGATTGTGCAAGGAACATCATAATATTTACCCTCATCGCGGTCGCGGTTGGATATACGCAAGTTTCTCTTAATTTCCCCACGGAATTGTCTCCTTGAACTCAGATGAAATCCAGCACATGGTCCTGGAATGGTAAACGAAAAGGCTGTCTCTGAATACTAGAAGCTAGTACTCAATAAGCGGTAGCACACCCATCTTCCACGAGGTGCGCGCGGGCGCCTTCGTAGTCCCACGAAGTTGAAGCTGCATTAGCAGGTTCAGGAAGCACGGTATAATCCTGCGTTAAGGCGTTGCTCACAAGAATTGAGCACGCCAACCCTCGTCACGTGAGAACATGAGGTTCATGTCGTTCCAAGCTCCATCATTCTTCTGGTTCGTGGCTTTGAGAACAAACAACAGCAGTGATCCTGAACTGGGAAGGAGACATGTAGCTTCTGACCTTAATTATGTCAGAGGCGAGATACTGGAGAGAAGGAAGGCTACGCGGTTCTCCCGTGAGATGATGGACGCCAGACCACACCCACGAAGTCGCTCGATTCCGCTTATTCCCACTAGCTGGCGGAGGACCGAGATGTTGAGCAAGATACAATGGGAAGTAATGATCCGACGAGTCATTCTTGGAACGCGCGCAAGCTGTAAAGATGCTGTTCTGGGATGGCCAAGGTGCGAACTGTTTGCTGACGGGCTTGAGCTGCACAAGCTCACGGATGGAGAGGGTTGCGACTGAGATGCGCAAGCACTGGATCTGTGGATGCTGCATGTGAGAACATGTACACCACAAATGAAGCTTTCAGAATCCACAAAGCAATAGTAACTTAACGTCTTGCCATTGCTTGTATCTTATCTAGGCATATTCACGAGCAAATACACCGACATGATTCAAATGATACAAGGAAGTGAAAATTCCAAGACATGCTATATGAAAGTGTGTCCAAGACTACTGTTAGTAGGTGTAAGAGGATGGAAGTACCTGTTGGGGTGTCATCAACTCATCGAACGAGGTCTGATCCTGTGACATTTCATCATCGGCTGAGATATCAAATGGAATTGCCTCCGAAGAAGCACACACTTCTTGTCGACTTGTCATGTTGACGGAGATCGGTGGTGAAAAACAAAATGGTGAGAGAAAAGAACAAATACCCATCATTTCATTTCTTTCGGTGTAAACGTATATCCATAGAATTGAAATAGAACATATCTTGGGAGGACCGTTGCTTGCAAGAAAGTACTCAACCACATGTTTGCCGTAAGATTTAGGTTGGTTTACTTGATTACGATATTTGTACACTTCAAAACATTAAGGCCCATAGTTACTAAGCAATGCTTGTGTTGGTCTTAAGACTCTCTGCTTACAAATATAAATGAAGACTAGACATGCACTCCACCAAATAATATAGTTCCAAATGCACATTGTGTTTTTTTGTTGAGATTTTGTTTTCCAAATTAACACCTAGTTAGGTCTTTCTATCAGGATTCTGACATCACAATCGTATAATAACTAAACTTAAGCATTTTTCATAGGGATTATCTATTGCGTTTTGGATCGTATTCGTTTCTCTTGTGCAGGTTTTTATTATAGAAAGGAATAAAGAAGTGTTAGTAGAGATTCGCGGACATCCACAAAGTCTGCCTATTGATTATTAGACATTCAAAGAATCTATAGCTACTTGCGTTGTACATCTCTTTTCACAACGTAGTACATAATCTTGACAAGAGAATGATAAAAGAAAGAGAGAATGAACGCCTGTTTGAAAAGATGAATTGTGCTTTGAGATTGACATAAAAGCCGATAAGTACAAAGCCTTACTTAGAGATTTAAAAGCTGACACGATGGAGAGCTTCAGAAGGAGCGCAAGATTCAAGCCAGCCGGAGTTGTAAAACTACTCCTCCTCGCAAACTTAAGATGCGACAAAGTGAGTAAACAAATCAACAATGAGAATCCCTTAAAAGCAAATATCCTACACGCCCTCAAAGCAAGTACCCTAAAAACCCTCTTTCCAACCTATTCTCTAACAAGCAAACACCCTAAAGACCCTTTTTCCGAGCTATTCTCGTCAGCAAAAACCTCCCTACAATGCCTTTGACGCATGAGGTTGATGTAAGCTATATAGTCTCTTATACCCTCGTATTTGCCTCTTCATTTGCCTCTTTTCAAGTGGAGAACTTGTTGCCTGCTTGGTTTGGCAAGCCTTTGATTACGTGTAAGGCTACCTCCACACCTTTTGAGCGCCACAAATTTACACAACGTATGCCTGGAAAGTACAACTAAATATTACCAAAGGACCACACAAGGGGCCAATGGCGAGAACTGAGGGAGGCTTTACATGTAAAAACAAGCCATTCGTAGGGCCTCATGATAAGCAAACTCCACTCATATAATTAGTCCATTCAAAAAATATTTTAAATAACTTTATCACATCGGGAGGAATTTCGTCCATCCTTAAGCTCCAAAAACAACTTCACTCGTCATCCCTAATATGGCAAGCCAAAGTAGGTGGCTCAATACAGGTGCACACCATATTAATGGTAAACAGTTGTAATCCAAAACAAAGAAATCTATTATTTAAGGCAGTAACTTTCTTTTCTTTTCTTTTCTTTTCTTCTTTTTCTTCTTTTTCTTCTTTTTCTTCTTTTTCTTCTTTTCTTCTTTTTCTTCTTTTCTTCTTTTTCTTCTTTTCTTTTCTTCTTTTTCTTCTTTTCTTCTTTTTTTGTATGTTGTGAGTGGTCAACAGTAACCAAACTTCATCCAGTTTGCAACTATAACAACTATATCCCCATGATCAACAAAGGTATCGTATGATATTGACTGTAACTTGTCTATGTACATGTGTACTAAATCTTATCTTCAAATTCCTCACCAATAGTGAGATTAGAACATTCGAAGTTGAGAAGTATTAAGGACTTTTCCCTTTGTTGCAAAATGGGTTCGAAGATTTTTGAGAACTCAAAATACCAATTTCAAGAGTAAATATAAGTTGAGGTTCTACTTGATCTTGTTTGTAAGTTTGTTTGGAACATGCCTATCCAATATTTAAGCTGGTTGGTTTTAAGATAAATTATCACATTGAGGTACACCAGTTTGAAGATCCGAACTGTGAGAAAAACAAATGTATTGAAGATCCGAACGGTGAGAAACCAAATGGATTGAAGATTCGAACGGTGAGATCATGCCTTCAAACCATATGTACATAAACAAAAAACAGAACTTGAAAAAGCATCATGCTACTACCAAGGAATCAAGATGTTGCCTGGACAAGCGACATACCAGTAAGAGAACAGAATTCAGAAAACAGAACAGGACAATGCTAGCACAAAGGGCAAGCTTTGACATTGACAGAAATACTTCAGCAATAATTCAGCAATTGTATGCGATGAAGCCTTTCATATTAAAAAGATCTTCAACTAACTAGAACACCGAAGGTAACGATCCTCAACGAGCTGGTTAAGATACTAACCCCAATCCAGTGAGATGCACTCAGTACATATGGTCAAACTGTGAATATCCACGGATACGAGACAAATCCAACTTTTCAATCCGAATAGAGGTCAGGGCATACATCAGCAATTTCATGACACGGTTGAGGGAACGTGATCAATTTCGTTACTCAAATTCAGAGTATGATAACAAAGGCTCCCCACCCGAAAGTACCCTGGTTTGCAAACACAAGAACGGAAACCTGAGCCATCTAACAGATTGAAACAGGTTCACTAACAGACCAGGTAACTGCACAACAACACTATATGAACGTCCATAGATCAATGTAACCATCAAAGCGACACAGCAATTCATAGTCGACATCAGTATTTAAATTACAAAGAGGGATCATCATGAGAAGGCAGACGACCCTTTACGCAGCAACGCAGGTACGGAAGTGATGGAGTACGAGTACCCTAAAAATGCTGACAAGTCAAGTCAAGGCAAGCCAAAACGGTCGAGAGTTAGAATTATAGCTGCCGGATGTGGTCAACACTTCTAGATCTCATGTACGTAGGAACTGCTTCTTGCAGGTATACGGCCCAGACACTGGAAGAATGATAAAATCCCCTCAAAGCGACAGCCTACAACTACATACATCCGCTTTGAACAATTACCTCTCCTCGAGTTATAGTACATGCAAAACGATGAGACGAAGGAGCTCCTGGAGGTTGATGTGATCTCACAACATAAACCCCGACACTAAACCCACTCCTCTTCTGCCAGAAACATCACCCTCCAAAACCCTTAGCCAATTCGTGGATTCAAGAGGTGCTTGGCAAAAGCTCTGTGCAATTGACCTAACTAACTGCGTTTCTCAAGAAACTTTCATCCTCTACACATGCAATATATTCTAACCCAAAAAGCATAAAAATCATGCACTATCTGTATACATAAGAAAAAGAAACCATCACATGGTCTGCCAGGCATATGATACCGAAAATGAATTCACACTCTGCCAAAATTGAGGAAGCTCATTGAATTAAAAAGACTAATAGCGTATCTGCAAGCGGAAATATTCCAGATGATCCGAACCTACAAATTAGGTTACCGAACCCTAAGATCTCAAGTACCTCCGGACTTGCATGATGACACCCACGGCCATCGCAACGCTTAACGGTAAGACTTCTGGAAACGAGAACGAGCACCGCGACCTCCGAACTTCTTCGGCTCGCAGCGACGGGGGTCAGCGACCAACAAGGTCCTGTCGTACCGCAACAGAATGTCCTTAATCTCCTTCTTGGACTGCTCGTCGACGTACTTCTGGAAGTAGGCGACCAAAGCCTTGGCGATGGATTGACGAATGGCGTAAATCTGGGAAGTGTGACCTCCACCCTTGACGCGGATGCGCATGTCCACGCCAGAGAACTTCTGTCGGCCGAGGAGGAGTACGGGCTCGAAAGCCTTGTAGCGCAGAATCTCGGGCTCCACGAGCTCGATGGGGCAGCCGTTGATTTTGATGAGACCGCGCCCCTTCTTGCAGTAAGTCACGGCCACGGCCGTTTTCTTGCGGCCGAAGCACTGCACCGACTCCGTGGTGGTCGCGATGGTCGCCATGGTCGTGATCGAGCCTGCTGGCGATGGAGCTCTCCTGCACGAAATGAAAAAGAGGGTCGAGGAGCGCTCCTCGCCTGGGTAAAGCCAAAAGAGCTTCCTGTTAGGGTTTGGAGTGCTTATTAGGGTTTCTTGTCCTCGAACGCGTTCCTCTGAAGGGAACTCGATGGGAACATTCACTAGTGTAGCCTACAGTTAATACTTATGCAATTTTATCATCACTGAAAATTTCTTGATTGTCCAAATTTTTAAGATTTTACTTTTTTTGTGAAACAACTAATGTTTGGGGGTGGGGGGGTTGAAGTACTAAGTTTTAATATATTGCACTTGATAGGCCTAATTGACAAAAACTATATTAATATTGAGATTGTGAAAAATCTTTTATAAAGTAAGATTATTAGAATAGATAAATATGATAGTGAAAAAATTTAGAATCTGGTTGGTTAAATTTATTTCCTAATTATTCATAGGTTTTATGCTATGAAAATATCATTGTTTTTGGAGTGATATCAAGTAAGTGAGATATTCACATCTCAACCCGCGTAATAGAATTTTATAGATAGTGTGGAAAATTTTGGAGTCATGAGGTTGCATAGATTGCATATCATGATCTTTTAGTACTTACACAAAAGAGAATGGAAAAAAATAAAAAATAAACTGTTAAAGGCACTTTGGAGTATTTTTTATGTTATTTCCTGTGATTCTGGAAAACACCATGATTCGCCAAAAATGGTTAGAGTTTCATTTAATGTCTGGATTACTCATTGATGTAATTAGATGTAGTGTCGATGCTTTAGATTACTCTTAGTATCAAATCTTGGATTTTTTGCAAGACGAGTATCTAACCAATCATGGTGTTTTTCACAGACAAAGGGAGTACCACGATAAAGACACCTACAACTAGAAAGTTGACTATTATCTCACTAACATTCTTGTACTAAACAAAAATGACAAATAATAACAAATAAATCTTAGATTAAATTAAAATTCTTTTACGAGTAAAAATTGTCTTAAATTCTACAAAAGAAAAAACTAGACCTCTTGCAACCAATAGAAGTTCATGTCTCCAAACATCCTGAATTGAACCATGAATAAAAAAATTATTCATGTGTATGTGGGAAAAATTGCAAAGTCAAACTCCACTTTTGGAGTCTCAAAACGCAAATTTTCGTTTTCGGCTTTGGGGCGGGCAGAAAAAAACATTTATTTTTAACTTTTTTTTGAGATTTTTTTAAAAATTTCTTTTCTTGACTGATTTCCTACTTAGGTTTCCAAGTGACCCAAGTCAAAACTTTTACTAATTCTACAAGGGCACCCTTCAAAAAATTACAAGAACTAGATCCAAAGTTTCTGTAATATTACAATTTTTTCTTTCGAAATTTGCTAAAATTTGAGATTTAGGAATTTTTTGAATTTCTTTTTTCTCAAAATTCACAAACTCATGAAGGCACCTACTCACCATTCATTTTCCCCTTAAACCAAATACGACAAATGTAGTCCATGTTTTACCGAATCCTTGATTTCTACCTTCTTCTAGTAAATAAATTGCATGAAGGTTCAAAAAGCCAAATGAGTGTCTAAAATTTTGCATGATAATGCTCAACTTAGTTATCTACATGGAAAAAAGTATAAGCAAGATATTTGAGGTATTAAGCATCACAATATCGTTTGCACAAAGTAGACTATGTCTGCTGAAAAAAAGTTTGCATCAACTTTGAATGTTATGATCTTAGAAATGGAAAAGATCCAACGGTTGAAATTTTAAACACTATTGCTCATGATAGTTATCTTTAAGATCCTACGGTTAATAGTTTCAAAAAATTGTGAACAAAATTCTCATACACCAAAGTTTACAAGGTGGTATGAAATCACAGTTTTGGAGTTTGGAGCTCTCAAAACACCATGGTCGTTGATGGGTTAATATTGAGAATACACCAACTTCCTCTCTACAGGAAGAAGAAAAATAAATAAAAAAATAAAAAAATAAAAAAATAAAAAAAATAAAATAAAATCTTATACTTTTTTTAATAGAAACTTCAACAATGGATAAAAGGATACCTTACCAAAAGTGAGAGTAGAAGTCATCCTAAAAACAACAAAGTCAAATTTTAAGAAAGTATGTGATAAGGTGCTCTAAACCAACACAATACCAATAATAGCTTGGCTACCGAGGGTGTACATAATTGTTTCTAGGGATAATCCTTAAACGTCTAGATATACGGATTGGGGCAGCCCAAAATTGGATCACAACATCTTTTAGTCTTAGGAATCATGAATTGTGCACTTTTTGAACTTGGGCATCATGAATGATCCAATCAATGATGAGCTTGCAACCTCCTACAAGGTTATGTACAACCCCAACCTACCTACCACAATCCTTTCAAAGCACAAATCACTCATACAAATTGTGATTTGAATTCTAAAATTTCGCTTTTTGAGTGCATCACAAGAAGGTGACCAATTTAACATCAAAATATGAGTGAAAAGTTGAGTACATTGAGAGCTACATAGGAGATTCTGTTGGAAACGGCCCCCTCGGGGCCGCTCAGACGTTTAAGGGTTAATATTCGATGTACTCACCAAAAAAATTCACAACTACGGCACTTTAGAAACACCTACAAGTCTTCTTTCAAAATTTCATGACAAACTCCTCGAGGGGCGGAAAACAATAATTTCCACTCCTCTATTTGCATTGCTCATGCACACAAGTTACTTGCATCACTAATTTTGTGACAAATGTGCCATGATAAACTTAGTGCCATTATTGAGCACCTTACCTTAGAAAAGCAATGGTTTCATTTTCATTCATGATAAACTGGGCACCAAGGCAAAATTGGACCCCTTTCTATTGATTGTCCCGACATGAAGGTATAATACTTGATAATCAACATATTTCCCTTGCTAAAGTTGTCCTTTCTCTCCAAAGTTGCATACAGTTACCAATAATATTTGCACCAAACATCTGACTATAAAGAAATTTAGACCCTTTACACAGCTTGAACAAATTTCCACCTAGATAAAAACATTGAAAAATCAAACCAAAGTTTAAGTTTGTACAAAGATATTCAAACTTTTATTTGATCTCCGGAGGGGAAATGATTCCGTTTAGAGATTACATATCTACATAGCATATCCTCGTAGTTCATTAGACTCCAGGGTGGGCTAGGATCAAACGTTGTTCTATCAATCATGAGAGGGAATCCTCTGGACAAAACTAGCATTGTCTGGGCCTCGCAGAACTTTAAGTTCCGTCTTCCGGCTGGTGAGAATATCACAATTCAATCAGGATCTGCGCATGCAAGAAGACTCACACTCATAACATACATATTAAGTGGGTCTGGACACCTCCGACCGATTAGACTGACTCTGGGACGAGCGGTATGCTCATTCTTATTCCTTGCTGAAACTATAACTGAAAACCGCTTTTGAACCATGAACAATGTCGTTACATTTTTATTTAATATGAAAACTCAAGGGTTTAACCCCTTAACTTTCTTATAACCCGAAATGGATTTTGGAGGTTTTCGCAATCAACCTACTTTGAACATTATAAATCTCACAAATGGAGAAGAATCCTACTTTAAACATTATACATCTGACAAATGGAGAAGAATCGACGATTTAAATTTGATATGTAAGTAGAAGGTCAAGTTAACTTTGAGATCCTACGGTAAGATTTTCTAAATTGAAATTAGAGTGAGGAAAATCTTGTAATTTAAGCGGTTTTGCATGAAGAAAATGTAGGCACAGACAAGCCTTATGAGGTTCAAAACATGATCATAATGAACACGTTTCTGTCTATATTGCATTCTCTACAACTGATAAGGTGGATGCAGTTCTTACATGTCCAACCACTGATACTTATCCTTTAACCCTTAAGCGGGCCGAATGTCGAAAAACGACATTTTGGATGACACCAACTTTGGAGAGCCATAACTTCTTCATCCGGACTCCGTTTTGGACGAAATCACTTGGGTTGGGTCCCAAATCAAGTCTAGTTTATGTAATGAAAATCTCAGACCCATAAAATGAAGTATGAATTAATGGCATGCATTTCAGTGACAGCAGCCTAGTTTTAGACATTTTTTCCTTTGTAAAATTTAGGGCAGTTTTCACCATTGCAGGGCCATAATTTGCACAAAGAAATTTTTCTCATGGTTTTTTTTTGTTCAAGGATGCTACTGAGATGAAAGTGAACAACATTCTAATTGGTGACTTTTTCATTGCAATAAGTCTAATGGTAGCATTTTCACTTTAAAGTGAAAATGATGAAATTATGTGATCATTTTTGAGTATTAATACATTATGATCTCGCAATCTATGAAGCCTCATGACTCAAAATTTGACCCACATGATGTTCAATATGTCTACGACAAGATTGTACGGTTGAGATTTGGATAACACACTTTTACCTCCACCTATGACAATGCTTTTGAGGATGTGTTCATTTTACTACAAATGAGTCAAACCATTTAGGGGTTAAATATTATTCCCAAATTCCATCAAATTTTGAGATCATAAAATCTTGATCAATAATAACTCTAAACATGCCAGGTCTCCAAAGAATGTAAAGAATGGCAATATCACATCGAACCGCGATACGATGTATAAACGTCATAATCATCGAGATATGAAAAAGTCAACAAAGGTAATGGTATTTCACAGCTATATACCTTCCTGCTCGAAAACGAAGCGAAGCAGGACCAAAAATGGCTCCCTACAATGCCAGATTCGACATTAGGAACCTGTAAATCCAAAAATTCATAACAAATTACAGGAGAGTCTAAAATTGATGATTCCACTTGCACTGGAGTTACACTTACTTTCCGATTGCAGAATAAAATACTCACATTTTTTAGCAGAGTGTCTTACGTATTCATGTTTCGAGATTCACCCTGAGATTCAGAAGATCTTTTCAGAGAATATACATATATGGATCTATTATTGGACGTAAAGTCTTCTCCTATTTCTAGGGAACCAATTATTGCAGTCAGCATGCAGAATTCAAAGAAAGAATGGACAAAAATGTGTGACTTCTCTGGTAATAGCATTTGTCCTTCTTAGGACCACCTTTGAAGGTCAAGGGTGTTGAACTCCTCCATGAAAAGCACTGAAAAGCATAAACGCCGATTGGATGCACACACAATGCACCCCAAATCAGGACAAAATCTATTTGATGGATACTCGGCGTCCACAATTTCTACTGAATAATGGCTACTCATCAGTTATGATACATGAATTCTACGCCCTCACCCACCTTATACTGACCGGCTTTTATTTCCGAAAAACGAGCATTTCTAAGCAGCCATTCAGAAACGAGTACTAGACCTGAGAAATTCGTTCGCTGTCTTTTAGTTCTGGTCTGTAAGACAGCAATCATGTCAAAAAACTTATTAGTTGATGACGCCAAAGCTCTCCATACCATGGAAAGTTAGAAGTTGGTTGTGTGAGGAAATGGAACAAGTATGGAAAAAGATGTCCACAAGGGACAGATTTATGGAGCCAACTGCATACAACAACTTTATAATAAAGCGTCTTTCTGTACTCTTACGACACTGCACATTACAAATTTCAGGGGTCGACATTAAAAGAGACAGGTATACGTCAAAGTCCTACTCTGCTGCACCAGGTATATACGTATATACAGATCCCATCACCCGCTTGGATCCTAAACCCTGCACGTCTAAAAACCTCCATGCATTCTTTACATCATCTTCTTCTGCTTGGCTGGGGCTCTGGGGATCTTGCGCAAAACTGCATCATCCACCTTCTTGTAGTGATAGTTTGCGGTGTCAGCTAAGTTCTTTGCGTGGTGGTCGATGGCATCTTCGTACTTATCATAGATGAAGGGGACGATGTGCAACAAAACAATACCTGTCAAAGAAAGACAATGTCGTCAATGTATGTGTAGAGGCGGATGCAGCATAAAGATAAACCTCATCATATGATACTGGAAAGAGTAGTAGTGAACAACTTACCGATGTATACGCAGGTCAGGAAGGTGAACCAGGATGTAACAGTCGAGATGGTGTACAAGGTTCCGATAACCTGCAGCGCATCAACTAATAATCAGATAACAAATCCAATGGCTAGTCCACATTTGGCTCGATCGGAATAATAACCAACCTATAGTACTTCTGAGTGTGTCGCCGACGATAAGCTCAAGATATCGGACGTTTTATATGTCTTCTAAGACCAAGCATTTAAAATAGAGAATTGAAACAATGATGAGATGTGAATATAGCACCTTCAAGAACAGCTTGAAATCCTTGCCAAGTGCGACGTCTCGGGCAATAAACAAAGTCTTGTTGACCTCTTCCCGGATAACCCTTGCAGTGCTAAAGACGAAATCTTCAGAGAGAGAAAGCTCGGGAACTGGTGGTCCCTTCCTGTATACAAATGAAGCTAGTTAATACGTCGAAAAGCAAATTGAAACGACCGCGTAACATTGAAAGCTATCCGACCGACACGTATCACTGAGAATTAACAGGGAATACAATGAATCCAAACAAGATCGGATGCTCAACTGGCAGAAGTGAACAGCTACCCAAACACAGGGGTAGAACACTTACTTGCTTAAAAGCGCGGCAACATTCGCCCACACGAAGAGAATGAGAACAATAAACATCAGGATGTTACACATCAGCGTAACAAAAGTGTAGCCTGATTTCTCCAAAAGAAACCAAATGAAGGTTGATCCACCCAATGTTCCAGCAGACAGGTACTTGTCCCTCCATAAAGCAGCATCAGCAGCTGTGTCCCATGCCAATGACATTCGGATCAGTTCAAATGCATTACCGCACTGAAAACTTACTTACAAAAATCAAAAATGAAGGTAAATCAATCGCAACAGGTCAATCCTAGCATAAGAGAAAACTTTCAATAAACCACGCCTGTAAGATCGATTCCTCCGTACGGTTTACACTAGAACGCAGAATCTCTGTGGACAGTCTTCACAGCATATATATTCTACTCACATAATACTAACATACACTTATAAACCCAGACACTAACTCACGAACAGAAGTTGTAAAGCTACGAACAGAATGCTTCCAGAATTTGCGGATCTCTCAACCTACGTGTCACGCTCAGAACTACATCACATCCTCAACCAATAAGCTACGAAGTCAGCTTTCTACAAGCCCGTTAAGGATTTGAATAATAAAATGAAATACAAATATAACGATGTAAAGGACGAGCTCCAAGGTATTTCTCATAAAAATTATTTGATTGTTTCAAAAAATCAAAATAAAGTCAAAAAAGAACCAGCTCAAGAATTACCTCGGCCTCCACCCAAAAGCTGGTGCACATTCTTATCTTTCATCAAGAATCGATTCCCAGGTCCATAACCCGAGGATGGCGCAGACTGAGAGGCCGGCAGCTTGTTCACAGTATCCGCCACAGGGTCAGGGGTGCCCTGGTAAACTTCGCTTTGCTCGGACATGGCTCTAAATTTAACCAACTCGAAACTCTGCAGAAACAAGCAACTCCACAACTAAGCTACACAAGAAAAGGAACAACAGAAAACGAAAACGAACTAGAGAGAAATCAAGAAACACCAACCACGCCAAAGAAGACGTCCCTCAACATCGACGATCGCAGCCAAACTAGATCATTCCAGCTTATAAACAAGAAAATCTACCAAAAAATAAACATCAACAACAAGCCGGCAGAATTTCTTACTGTTCTTAACGATTCACACAAAACTGTCACACAGATTTAGAAATAACAACTCACTCAGCCGAATCATCAGTTCGACGCCGGCAAGTTGACCGTTCCCATTCTTAACTCAAAAACGAAAGAAAACAACACAATCGAAGCCATAAGAACACTCCAAACCCTTGGAAGGGCAGATCCAAGCCATTTCGGACCCAAATTGTGGCAAACGAAGCGCATGGAAACAAAGCGTCGTACCTGGAGTGAAGCGGCAACGGGGCCTGCGAGGGAGGGGGCTGTTATCGCAGGCGAAGAGCAGGAAATGGCAATGGCGGAGGGAGAAGAAACCTGGGGAGAAGAGGAGCACTCGCTATTCAAGACCTAGCAGCAATGGTGGGGGGTGACGGGCAGGAGGGGAATGTTTTAGTATCTGCCCGATGCCGGTGGCCGTGCGACCTGGCATCACCACGGTCACCGAGGTATGTGTGATGTGGCGCTGAAATAACCTGCCAGGTGCCGGGCAGTGGAGCCCGTCCTGTTTCACACTGGCTTCCTGGAACTTGGAAAAAGGCCACAAAGGCGTACCTCCCATGCATGATATGATAAAAGAATTCTTGAATCTTATGTTGTTGTTGTTGAGGTATCTGCATCTTCCTTTAGTCTTGCATCTCAAGATTTCTTCCTAATGTAATTTAGTGTGTCAAATGAATAAGGTGTAACTTTTCTCGAAGACGAGGATAAATCGAAAAAAAAGTAGGATAGTGAAGTATGGCGCAAAAAATATATCCGATCTTAGTGAGACTGAATTTGAATTGTAGTTCAGATTCAAGTTGGTTCAGTGATTATTATTATGGGAAATTGTTGTATCAAGATATAAATTTTAGAGATTACTTTGATTTAATTCGTTCACCTACGGGAAAAATGCTTGGCTATTGCATGATGATGAATTAGTAATCAACATTCTGAAGTAGTCGAAGTATGAAGTTGTTGAAGTATGACGACCAATTTTAGACCTAGCGAATTTGGCATTTTACTTGTGAGCATGAGACTTTGGGAAATCCAAATTAGGTATCCAAGAGGACAGTAGTCGCGTATAAAACAACAAGAATCGAATATCAGACCTTGTGATTGTGGCATTTTACTTATGAGGTTGGGACTTTGGGAAATCCAAATAAGGTATCCGGGAGGACGGTAGTCGCACATAAAACAACAAAACTCAAATATTTGATGATGTGAATATGGATGTGTAGTTTCAAGCCATGGAAGATAACTAAGCTATTATGTCATTGATCTTGACTTAATTAGAGCCAATGAAGGTGTAGGAAAAAGCTGTGAAAGGTGTTGTTAAGTCTCGCTACACGACAAGTGATTTTTGCAACTTCGTCGTATGATATTTGAATGAAGTTGTTAAGAGAAGTCAAACTTTTCAAAATGGGATTCTTGACGTGGACAGGTGCCTCATCTTACCTTTATAGTGAGAGGACGTAGATGCATTTAAGTTTACAATTAGCTTACACATCACTCTTCTTTCAAGAGGTCCTAGGTTCAACTAAGTTTTCTACATAACTAACAAAAGTGTCTTTGTATGTAGACAGTTCCTTCATATTACTTGTATGTCGACAGTTCCTTCATATTACTTGAATGCATTTGCATCTCTATATATAAAAGAACACGATCTCTTTGTCCGTCCTTGGTAATTGACGATACATGCATGGTCATGATTATGGCCATCATCATTTGGTCATTTATTTATGGTGTGAAGAGCTTTGTAGATTTTGAAGAGTTTCCGTAAGTGGTGTTCGATTATTATTAAGGATTATTAGATTCCAATAATATAACAAGGAGTCGAACGGACAAGAAATGTGGACCATGTGAAATGAGAGCTAACTGAGGAGTGAAGAGGAGTGAAGAGGAACATGGGACGAGAATTAGGAACTAGCAACAAAGGATAGGAATTGGAAACGGAAGATGGGAACAAGAAACAAATAATGAGAATTAGGCACGACTATTGGGAACTAGAGACAAGTTATGAGAATCGGGAATAAATGAAGGAAACCAAGAAGCGGAGTTCGGGGGAGGGGGAACCGGGAACGAGAGTTTAGAGATAGGGAACCATTAATAAATAAAATGAAAATGGAAAACCATAACAAAGAACGGAGAACTAGGAAGAAGAAATATATAGAACGAATGATTTGCTATAAATCTTTAAAAGCACATAGAACAAAGAAGCAAGAAGTGGAGGATATGCTATATATGATATAAAGCACGGAGATCATCAATGTGGGAACCGAGGATAGGCGATAGTTCTCGGAGACCATCAAATAAAGAGCTCATCGGGGACCTTACTCACAAATTAATCAAATACATGCATGGTCATGGTCATGCCCGTCATCATTTGGTCATGTACACACGGCATGAAGAGCTTTAAAGATTTTGAATAGTTTCCATAAGTGGTATTTGATTGTTATTAAGGGTTTATTAGATCCCACTAATATAACAAGGAGTCAAAGGGATAGAGAGTATGGAACATGAAAATGGAAGCAAAGAAGGAGAGAATGGGAGATCAAGGGAAGGTCATAGGGGAACTAAGAACCAAGAACAAAAGATAAGAACTATGAAAGGAGAATGGGAACCACGAACAAATAATGAGAAGCATGAACGAATGATGGGAAGTAGGAACAAATGATGGAAACCGGGAACAAATGACGGAAACTAAGAAGGGAATTTGTGAGAGGATGAACTTAGAAGAAAGAATAGGTATTAAGCAATATACAAAATTAGAGGATTCTCAATAGGATATACTTTTTATAATACTTAGATCTGGATTTTTTACATGTTTTTTTTTAAATTTCGATTTGACCTTTTGATGTCTGTATCCAGAGGACACAGGTAAGAACTTGTATAACAATAATAAAGGCTTATAAACTCAAAGCACTTTTACCACAACCTTTCAAAGGCGCACATGTAATTTGAGTAAGATTTAAATCACCAATGCCTCTGTACTATTTGGGCTCTAGTTTACCATCCCTGATCACCTACATACAGATAGCTCATGGTTATGACAGCGAATATGGTGTATGGTTTATGAAATACCACATGATTGGGTTATGTCATGTGTGCATATCATCAAGAATATACCAAACGGACACTATACTTACGAAAACCATAAGGACGGATACTATACTTACGAAAACCCTACGTGGTCTTTTTCTTTTTATCATTTATGAATTTATTTGAAATGGTTAACCCCTAAAGATCCAAGAAAGCCGAAATGGCTTTTTCGGACTTCCGCAGGAAAAAAAATCAGCTAACTTTGACCATTATAATCTCAAAATTGGAGAAACATTAACGGTTCAAAATTGACATTTAAGTAAAGGGTCAAGTTAACTTCAAGATCCTACGGTTGGATCTTCTTTTGAATGCTTAGATTGAGTTTCTTTAGGTCTGAAGTACAATAAGGTTCTTTTTGACAATTTAGACAATTTTGTACCAAGGATCTTTAGGGGTTAAATATAGGAGTCCAATAAAAATTAGAATATGATTGAAACAAGAATATATTTACTACACTATTATATCGTTGAATTCTTTCTTTTAAAATAGATAAATGTGTTTACACATGCGAAGGCTAAGCAGAGGACTACCTCTCCAACTTTAGTCGACTCTGCCTCTCATTACTAGCCAACACCCGTCGAGGCCCTCACTTGCACCATTTGTCAAGTTAACTTCTAATTGGTGGTAAAAGGCATTTCTCATGTAGTGGAGACATTTGGGTGGGTAGCGTGTTGGAGCATTAGTGCATGATGATGAGACATTAAGGCATCATGTTGGTACATTAGGACACATGCTAGAGCATTTGGGTAGGGTGTTGCTCAACTTGGAAGAGTTCTAGAGTAATATGGCATGGTAGTGCTCAACTAAGCCAATCCTAGCCAACCTTGGCAATACATTTTCTCGTATATAAAAACATGATATGCCTCCTCCTTGCAATAGCCTCATTTGCAAAGGCCTAATGTATACTCCCTTTGTCCTATAATCTTCATAGGGATTGAGAAAAAATATAAAAAAGTAAATTGTGAATATCAGATAGTTGTTTCCATCGTGAACTTGTATTGACTGGATTAAGCCCTGAATATAGGAGGCTTGTTCATAACACTTTACCTTCAAAAATGCACTCTTTCATGCAAGCCAAGATTTTACTTTCTAATGTATTTTGAGGATTGTATTTTGTTAATTTAGTGCATAACTAGTACATTACCACGTACACCTTATCACACAAAAGACTTGGAGCCTAGAAAAAGAACCTTAGAAGTAAATCCGATTTGAGACTCTTCAAGTCCTTATTTCTATGCAAGTTAGGTACATGCTCATGTAATATAGACCCTCGTAGGACATGAATCATCTAAAGAAAAGCTTAAATATTCACACGAGGGTGTGTTGAAATTCAAATACAAAGGCCTCTTTTTGAACATACACAAGGCCTCTTTGGCATGTATAGAATTGTTATTTAGGACATCCAATTGGTGAAAACATACCTAAGTACTTCCTTCACACACACGAATGAAAAATTATGAACAAAAAAGTAAAATTTCAATTTCTGGTGAAATTACTATCAATGGTTTGAGGAAAGATTTTTGAAAATATATGAGGATATATTACATATTTGGGCTGATTTTAGCATGCCCTAATAGTGTTCCAAACTTAGAGAGTGAATATCTCCTAAAGTGTAAGGGATTTTGAAGCAAGAAATGTTTTTTTGGGATGGTAAGGGAAAACCCTACAAACTCCAGAAGTCAAAAGGTTTGAGCGTCGCTCATAAAGGGCTTAAATTTTAGATTGGCAAGGTCATCAGGGATTTGCCAAGGAAATCACATTTGGAAGATATCCAAAGTATGTTGGAGATTGAACCAATCAGAATCACTAAATTTGGATCAATATTGTATTAATTATGGATTTCAGAAGGTTACAGGTCTACCCAACACCACTCAACCTAGAATGTACACCATGATTACATTGAAATTCAAAGTTAGAAACTTTAGTATACCTTCTGCTTGGATAGGTCTAGTGAAAGCTTTGTGGTGCTCTATGCGTTTCGAGCCACCTACTATAAAGCAGAGGCTGCCCAAGTCAAACCAGCCAGAAACTTTTCCCTCTCCTGAAACTTTAGGGGTATCAATAATGTGTTTAGTTTCTTCACAGACAAGTGATCATTTATGTTACCAATGATGGATGATCGAGGAATCAAGATGTAACAAAACTTATGAAACACGTTGTTTGTTTACACTGCTCATCAAACCAAGACAATTATGTTCAGTAATTGTTAGAAAACACCATAATGTAGCATGCTGGAATTCACAAGCGGGTGTAAGGTAGAGTGTCCTAAAAGCGCCACCTTAAGAGATCTGACCTATTTTTTGCACTAGTAAATTCAAAATAAAATTATGACCACATTCCAAATAGGTTTTCGGGAGGTTTGCAAAAATTTGCAACATGTAATTCGCATTTGTGAATCTTATACAAAATTCCAAAGTGCTAAGTAAGATTTGACCCAATTGCGTTATATACAAATGAGGTACATCTGTATCTTCACAATCTACAAATGAGGACAGATCGCTTTTGGGTCCTGTGGCGCTTTTAGGACTGCCTACCATAATGAGAGCTCTGCGGAAGGAGCATATGAATACTGAAACTCCATAATTGGACACACCAAAAGTTAAACTGAAATGCTGGATCTTGATTCATTCCGCGTTTACTCGTCCTTCATGCAGAATCGGCTTATTTTAAGATTCGGCTCATAGATATTAGATCGAAGCCCTTAACGTGCTGACAGACCAGAGTGGGGGTCAATGAAAAAAATTATGCTCCAATAAGACGATTTAGAAAAGTTGCAATGAATACGGCAATGAGCTAATTCTGCAACACTTTCTGGCACGTATTACTGTACCGTTTCTCCGTCGGAGAGGCGAAGACTAACAATGAAGCATAATTTACAGTAGAAAAGACAAATTCATTTTCAATCATCCCGTTACTATCAATGGGTTCGACGTCCGCTTTGCAATGGCGTATACAAGTGGCACCAGATGAAGATGTTCCACCAGCCTGTATATGCATGTTCGGACGTCCATTCATAACGACCTCTTCATTGCCGAACTTGACGACTTTCAGTATATAAAGGTCACCCTCACTTCACTTTGACGACTTTCTCAAAAATGAAACAATACACTCACTTTCACTTTCGGATATTCTAGTGATGACTAATAGAGTCACACAATACGCATATTCAAGGTTCAGTATCCGTTAGTCACTGCCAGACTCAAATCGCTCACACGAAAACTCACATGTCACATTGTTCAGACTGCTTGTTATCGAATAAAACAGAAGGTTCAGCATCAGGTAACAGACAATATCCGGCGATGATCGTGAAAGCTCAGCGAGCACAGAAGTGCTCGAAACATGTGTAATTCCTTACTGGCTCATGTCCAAGGAAACATGGACACAAAAAAAAAATACCTGCACAGAGGAGGACCCAAAACTGCAAGATCTAATGGAGGGAGCGTCTGCTACAACAGTCTCCAATTCCGGAATCTAGGGCTGATCTGAAAAAGTTTCAGACAGATTGGAGGATGTGAAGAGGAAAAAAATAGTAAAAGATGCATCGGAAATTTAAGTGCACCCTGCGCACGACTTCTACGTACCCCTATATTAATAGATGGTTTAAAAGCTTGCACTCGTTTTCAGAGATGGATACGCCCGAAGATGAAGGTATACGTCACATGCAGCAAAGATACATCCGTATATACAATTCCTTCACCCACGCTGAACCGCACGACTATCCCCAAGTCTAGAGGAGTTTCTTCTCCTTTGCTGGAGCTCTGGGGATCTTGCGCAAAACAGCGTCGTCCAACTTCTTGTAGTGAACGTTGGCAGCCTCGACGGCTTGCTTGGCGTGGTGGTCAATCACATCCTCGTACATGTCGTAAACAAGGGGAACAACATGCAACAACACAATACCTGCAACAGAGAACAAGGAACAGTTTTTAGGTCGCATGGAAGACATAAGGCAAAGAAACAATATAGACAAAGTGAAACAGGAAAAGATAGCTCACCTATCCAGATACAGGTGAGGAAGTTGAACCATGACGTGATTGTAGATACCACCCACAACAGAGCAACAACCTGGAACATTATACCAGAGAACCGTCAGAAAACAGCAAAGGTCCCGGAAGAGCAGCCCTCGGATCACGGTGTAACTTGGCTACATGAGTTTCTCAAGAGACCTTGATCTCCTTGAATATAGTTCGCAATTTACCTTAAGGAAGAGCTTAAAATCCTTGCCAAGAGCAACATCGCGGGCGATGACCAGGACCTCGTTGAGCTCAGTACGGAGGGATCTTGCTGCTCTCATTACGAAGTCCTCAGAGAGGGAAAGCTCGGGGATAGGAGGACCAGCCCTATTCAATAAACGCGTCACAGAACTCAGACGTCACGCGAAAAAACAATCAGTTTTCACCTCTGAACTCAGTGCAAGACTTTGATGAGGAGAAAGAGTGCATACCGGTTCAGCAGAGCTGCTACATTCGCCCACACGAAAAGGATGACCACGATGAACATCAGAATGTTCGACACAAGAGTGAGGAAAGTGTATCCGGACTTCTCCAAGAGGAACCAGGTCAGAGTGGACAAGCCCAAGACTCCTCCTGACAGATACTTGTCCTTCCACAAAAAGGAGTCAGCAGCTGCAAAGCGCAATGCCTCACGTCAGTCACAAACTCGTCACCAGTCCCTTCACATCAAGTCAATTTTGAAAGTATGACCGTACAGAAACTCGATCATCAAGCTAGGATATTCCAACACAAACAAACACAAGCACTCCTCAAACAAACACTCGTTTTTACCCATCAATAAAGAGAAACCATACCTTTGCCTCCTCCAAGTATTTGATGCACATTCTTGTCTCCAGTTAAGAACCGGTTACCAGGTCCAAACTTCGACGCAGAGGGAGCAGTCTCCGTAGCAGGCATTCTCTCCACAGCTTGAGTAGCTGTGTCCATCACAGACTCCACCTGAGAATGCGTGACATCGCTTTGCTCGGAGGACATGGCTGCTGCGTCAACTGTCCAAGCAATAAAACTTTTCAAAAATACATCCGTCACTACCAAAACACCACAAAAAAAATCCAAGAAACGAAACTACTAAACCTTCATTCGCCGATCCCGATCAACTCCTCACGTGACACAGATCCGAACGCCGTCACACAAAAAAAAAATATACCGCCAGAAAACAGACAGCACGAACTGACTCACCGAAGGCAAAATGATAATAATATTTTTAAATCAGCAAAAATGATGCAGATCCGAGCAGCAGCAGCAGCAGCTTGGACGGTGAAAACGAGGAAACGGAAGTGGCTGGCTTACTTGGAAGGGGCGAAGAGCAGTGGGCGCGTGGTGTAGGAAAGGAATTGAGAGCGTCGGAGCTGGTGACGGCTGGCGTGTAGGGCAAGGAAGAATGGCAAAGGGAAAGGGGAGGAAGGAGGAGGAGAGACCTAGGGCACTTTGAAGCAACGGAGTGGGGGGCAGCGCACCAATTGCGGCGTTAAATAGAAATTTACATTCCCAGGCGGGCAATGGGGGGGGTTCCTTGGGCGGGGGAAGAAGGAAGAAGGGCTCGGAAGCTCAATAGGCCCAGTGCATTGAGTAGCCTATTCCCGTGCCTGGCCCTTTCCGTTGAGTACCTACCGTCAGTAAGTTTCCCTTTGAAAGTGGAACGTAAAACCGCTGCTCCATTTTGAAATTGGAGAGGGGCTGCCGTTGGTGGGCGTCTGCGGCCGTTACTGCGCGGTCTTGGGATACCCTTTTTGGCTGCGCGCATTTGAATGAGATCGGTAATGAGGACGGTGGGGACTGTTGTCTCCCGAGATTTCGGTTCAGTACTCTTTTCTTGTCCCTTATGATATCACATTTTCTGCTCTTCTCTAATATCACTTGTTGGGAAAGGAAAATAATACTCCTCCGTCTTCGGAAAACATCATGATTTGCCAAAAATGATTGGATTTTCTTTTTTCAATCGGCATGAGGTTTTTAGAAAAATAACTAAATAAGAGCACAAAGCCTCAGGAGTTGGCGTGAATAAAATGCCCATTCAACCTACCTTCGATGATATGCCTAGAAGACATAACAACAAAGATGTAGAAAAAAGAGTATTTCATTTATTTTTTGGGAGAGTGAGCATTCTTGAGTACTTCCTCAAACCTTCACATTCATGTGGTTCTTACTAGAGTAGGCTCCTATCACATTTCAGTTGATTGAGCTCCAAAAATTTGTTATCGATCGCCTAATAGTCTAGAAAGAAACCTATTTTGAGATTGCCATGAATATTGAGTTTTTTTGACATCTCCTAAATTTATGCCTACATGTCATAACACTAATAGTGGGGTTCTAACTCCTCTCACGATGAAAGTTTATTAATAAATGAGATTTAACATCTAATATAAGAACTAGCATGTCCCCTGGCCTAGCCATGCCGGCTTAAATACTTTAACGTTGTCGCTCTTGTTTTTATGCCAGATCTATTGGGTAATTTTGTAGTTTATGGTGATTTGAGGCCATAATTACTTGAAAATTCAATATCTTGAGATTCGTGGACCCATCTCGTGATCCGATTGTTTTCTACAACTCTAAAAAAATATCCGCTTTCAGCAACAACTCATGCAACATGATCCGACCAGTGGTGCCCCAGATCATAATATCACAAAACAAACTACTCGCCTTAAATAATAAAAGATAAATCAATATGCAAATTATATCAACCTCTATAATTTAGTGATTGAGTTATATTCTTCCAACAAGCTTATCACACCCATTTCATGCCTAAAAGTTAGAACTTGTTTCTAGTCGTTCTAAAGAACATTCAAAACCAAGTGGTAAATAGGTAATAGATTCACTTCTAAAAATTTAACAACTTTGAGACCTTGCGCTTGTAGGTTTGAAATTCTCATCAAATGCTTCATTTCTTTGTAACAATTTCATACTATAATAGTTGCTTAATTACCTTTTACTCATTGGTTTTTAATCGCTCACTTTTCTATGTGATGATTGTATGTTATTTTGTTGGTGTCCAAAGGATATGTAGAAAAAAATTACTCTTGGAGACATTTTACATGGAGACTCAAGTCCTAAATGGCGCCAAGAGAGGTTCAAAATCCCTCTCATGTGATTGGTTTATATCCCCTTCAGCCCTATGTACGGCTTGACTCCCCATGTAAAGCGTCTCCTACTTTGGTGTCTAAGATTGGTATGAAGTCATTTCTCAAAAATAAAATCGGAAGATATATGTTGACTTGTTCTCAATTGGAGAAACAAATATAACCTTTCAACACCATATCGAATCACTAACTCGCTCTAGTTTTACAAATCACACTCTATCTATTTTAGAAGCACTTTACACTATGAATCAAGAGCATGACCAAGTATGTTAAAGCATCATCATGATCATGGTGCTTTGTCAAGAGCAACGAATATTAAAAATGTAAAAATTAGATTTTAAGCCTTAAACGCCCACGATGTCGAAAAACGACATTGTGGATGTACATCCAGAAACTTTGAAGAGCCATATCTTCTTCATTCGAGGTCCGTTTTGGATGAAATCACTTGAGTTAGGTTCCAAATGAAGTCTAGTTTGTGTTGTAAAATTTGCAAGCCCATACAAAAAAGTATGAATTAATGAAATGCACTTTTGTGAAGACAGCTCTTGTTTTTGGGTTTCCAAGCATAGGGCATGTATTACCATTGCAAGCCAATTATGTGAAATTAAAAATAGTTTTTCATGATTTTTTTTTTTCATGGTCATGATCTTAAGGTGATTCTTAACAACTTTGTAGTGAGAAGTTTTTGATCCAAATGATTTTGCTATTGGATTTGCAATGATGTTTTGTCAACAGAAAAAGTGAGAAAATGGATGATATTTGAGGAGCTATATCTCCCTCATCCACCGTTGGATTTCAACTTAATTTTTTGGGATGGCCTCCAATTAGAGTCTAGTCTAAGTGGTAGAAATCTTAACAAGATCGAAGATGTTTTGAAGATAAGTCATGAAATTGAATGCAAAGGGTCTAGTTTTGGACTATTTTTCCTTTGTAAAATGTTCGGTAGTTTTTACCATTGCATGGCTTTTATTTGAGCCAAGAAATTTTTTTGATGAATTTTTGTTGGGTAAAGGACTTATTAAGATGAGAGTGAACATCTTTATAGTTGGTGCTTTTTTCATTGCAATAGGTATATTGGTAGCATTTCCACCTAAAAGTGAAAATGATGAAATTTTGCAGTTTGTTTTTGATATTAATATGTTATGATCTCGTGATCTATAAGGCCTCATGACTCAAATTTTGGTCCACATGATCTACGATAAGTCTATTACAAGTTTGTACAGTTGAGATCTTAATAGCTTCTCTTGATTTTCATCTATGACAATTTCTATGGAAATGTGTTTTTCTGCTAAAAATAGGCTCGGGCGTTTAGGGGTTAAGTGACTTGGTCATTTTTTGTTCTTTGACGAGGATTTAGACCGAGACAAGTTCAAGCTCAATTTTTTGATAATCTCCTCATCATCCTCCCTATTACCCTCCGCTACTTTGTCCCTTCTCTTGAAATACTTGAATATTAGCCAATAAATGATTTTTGACTTTCGGACTATAGTTGAGCTGAGATATATATTTGATTCTGCTTTGACTTAGCTATAATCTAGGAGATCATCGAACATTATTCACTTTGGAAAATTGAGCAAGCTTTGGGGACCTCAAAGTTAGTGGTCATTCTCCTTTTTCAAGGTAGTTAAAAGTTAAATGTAACCAGGAAAAATATGTTGGCCAATAATTGATCTCAGAGCCCCATGGTCATGGCTTTTGGTCCATAGTGTAGAGCGCCATTTTAATTTTAAACTTGTACGCATGGTGTTGTTGCCATACTCATACAAATAATTTATAGTATTTTTGGGGCCATAAATACTTTGGAATTTAATATCTTAGGATCCATCAATCCAATCCTTGATCCGATTGTGCCCGCACTCCTATGGAAATACCTGCTTCTAATGACAACCCATGGGCCCCAAAATCATAAAGTCACAAACTCACAAAACAAACTATGTGGCTTATATAATAGATCCTAGTTCATGAGTAGAAGATTATGAGCAAAAGTGACTCTATTTTCTGTTCATTTTCGTTTTGGTCACGTCGATCCTGGATTTACTGCTTCATTCTTTTTCTTTTCGTTCTCTTCTATCCCGGGATTCCTGCTTCGTTTCTTTTCTTTTCATTTTCTCCGATCCTGGGAGTCTGGGACTTCTGCTTCGTTCTTTTTCTTTTCGTTTTCTCCGAGTTTGGGATTTCTGCTTCGAAGCAAGTCAAAGTTCCTGCACGGTGGAGGAGGTCGGTTTCTGGTTTGTTGGCATGGAGCTGCTGGAGTGAAGCTCCGCTATGGCCGACACGACGGAAGTGTCGACAGCAGCGCCCCCGATCAGGCGGCTGGAGGAAGCAGTGGTGAATCGAATCGCCGCAGGAGAGATTATTCAAAGGCCCGCGTCCGCGCTCAAGGAGCTTCTCGAAAATAGTCTGGACGCTAAGGCCACCAGCATCGGCATTATTGTCAAGGACGGCGGTGTCAAGCTCATCCAAATCGTCGACAATGGCCACGGCATTCGGGTATGCATGCTATCATCACTCAGCTTGCCAGTGAAAATTGACAAGTAGAATTATCGAGCTATCAATACCCGAGGAAAGTAGGAGCAGAAAGCTTTGCAGTCATATTTTAGAGACGATGCAATTACACCACGAGTACGCTATTCAACTCCCTTCGTACCTAGAGCATTGAAATCTGAGTGCCTCGAACTCGCATTTTAAAGTAGATATAGTGTAAATGTCTGCCAAATTGTGGACAGTAGCCATGGCATTCGGGTTTGCATGGTACTGAGCTCGAGGATGAAATTGAGTACTTTCGTTGTGAAAATAATCGAGAGTATCAAGAAATTAGTCATATTGAAGGTGAAGAAGCTTCAGTTTGCAGCTATAACCTAGAGACGAGGCAATTACACCAGGAGTATGCGATGCTCTCGATCTTCCTAGTTCTGAACGCTTCGAGTCCTCGTACTTTACAATAGATGTACTTTAAATGTCTGCCGAATCGTGAAGCTCATCCAAATCGTGGACAATGGCAACGGCATTCGCATACGACTGAGCTTGATTTTGAAACTGAGAAGTTTCTGGAGGATAATTGAGAGTATTAAAACACGAAGAAACCAGTCCTAGAGTAGGAGAAGAAGCAGCCATGACCAAGAGACGAGTTAATTACGTCAGGAGTACGCGATGCTTTTAAAATTTCTTGTTCTGAAAGCCTCGAGTCCTCACATTTTTCAGCAGCCTTACTTCAAATGTCTGACAAGCGTGCTGCAGATGTTCACGAAAGTTTAGAACATCAGTGTAGAGACCCTGGAGATCGTTGAGATTGGTCATGTATTGAAGTCTACGACACTTTTTTTTACTAAGATAACCATCGCGATATAGAAAATCCAAGGATTCAACCTTCCGAGTTTACAGTTTATTAGAGATTTGCACTAGTTCATGTAGGAGGCTGAACAGCTATCTTCAACAGGTTTCGGTGAAGGATTTTTTTCGTATCACTTTTGAACTTGAGCTTCTACCTACAATACCTCCTCGCTTCCGGTTAAATCGTGGCGGGGTTGTCTTTGAGCTCATTCGAAGTATTTCTTCAGCTTTGTTCGATGTTGATTGGTAGTCACATGTGTTCATCTTTCAGCATGAAGATCTACCACTCCTTTGTGAACGACACACGACATCGAAGTTGCGGGAGTATGAGGATCTGGAGACTATCAGTACTCTGGGCTTCAGGGGTGAAGCACTCGCTAGCATAACATTTGTGGCTCAGTTGAGTGTCACCACCATGACAGCAGGTCAAGCGCACGGATACAAGTAAGCTTCGCGTATGCTCTACACCTATTTTACTAGTCTTGGGAATTGTTAGCTCTTACGAGTTGGCCTTTCAGCTCTTATTTTTCTTAAGCAGGAGTAGTGGTGCATGAACCTTGTCTTCTGGCAGTGCAACATATAAGGATGGGCAGATGGAGGGAGAAGCTCGTCCTTGCGCAGCTGTCAAGGGAACTCAAATCACGGTCAGGCTTCTGCATATCCTACATCTCGAGTACCTGAAGTAATAGAAGCAGCTAACAATCAACATTTGTTACTCCTAAATTTCTTTTCCGTCGCATGAAATAATTGATTTCGATTTTGGTAGTTTTGTTATCTTTCGTGAATGGATCATTTCGACTCTTATGTGTTATGGAAGTGGTTACTTTCAACCTCTCTCTTACGGACTCAAAATTACATAATCTCTAGTACTTGAGACAGTGTTGGAAATATGAGGTCGTATTCGTTGATTCAGGTAGAGAATCTATTCTACAATGTGGCTGCTCGACGGAAGGCTTTCAAGAACTACAATGAAGAATATGGTCGCATCCTGGATGTGGTGAGCCGTTATGCGATACACAAAATTGGTGTGAGCTTCTCTTGTAAAAAGGTATGTATGGTCTGAATTGCCAGTCCTGAGTGGTGATAGCTCTCTTTATGATAGTTATGTTACTTTTGTTGGTCGCGTGATTGACTCATTGTGCATTCGTTTCAGCATGGTGAAAGTCGAGCGGACGTGCATACGGTTGTATCATCGTCACCAACAGATACCATTAGGACTGTTTATGGTCCTGGATTAGCACGCGAACTGATTGCAATCTCAGCAGCAGACGATAGTCCAGCAGGAGCTACTTTCAAGATGGACGGTCTAATCTCGAGTGCTAACTATAGCTCGAGGCGGTCAATCATGGTTTTGTTTATCAATGGTATGTGGACATTGAAGACATTATCTTGGTCCTCGTTTTAATAGAAAGCCAGACTTAGAATCGGTATATCTTGTTGCGACAGAGTCTTGATCCATCTTGTGAGACTTTTTCAATACCTAACACATTGACTACATGATTATGTCCATGTAACGACCATGTCCTATGATTATGTATTGAAGTACTTAATCCTCATGATTTTGGTTTGCAGATCGATTGGTAGAGTGTGGCGCATTGCGAAAAGCCATCGAGTTGGTGTATGCAACCATTCTTCCGAAGGCCTCGAAGCCCTTCATCTACATGTCTATACATTTACCTCCTAACCATGTTGATGTAAATATCCATCCAACCAAGCGCGAGGTAATTATGCGGTTTCTCTTCTGTGCGTATTGAAAGCACCTTGTCTTGCAGTGAAGCAACCGCCTGTCTTCCCCACTTGATTGCGCTGTCTGTGATTGAGTAGCTGATATAACGTTCAGAGGGTCGTGCTCCATGGATCAACTCTCATCATTTATCATTCAGGAATATCTCTCTTCACATTGGGTATTGGTCATGGATAAGTTCGCGTGGGAAATTTTGCAGGTAAGCTTTTGGAACCAAGAAAGTTTAGTAGACACCATACAACAAGCAGTAGAGGCCAAATTATTAGAATCCAACAACACTCGAATGTTTACTACGCAGGTATTACACGCCCCGTACCTACTAGGTGGAGATGGCAAGTGTAGTAGGTCTCTTGAGCAGCATGTGGATATTACTGATCGGATCATCATGCGCATTGCAGTCGATTGTTTTCGTAGTTCGGGTTGTGGTTTTATTGAATACGACGAGTATTGGAATTTTATTTGTTGAGCTTATTTGATCGATATGGTTTCCTTGAGATGAAGGGTTCTTCAGAATGGTTGAAGAGAACATGACATTCCATGTGGTATGTGCTGAGCTTCAGACGTTACTCCCAGGAGCTTCGATAGTAGAGACTTCAAGGCGGGATAGCGGGCATTCTCCATCACCACCAGGTGATAATTTGGAGCTTCTGTTCAATCTCTAGGATATAGAAACATTCTAGAAAGTTGAATTTGTGTTTCTGTCAGATTTCCGTCCATATTGGTTGAAGAGAGTTCATGCACATTGACCATGCAGCAGGCAAATTGTATAACAGTATTTTGTCCTGTGTAGTGATTGTCTCCCAGAAAACACCAGTTAACAAGCTGGTGAGAGTGGACTCCGCGAATCCAGCAGGCAGGCTTCATGCGTTTCTGCACAAAAAAAGGAGCACAGTTGATGAACCAACTCAGACCGAAAACAACCTGGCAGCAACCAGGTTTTACGAAACTGAGGAAAATTTCTATGTTGTCATCAACTCATGCTATTGCTTTTTATGAAGTTCAAGTCCTAAACGACGCGGAGGCCAAAAACGTTCGCTCATGGGTGACGTTGGATAACTGCAGTTTACTGTATTTAATGGTCATAGGTTCTACCGGTGCTTGTTAGTAACAATTTTGACATGGTTGTGCTTGCAGGCGGTCAGTCAAGCAGCGCCGAAATTCAGAAGCAAGTGCAGATCTCGCCAGTGTTCAAGAGCTGCTTGCTGCAGTTGATCGTCAAACTCATTCAGGTGCGTGTGATGTTTCTACTTCGACATATTTCACAGAGAATGTCAGGTAACTCGTACATTGACATAGCCTTTTCTTTCACACGACTGCTTTTTGCAGGATTATCAGAGATCATCAAGAACTGTACATATGTAGGGATGGCAGATGATGTGCTCGCTTTGGCACAGTGCAAGACCCGACTGTATTTGTTGAATGTTTTCAATCTCAGGTAAAAAGATCTCCTGAAAAGTGAAAACGAGGATGATTTTAAGATTTGTCTCTACAGTACATGCATTCATGAGATGCTCCACAGTCATTGCCTACCTATGAGTTGGAAGAACCGGTCCTGGCTGGAAAAAGATTTTCAGCAGTTGAGGAGTTCACGTCTTTTAACAAATTCTGCTGAAATCTCTGGCAGTAAGGAGCTGATCTATCAACAAGTTCTTCGACGTTTTGCACATTTTAATGTCATGCGTCTGAGCACCCCCGCCCCTTTGATGGAGCTCCTACTGCTGGCTCTGGATGAAGAAGAGCGCATGGGCCGGTGGAGTGAAAGCGATGGCCCTAAGGACCAGATTGCTCAGGTGTTCTCTCTTTTCTTTCAATTGGAGACACTTCGCAAAACTCTATGAAGGTCTGGAGACTTGGCTTTAGATGTAGTACTGTCTCATTCTTTACAGCCCGCAAATGAAAATTTGAAGGGGATTAACTGTGCTTTTGTTGTGTGCAGTTAAACGTGGAGTTGCTGATTTGTAAAGCAGGAATGCTCAAAGAGTATTTTGCTCTTGAAATTGATGAGCTTGGAAATCTCTGTACACTACCTGTGGTATTGGATCAGTACACTCCGGACATGGATCGGCTACCAAGTTTCGTTCTGAATCTTGGAAACAATGTAAGAAACAACTTTTTCTTGAGTGCTACGATCTTTTTTCAAGTATAATCATATACAAAGAATACCAGCCTCTGTTGTTGTGCTCGTATTCTTTTCTTATAAGGTCTTGGAATCTTTTGAGACTTTCGCTGCCAGCTTTGATGTTGTGCTTGTTTTCTTCTCTCTGAACAGGTCGATTGGGAAACTGAAATGGAGTGTTTCGAGACTTTTGCGGCTGCTATGGCTGATTTTTATGCGATCCGTCCACCTTTGAATCCAAATGGTAATAATAAGACCCTCATCCATGGTTGATTTTCTCGGTGCATTGAGATAATGGCTCACATGAAGTGCGTACTTGACAGATTGCTCAGAAGAACAACTTGAAGGTAGTGAAGATGTGGAGAGTGACGACACAAGAGCAGAGGCTGCGAGTGCTTGGGCGGGGAGGGAGTGGACCATTCATCATGTCTTATTCCCAGCAATGAAGCTCTTTCTCAAGCCTCCAAATCATATGGCCAATGATGGTACTGCTGTTCAGGTACATTCGTATATGGTTCGGGTATCAATTCTTCTTCGCTGCATTCGCTCAGTTGTATCTGAAGTCAAGTATTAACCTTTGTTTTTGAATACAGGTAGCATGCCTTGAAAATATTTACAAGATATTTGAGCGCTGCTAAGGTATGTTCAAGTAGAGGTACCTATGAGCACCGATCATTTTAAGAGGACTTTCAGCATGTATTATCTTGGAGACGGGTTTATCTTGATACTGATTGTGGAAAATAAGGAGTACCTATTGGAATCCTTATGAGAATTTGTTTTATATGATTGAATCTGGTGAGAAAGTTTGCCCTCACGTGTATTGGGTAAAAGTATAATTAACAATCAATATGATTGTTCTATATCAGCGTAGAACGGACAATGTTCAAGATACCTACTCCATATCAACGTAGGATGAACAATGTTCAAAATACTTGTTCCATATCAATGTAGAATGGACATTAAAATTGTTTAACTAGGTAATGTCAGTACATCCCTCGACTTGGAAATATAGGCAACTCTATGTTGGTTGTAGGGTTCTTCAGAAATAGCAGCATGAGCACTTGAGATTGTCAAAACTAGGTGATGTGGTATACAAAGTAAGGATGAAATCTTCAAGATGGAGTACAAAATGATTTTGGATGTAGGATGAATCCATTTTGTGGCAAGTGCTTTTTCCTTTCACTAATTTGGCTCAAGCTCCTTATTCAATAAACTCTTGAATTTGCCTTTGTAGCACTACACGATACATTAGGGATGATAATGATGTTTTGTCCACTTTTGAGTGAGTTCCTTATAGACATACCCTTCTATGCTTTTGAGATTAGCCAAATTGGAGGTACCTATGCCATGAATATAGGAAGCAAGGGTGTATAATTTTGCATCAAAAGTAAAGTTTTAAATTCCGTTAATGAAACTTCTAATGTAAGATAAACCTTTCATCTCGCACACATCACTGCAAGTAGGGTAATTCTTGAAGTGCACCTAAATAGGTTCTCTGTTGAATATCCGATCCAATTATTATACTGTTGCTATATCCAGTCCACACTTGTGATACATGAACCAATGACTCAGCACCTAGGTATCAACCTAACACACGGATACCTAAGAACGAGTAGGCTGGCTTATAGCCGTAGAAGCAACCTAGCTTACTACAAGCTGGCAATCATAAGAACGAGATTCTCTCTAGGACATACCCTTCACGGTTCATTGATTAGGTCTCTATTTGTTTTCAGTTGTGAGTGTAGAGCAAGTGCACCGTTCCTGTTAGTGGGTTAAGTGTGCTTTCTTGCAATAGGTATAGCCATTGTACGCATGTGTGTACAAGATGTGTGTGTATTGTTTACATTTATGGTATAATATATAGGTGTACCATCACTACTGCATCATGCTTGAATTCTACGTTATTACTTGTAACACCATTGGTGTCATCCAATAAAAACTGCCTCTATCCTTGGTCTATGCTATATCAAAAATTTAATGATACATACAAGCTTGAATTCTACGTTATTACTTGTAACACCATTGGTGTCATCCAATAAAAACTGCCTCTATCCTTGGTCTATGCTATATCAAAAATTTAATGATACATACAAGCTTGAATTCTACGTTATTACTTGTAACACCATTGGTGTCATCCAATAAAAACTGCCTCTATCCTTGGTCTATGCTATATCAAAAATTTAATGATACATACAAGCAAACAGACAAACATTTCTTTGAACCCCTAAACACACTCTTGAGCAATGTACAATTTCAATTTCTTTCTGATTTTTTCATTCATCTTACTATTTTTCATACACAAGGCTTGAGGTTAAAATATGTGATTTAGTAGAATTCCACATGTAAAGCTTCACAACAAAATTTCACAATCACTTCTAATCTATTTTCGCCCATCAAGTCTCAGTCGATTTCACTTTACATCCTAACATTGTCCTAGAAGTGCCCGTTGATTCTTATGATTTTTGCTTCTTTTGATTTCTGCTTTACAAAAGCTCAGTTTAGCTTGTTCTAAATGTACATAGTCAACTAGTTCCACGGTAATCAAACGCTGCCACCTACGTGTATCCCGCACTCTGTTTTCTCCGTCCCATCAGGATTTCTCAGACCCTGCAATGACAAGCCTTTGCATCAAATTCCTCTTTCCCACTAGAACTGAAACAGGCTGCTGTCTGCCTTGTAGATGAGAACTCTCTTAAAATTAACCTCAGGATGGAAGAAAGATCCAAAAATATATGATTTTCCAGTTTCTTCAGAGATATTTGAACCTCAATATCACCAACTTTTAATTGTCAAGATTTGGAAATTCTAAACTCAAGTTGTGTTAAGAGCGCTTTAAAATTTTGATCTAATCGATACCAGCCCCATAAATTAGTAAAATAGTAGTCTATAACTCGACGAGTGATGAAGCAGAAAGAAAGGAACTCACCTGAAAGCGGCCTGACCGTTCTCCGGCGTACTCAAACCATTTGTCACGAGAAACAGGAATTGTCGACTGCACATCGCCAATGCTAGGAAAACCTTGGTCGTGGAGAGGATGATAAGGCAACGAATACTTCTTCAAGTAATTCCAACAATCCCTGTCAAAACCATAGAACATTAGCATTCCCAATAACCATCCCATCCCAGGATTCTGTAAATAGAGAAGTTGCAACAGATATTTAGAAGTCAACTCGTAGTAATGTTCCCATTCTGAGTCATACCTAAACTCCCAATATGCAAGAGGCTGCACCTTAACCATCTTTCCTTCCTCAAAAACCTGCAAGTATCGTGTCAAAGTGGAACTTTGAGCATTTCGCACCGAAGCAAGTCTAGGCAAAAGCTTAATGTTATCTAACAGCTGTAACCAATTCACGATCCAATATAGAGATAGAAAAAGAGTAATATATCTCCATTGAATTCTGACTGCTACAAAGTATCCCCTAGAAGAACACACACTAAAAGCGAGAGCTGAAAGTAATGATGAACACGAGTAACAGATACCTCGAGATGAGCCCTTTCCGCACCATGATCACGTCTACGCCCGTTAATCATGGCATCTACCTGCAACGATCCACCGGATATGTAGTCAGACTGTATCACAAGCAGTTTTTGAGTTACGGAACAAGATAACCTCATGTCGCAAGACAGTAAAGCTTAAGTTACCTCCAAAGTCTTCAAAGAACGGCCGAATGGCTCGACTTTACAGATGCGGTCATACTCTTCTATATCCTGCTCAGAAAGTGAAGACCATTTATTATCCAGCATAGACATGCCATTCATTTGGACTAAAATGAAATGATTTGTACCCCAGCAGCCAAAGAAAATTAACTAGCTTACAGTTATAAAGAGGTCGGAACCAAACTTCGCATCATACTCCTCCTTGCTGTTCACATCAGCTGCATGAAACTTGTGTGATTTGAATCCATACCGACTCTGCGAACAACAACGCCTTATCCAATTAAAATGCAAAAGCACATGAAGCTTGCAAGTTTTACACACTTGAATACATAACTTTGGATCTTCAACTGCACATTGTAAACATCACCAACACCCATACATTTCTGTTCTGAAATTGGGGAGCATACGAGCAACCATTGAAGGTTTAGGATTACAAAAAGGAATACAGAAGTTTAATCCAGGCAGCATACTGAACTGGCAAGCAATGTCACATGAGGACCCCATAAGTTTTCAAAGTGGTCGAGATATTTACCTCCAGCTCCCCGAGAAACTGATGTGTTTCAGGAAAGAGGTGAAAAGTGTCGATGAATATAATCTTGACTTTTTCATCGGACAACGCTCCTATCCTATTTAGAAGATCTAATATTACCTGTCCACATAACAATGTAACGCATGTAGTAAAAAAAAATTCATACGTGATATCATTTACCACAAGTACATTAACTTTTGAAGTTTCCCTATAGTAAGATTTATTTAATTATGATAAAAGTAAAGCTAAATTCAAGTTGATTAGAACCTCAACCAAAAGTTAAAAGATCAATATCAAAAGAATGAAGAAATCTCAAATCTTGAGGGTCACAAATAGTTGAACAAAGTCACTACGTAAGTCTTGTAATCCACATGTGGAAAAGCCTAAAAAGCATTACACATCATTCAATCAGGCTGTGAGTCATGAAAGATCAACAAAAGCCAGGGGTTTATCGAAATGCGTACCACATCACCTGCAATCAAGGCACAAGGAAACGCTGGCCTCTCAAATCTGTCCACAGTAATCTTCAAAGTTTCCAAGGCTTGTGCCTCCAGGTGCTGCAGTCGAGCATCCCGAGCTTCTTGATTCCATTTCTCGATGTCAATCGTAGCTGAGCTTGACGCGCACACAACAGGCACAGTGCATGCCACTCTCCTTCCTCTTACACTCGCGCAACGATTTTGCAAGAAAACATTCTGCTTATCACATTTCCTGCTTAAAGAACGATCATCATGTCGACTAGTCGATTAAAAAGCTACACCTTATAACAAAGCATAATTACTCTAAAGAACTCAGAATCTGCCTGCAATTCAAGAAATACTGTCCGTAATCATTCAGCTGCCAAATTTTGAACCTACACTAAAACTTACTGACGATTCCATGTACATAAAGAACAGTCAGTCAAGACAAACGAGGCTTCTGAAATTTTCTCGAGTGAAACTTCTTAGAATGAACTGAATTCATTGCGGAGTATATAGAAAGGCTATGTTGCTGTTAGCTATGAACTGAAGTGCAATAAAAGAGCAGAGTGCGCACATTTCTTGAAAGAGAGAAATTCCAAATCATATAGTTGCCAAATCTGGCTGAAATTAAACCTACACTGATGTTTCCATGTACATAAAGAATAGTCAGTCAAGACAACGAGATTGCAGAGATTTTTATTTTTGAGTGAAACTTGTTAGAATGGAATGCAGATGTGATGAATTCTTTGCAAAGGCTATGTTGCTGTTAGCTGTGAACTGAAAAGCAGAGTGCGCACATTTGTTGAAAGATTTTTGAGAGAAATTCAAAGAAAAGAAAGAAAAAGTAGAGACCTTAGCGATGCGAGGGAGGTAGTGGTCGCAAAGCGGTGCGAGGGTATGCAAGAGCTGGAAAGTCGAAGGTGCAGGTCCGCCATCGCCATCGCCATGGCCAAGTGGAAATACAATTCAAGCGGGGAAACCCCTTCCTGTATCTGTCTCTACCCTCGCTTTGCTGGATTGCTGTAATCTTCCCCCTCGAGTTTTTCTCGGAAGGGAGGGGTACAGTATAGGCTGCCCGGGTTGACCCGGAAAATGGTCGATGCTGACTCTTGAAAGGTGGTCACAACTACCTAAAAATATTTCATTGAAAGTTTGTTGAGTCATAATTTGTAAGTAAATTTTTATTTTTTATTAGTAAATAATGTGTGTTTGTTGGGAGGGTGGACACTCTAGTAATTTTTGGAATATCATGATAATGATGGGTTGCCAAAAGAGTGGGCAGTAGTAAAAATTGTGATTTTGGAAATATCTCAATTTTCTATAAAAGATTGTGATTTTTTTTATCATGAAAATGAAGGGTTATCAAATGGATGGTCAACAACAATATTGTGATTTTGGGAATACGTACCTCAATTTCTTATGAAAGATCATGATTTTGGGAATATCGTGATATTTATAAGTGTAAAAATGAAAAGTTGCCAAACAGAGGGTCACTTACGGATATTGTGATATTAGTACTATCTTGGTTTTGCATAAAATATCATGATATTCGGGCCGAGCGTACCCTTTATGTTGTTAAACAAATTTGAGTTCAGATTTTGAGTGATAGAGGTTGATATAGGGTAGATATTAATTGCATCTCTCACATTTCGTATGTCACCAATTGATTATGAATGAGCTAGCAAACTAGAAGATTAAGGAACCAAAAATAAAAACTTACTCAGAATCTCTTAACAGGCATGAGAAGTAACAGAAGATTGGCTCTTCATCAATGTCTAAAAAAAATTCAAGAGCCCTTGAGTGCTTACCCTCTCAAAAATTATGACTTAATGTTTTTGGCTTCTAACAAGCCAACTTGCAACTCAATGAAGATTCAAGTTCACTGTGAGTTTAGGAACTCAATTTATACCAAAAATGACATATGATGCATTGGCAGCCCTTGAAACTTTTTCATGTCTTTTTGAAACTAGAGCTCTTGCACGTGACTCCGAATTCTGTGAGGAGATTATACTTTGAAAACATGAGTTACAAACATCGGTAAGGTGAAGAACAGGAGACAACATTAATGTGATGAGAGATCATGGCACCGAACATGTTGTCCAGTGTAAATAGTATCACAATACTGTAGTATCAATAAGCAGAAGAAAAAACTTCAATAAAAATCATATGTTGATCTACTAACCCCTACCCAGTCCAGAAGATATCCATGTTCTATCACAAGTTCATGCTTTAGCTTCTACCATGAGCAAACACTTAAACGCCTTAAAAACTTATAACAATCCATAAGAGCTACCATTTAACTTACAATGACCATTTTATGTCTGATCAATTTCAATCTCCACCAATCTTGCTCAACTTGGCACACACAATCTCCACGATCTCTGTACACTTGAAGAAGTTTGTTACATATCAAAGCCTGCAATATACAAGAATTGACTCGGCACTACATTATTCTGATTGTTCATGCTCATACGCGCAGGCTTTCTTCTCCTTCGACACCCTCTGAATCACTCTCACAAACAAATTTCAGCAGAATAGTAGAGTGATGAAAAAGCTTCAGAACGTGAAATATACTTGCAGTACATTTACATTACAATGTGCCATCAACTGGACTGCTTGTTATAGGGTCTGAAAACCTCAACATACTCGCAAACACATGAAATCACGATAATAGCAAAATCTACATATGAATGTCACCAGAACAAATGGCTGCAACAGAACGCTTTCTTGCTCCTCGCGTCAGCCTTTAATTCGATTCTCTGTAACATCGCCAGAGGTGAATGTCATTAGCAAAATCTGAATCTACAAATAAGCTTAGAAGAGAGGTTTCTATGATGAAGTGCTGAATTGCATTTTGTCTTCAACGAACCTCTTGAAAAGGAATGAAAAGCGAGAAGACGAGGATGTGTTTCCTTTAGTACAAGAAATGTCTGTTAGATTTTGAAGAAAAAGACTAGCGTGATCGCATCAACCATGAGTTCGATTCTTTGTAAAGAAGCAAGAAGTGATTGTTACTTGTAAAAATTAAACTCTCAAATGAGTAAATCAAAGAGAGGTTACAATGATGGTGTCTCAAAGAGTGTACAGCAGTGGGTTTTGACTTTTAGGAGAACGAAATTAGAGAGAAAATGGAAGCGTGGATATATGATGTGTTCTTTCAATAAGAAAAACGACCATTTTGTTCTGAAGAAAAATCAGCAAAGTATAGTATATAGCGATGTGGTTTTGTTGGAGTAGGTTTCTGGAACGAAATTGAAGAGAGACGGGAAGCAAGAAGAAGAGAATGTGTTTCTTGTAGTAAGAAAAATGTCCTGAAGGAAAGACTAGCGTGATCGGAGAACGATGATAGAAAGCAGAATGGTTTGTTGGAGTGGAGAAACCCTCGACTTACTTCGTGGAGTTGCCGCCTCGAAGTTCTTGGTAAGAAGAGTGAGCGGGCGACGTCGGGATGGCATCGGCGTGGCCAGTCTCCTTCACGAGCTCACCGATGCTCCTCTCGAGCTCGTCGATGCGCGTTCCCATCTCGTCAATCTTGGTGATAATGGACTCCGACATGGTCTGAAACCGCGTCTGCATTTGCAGCAACAAGTTCTGCACGAACGCCGTCAGATCTGCGGTCTTTTGCGTCGTCGCATCGGCTCCCTCGTGCTGCTGCTGTCCATGGCCACTGGAATCCATGCTGGCGGAAATCACAAAACCCTAAGCCCTCTCTACACACCAACAACCCTGTCCTCAAGAAACTCAAACTCCTTCCCAACCAAATCCCATTCACATATGAAAGCAATCTCTACAGGAAAAGACCGCAAGAAATGTTAAGACCGCCAGTTGCTCGGGGACGCGGGTATAGGAGCGGGCCCTATTCCCGCGCGTGGATTGTCCTTCGAAATTCTTATTCCGTGTGTTCGACAACATACTTCCAAGCACCGAATTCAAGCATTTGAAATTGGCTGACCCCGCCAATTTTTTGCTTAGAATTGGCTTGCCCCGCGAGTTTTTGAGGGTTTAGGGTTTTGGGCGGTAGTGATGGCGTCGTCTACTCGGAGACACGAGATTTATAAGGAGATGATGGCGTCCACGGAGAAGCCGAGAGTGGAAGAAGTTACGGAGCCGCAAGAGAAGCTCAATGATGGTGATGAGAAGACAGGACCTCTGATTGTGAGGTTTCCTAGGCAGACGACGTCGCCCGTGGAGCCTGTGAAGCTGGAAGCCGAGGAGGCCGTGGAGAGCAAACCCGCGCGCAACATGGTGCAGGTGACCTATTGCTCTATTCCTCTTCTCTCGCATTTTGTGTCTGTGTTGCCAATTCGCGCTCGGTTTTCAAATTCATGCCTCAAAACGATTTGCGAGTCCCTTCTGCTTCTCTCTCATATCACATGACTTAATTCACATTTCTGGTCTCGGAATAGTTGGATACCTCCAGCTCGATCAAGCACATTAGAAGTAGACTGCAAGAGCCACTGAATTACTTCTCATCTATCTTTCAAGTCATACATCTTTACTAAACAATGAACGTTGAATTTCAAATCGACTGAATGTGTCCGGCTTGATTAATTTTCTCTTTTGTGATCCTGTGATTTCGAATTTCGTGATTTGCGAGGCACTTGAACTATTCCTTCTGCTTCTCTCTCATATTATATAACTCGATTCACATTCAATTGCTGGTCTTAGAACAGTTGCTTACCTCCAGCTCGATTTAGAAGTCGATTGTGGAGCAAGAACCGCGCCACTTTCTGCTGAATCTAATCTCTTCTTTCTTGCATACTTCTGCGGTTAACATTGGATATCACAGCGTCTGATTTTGTCCAGCTCGATTGAGGGCAGGCATTCTGTCTATTCTTCTCCTTCGTGATCCTGTGATTTCGAATTTGTGCTTTTAAGTATCAAGCGAGGCAATCAATCTTGAAGAGATCGCAACACTCTGTGTCGTACTTCATTCTGTTCGTATGACACAACTTACATGCAATTCTGTAGGCGGTTCCAGAATCATTACGAAAGTTCGATTGTGATTCCCAATTAGATCGCACAATCAATAATTCTACACCTAAATGATTGCAACAATTTCTACTGGAAGATTTTGACAGGAATGGTGGCACTCATTTGTCTTAAGTTGAGAACGTTTCAGTCTTATTCTTGAAATGAACTAGATACTTGTTAAATAATAAATTATATGATATATACCACGTCAAACTGATTCTGAACTTAGACAAACTAGATGCTTTATCTTGTCATAAATTTTTCGATGTTGAGTGGCTGGATGAAGTTCTCTTGATTATTGTGCTCAAAATTCCTCTACTGGAAGGCCCGTGATTGTTGTTTCTGTACTCTATTGAGCATGAAATTAGCCATGTGTGACATGAGTCTTAGTTTTACTTTGAGCTTCCTGTGATGACTTGAATTGCGAGAATGGACAAGTAGCCATGTTGTTGATATTCTTGTTTTGTTTCTCAAGTGATCCTTAAGAGATCCTGATTCTGTGTTGTTTATGCAGGTGTATCTTATGGCTGCATACTTAGTAGGGCGTTGGGCATGGGCAAGGTATCAAGAGCGTCAGGCTAGGCGAAAACCCGATGACAAGAGGAGTTTAGAAGATTAAGCGTGCCTTACTCGCATCCAATTTTGTACTTAAGAAGGTAGTTGCAGTGTCAACATTTCAAATTGATTCACTTTGCATTGTTGTGATGAGCGTGGACTGTTCAATGTCGTGTGCGTGCAGGTGTACAGTCTAGAATTGAGCATTGAGCAGAACCATACTAAAACTGTACTCTAAGATGAGATGGGGCTTTCATGTTCCTCTCTTTACAACAGTCTAACCCTAGAGTTGTCTGGCTCTCTTGAGCAGTGTTTGCCGTCCGCTAGTTCTTAGTAACTACAGTTCAATGCTTACCAATGCGCTGGAAAAGGAGCCTTGAGAGATGTAGTTAGTTAGTCGTAGCTTCATTTAAGAGGCTACTTTGAATCGGAACACAATCTTGATGGCAAACGTAGGTTAGGCGAACTCTTCATAATAAGAGTATCTGTCTTACTTCCGCTGTCATCAGAGTTTCATATCCATATGTGTATGACTATTGATTACTATTTGTGGTACGAGCTTCGAAATAGCGATGATCACCTTAGACAGATGTACGTAGGGTTTCGTCCGAGGGGATAATGGTCGATAAGGTTCGCAACAACATCTTACGCTTGCTCAGATTCATTTCGACTCCCAGAGTCAGTTGCATCATGAAGCTCGACTGCGATTTCATTCTGCTTAGATTGAGAGGATGTCTCTGGTCCTTCCCTTCTCCATACCCGCACATAAGCTTCCATCTACCTCGCCATCCTTGCGCTTCTCTGTTCCCAGATCACGTTATGTCGCACAGATTCACTACCCTTCGAAGGTCCACAATGAAAACAAGAAGCTATTAAAAACTTTAAACAAGGCTATTATGTACCTCCTGCATAGTTCAACATGTTGGATTATTATTGTATTATTGTTTGAGTTGTCTACTACGTTATGCTATTGATAAAAACCTTGTACTCTCAACTAGATTCAACCGTTGGAGATTGTTGCAGCTTTGAGAGCTCAAAGATTTGAAACTGTGATCTTCTATCACAAGTTCTATGTCAAATTTGAACTGTCACACGTGCATTGTTTGTGAGATCATAGCATCTCAAGAAAATGTTTGAGGTTGCCGACTAGCTAGAGAATCGAAGTTTTTTGAAGCGGGCAAGTACAAATGGTCAGGTAGTGATTTTGCCAACAACCTGAGGAGGTACCAGGTTCTAGAGAGAAGGACTTGACAATTGTTTTTATCTTCCTTCCCTTACACTTGAAATCACTGACTTCGCCCACCAATTTGCCAACAACCTGAGGAGGTACCAGGTTCTAGAGAGAAGGACTTGACAATTGTTTTTATCCTCCTTCCCTTACACTTGAAATCACTGACTTCGCCCACCAATTGTAAGATCTGAGTCTCTAAAAGTAGACACTCCCTATGACCGTCATATTCATAATGCTATCAGCATAGCATCTTAACCCCTAAACGTCCCTAGTGTCGAAAAACGACATTTTGGATGAAGGGCAGAAACTTTGAAGAGCCATAACTTCTTCATCCGGACTCCTTTTTTGACGAAATCACTTGGGTTGAGTCCCGAATTAAGTCTAGTTTGTGTGGTACAAATTTCAGACCCATACAATGAAGTATGAATTAATGGCATGCATTTCAGTGACAGCAGCTTTTGGTTTTGAGATTTCAAACATTGGGCATGTTTCACCATTGCAAGCCAATTATGCAAAACCAAAAATAGTTTTTCATGAATTTTTTTTACATAAGTATGATCTTTAGATGTATTCTAACAACTTTCTAGTTGCAAGTTTTTCGATCCAAATAACTTTGCTAGTGGATTTGCAATGATGTTTCTACAATGAAAAAAGTGAAAAAATGGATGATTTTTGAGGAGCTAGAGCTCCTTCATCCACCGTTAGATTTCGACTTTATTCTTTGGGATAGATTCCAATCATAGTCTATTTTAAGTGGTAGAAACCTTAACCTAATTGAAGATGTATTGAAGGTAGGGCATGGATTTGAGTGCAAAGGGTCTAGTTTTGGACTATTTTTTCTTTGTAAATTTTGAGGCAGTTTTCACCATTGGAAGGCTACTATTTGAGCCAAGATATTTTTTTGATGAATTTTTTTGGTTCAAAAGTGTTTTTGAGATGAAGATGAACAACTTTCTAGTTGGTGATTTTTTGATTGCAAATTTCATGTTGGTAGTATTTTCACTTCAAAGTGAAAATGATGGTATTTTGTAGCCTGTTTTGCGCACTACTACGTTACGATCTCCCAATCTATGAGGTCCCATGAGTCAAGTTTTGGCCCACATGATCTACTACAAGTCTATTACAAGTTTGTACGGTTAAGATCTGAATAGCTTATCTTTATTTTCATCTATATCACTTTTTTTGAAAATGAGTTTTTGGCCAAAAATACCCCAAGGACGTTTAGGGGTTAAACAAATGTTTGAGGTTGCCGACGACCTATAGAATCAAAGATTTTTCAAGATGACAAGTACAATGGTGTGGTACTGATTTTGTTGTCAACCTCAGCAGGTCCTAGGTTTCAAAGAGGACTTTAAAATTGTTTTTGTCCACCTTCCCATACACTTCAAACAAATTATTGACCTTGCCTACTTCATGTGAGACCACATTTCCTAAAAGTAGAAACAACCAATGTTCGTTACATTGATAATGCTATGAGCATTGTATTGATAATGCTATGAGCATTGTATCTCAAACAATTGTTTGCGGTTGCTGACCATCTACAGAAATAAAGTTTGTTGAAGGTACAAGTACAAATGGTCAGGTAGTGATTTTGTTGTCATTTTTATCCTTCTTTCCCTACACTTGAGTGAAATGACTGACTTCGCACACTACCAGTAACACCTAGGTCTCTAAAAGTAGACACTACCAATGTCCGTCATGTTGATAATGCTATTAGCATAGCATCTCAAACAATTGTTTGCGGTTGCCGACCACCTACAGAATTAAAGTTTGTTGAAGCTCACAAGTACAATGGTCAAGTAGTGATTTTGCCGACAACCTAAGAGGTCCCCGGTTTCTGAGAGAAGAAGGTTTTGAAAACTATTTTTGTCCACTTTCCCATACACTTCAAATAAATGATTGAACTTGCCTACCTCATGTGCGACGACATTTTCTATAGGTAGAAACAACCAATGTCCGTCATATTGATAATGCTATCAACATTGCATCTCAAACAAATGTTTAAGGTTGCCAACCACCTAAAGAATCAAAGTTTTTGGGAGCTTACAAGTACAATGGTCAGATAGTGATTTTGCCGTCAACCTCTGAAGGTCGCACGTTCTAGAGAGGACTTGACAACTATTTTTATCCTCCTTCCCTTACACTTGAAAGAAATTACTGACTTCGCCCACCACCTCTAAAACCTGAGTCTCTGAAAGTAGACACTACCAATGACCGTACACTACCATTGATCGTCATATTCATAATGCTATCAGTATAGCATCTCAAACAAATGTTTGAGGTTGCTAGGATCAAAGATTTTTCAAGGTGACAAGTACAATGGTGTGGTCCTGATTTTGCTATCAATCTCAGGAGGTCCCACGTTTGAGAGGGAAGGTCCTCGCCCACCTCATGTGAGACCACATTTTCTAGAAGTAGAAACAACCAATGCCCATCATATTGATAATGCTATGAGCATTGCATCTCAAACAAATGTTTAAGATCATAGCATTCAAAATTGATGCCAGAATTCTTTTTAGCATGACTCAAGATATAGTCTACTTTGTGCAAAGAGGAATAACATTGGTAAGTACTCCATAATATAAGATGGAGACCTGGAAACCACACAAAAATTGTTTGCTAGGGGCATCCAAGCATCCAAATTTCAATTTTACACAAGATTTACACTTACGCCTATACATTCCACTCATTCAATATATATTAATTCATAAAATCAGTCTCAATTGTCTCAATCTCCTACGTTCTTTGCCCACTTTCCAAAACTGAAACCTTGACCGCTCCCCCACGAAGCTTTGAGCATCATCATTTACTGATGCTTCATTGAGATGTGAAATCTTTGTTGTGATATAGCATGTCATCGAAATTCAGAGGAACAAAGGGACAAGATACCACAAAATGAAAGCACCTGTTACAGAGGGTTCATGTTCTGCGACATCTGAACATCATATTAACAGAAAAATCCTGGTGAGAAATGAAACGAAACCTTCATAGCGTAGCATAAAAGCAAAACCGATTAGAAACTGAACAGGATTTCTATTATATTACCTGAGAACCTACTGAACTGGATTGAAAATGGTTTGAAGAAAACCCAAATGGTGGTGGTGATGGTGGTGGTGGAGTATTGTACATACAGATTGGATGCCTCCTATGGATAGAATACCCAAAATAGTAGCACTCTTGACACAAATCGACCTAATGCTCTCGCACAGTAAAGGGGAAAAAAATCTAAAACCTCGGGGTAAACTTAGGTGAGACATCAGTTGTACACACTGCAGGTAATTCAGAATGAGAGTGTCTGCGGACTGCCTTCTTCATACTCAGTATCCCAATTTTGATACAGGAGGGCGGCTGCAGCCCGGGCTGCTACCGAGGAACTGTACTTCTTCCGCAGGGACGCCAGCAATGCATCGTGCGATTCCTAAATACAATTCAAGAACTAAAATAAGATTCGAAAAGTCCATGAAATTGAGAATAAACACGTAGAAAGAACAGAACTGGACAGACTTTCTGAACAACTTGCGTAATCAAATACCACACTGAAGCTACGGATGAACTTCAGTTTTCACGAAGAAATATGCATAGTGAAGCTAAGCAAGTTGGAAAATTACCTTCAGGACCCGAACTTCTTCTTCAAGGGCAGCTGCGGTTTCTTTCTGTAAATCAAAACGGATATTATTGGTGAGCCTATGAAGAAAATATATTGATGAGCTCAACCGAGAGAACTGAAAGAGCTTAGTTTTAACTAGTACCTGACGACTTATCTTCACTTGCAACTCAAGACTGCGTTGGCGTTCTTCAGCCAAAGCTCGCATAGCTGCCTGACGGTTTTTTTCTGTGGCTTGTACTGCTTTCCGTAATTCCTCCACACGATTCTTGAAATTCTCCTAAAGTGCCAAGAACGCAATGTATATTAGCCGTACAATCCAGTCGAAACATAATCCTCAAAAGGTGAATCCTACTCGATCTCTAAAGTTCAGTCCTACATGCACCAAAACCAACGTGCATCACTAATTACCACCGAATGTGCAGAAAATGAACGACACTAAAACCAAGATCGAAAGTGCATGATCGGAGGTCACGTACGAGTAAACTAGGTCAATGCTAGAAACATAGCTCAGAGTTCTACAACTGTACATATCAAGTTTTGATCTAAAAGCCTCCACAAAAGAGAATAAAAACTATGATAAGACCTCCTAAAGATCCCAAAGTAAAGGGATGATATGAACAAAGCCCTCACCTCATCCGTGTCCTGCCAATTCTTAGAGTGTCCATCCACCTTGGAGAGCTTGGAGTCGCGGCGTCCTGAAATGCTCCCGTTGCTCACTGGCTTGCTGGTCTGATCAATCGCAGCTTGTCCGGCGATAACACTTGGTTTCGCTCTGGGAGGAGCTTGAGAAACCATCTTTCCAGAACCGCGGCGAGAAGCTGGGCCACTCATGAAAGGGAGTGCAACACTAGGTGTTTCATCGCCCACAAGCACCTGTCCTTCGTACAATATCAACCGGTCTGTACGCCCAGCACCGTTCACTGCACTAGGTTTCGATTTCGAACGAAGGCGGTACTTGAATTCATCGTCTCCAACTAATGGCAGATCTAAGCCGGGAAACGACTCTAAGTGCCTTTTCGACTTCATGGGAATCGGTCCACCACTCATGTCATCACGCCACTGTGCTCTTAGCACCCTTCGCCTGACCGAAGTCCCATTTTGTTGCTCATGGAAGAACCCCACAACAGAGTATCCGAGGCTAAATAAGGAGATGAGAACTCCAACAAGAAGCCCGAATATTGCAGCATTTCTGGGAACGTTGGTTGGCAAATGATTCCAATAGGATGCAGTGGACAAAGTCGATACAAATTCTGTCAAAAGAAAATAATTTCATCAGGCGCCAATCCTGATTCCAGATACACTTCGGTGCACTTTACTCACCAATGCAAACAAGTTAATCAATTTGTGGTGGCAACTCGATGAAAACGGTACATGCCTACTTTGGCACCCATCTAAAGGGTCCTTCCATTCCATCGCATACTCACAGTGGTGTTAGAAAGCGTAAGAGTGGATGACTAACCTTGACTGTGAGCACCCATGTTGTTCAAAAGCTCTGATACACGTACGCCAAGATGTGTCCCTTCCGCATTATCATTATCCACAGAAGAGGGAATTGGTTGTTGCAAGTTTATATACACACTGCTTCCTCCTTTCTGGAAAAAGACAAAAGATAGAGAGCTCCCTGTTACTTCCCATTTCATGCTGGACATGTAAATTAGTGCTCCTGAATATAAAGTACAGTTCCAAGGAGACATGATGTAGTTTGAGTTACGAGAACTGCCCTAGACAGTATTCAACAGACAGGACCTATCACCGCATACCTGGTAAACTACCTCGTAATTGAAGCTCTGAGTGTCTATCCAGTAGGTCTAAAGCCAATAAAGAACATGATAATCGGTGCGTGGGGAAGACTCACAGTCAATAGATCGCTTTCCTCACTGAGAATCTTCCATAAAGCCTGACGGGAAGAGGATCCCCAGGCACCAGTGCCCGATACGCCATGTGCAATCTGAAACTGCTGTAACGCCTTCTTTGTCTCTATTCCAAAATAACTGTTGACGCATGGGCGTGTCAGTGGATTTCGAGATTAAAATTTGAATACAAAGAGAATACAGACTGAAGCAACAAGCTGAATCGACTGGAAGCGATGAGCAGATTGCAAGAATGAAAGGCTCTTACGCTGTCAGTTCGGTGCGCTTGGGAAGATACCCGAACCAGTACAACATCCTCTGTCAATTGTCAAAAGAAGAATTGTAAGACAAAACGCACACAACAAAAACTTAAGTACCCCTTCTTCCTAGTACAGAGTCATCCAATACTCAATTTGCCCCGAAGTGTTGACCTGGTCAAACGTAGGGGTACGAAGTCTTCATATTCACTTTCTCAAACCAACAACCCTTGGCTGCTTCGACCACCACTAAAATATCGTTGCGGATTTTACCTTTCCCATTCACTATCAGTCCTAAGGCACGGTTTCCAATCTTTTCGAACAGTCAATCTCATCACTGGCACATCTCCTGTTACTTCACAACCTCCGCCAATATATTACTTAATTAAGCTTGTGAGATATTCATTAACCGACAAAATGCGATGAACTGACCTGTAAATCTAAGACTTGAGGTCCGGAATCGCCCTCCCACATGTCGCCAGAGAATTTAAGATCCTGAATTTTCTGATACTCGGAATTGGAAATGCCATCTCCCTGCACTTCTCCGCGACGAGGATTAAAAAACCTTGATAATCCTTGTTGCGACAAGCCATCTTTCAGTGTAACACCTGTTTGTTTCCCACTTTCGTTTTCGGTAACATCGCCCGACCCTGCTTTGGCACAAACTCTTACCCAGGATCTCGCTTGTCTACGTTTACCGAAACTTCCCCTGGGAATTTTGATAACTGACACTTTCCTGAACCTTGAGCCAGAGAAACTCGAGGTGCAAGCTGCATCTCCGTGGTGTCTGGATTCCAGCAAGTTCCTGAGGCTACTACCTCCTGCTCCAGAAAGTCTTAGAGTCAATTTGTTCATACACCACCCCTTGTTCTCCTTCCGTGATCCCTCATAACTTGATAATCCGCAAAGAGGCGGAGCATGGCAACTGGTTCGCAGGACATCACAGCAACTCCCGCTTGTCACCACCATCATGGGCATAGCCTTGCATTGAGCATCTAAGAGTATTTTCATTTCAAGGTGCTGCGTTTATTTGAGAAATATGAAAGCCTCCGAACCGCCATCTCAAACCTGTTTCATGCTACCCCTGAGTATAGCTGTCCTCAATGGCTATAGAGTAACGGCCCTACTAAACACTATAATTCCACCTCTCTATACATCATCGCGCCTCACCAAACATTCATACACGCGATGCCCGAGCGTAATTCCCTGCATGAAACGCCATCAAACCTCATCAACAATACGAACACCACCCGATTGAACCTTCTTGTCATTCACTGTCCTCACCACTGAAAACTAAAACCTCGTAACAGTCAAATACTCACCACAATCTTAACACTTAATACACAGACTCCCACTCAATAAACAGCCTTTCCACTTAAACCACTACACGAAATCGCTAAACCAAAGACTACATCACGAAACTCCACTCCAGGCAAGTCGTTAACCTACTACATTCCCCTCCAACCATTTCAGGACACAACTCAAACGCACCAAATCAAGAGGCTGACATCAAAAACCGCAATACCTACGCATCACGCGCTCTGCAAAACACTTAAACCCTGATAAAATGTTTCCGCCACAATGTCAACAAAATGCCGGGGGATAACCTCCGAATAACAGCAAGAAATATCGGCGAACACCACGGCACAATAATTCTACCCGACAAAAGCGATCCAATTCCCTCTCGCCTGATATCCTCAAACCCGATACAATACCGTCTCGTGCTGGCTGCGACCACACGAGTGAAGCAAAGCTAATGCATCTGCGACTGACCTCTAGGATAGCGGCGACAACAACGGACGGACGGATGGATTGCGATGATCAATGGCGGTCACGTGCGATTGATCTGCCGCTCGCAGCTTCTTCATTCCTTTTCGCCGCGAAATCTTTGAACGGGGTTCATGAGCAAATCTAAAGTCTCTAAAGGGACAATGGCGATGGGGCCGCCACCACTGCCATCGCCGCTCGATCTTGCTACCACAAGCTCCTTCCCCCTTCTTCCGGCCACCAAACCCTGAGCAGAGCACAGCAATGGCTCGGTCCCGCCTTGGGCCTGGCCACGTAGGCCCCACATGGCGGGAGCTCATTGGGCGGGGCTTATCGCGCAGGGGTCCGATTGGCGGAAATTGGTCCAGGTGGCAATGTGGATGCGGCTGAGGTGGCGACCGCGCGGTCATGGGGGTCACAGCACGAACTGGATCTTGGCGCGAGCAGTTCAAACTCTGGGGAAGGGATATTTTTTCCTTTCATACCGGTACAGTACAGTACAGAGCATTCCCCAACCGACCACCCTCTCCAGCCAGCCCTTCTTACATTCTATTTTTAAATTTTGAATTTTAAAATTGTGGGGTTTGAAAGAGCCCTTGTGGGGGTACAGTGGTTCTGGTGTTGCCAGAGCCACACATGGCAGGGTGCAGATGGATTGAAATGGATGGAGTGAAAACACTGCCTCTTTCCTGCGAAAGTGCTGGATGGTGGGGGGGGGGTACCAAACTCCCAAAACTGCCACTTTTGTTGTTCTTGGAATTTCTAGTTTCTTCTTGGTTGGTGGCGCCGGGCATGCCCTCGGCAGAATCTTTCCTTTACTTTCATTCTTTTTCTCGTGTTGGCAAATGAAAGAGGCACTCAGGCATGTTGGGGGCATGCAAAAGTCCCGTCAGGGGTGTTGCCAATGGGCGATGCAGACTACCTCTGGAAGTTGCAAGATGACACCTCAATGGGAGTACCTCTCAAGAGTGGACTTCGTACTTTTGTGCCGAACAATTAAGTCTTCGGAGATATTTCTCTTTGGAAAACGTATATTCACATTGACTCCGGTCATTTCAAGTAGATAGATAGAAACTGCGGTATGGTCCAGCATGGCTAAAGTGTCTGTTCGTAATGCTAATAACCCGATGTTTACCGGACAAGGGAAAATTGGAACAATACTACTTCCCCTTTCGAGGGTGTATCATTTCAAGTACACATACAAGGTTCTTGCTAAAGTACGGTGCTCAATGACGGCTCAATCTTCACTCAACGAGAATTTCATAAAGAAGTTAGTAATATAAGCAATTTTCTTGCATGGGGGAGTAAGTAGAAAGAAAGAGCAAGTGGAATTACCAATTCTAGACTCTTTTGCAATAAGTTGTGAATTTTTGAAGGTGAACGTATAGTACCCGGCAAGAGAGATATGGACAAATTCGAGAATGCCAAAAACAGGGTGAACTTCAGGTGGATGCCAAAAATTATGTATCTCAAAAAAGTGCACGAGGCTCTATGAGCAGCTACATACAGGTGTTGTTTCCATGTAGCAAAGGTAAAATTGGTTTAATTTCATAGCTTTAACCCTTAAACGTCATATGCTTTCCTGATACCACACCCAAAATCTCTTTAAAACTCCATTTTTAGCATTATTCTATTTTTAATTTGCTTGAGCTCTATTCTGAGAAAGTATAGATCTCTTTAAGGTGCTCAGTTTGGAATTCTAAAAATTCCATTTGGTATAATGGAGTGTAAGTTATGAGCAAGATTCTCTCAAAAAAAAACCCAACCCCTCGGGCTGGGTCTGACGTTTAAGGGTTAAATGATCAATCAAGGATAAATTGAACATGTGTTGTTTTAATGTTAATGTGCAACTGTGATTGTTCTTATCTAAGACACACATGTCAACATACATGCTCACATTTCAACTTAAACATGCACAACCCTCATGTATATATGCACCATGACATATCTCCAAGACAAATCAGTAAAGAGAGAAGGTGACATAGAGATATTAGTCGAGTGACTATCCTCTTTCAAGTAGACTTGTGACATTGTAGAGACAGTTGGTAGCTAGTTGTTTGTTTCCAATGAAGTTGAGGAAATTCACAATAGGAGATTAGGGTCGGATTCATGGTTTGCATGAAGCAGGAATCTCTGATGCTCAAAGCATAGCACGTCAAACCGTTTATGCTCTTTTGAAGCGGTTTCAGCTTCGTGGTACTGTTGTTTCTCCAAAGACTAGAAGTGCAAGATGTAAGCTTGGTGAAAGTGACAAGCGACAACTAAAATATCTCGTACTTCGTGATCGCCGTGCACCAATTGCTTCAATTCAAGCTCAAATGACAACAAAGGTTTGCTTTCCGTATGTTGAGGCGGTATATTTGGGCGCTTGGCTTCAACAATCGCGTTGCAGTCAAAAAGCATTTTCTTAGTAAAGCACGCAAGGCACAAAGGCTTGCTTTTGCTCAAGCTCATGCACATTGGAGTGAAGAGGATTGGAAGAATGTCATATGACCAGACTTCCTTTGAGGTTGGCAAGCATTCACGGTTGGTACAAATTTGGCGTCGGGTTTAGGAGAGGTACGCACGGGATTGCTTATGCCCAAGTTTTAAGTCGGGTCGCGTTTCCATTATGATTTGGGGAGCTTTTAGTGGCTATCATATGTCTCCTATAGTCATAATCCCTACAAGTAAAAGAATCGTTGTTGACTTCTTAAACATTGTGTATGAGGGAGCATTACTTTCCTTTTATTCCCTCGATGATCGTTCAAATGACCACATTCTCATGAAGGATGGTGTTCCGGTCCATCGTAGTTCTCTGTCTAATAGGTGGAGAGAAGCTTAAAGCATGAAAATAATTAAATTGGCCACCTGACTCCCCTAATCTGAACCCAATAGAAAATCTATAGAAGATTGTAAAAGACCAAGTTCAAAACAAGCATTGGCCACAGGATCGGAATCAAATGGCCTCTGTCGTTCAACGTGAACGGAAAGGAGTCTCGAGAAATGTGTTTGATACACTCGTATCTACAATGTCTTACAGGATGAAGGTTGTTATTAATGTTCAAGGTGGTAGTAGTAGATGGTAGACAACAGGCTAGAGATTATACAAATTGTTGTATATTTTGTATTTTTCAACATGATATACTAGACATTTTGAAAGTAGTATCTCTAAGCTTTCCATTGCACTTTACATTTCTTACTTTCATGTATTTTTGAATGAGTAACAACATTTCAAATTTTGGAGTCTTCGAAGGGTCCTGGTTCGAAAATGCCTGTGTCCATATCTCTCTTGCCGGGTACCGTACATGTGTTTCTAGAATGGTTTCTAAAATGGTTACAATGGCACCCTCTAATGGTTGCTCTCAATACATGGAACTCTTGGATTGGGTCCCGTTGAGTGAAGATTACCAAAGGGAAACTTGTTGCAGCTCCTCCTTGTGTAAAGTTGTTATTAGAAACAACGCATTTGATTTACAATTGTCATATTATCTTCTTCTCTCTACAAGTGCACTTTATATATACAGAAAAATTTAGTGCCCAATTGATTAAGCTCTTGGGATCTGGTCAAAGCCTCGAGAAACGTAGTAGTGAGCCTCTACAAAATTTGAGAGGTTGGTAGAAAAAGAAACGAGGTTATAAACTTCCAACTATAAGATCTTGAAGTTGGCTCACTAATATATAATTGATTCGCTTAACCCCTAAAGGTCCTTAATACAAAATTGTTTAAATTATCAAAAAGAACCTTCTGCTACTTCAGGTGCAAAGAAACTCAATCACTAAGCATTGATTAGAAGATCCAACCATAGGATCCTGAAGTTAACTTGACCCTTTTTTCGAAATCAATGTCAAATTTGAACCGTTAAATTTTCTCCAATTTTGAGATTATAATGGTCAAAGTTGACTGAATTTTCTCCTTGCCGTAATTCCAAAAAGCGATTTCCGCTTTCAAATCTTACCCTCAAATATCTCACCATTTTTGAGATCACAACATTCAAAATTGGAAAAAAGCAAAAAAAAAATAAAAAAAATCCTTGTTGAAATTGGGAATGAGGTATTTTTTGAGCCAATGAAACCAATTTCAAAAAGAAATTTGACATAATTCTTATCTTCAAATTCTAATTCATAAGTGAGTTAGGTACATGTCTTCATAATTTTTACCCAAAAATTTGATTTCTCACATGAAGGTATGCTGAAATTCAAATATAAATGTTGGTCTCTGACATTAAAAAAGGTATGTGATTAATAGGAAATCCGAATGGTGAGAAATAAATAAATAAATAATTGCATAGAGTTCCTTTTTACATTCTCCAGTGGACATGCTTTTGTGAACATAGGGAACATCATGGGGAACGTCACGGGGAACATCATCTTCCTCATATGCTGCTTCTTCAATACCCTAACCCTAAAACGACATCTTCGGCTCCGGAGCTCCTTTCTTCAGTATATTAATCGAAGAACTGGCACTCTCCCAAACGCCTACTCCCGTCGTGTCTACTTTCGCAGCCTCTCCTCTCCAGTTTCAATGTGCTTTACGGTATCGGCTCTGTTTGTATTGTTTGTATGTATGCTTCTCTATCTGATCCCTGGTTAAGGCCGTGCCAAAGGATCCGTTCCCTGAAGCGATATTACAAGGAGGGAGGCGCCTAGGAAACGCCTTCCTTCTATGCACCCTTCGCTATGCCAGCGCTCGCGTTTCTTGTTCGAGTTTTGGTACGATAGGTTGTTGACAGACAGTCTTTACCGAGCAGATGACGAAAAAAAGAATAGGGACATCATACTACACTCCTTCGGGAAGATGATGACATATTCGATGGGAATCTCTATGATGCTCACTGCTCACCAACACAATCGCTTCCTTGAAGCAAATGATGAAAAAAAGAATAGGGACATCTTATAAGCTCCTCGGAGATCTGATGACGTATTCGATGGGAATCTCGTTGATGCTTCTGAAGGAATATCACTGCAATAGGGTTAAGGATTGCACAGGAACGTTAGCCTCTCTGCATCACATTGGTTAACTCCTTCAAGACCCTGTTACTCGCGTTTTGTGAATACGTAAGTTCAAATTGGATCTGTTCAGTCTCACGGTTGAATTCATAGTTATTATACCCCTTTGAAAGGGTTCATGTGCAACGTGCCGTAAAACTAGTAAAAATCGGCTTCCTCTTTGAGCATCTTTCCAACAGGAAGGTGTAACCTCGCAGCAACCTAGAGTGTGCAGCTCTAGTAATTTGTTGACGCGGTAAGCACTGGTTGAGGTTTTACCTGAGAAATCGCAACATTCAGCAAGACAAAAAAGACATTAGGTCGAGAATGCAACATACATCCTCAGATATCTGTTGATGATCCGTGACACACATTTCCAAAGAATGCTGTCACCTTTGAGAACTCGTGTTTCGTCACTAGGCGCATGAAATTCTCAAATCTAACACCGACGGTCTTTAAATCCTAAACCCTAAAAGTGCTGACTTTTGGGAGGACATTCCTCCTACTCATGCTATACTGTCATGAATTAGCTGTTCAGGCAATTCGACGGAGATGGTGCCTGAACTGTGCGTTCTTGTTTAAGAAGATGAGTAATATAGTTGCCGCCCATTGTCGAACGATTTGTATCCCGGACGAGCTGACGTTAGAGGATCATGAAAGATGAGTTATGGTGTGCGGGGTAATAGTTCGTGGCAGCTACCAGCAGAGGATGGGTCTCGTGGATACATGGATGGATGGCCATTACCAAACCTAGATCGCTCCGTCGCTCAAAAGCAGCAAACATCGCTCTGTTTGAAACCGTGTATCCTCTGCGCGTTTGATCAAACCCAGGCAGTGTGCTCTTCACTCCCGATTTGTTTACCTCTCTCCCGATTCGCTCAACCAATGGGAGTGCGCCTCCAGTGAGTGCGCTTCCAGTGGGGAGAAAAGAGGGTCCCAGGAGCCCCAAAGTTTAACCTTAACCAACAGAGAAGTAAATAATAAAGCGGCTTACCAAGGTTACTAGTTTGCCCCATTTAATTGGGGGTGGGGCCGCCAAGCAAATTGCCAGGGTCATATGTCCCATGTGTGCAGGCTTACTGAATTCTAAACTGCGATCATGAACTCTCGCATCTGATTTGCAAAATGATCGGAATCCCCACAATTCAAGACAAGCCGTTAACCCTGCGAGATTGTGTCGAGCATCCAGGCCAGTGCATTTCAATCGTTGAAAGCATGTCTCCGAAAGCTAACCACTCAACGATCTAGCTGGATTCATCATGCAGCTTCAAGTATTCCAGAAGCGTGGAGACTAATGAGGTTATCATGCAGCTTCAAGTATCCCAGAAGCGTGGAGACTAATGAGGTTATGAAGCTACAACATCGATCATGGTCGAGAATTTATACACATCGACTTTTACACAACATTTCTAAGTCTCTTTGCAAGCATTGCATCTGTGTTTATTATCGTCAAGTTCTCAATCTTACAGGAAAGTACCTGCGAATATGCAGCCATATTTCAACGAGTTATGCTATGCTGTGCTACTCGTCTATACCCACCGAAGAAGCTGTGTAGTGATTGGTTGCTCTACCTGCTTGTTGACACTCAGTTTGTTCGTGGAGTACGTATGCACGCACATGGGGATGGGATGCGCAACTAAAGACGACAAGGGTGAATAGGTCTGGAGAGAAATGGAGAGAAATATGTGTGATTTCTTATGCACGAATAACAAGTACATGTGGTGTCATTTAGCATCTACAGTGGTCTACCCAACCTCTTAACTCATGTGTTAGTCTAGCAGCAAGCAAGCTTGTAAGTAAAAGAGAGAGTTGTACTCACAAGAGCCGGCATATCCTTCGAGAATCAAGAGTCAACCTATCCTTCGAGAATCATGATATCAAGCTACTGTCCTGCGTTCCGCTTGTGATGTTGGTATTGATGCGTACCTGAACTTACTAAAGGGTAAACTCGTTAAGTTCTTCATAAGCAACATGAGCAAGATTGAGTGAAATAATTGAGAAACAATATTAACCCTTAAACGCCCATGGGGTCTAAAACGGGCAGCCCAAAATTGGATCACAGCATCTTTTGGACTTGGGCATCATGAATAGTGCACTTTTTGAACTTGGGCATCATGAATAGGCCAATCAATGATGAGCTTGCAACCTCCTACAAGGTTATGTACCACCCCAACCTACCTACCACAATCCTTTCAAAGCACAAAATCATTCATACAAATTGTGATTTGAATTGTGAAATTTCACTTATTGAATGCATCAGAAGAAGGTGACCAGTTTGACATCAAAATATGAGTGAAATGTTGAGTACAGTGAGAGCTACAGGGAAGATTCTGTTGGAATCATGCCCCTCGGGCTTGCTTGGGCGTTTAAGGGTTAAGCGTTCAAATTGAGGATGCCATGATTTCCATTCTGCATAATAGAGCTCAAGCCATGTCTCGTTGAGCTTTTGTCTAGATTGGATGCCTAGATACTTATCGATAAATAACAATAAACGCTTCGTGTATTCGAACTATGGTCATTTTGCCGTTTATCGATTACTAAAAGTTGGTGTTGCCAGGACGTAGGTTTATACTGAGGGCAACTTTGAAGTGCGCGGATAGAGTATTGATGACTAATGCGACAAAGACGACGTTGTTAGGGTTATGCCATACAGAGCGCTACACCTCTGGAACATAAGAAATGTAAATTGCTTGAGAGTGAGAAGACTAGTGTTTGCATAAAATTACTCTACCTACTTTGCACACAGTTGGAGGATTCAGTTTCAAGCTGCAAAAGTGCAGATTCATTGATATTTTTTGAATAAGGCCATTGCTGGAGGCAAATTATTATTGTTTTGTTCCAATGTGCGAGACTTTCTTTAAGGCAATCTCTTTTTCTCAAGCATATTCCACATATGCTAAGCCTTATGTGGGCGAAGATCAATATTACACCTCAAATTAGCACAAAAATGACCACCTTGCATTGCAAGGTATAATTTGAACATCTATATTTTTTTTAGATTGTTTTTGTTTTTGAAAGTTATTTTTAACTTGATTCACTAGTTTATTATTTTTGTATATGGTGCTTAGTTTCACAGGAATTCCAAGCTCAAAGTCAAAATATTGGAACTGCCAATATACTTTCAACGTCTTTTTTTGAGCCTCTTCTATATGGATCTCACGTGCTATTCATCACTGCCACCTAAAAATTGGCACACTTGATTTACATCATCCTATCTACTAGATCCTATGGTTGGATCTCAACTAATTGCTTTCATTTGATTTTACAAGCCTATGCAAGATGTCACTTTTTTGACCATTTTCTTACCAATTTTACACCTAGGATGTTTAAGGGTTAATATAGTTTTCAACCCGACATCCTAAATATAGTTATTAATATAGTTTCCAACAATTGGGTTGTCTACATGGTATCCTAGGAGGCTATTCGGATATAGTTTCCAACATAATATCCTTGGAAGCCATTAATATAGTTCCTAATGTTGTATTTCCTTGAAAATCCTCCTTACTTGAATGATCATAACCTACTTGACTTGGATAATGTGAGTAAGTTGTCATCATTCATTTTTTTAGAAATTATCATCATTTGTAATTTTTAAAAATAATTCTTATATTGTAGATTGTACTTACAAGATACACAAGATAATATCTTTATCAAAAAAAAATGCATAAAACATACCATTGATTTTTATAGAGAATAGCCTTGATATACATAACAATGAAAACAAAAAAATTCAATAATTTCAACAACCTCCACTAAAATCTACACCCAACTTTATACTACCATGCTATTTCCTCAAATTATTACTATATTTAAACCAATTTCTTTCTTTCATTCATTTCAATTTTCATAAATTTATCACTCAATTAGTACCTATGCATTCAGTAAATAATTGTAAAATATTTTAATGACTTTAAATCTAAACTCTTTAATCTTGGTAATCCCCAAAACTACTCCAACATAAATTTTTTGAATTTTTTAAACTCTAAATTAACTCAATACAAAGCTTACTCAAAATTTAAAATAGCAATTGGGATTTGGGAAACTTAGGACTCGAAGAGCCAAAATAACCCCCTAAATACGTTACATAACGGCTTAACCCACCTTCATCCCCAGTTATCACCGGGCATCGTGGGACCATTCCTCGGGCAGACCTCGCATTTCCGTGTACCATCTGCCCGCAGGTTGGGGCAGCACCTGTCGCGAACATCGAACGAGGGTAGACCAAGAAAGTTTTTCCTTGGGCAAGGGCAGAGCAAACACTTTCTTTTCGGGCAGGAAACCGGTCTCGGAAGGTGGTTAGTCAAGCGGTACTCTGTTTCTCCTTTCCTTTGGCCTTCCTTGGCGCCAGTGTCGAATTCGGAGCTTCCGATCCGCACCTCTGATTCAAATGCTATCGCGACCTTAGATATTTGGCGAATCTCATTAGAAAAAATTCTTTCTCAGCTTTATTTTAAGCTCATTGCAACTGATTTCGGTGCAAATCTGCGGCCGGTGAACCGTCCCATGCGATCGCTGCCATTCTTGGTGAGTGTTTCTTAATTTCAAATTTTCGTATTACTATTGCTCTCAGTTAGCCGATTATAAGCTTTTTCTTGTAATGAGAAGCGTTTGAAATTTTAAATTTCCCTCACTGAATCGTTTTTTCTTCAGTGTTAATTGCGTGTTTATTCTGCACAATGCAGTATTGATTGCGTCTTTATGCTGCACAGTGTGCGTCGTAGGAAGTAATTTCAGAGCTACCTGCTTCTAGACATGACAGATGTTTCTTCCTTTGCAATGTTTTGAAATTGGATTCTGCAAGCAATTTATTAGTGCAAGAAGTAGTGTGGCGATGAGTAGTTTCACATGCTAAGGGCATCTTTACACAATCATTTGTGACAAGATTTGATAGGAGTCTCTAATTCAAGTATCATTGTATGTGTGATTATTAAATCTATTGGCGATAAGCCACAATATGTTGATGAGGTTAGAAATTAGAAAAGAACGACTCGATCTGGTGTTGTAATAAGTTTAGAACTTTTAATCTTGTGGCAGAGAACTTTGCTTGAGTGTGCAACTTCATGATCAAATGATTGATCAAGAATTATTGAGGGCCCTGTGTGTGTGACATTTTAAAGTGTAAATTTTTTAATGTTTGTCTATGTTTGATTTCTATGTGGTTTAGAAATACTTGAATTGATCGGAAACGTATGAATGGACTTTCAGTCTTTCATTGATTGTAAACTTGATTATTAGCTTCAAGTCCTTGGTTGGAAAGTATTTTCTCCGCTTTAGCCATTCATTAGTTGATTTGTGAACTCAAACAAATCTCTTTTGTTTGTAGGTGACTTTCTGCCAGAAGTATCTTGTTAATAGTAGTTGACAACGTGATTGATGTAATTTTTCTACGAGGTCAACTTTGCTTACCTCAAGGTAACCCTGGTTGATTTTTGACAAGAATATATATCAAGTGTCAAGTTCAGCTAGTACTATGAGGATGTTGATGCTTAGCAATCACAATTCAAGTTCAAGAGCGGCCATCTATTTATCTATCAAATTGGAGGATCATGATGTCAACATGGATGCTTTGGAAGACACCGTTGCAACAAGTGCCTCGTTTCAATTATAGTACAGGTTAGTCTATTTTGATCTCGCCAATATTTATATGTAAATAACCTACAACAATTATTTTTCACATATGTTTCGTTAAAGAAGGAATTCTGCATCCTTTAAATAGACTTCATCAGGTGTAGTTGGTGGCATCTACACAAATTTCAAGTAGTCCTCCTGCAGTTTTCTCATGATTCACAGCTTGTGCTTTTGGTTTTACTTCAAAAGGATCTGGTTTCATGATTCATTCTCTACTTCAGAGCCATTTCACTTGTGATCTCATACCTTGCTTTTGATACATGCACAAGTTTTTGCTCTGTCTGGTTTTATCAATATTTACATATGTTCATGTAGAAGCTATTAAGGCACTTGGTATTCTTTCCCTTCCAGATCTGCTATATCCACATCATGACAACAGACGAGAGACCATGGCCGCAGAGAGCCCCTCCTGATGCAAGTGCCGGATACAATATCTTCACTGGGCAGCAGAGCAACGAAGGGAATTCAGGTGGGCCTTCGCGGGCAAGCAACATGCAATCAGTTCATGGAGACGGAAATGCAGAGAGGATGTGGGCTAATAGACTAGCTACTGTAGATTTTAACATTTACAACAATCTTCGTAATTATATGGGCACCGATGGGTATACTTCTTTCGGTACTCCAATAAATCAAGACATGCCGGTCGAGGGCGGGCCCGGCGTAATCAGGCAGATTTCTGGGAGACCTCCGCTGGATCCTCTCCTCATTCCTCGATCCCAAGCAAATTCTTTAGCTTTTGAGAATGTACCGCTCTCAGCTAGAAGAAGCTCACCGCTAAGGCCTCCACCGACTAATCAAATGCCAACAACCAACTCGTTGACTGGTTCTCCAATTTTAGCACACAGAAGACGAGCATCTGCGCCACCAATTCCTACACATCCCAGCAATCTCTCTCGGATGGGGAGTTTGCAGCCTCGTGTACCCAACTCTCCTAATACAAGCCCTTGGCATGGAAGGATTTCCGGGGACTTAAGTGTTTTGAATCCTCGAACGCCATCGCCACAAGATCAGAGTGTTAATAGTTCCACCGGATTCTACAAGTTCGCGACGCCATCATATCAGGTGCCCTTCATACTTCTGTATTCTGGTGATGTTTCCAACGGTATCTTTAGTAGCTTAGAAGTAAGATAGCGTTGGTTCCTTTCCAGACGGGCGAAAGATTCAATGCGGAGTTTCATGTTATTGATGGTGTGAGCAACAACTCGTCCTTCGGGCTGCTCATTTTCTAGTGTCCTTTAACTAGATGTAGTATGTTACGCATGTGGCTTACATCCTTTAACTTATTTTCATCGCAGATGTCTTTATTGTGATCACTTGCATCCTGAGTTTGTAGGCACCAATGTGGTCGGTGGGATCTTCAAACGGAGTCTCGCTTGATGATCCAAGAACAAGACATGCCAGCTACGGTTATAACAGCTTCAGCAGTGATCCTGGACAACTGTTGCAATCCTCCAATTTTCTACCGAATCGTAGGCATACGTTTCCTGCTGGATATTCAGGTAAGGTCTTGAAACGTGAACTTGAATGATGTTATGTCTCAATAAATGTTTTATAAAGTAGACGTTCTTTGGTCTCTGGCCTAGTATTACTAAATGTTTGCATTTTCATGTCGCTAAGTACCTGTGAGGAGCCACTAGTGGGTGGGTTTTCGAAAAACTACTTGTCAGTTCCAGGGCGGCTGGGCTACTTAGGCATGTTGCTGACTCATTTCATTTGAGTGTAGGTCCACCGGAGGGGATGCGTGATGTAGCAGCTATGAACTACTCAAGGAGTGTACCTGCCAGCCCAGCCGTGCACTGGTCACCAGGTCCAGGAATGGGTAGGATGGAACTTCCGGGGTCTCTCCCTGGATTATTTGGACACTATGATCCGAGCTTCGGAAGAGGAAGCTATGCTGAGGATGCTGGAAATTTTGAAGCAGCACCTACAGGTAGAAGGTTGTTCTTGTTTTGTACACCTTGAGCATGTCAAGTAAGTTCGTTTGAACGGCATAAGAGCCATTCAAGTCAATTTACTCCGAGAGATTATAGTTGTATTTTCTTGTGATGGCGAGTGTGGTTCTTTCGGAAATGGGAACTAAGCTTTGTATCTATGTTGAGAAATTGTTCTTACAGTAAACTTACACTTCCTGCATGGTTGTGTTCGGGAATTTTTGGAATAGGGTTACTGGAGGAAGCAGTCAGGGAACAACACTTCGAGAGAGTTGTTGCGCTCTTGGAGCAGGGCTTTAGTCCTAATGGTGAGCGAGGCTCTTTAAAGGTGGGTTGCGTTTTCTAAGGCTCAGCTCTCACAAAACTTGTTATCATTCAGAGGTAGAAACCTTGAGGGTACGTCAACCTTATACTTTCTTTCAAGCAGATCCTTCTTCGTTTCTTCTTTTTAAATTTCATAACTTCGGCCCGCCATCTCCAGAGTTGCATATCACTTGCTTGCAGAACTTTCCATTCAGCGAACATGTACTTGTACCATATGAGCCTTTAGGAGAACAAATTGTCTCATAATAAGTTCGATAATTCTAGTAGACATATCATACCTCTCCTGCAATGAAGCAAATACTCCATTTCAATGACTGGCATTCATGGCTCAAGCCTAAGGAAGTCATAGTTCCTCACACTAACTCGGTCTTGTCCATCAGATTCCGCCGTTATTACTTGCTGTTGGCAATGGTAACGAGAGACTTGTGAATCTTCTTCTTGACGCTGGAGCCAATGTCAACGGATGCGACGGTCGACAATATACTGCTCTGCATTATGCTGCTGCCTCCGGACACCTGTAATGCTCTACACTCAAAATGTCCGATTATAGAATCTGTACTGATAACCTCTCCATCTTGTACTTATCTATCCATCTTGCATCGTCTACATGGCCTCCGGAGATGCCTACTGTATCGTAATTTTATTTGCAGACCTGTCATATTTGGGTTTTTCTTACAAATCTAAACATGTAAGATCTGTTGCTACGATCAGGAGCATAGTAAACACCCTGCTGTGTGCTGGTGCAAATATATACGCCAAATCGGATGGTGACATTTTACCCGTTCAGTTGGCAACTGATCAGGCAACACTTGACTTTCTCAGTACACGAATGAAGTCGGATATGGAGGATCGGATAAGCCCTAAGCAAGCCAAGTTTGCTTCAAATTTCCCCAGGTCCCCTACCACTGACCAGGCTCAGGCTCAGGCTCAGTGGACAGAGAATGCGTGGTTGGCAAACAACAAACCGACGGACTTGGGTGCAAGCACACAGTCTGGATTTTCGGCAGTTGCTGGTCAGGCTGCTGGATCAAGATTGATGGACTGGGAAGCACTGAGGAATATGTCGTCCGAGATTCCTAATCAGAATTTTGTTCACAGAGGCTTTGACGCCCAGAGCTCAAACACGGTTCCAAATGAGTTCAGCAACTCTGGAATGAGTCAGAGCATGGATGTTTGGATGCAGGATGGAGCCGGCCGTTCCCAAGGTTCACTCACAAGGCCATCGTTCGAAGTAGTGCAAGAGAAGTATGGATCCGCCTTGTGTTTTTCTTTCCATACATTCATTTCTTTGTTCTTCGCAAGAGATGTGGATAGAAGTACCTGCTGCGGAAGGAATATGGAGTATCATACTCAGACGTTTCTTTGAGTTTGTGTAGACCTATGCTGCAAAGATCGTCAAGTACACCTCCTGCAGTTCAGCCAACTGCATCATCATTCCAAAGTAGCTCACAACAAACCAGCTCTCTGAGATCAGCAGGCTTGCCCAGGGTCCCCAGTGCACCAGCCGGATTGGGGCAGAACCTTGTCGAAGTTCAGAAGAATTGGTTGCAGAAGTCAGAACCACTGATTTCTACCGAATCTCAAGCGAAACCTGAGAAGGTCGAAATTGGATCGTCAGACATACACACAAATCAGCAAATGGAGGAAACGGGGACCGTCTCCATGACAACAGACGACGATGACGATGAGGATGATGATATAAATCCCAAAGGGCGCAGTAACTTCAATAAATTTGCACGTGCCTGCGACAGTGTGGCTCCCTCTATGATTGAGAAGTTCAGAGCAGCGGCTGGTCAGTCACTGGACATGCATGAGATGGAGGAGTTGTTTGGGCAGGCAGGGACTCCACAAGCACCTGAAACTCCACGACAAGTCGGTGAATCTCAAGGTGCCTTATCAGATTAAGGAGAACCAAACTTTTTTTCCATGTTCACTGCATTGATACTTCAATGCAAAAGAAGTGGAGGGATTCGTTATTTAACGTATGCTGATTTATGGAGGTAGTCCACGTGCTGAGCATTGATGTTGGATTGTTGTTTTCTACTTCGAAGCAGAGAAACCTGATACGCGAGTTTCAGATAGCTCCAAGGGAGCTTCTTCAAGCATGCAGAAAGAAAAGACCGACTCCGCAGGTGGGGTTCCAGCTTGTGCAATACAACCGGAGAAGACAAAGGCGAAAGAGAAGAAAAAAGGTGAACGAAAAGTGACGTTTGCTCTAGCCGATTCACCTCTTGAGGAAGACCTAGCTCTTATTCGGGAAGATTGGCACGAAGCAGCACGATCAGGTGAATGCATTAATCACGATCGATGTAAATGCTTCGTGCCCATTTCACTGACATGTATGCCGCAGTTCAGTGTAGTGAAGAGTGCTCATTGTCGAATCTGGTTCCAAAGAGGGATTCACCAGTGCAGTTGATAACAGGTAATTATGGTAACAGGTTGTGTAGGTTGCGGCAAACCTGGATGTGAAGGACGATGTCTCGCTCCACAGAAACCACCTTCAGCTGCTGCTGCTTCCCCTGGTGACGTCGCTTCTTCCAGCGGCAGCAGCAGCGAAACTCTCCCAAAGGATCTCTTTCCTGCTCCAAAAGCTACTCGCACAGGGTCTGTTCGGTGGACCAGGGGAGAGTTGCTTGGCGAGGGTGCATATGGAAAGGTAACAGAACGAGCGTTCTTTCTCTTAGCTTTACTTTCGCTTAGACTCATTTACAGTGTCCATCCATCTCATGCCAACTACAATCTCTCGTAGGGGAAGAATCTCTCTAGGAAATTCCTGGACACTTCATAGTAGTATCTATGAATTGCCACTTGCTCTGAAGCGATCAACAGATCATCGTACTTCAGGTATCTTCTTCACAGTTTCAAGTTTTCCGAGTCAATACCTCAGGTCGTGAATTTATCAATTGTCAGCTGTCAGCATTAGTTATTCGATTTGCAGGTTTTTGCTGGACTCAACCAAGATACAGGTGAGCTTATGGCAGTTAAGCAACTGAAGTTAGATACGGCAGCGGAAGGTCTGGAACGACAATTCTACTTACAAGCATTAGAACGTGAGATCGCTTTTTACAAGACCATGCGACACAAGCACATTGTAGGTTACATTGATATGGAGCAAGATCTTGAGACAGGCAGTCTCTATGTCTTCTTAGAGTATGTCTCTGGTGGCTCTATTCAAAGGTATCTATCTAGAACGTGTTCCTTCAGGTCCTACTACTGTCAGTATGTATTGCTCTTTCTACTGTACTTGTATAACATTTTTAGAAGTATTGCAATGCCACTGTTCCCTCTAGGTAGCTCTGCCTAGAACTAGCTCTCAGGACTTTCGAGCGCAATCTTGAGCACTGATATTTTGTTTTGATAGAATCCCCTGTTTCTTGGTTGTGCTTTCTTTTGCAGCATGCTGGAGAGGTTTGGACGTTTCAGTGAGCCGTTGGTGAGGGTGTACACTCGCCAGCTTCTCCTGGGACTGGAATACCTGCATGGGAAAAAAATAGTACACAGAGACATCAAGGGTGGTAACGTGCTTGTGGATGCTGATGGGATTATCAAATTGGCCGATTTCGGGGCGTCTAAGGTACTAGCCTTCCTTCAAGGATCCTAGTTAGAAGTCTCACATTTAACCTAGATCCATACCATCCGATCCTTGGAGTTCACATAGATTATGTATCATTTAACTAACATGTTCGATTTATGATGTTTGCTCAGGCATTTCATGATCCGACACAAACGGATGGATTCAAGTCTATCAGAGGCTCTGTGTTCTGGATGGCTCCGGAGGTCATCAAGGGCGATGGCTATGGTCGCAGAGCTGACATCTGGAGTGTTGGTTGCACAGTGGTTGAAATGCTTACTGCTGTGTATGAATCTTTTCTAAACCTTCATGATCATCCGTTTCAGTGGAACTTCATAGGTTGTTCACAATTGCGGCCTTACTATCACGTTGGTATGCTTACAAAACTGAAGATGTATTCGTATGTACACGACAGGCATCCTTGGCCAGGAATGGACAATACCTGGACGGCCATTTTTCACATTGCCAAGGCAAGTAGCGGGCCGCCTATTCCCGAAGGAATATCTCCAGTAGTTGAGGATTTCTTGAACCTTTGCTTTCAGCTTGACCCCAAGAAACGACCAACTTCCACCGAGGTAACCTCTCAAGAACCTTCTTTCATATTCATGTAACAATGACAGAGGTGGAAACTGAGGCTTGTGGCACTTCAAAATGTTGATGCTAATTATCCAAGCACGCTTCTGATTGAGCAGCTGCTTCAACACCCATTTGTTGCGGAGAGCCCTTCTGGCAGTGAGACATCATGAAAGCAATTTGACGAGATGAATGATATGTGGACGTTGTGCCAACAGTAATAAGGTCTTGAAGAAAGCAGGAAGAGGTGACATGGCCCTTCTCCTCAAGTAAGATTCTTTCCTGAGCCATCACAGGCATGTAACCACCGGGAAAAAATGGTCCAGAAGTTGAGAAATTGTGTGATCAACGCCTCACTACTCATCTCACGTCTTCAGAAGTAAGAATCCACATTTTTGCACTAAACTCTAGGTCTCTCTTACAGTGATCGAGGTAGAGAATACTGAAACTTTTAAGGACCAGTGTGACGCCATCAGCAACTCTTGTTTTCATACATTTGGCTTGGTCAGACTCTTTTGCACGACTTGGCTCGAGAATCTGTGTGCATGGACCTTAACCTGTTTAATATCTCTATATGGTAAGGAGAATGTTCTATTATCGTGATGTGCAGTCTTCAACTTCAGCTATTCAACTCTTCTTCTGGGCCTCCATAAGAGAAGTGGGTCTCTGTAGGAGAATCAACCTTAGCTTTATTGACTGGAAAGGGCAAATAAAGCAGATGTTAGATTCTTGAATTAACAAATACCAACAGCCATATTCATTCAAGGAGTAATACTATAGTAAAAGTAATGATAGCTACGAAGGATCTAAAATTGACCAGGAAAGAGCAAAACTTGCGATAGGGTCCACAGGAGCTTAAATATTGTTATCAGACTCATAATTGTAACTTATAGAATCATTCATTCACTGCTTAATTAAGTCAGGGCACTAGATCCTAGTGGCTTAGAGTCATCGATTTTCCTTCCAAGATCAGGTTGTTGTTGACAATAAGTCATCAACAAATTCAACAGATTCAAGATATTCTTCCACAACACTGTTCTTGGGCTTTAAATATTATGCATGCGAGGCTCGCTATGATACCCAACTTTCAACTCACTGTACCTTTCAAAATCTTTGATAAAAGTGGAAGATTGGACATGCTGGAACTCCCATCGACAGAAGATAGATAGAAACTCCGGTCCTTTCTAAGGGGCCGGCGTGAATAAAGTGTCCGTTCGTAATGCTAATATCCCAATGGCCACCGGACAAGGGGAAATTAGAACAATACTACTTCCTCCTCTTGAGGGTGGACACTATAACTACGCTAGTTTCTAGCCAAGTTACTAGTGCCTTGAAGATACTTGACATAGTATCCCCCCAAAGGGCTTTGAGGTACAAGGTCCAAGGACCTCCCGCAATAGTTGGGTGGACTATAGTGGTGAGCACCACGCCGGCATGGGGAATAGAACCCACGACCTTCTCAATGGGGGCCTAAGCCCTAACCACCAAGCCAAGGCTTGTGGTGCCTCATCAACAGAAGCATCAACCAAATGAAACCCAAGCTTCCTAAATTTTCAAGGCACGATTTGCATGCTTTACCCTCAAAACTGCCCTCTTTTAGTGCAAAATGGAATTTTCCCAATTAATACGGATTTTGAAGTATGTATTTACAAGTAGGATCTCATACTCAACTTGTTCGAGATCATGTAAATAGACAGAAACATAGATAGAAACTCCGGGCCGGCGTGAATGAAGTGTCCGTTTGTAATGCTAATATCCCGATGGCCACCGGACAAGGGGGAATTGGAACAAAATACTACTTCCCCCTCTCGAGGGTGAACACTATATAGCTAGTTACTAGTGCCTTGAAGATACTTGACATAGTACCCCTCCAAAGGACTTTGAGGTACCGATACAACAAGGTTTAAGGACCCCTCACAATAGTTGGGTGGACTATAGTGGTGAGCACCACGCCAACATGGGGAATAGATTCTACGACCTCCTCATTGGCGGCCATGAGCCCTAACCACCAAGCCAAGGCTTGTGGTGCCTTTCAAGATCATGTATACCAAATCTTACACTCAAATTGAGATATGACATATTTGACTACTTCTGGACTGGAATCAGTCCAGAAGTAAGGCAATGAGGAATTCCCCATATTCATGTGAGTAAGATACAGTGTGAACACGAAAATGTAAATCGGGGGATCTTCAGAGAATATAAAGATACTCACATCCCCAATGTAGATTTTCAATTGGTGTACAATGATCATTTCACAAAACTGTGATTTCCAAAATTTGCCCCAGTCCATAATTCGTCAATGACTTCGGATTGAGTTGAATGTGACATAGATCATAACGTTCAAATTTGTTTTTTTTTTTTTTTTTTTTTTTTTTTTTTTTTGGGGGAACAAGTGGTGGATTTCCATTACATGAAGAGAGATACACCGATGCAAATCCAGGCTCAAGTATGATTCGGGCCGGCGGATACCTACTTTCGAGATTGCTACCTGATAAGAACCGAATACCCTATTAGGACCTAGTACCTTGATGGAGGGCCAGCTCAGGGCCTTACAGGCGGCCGTGAGCCGGGCTTGTGCCACTGCGCAGTGGTGGGACATTTTGGGTAGATTTCAAATAGTGTTTCCGAACTTCGAATGTGAATATCTCACAAAGTACGAGGAATTTTAAAGCATGAGATGATATTTCCGAAAGGTATGGAAAAACTTCACAACCTACCAAGGGTTCCAAGTACATTCACTCAAGCAATTCACTCAAGTAAGCACAGGCTGCCCAAAGGCAAATCAATCTGATTCAAGTCGGCCTCGACTTTAAAGGTTAAAATGACTCTAGTGATTGTGAAGCATACATATGGCGAGTCAGCTCAGTCGGCCGAGGCTGAAGAAGTTCTTCTCTAGCTCCTTGCTTCTGCAGTTGACCTTGGTTTCTAAATTTGCAGTCACGAGACTCACTTTCCTTTTTATTCGCGCTTTGTATGTACAGTGGGTTGGCTCTTGGAACCATCGTTCAAACATTCCACTCATATTTGCCAACCAGATTTTATGCCCTCAAACTGCCATAATCTAAAAGAAAAGCTCCGTTCCGCTCACAAATCTGCACTGGATATTCACTTAAGAGCAGCTTTGAAGTTGCTCTTCTACGCACTTTACACTCAAAAGAAACGCAATACCTTTTGGACATGAGGATATACCATGGTGGATCCTGAGAGCAAAAAATATCAATATTTGAGATTAGCAAAAAACCACCGATGGTGTGCTCAGTACTAGACTTCATAGTTGCTTCTACTCCGAAAACTCATGGCAATTGGGGGCTGAAGGACAATGGGTTGAATCGTACAGAAGGAGAATTGCCGTTCTGAACAGTGGATGATCCTATGATGCTCTTGCGCGATACTCGGATGCATCCTAATAACGACATGAATGATACTACCCTAGAATCTCTCTGACCGCAAGATTCTAATGATTACTGGGGTAGGCTGACTCAGTGGGAAGGCTCTAAAACCCACCCTGCAATTTCTTATATATTTTTAATCATTCAATGTGTTACTGATTGAGGAGATAGATAGATATGAACTCCGGTCCTTTTACAAGGCCGGCGTGAATAGAGTGTCTGTTCGTCAAGACAATGAGCCGATGTCCACTGGACAGGGGTCCATTGATACAAGACTACTCACCCCTTTCGGGAATAAACACTTTTGTGGCCAAAGAGAAAGTACTAGTAATACTAGTACCTGGGTTTTGTTTATAGGTATAATTGTTGTAAAAATCAATTGGTGGTCGCCAAGTCATGGTTCCAGATTGATTGGAAGGGACGTTTGTGTTGCATATAAGCGGTCCGGGTTCGATTCCCGTTGGATTCGTTTGAGCGTTTAATGTGATCCGCATGACTTGGTGTTGCTCGTGATTTTATCAGAGGCAGGAAAGTTTGTACCAATCAATCGGCCTCGTCCCATCTACCCTGAGACAAGTGCTACTTTACTTTGAATAGTGGTTTACGCCACTACTCCCCCCCCCCCCTCTTCCTTTTTAGTACTATAATGTAGAGTTTCTTTAGTCAATATTTGGTATTGTTTGGTTATTTTCGAGTTTTCTTTTGTGTAGGACAATTGAACCAGCATATTGTATGGCAATGGTGTTTATTTCTTTAAATGTGTGTTTGATTTTGGTTTTAGATAGGTTGAATTTGTCTTCAAGGTATTTCATTGATGGAATATGTGTTGTGCCTCTAGACCCCGCGGTGATGACTATTAGTGGGTCAACTTTCCAACCTAGGTTTTTGATATTATCAATAAGAGGTTGGTATTTATGGGTCTTGTTATCAATTGTTTCTCGTGAGAATCTGTCATTGCAGTATGTAAATTCAATAAATTGGATTGTTAGTTCTATGGAAGGGTTTGATGGTGGTGATTGAGGAACAATACATTTGGTCCATAGTACACAAGCCTGGAGAGTCTATAGCTTTTTATGATTTTTGTGAATATCTGTAAGGGAGGAGAGAACTAGGTGAAGAAGAGGGAGGATGATCTCAACATATAGGTGCCTAGTGAGGGTGCAGGATTGAGCCACTCAATTGTCAACTCAACGTCCCTCCTACAAAACTTGGTGGTAGGCAACCAGTGTGAGTCAATCTATATAAGTATTTAATGCTTGTGAGAATATATTACCCTATGAGATAAATATCTCAACTTGGGGACTTTTTATAGTCCCTTTTGAGTTTTCGGAATAGAATTCTAAGGAACTTTTGGTATAAAACGGCCAACTTAGCTGGGACTATCATCACCCAAAGCCACTCACTATTATAGTAATGAAAGGCTTACATCAGAACATGTCACATTTCTTCAGAATTTTGATTTTAGGGTATGTACAACATTCATATTTAACTTTTTCTTTACTTTAATCTCAGTCTCCCACAATATAACAGAATTTGTTGGATAAATTTCTCATCCCAAAGGACCAATGAGAGAGAGCTCCGAGGCCAAAGGTCCAGAAGTATTTTAACGATAAAGAAAAATTTGTCCATGAAGGAAATAGGCTCAACACCTCGCTTCGGGCCGCTCTCCTCTCGTTCCGGCGTCCTCCTTCTTGCTCCCTGTAAAGCTGCTCTCTTGCAGAAAATTACTGAGATTGCAATTGTGCTTACTTTGGAGGAGATGGAGGTCCCTACACAACATAACAAAGTAAGTGCAGTAGCCTGCGTTGCTTCCAGCTTCAGCCGCTTTCCTTCCCACGCATTGCCCCACTTATAATTCAATCTCGACTCCTCACTTCGCCGTTCATAAAAGTATTACAATTGTCATTTATCAAACTCTCAACAAATAAATGTTGTGTATAGAAATTACCTTGAATATAGCCATTTCATATTTCCCCACTACTACATATGAGACCACAATAGAATGTTTCAAATCTAGTAGGCGTCAATTGATGTAGTGGCATGGCTAATGCTAATGTGGTTTCAAAGAAGATTCAAGAGTATGTACGATTATGCAAATGTCTCAGAGGAGGTCAAATATCAACAGAGTGGCTTGAGAAGCAGGCGATGAGATGCATGAAAGGTTGCTTCATAAAGATGGGCGTGAGTCTAATTCCGTGCATGAAAAACAACTCAATTTATGAAGTCAACTTCCATCTTTCACTATTTGAAACACAATCATATACGTGTTCTTTTAATTTTGAAATGGATTGGAGCAACAACTTATGGAGCTTTTCTAGTCAGCTTCTTAAAAAGAAATGTCATTGAAAGTAAATGCTTTCAAGATTTGAGTATTTTTGATGCCATAGATTTTGATTCAAGCAAAGCGATATCATTAAGCACATTAAACATTGTGGTGTTATAATTAGAGGTTCTCAATTTTAAGATACATTTTCAATTCTTATATAAATTAGGAGTCACAGTGAAATGTTCTATAACGAAACTCATGAATGAAATAGACATCGATGAGTTTGGAAGTTAAAGTTAGCTTCTCTCACTTCTTGATCTCTAGCATGTACTTAAAGTTAACATTATAGGGTTTCCATTTAGGGTACCACTTTAGAAACACCTATAAGTTCACCTTGAAATATTGGCACATTGCAGAAGAGTCCAAAAATAATAATTCCGCTTGGTCTCTGCTTCCATTCACTTTCCAAATGCACAAAAATTGCTCACACTGTAAACTTTACTACAAAGTTCCCAATTTGGGCTATGATTGGAGATTTTTTGACTTTACTTGATAAGATTAGTTGATTAACATTAACAATTAAGCATTTTACTAACTAAGCATTTTCCATATTTTTAGCTAGTTTTTCCCTTTGTTTTCTTTTTTAGTATGGTTTTTTGCAAATACACCTTCTATTTCTTTTTTTCGGAGGACACGGGTCCTACTTACTAGTATTAAAATATTAACAAATTCTTTAATATTGTTACTTTTGAAATATAATATCCAGCCTTGACTTTTACTTCTAGAATCACTGAACTAAATAACTTCATATTGATGTGCAATTACCTCAAAATCCTCTCATTTCATTCACAAATTTACATCCTCCCTCTTCCCTTTGACTTTTTAAGAGTTTCACACACCATATTTCTTTTAACATTTTAGAGCTCGAAGTGTGAATGGGCAAGGGGATCACTGTAGAGAACGAACGTCAGTAGTACCTTCAACGGCTTGGCCTTCCATGCAATCGATCCGACACCAATGGGAGGAGTGGAGGACTGGCTCTTGCCATGATGCTGAAGCCCCACTAGAGAAGAGATTCCTCACTACACCCACATCGCAAGCCGCTTTCAAACGCACCCCGAACATTTCCCTGCACCACCTCCCCCTCCCTTTAAATAATCCTTACCCATCTGCTCTCACTACCCAGGCCGAGCGCGCGCACTAGCCGCATCACATCTCTCCATCACCATCAGTTGGCCACCAGGAGCCTTCTCCTTGATCAATTCAGGTACACTCTTGCTTTTAGCTCGTACTACACGAATCATCCCTTCACATTGCAATCAACTGCAGTAGAGTAGAAAACGATTCTTTTGACCTACAGCAGAAAGAAAAGTAGAAAGAGAGTTCTTGACTTTCTTGACGCTCGCTCCGTGAGGGATGACATAGATCGCGGCATTGAGGTTCGGAGAAAGAGAGAGAGAGTTGAAAAGCAGTTACGAATCCGGATGTGAGAGTGGAGAGTATAGGTTATCGATGTGGAGTGGGTTTTACCTTTTCGAGAGCTTTTGGTGTTTGGGGATTCGTCTGTAACTGTCGCTTTTAGTGGTGAACGGCAACCGTCGTGATACGATCGTGAGCATCATTGTTACTGTGGGTCATGAATTCTCATATTTCTGCTCGAACATGGTGTGGCTTTGTTGGCCAGGGGTGAGAAGCGAAGGGAGTCAAGATGGTGGGGAAGAACCTGGAGGTGTTGACGGCGCTCGACAAAGCGAAGACGCAATGGTATCATTTCACGACAATCGTGATTGCGGGAATGGGCTTCTTCACGGATGCCTATGACTTGTTCTGCATCTCTATCGTCACCAAGCTGCTGGGTCGGCTGTACTACTACGACCCTGCCACCAAGAAGCCTGGTGTTCTGCCTGCTGGTGTGAATTCCGCGCTCAGCGGTGTGGCGCTCGTTGGGACGCTTTTCGGGCAGCTCTTCTTCGGCTGGCTCGGTGACAAGCTCGGACGCAAGAAGGTCTATGGAGTCACCCTGCTCATCATGATCATCTTCTCCATCGCCTCTGGCTGCAGCTTCGGCACCACCCCCAAGGCCGTCGTGACCACCCTCTGCTTCTTCAGGTAAACTTTGTCTGCTTCTGTCAAGCAGGCTGTAGTCAAGAGGATTTGTACCGATTTCCAGAGAACATGGATATAACGCAAGTAGCTGCAGCAGAGTCGTGTGAAGGACTGTGCAGTTTATGAGTAGCTCAGTTGGTGAGCATGATCGTGAAATTTGACGGTGCTGATTCTGCTGTGCAGGTTTTGGTTGGGTTTTGGTATTGGAGGAGATTACCCGCTATCGGCGACTATCATGAGTGAGTACGCGAACACGAAGACGAGAGGTGCATTTGTGGCGGCCGTTTTCGCCATGCAAGGAGTCGGAATTTTGGCTGCAGGAGCGGTGGGCATCATCTCGTCCGCCATCTTCAACCACATCTACCAGGTCCCAACCTTCGCACAGGATCCTATCCGCTCGACACCCCGCGAAGCAGACTTCTTGTGGCGTTTCATCTTCGCTCTGGGCGCAGTCCCGGCGCTCGCTACCTTCTACTACCGAATGAAGATGCCGGAGACAGCTCGTTACACCGCATTGGTCGAAGGCAACACGAAGCAAGCCGCGGCAGATATGAGCAAGGTCCTGCAGGTGAACTTCGAAGCGGAGACCACCCGCGCTGTGGAGCCCGCACTCCAGTACAAGCTTCTCTCCCGGGAATTCTTTCGCCGACATGGAGTGCATCTCCTGGGTACCACCACTTGCTGGTTTTTCTTGGACATTGCATTTTACTCACAGAATCTCTTTCAGAAGGATGTGTTCTCAGCTATCGGATGGATTCCTGCTGCGAAGACGATGAGCGCTGTGCACGAGGTGTACCGCATTGCGAGGGCGCAGACACTCATCGCGCTTTGCTCAACAGTGCCCGGGTACTGGGTCACGGTGGCGCTCATCGATCACATTGGACGGTGGGTGATTCAGCTGCAAGGCTTCTTCTTCATGACGGTGTTCATGTTCGCGCTCAGTATTCCTTACAACCATCTCAAGGCGTCCAACCACATTGGGTTCGTGATTCTGTACGCGCTGACGTTCTTCTTCGCTAACTTCGGACCGAACTCCACGACCTTCATTGTGCCGGCGGAGCTATTCCCTGCTAGATTCCGTTCGACATGCCATGGTATCTCAGCTGCTGCAGGCAAGGCCGGTGCCATCGTGGGCGCGTTCGGATTCCTGTACGCAGCTCAGAGTCCGCATCAGAAGCTGGTGGATCATGGGTACCACAAGGGAATTGGCGTCCAGAACGCACTGATAGCGCTGGGCTGTGTCAACGCGCTCGGCTTCTTGTGCACGTTCATGGTGCCGGAGACGAACCAAAGATCGTTGGAGGACATCTCCGGGGAGAATGAGGAGTGAAGCAACACCTTGAATCCGCCTCTACTCATCTTGCTTGCTAGTTTTAGAAATTTCAAACTGATGTGAGAATCATCATCTGAACGTCATGTAATATTTCCCAAAAGTTAAAAAACCAGACACAACATTCTTCAGCCGAACTTTCTAGTTCGTATTCAAGCTGCCTGCAATTAACTTCTTAGCACATTAGATGCATTTGCTGTGGCAACGTTTCTCATAGCTTTGAGAATTCTCACATGTTGTATGTGTTGCGGATTGCTGAATGAAGGGTGATATGTAAGCTTCCTGTTTCACGAACAAAAATTTATTATTTCAACAGTACTGACTCAGTACTGTTGTTAAATGATCAGCTAAGAACACGCGAGGCAGCTGTGCGCTCAAACAACTGTGTTCATAGAAATCCGTGTGGATGGAAAACACCACTGATGATAGGATTCTCTCCTCCGCAATCAACGATGCTATATTTGCAATAACCACTTGTGGATGTCACAGTGCGTACCAAGAAGCGACTCTGAAGTCGTTTTTCCGACCAGCGTTCAGCGGCGAGCTGTGAGAATCTTGCGGGGAAGGTGACACAGCAGTTCAGCAATTTATTGCGGCGATATTCGTGGTGATCTCTGTAGTTCAGATTTGAAGCTCTACATCTTTCCAAAAGGTGCCTGACGTAAGGGAGCATTTTCTCGAGGGTGAGAATGACACTTGCTGATGCGCACGTAATTGGAGGAGCAGTCTACAAACGTAGAGGGAGAAAATCGTTCGGTGATTCTGCGTCCTTTAATATGAAAGCTAACAATGAGCGTCTACTTCCATTCTTGCTGATTAATTCCGACTTTGATTCAACAGTCAAATTCACCTGCTCCACCCATTCACGTCATTTGTGAAAATAGACAAATTCCAAGTAAAGAGAAGCTAGTCTTCCGCTCGAATGAGGGAATTTGAAACGAGTTGAGCAAGGCATACTTTACACATGTAGAGGTGGACAGACAGATCGTCACAACATAAGAAGTTACCAGAGTTTTTATTACGGGTACCTCAATTTTGTTTGCAAACCGCAAGTAACATCGCCATGAAAATTTGTTGCCGCCTGCACCGTGATTTTACCACTCCGATGATTTGCTTCGATTTAAAAAAGAGTGACAAGTTAATTTTGTATCGGTAGTTAAATATACCTCAAAATCGTTCCAATTTCATTAGATGTCTCCGAAGAGACAAATATACCTCAGTATGACTTCCAGCAGTCCATTTTAACTTGTTCGAAGCAGAGCTCTGCACGATGACGTAACTTAAGAACCAACTGCATGACTCACTTCCAACATGATGAATACCGTCTGTTTAACTGAACTTTGATTTTTCAACTCGTAAAGTGGTAGTCAAGAATATGTCCTAGAGACTCTCCACGCGAGCCCTTGAAAAAAAACCGCCAATTTGTACTAAGGCTGAAGATTGAGTCGAATTCTACAAGTAGATGGAAGTGATTAAAAATAATATATGTTCCTGTTGTAGATACATACACTACACGATATGTGAGAAGGAAAAATTGTTTAAAGGAAATTCCACCGCCTGCGCCCCTTCCGTTTCTTTGCCTTACCGATCGTCTCTTCTGGATCTGAATCCTCCGAAAGACTCGTTTTCTTCTTCGTCAGCTTGGCTCCTGCCGAATCACTAGAGTCATCCGAATCCAAGTCTAATTCATCCTCTGAGTCTTTGTCAGACCCCTCTAGTCGTGCATTGTCTTTTGCCCACTCCACCACCTAGTAACACAATGACCAGCAATAGAATGACTTTCCAGTGTCGGCTCAACTTCTAGGGTCTTATCCCCATTTTTGAGGCATGCCAACGCTCTCACATAATTTGTTCTTTGGCCATTGTATGCTTTAGTAACAGGGTGAGTGAATTTTTGGGTAGGCATCAGCATCAGAGCTTGCGTCAAACTCGCATTGACGAGTTTTGCAAATGGTTTCTAGAAACGGCATGCTCCGATGTATCATAATTCCTGATCTATCTAAGTATATCTTAATATCTGTACTTATTTCTGGAAGTCATCGAATTAGGTGTACTTCTGTTAAAATCTTAATATGTGCTATTACTAACATCTGATCCCTGTTGTGCCCGACACATCAGAAGGGGTGTGCATTTTATGTGGTGTCAATGAAGCAGAGTTGACACTTGATAATGTGCTTACATATGCAGCTAAGTCATGAAAGACAGAAGGAAAACTTCTCACCTTTTCTGCTTCTAGCGCAATTGCCTCTTCGTCTTCCATGGCTCTAAGAAGCTCAGCATCTCGATCTTTCATTTGGAAAGTTCGCTTGTCTTCCATGGCTTCCTTCATAGAGCTAGACTGCTTTCTGTCCGACCTCCCTTCCTTGGACACAGCTGCAAGTAGTCTCTGGACGTCTTCAACCATTGCGGCAGTATCCACTTCGTCTTCTTTGGATGTGTGTGACAGGCTTTTCTTTACTGCCTTCTTCGCGTCTTTAGTACTTTGGGAGGACTGTGACTTGGAAGAAGAGCGTGATACTGGTGGAGCGTGATCGGGGGCAGGAGTTTTTAAGCTCAAAGCCTGCGTACAAGATCAAAGCACAATCAACTATGCAGAATTATCGATCGACGATTGACAAAGAAGGAAATATAATGGAGAAAGAAGTGCAAGAGAACATACTCGCATGAGCTTGAATGGTGACGTAGGGGCACACCACCCAGAAGATCCCACAGAGGTTGAGGAAATGGTCATTCCTTCGGACCGAGATGGAGACATCTGAGGAGACCTTCTTGAACGAGACTTCAATGCTTGCAGATGTTCACTTAACGTAGGCGTAGTACTTCCTGAGCTGCCGGACTTCGAAGTTGACTCTCCCTCCGCCATCTACGAGGTTGACAAAAGAAATCCCATGAACAAAGGAACGATTTACAAAAACATCTCCATTGTCAGAAGTGCTACATAGTGAAGATTCCAGTCAATTCGTGACATTGGACCCCTATCGAAACTCGAAATTCATCTAGGTATCAGTTGAAATACAAGCGTTTGGCAAGCGATGCAGCATATTATGGCTGTCTATGATAGTTCAATGAGGTAAAGATTTTGTAGAGATGAAGAGTTGATTAAATGGAAAAACAGCAACACTGCTTACCTTGGGGGATACTGAAGGACCCTTGAGTGCTTGTAACCTGGCCAATAACTCGGCATCCAAACTGTCAACGCCATCACTCTCACCAGAAGTTGACCTTGCAATACTGGACCGATTGGGGCTTGCAGGACCATCACCATGACGTTTCGATTTGGCCGATACTTTCTTCTCCTTCGCCTTAGGTCGAGGGGCTTTCAAGCTTGCAAAACGAGCTTCTAGATCAGGATCAATCACATCCTTGCCTCCCTCGTGGTGCTCCTCTAAGAGCGGCGCCCGCATTCCACTCGTGCTCTGGTGCGTGTTCACCGACAGCTTCAAGATGCTCTCATCGTTTATTTGTGCCAGTAAATTGTCCACATCCTTGTTGTCTTCGTCACCTAAATACAACTTGTCCATGGTATATCTGTGATCTCTTAAAGTTGAGCTTCACTAATTTCCTGAGAAACACATTCCGACATCAAGATCGTGCACTAAGAAATGTCTTTGCACATAATACGTGAGCTCAAGAAGAGAATACGAGTTCCCGTCATTGGCTCACTGTTCGTAAACACCGAGAATATTCAGGAAGCTCTCAAACTCCATAGCAGAAGAACACACTTCGACAAATACTAATACTAGCAACAAAGCAGAGCTTGAGCAGCCTGACTACAACTTGTCCATGGTAGCTTTGATCTCTTAAAGTTGAGCTTCACTAATCTCCTGAGGAACACATTCCTAACATCAAGATCGTGCACTATCACGGCAAAAGACTTAGCGTATAAAACGTGAGCTAAAGAAAACAAAAGGAATTCCTCCCTCGGCTCACTGTTCAAAAACTCCATGATTGTCCAGGCAGCTCTCATCCACCATGGCTGAAGAATACACATTCATACTAGCAATTACCACATTTAATACATGTCTTTGTATCTAGAGCTGAGCTCAAGAAGAGAACATGAAATTCATTCCTCTGCTCAATGTTCATAAACTTCAAGATTGATTAGGCAGCTCTCAACCTCCATAGCGGAAGAACACAGATTGACATATTTTGTTACTAGCAAAAAAAACAGATTTCAGAAAAAGAGAAAAGAAAAGAGCAGTAGGCTCAAATAAAGAAAGAAAAACACAACAAAGAACAAGAAAGAGGCCACTACAAGAAAATATACCTTAGATCATGCGAAGAAGTGCTCAATTCACGAAGACCAGGGTTAAAGCTCCGGCTCCATCTTGATTTTTATTGCATCTGTTTATCAGATCATGCAGTATTAGAGTGCGATATCAATTATTTCGATTCGCGCAACAATTTTAGGGCAACCAAAGGAAGAAGAAAATGGCTATATGACCTAACTGGAGTCAGAATTGGAAGCTTAACACCGCCGATTCGAAACGGAAGAAGCTGCAGATTAGTTGTATCTCTATCTCACGACTCCGATTCCGACTTCGATCCGATCAATTTCAACTTCTTCAAACGCAAAGAGAAGATCCGATCGACGATTTTGAATGAGAACATGAATCAATAGACCACTGACCTGAAAATTGCAGGCAATTAGAGCTCTAAAAATGGCTGACGATGATCTTCGAGACTATCGAGCTATCAATTGGTGACCGGCACAATGCGAGATGTTAGACTATCAGAGTGATACGTTAGCTTCTATAATGTCGCCCTCTTTAATATCACATCGCTCAGTAACGTGTCATCGATGGTAAGTTGGTGTGAATAATGGGCTGAAGTAGTCATGTTGGCTGTAATAAATATCACGAATACATCATATATTTTAGATTGGCAAGTTCCTTAGCAAGTGGTTTAGGGAATTTCTTTCAAGAAAATGTGTAAATTGTATAGAAGATTGAACCAATTGGAATCATATATTTTGGATTTATCACAAATCAGTTTTTGTTTTTTTGGAACTGTACCAAAAACGTTCCCTTTAAAAGGTATACTATAAGTACCTAGAATTTTAAGGTCGAAGCTTTGATGCATGTGAAGTAAAGTGTAAGCAAGTTTTGTGGAGACGGAAAGTAAGTCGAAGGTTTGTCCAAGTGGATTCATAGTTTTTGGACTTGTCTACAATTTGCTATGAATTTTTGAAGGTGGACTTATAGGTGTTTCTTAAATAGTGCCTTACTTTGACACCCTATGATGTTGGTGATGAGTACATGGTACTGTTGGATTTCGAAACTAGTGTGTACCTTTGGGTGAAGAAGCCTAAAGCTCCATTATTATCAGTGCTTCATTTTAGTCATGCCTACATATTTCTTTTGTGGTAGTTGTAAGATTAGTGCAAGCTTCTAAGATCGTGTTAACCTGTAAAAATGTCGATTTCCTAGAAAGTGACATCTTGGATGGTACACTGAATCTCTGAACAACCATAACTTGGATTGAGTCTTAAATCAATTGTGTGATAAAAATTGCAGACCCATCCAAGAAAGTATGAATGTATGGCATGCATTTTAGTGACTTTAGAAACTGAGAATAACTCTTGCTTTTGGGTTTTCAAGCATGGAACATGGACTACCACTTATACAAGCGGGTTATTTTGGTGGTCCCACATCACTCAAGATTCACGTAGTGATTGATACCACCCAATTGATTCGCGGTAAATACCTTTAAGAAGTTCCACATGATCATTTTGTATGGGTATAATATGAAGAGTTTACATTAGCGACTTTCTGAAAACAATTTCTCCTATCAACCATACATTTTGCAAAATCTAGGCAACAAAACTCATTGATGACAAAGGTCAAACAAGGAATTTCAAAAGACTCGTTGAAAATGGTGACGAAGTACAAGCAATCATTCAAATAACCATGCCTACCTAGCAAAGACTTGGTCGCTCTTCCCGTACAATGACTACATGGATGGGTAACATTGGAGCCATTTGACACTGAATGACTGGATAGCCAATACAAAAATGACTCACTGGATGATAGGCTACCATTACGCCAAAACTTTCAAAGAACACAGTGGAATCTCATTTGCACCAAAATAGTCCTGAATATGTAAAATATATTCAAGTCATGCATCTCCGATTTACTCAATCTGCAAATTGCAGCCCTTCCCATGAACAGCTACAGTGAAAATTATGAAAATCTGAGATTCTGAATAAGCATTTGAGTATCTCCAACGTTTCCTTCCAATTTAGAGTGCGTACCTTGTGATTCGAGTGACGCTCTCATGAACTCCTGAAGAGAGCAATCGGGAGATGCATCATTTGGTGCAGAGCAACCTGATTATCAGGCCCTAAGCGAGACTACAGAATCAACGCAAGTAATTGCAATCCGATTGTGATGGAACCTAGGAATGTCCTGCTCATTTCGAGGCGGCGACTGCTGCTTGGTAAGTTTGGATATTCTTGTGGGTCTGGGAGCACGCAGTCGTCTCCATTGAAGTAAACACGATGCGGAAATGCCCAGCCATTGTGAAACTTGAAGTCCTTCCCCTTGGCAAACAGCAGTTCGGACTGAACATTGCCAGATGGCCCTGCCTCCATGAGCATATCGTTGAAGTACTTGATGCCCCAAAAGACTGCCGTGTCGTCTGCAGAAAGTCGGAAATCAATTAGTTTCAGTCAGATAATCCAATTAATGAACGAAAAGAAATGGAGTTATATGTGGCCTTTCTCATTGTTCCGAGAGGCGGGAACTCACTGCTATATATTCCGTAGGGATTTAGCCCCTTTGAATTGAAGCTGAACGCTTCCGTGAAGTTGTCAAAATTTGGATGCTGAAGAGTCAGGGTCCACTGAGAGAAGTTGCGAGAAAAATCACGGTTAGTGATTGTAACCTTCACTCGCCAATATTCTTTGTAGTTAGTCTTGACATGCCAATGGATTTTGACCGGGCACATGTCTCTGGTGCAATACAGAATGTCGGGTCGAGTGGCTGCGGGGGTGTCCCCATCTCCAGTGCTTATTGCCGGAAGTTCATCATATCGTGTGTTCCTGCATGATTGGTTACCCATTTTCAGATTACTCGGTTTTTCAGATAAATAGTCAGTATAAACAACTGACTCTAATGTATCCAACCTGCTTTGATTCTCAAACCATGTGAAAACTTCAATTGGTGAACCTTACGGACTTCGAGGTACAGGAGTTGAGTTTACTGAAGATTTTTTTTTTTTTTTTCTTGAGTTGAGCACAATTTTCGAAATAGAGTTTGCAGGAGAATGTACTTACGGATCAATGCAGAGATTTGAAGACTCTGCTGCCCCGCTTAGATCAGCCTCTGTGGAGTTCGTTGAGCAAGCACATGCGCACTCAGCACAGGGGGTGATTCGGGGATTGTAAAATGCTGAAAAAGAAACACAACAAGTCGGCGCCCTCTGAGCTAGATTTTGTAGGTATGTACACGTTACGTTCCATGTCACTGCAAACAACCACCCCTTCACAATTAGCTATACATGCAAATTATCTGGAGCCAACATGCAGCACTAGACTTACAGTTCATTAAACTGGAGGGATAATGTACCCTGCCTTTGCTGGTCCTTGAGGCAACGATATCGAACACAATAAAAGAAAGTGTTTGCATTCCTATGCTCCTCAAAACTTCAAGAGCACCCTTCCTTTACATTCGTCTATTCTTAGATCTATTCGCACTTTGTTTTCTTTTTATATTGTACATTTCACACACATCCTGCTTACAGTTGTTCATCGATTAAAAGAAGCAGAACTGCCTTAACCTGCCCTAACTTGAAGTAGGCAAAATTATTGGTACTTAGAGAATACAATCATCTACGTTTCCCGCAAAGGAGACTAAACTTTGATCGGGAAAAATAATCTGCCTTAGCTATAGATAACAGTAATAGCTGATTGAACTGGATTAAGCAGAGCAACCGAAACACATTTTCCAAAGCTTGCCTCAAACAACGACCATACTCAAACCATGAAAGTCACTGAGAGAATGTACAATAATAGGCTTGATAAGAAAGAGAAGGTAACAAGAAACCCAATTTCGACGATCAGAGTGTGACAAACTATTTTCAGCTCAAGGTGAACCAGTCACGCCGCAGTCAGCTGCCAAATTACAAAGAAAAGAACGTCACTTACTGAAAGCTTGAGTAACCCTTCTGTTGTCCGTCGTAGGGAACTGGCTGGGAGGAACTTTGGTAGCAGGCCCACAGGAATATCCCGGTCCGGGATTCTTAAAAGAGAAGTTCACCGGAAATGCAACCGTTGTATTCGAAGTCCCAGCGTTTCCAACTGTTATCTGGAACGCAGATAGAGCGGTTTGTGGATCTTGAGCATAAGATGAGATAACTCCACCTCTACAACAATTTGAAAATTGTTGATTGTACGGTACACCCGGTAGAAGATCCACAACGCTAGGATCTGGGGCACAGGAATGGGGAATTGGCTCGCTGTGATATGAAGAGCAGTCGCCTTGAGAAGTTGCTTGTGCGCCAACCATATTCCAGATCACCTCCTTCTTTGCCCATTCCCAGCCCAATATCCAACCAGGGGCAGATATATGCCGGTACTGCTGCCAATTGAAAATGGTTACGGTTGCCTGCATCCACATTATGGTCAGTGATTGATTGAAACCTGATCATCTGATATATTCTACTGTTGATATCGAGCGAGACCTCCTGCAAGATAATCCATTAACGTACAACAGTGAAGGGCTTTGCGAAGAGCTGATTTGAATTCCAACTATCAACATTCTTTACGGATTCCACTCGTAGGATCAGAGACACCATGGAAACTTCAAGGAAGCTAGTACTAAAGCCTTGCAGGATTATCTGAAAGATTTCTGTAGCCTAAAGAATGATGGATTCTAGCGTAAGCATGGCACACAGGAACATTTATTAAGAAAATTAATAGTGCAGCTACTAGCTCTGAAGGGGAATCGTATATGTAAACCAAGTCAGTCGTACACGGAAATGTAAATGTGCTGTTCAAAGAAATCACTTACAACGTAACCATCTGATGTCCACGAATTGATGTCCCACTTGATTGTGATGTTCCCATTTGGATCTAAAGGATCGTAACAATCTGCGCTCACGAAGGAATAGTTTCCCATTATTTTAGAGATGTTCCAAGAACTATTCAATACATCAAATGATTATTACTAGTTGTGAAGTCTCATTTCAGTGTTATAAACGGCTAGCCTCAAATGTGAACCACATGGTGAAATATGACTTACCTGCTCTCAAGAAGCAGATCCAAAAAGTTGCCGTTAAAATGAGAGACTTATATCTAGTGACATTCATCTTCACAGGCGCTCTGTGATCACCCTGCAAAAAGCCTGTAGCTCGATGTGCTTGGCAGCACCGGAGCCTTTGACACCACTTAGATTGGACTACATTTTTATCTTCATCAAGCTCAGGTCGTCCATGGCCATAAGAGTCTGTCCTAAGTTCAGTTCAAGTGCTCCAAGTTGTCACCAGATCACACGCATATAACTCAGCCTCTCCAGGATAACCAGGTGCCGTCGTCAATTTAGTGCTCCGCAATGAAAGGAAAATTGTTTTTTCGAGTCGAGAAATCCTGTGAAACAACTGATCCAATTACAGGTCATGCCTTCAAGGCCAAGTTTTATTTAAGTGAAAAAGATTATATCTGAAGAGATCGTCTCAATCTGTATGATGTTTTTGGCCGACCGGGAAGCCTACAGAGCCTGATTTCCAAGCTACCGACTTACGTAAAGCCAAAAAGATCTTATCACAAACCGGGGAACATACAGTTCAAAAGACAGCATAAAAGAAAGTCGAAATCACTTGAAGGATCGACATACGACCGCCATGAAGGATTGAGCCCTTCACACACGTAAACTCATCCCATACATGCATTAAAGTCATATTGCTAGCAGCTTAGTTTTGACGCAGTGAGATCTGCTTATGCAGATTACTTGTTAGAAAAGACCATTCTCGCAGCGTTCACAAGTGGCCGCCAACTTACTGGTTGAATTCGTTAATGTTGTCAAAGCACTTGCATGCGACGGAGATAATCAAAGTACGAATTGTAGCGGCACAGACCGAATTGCACTCTCACCAAGTTCGATAGGCTATAGAAAAAATACAAATGCCTTAAGAATGCTCGGCATCAGACACGCCTGTCACTGCTTCTGATGTAAAAATTGTGACACGAGTGACGAAATTCACAGAAAAAGAAACATCAAAAATCGATATGAAACAACAATCAATGCATGTACTCCAACATCCTTGGGAAGCAATATTGTTGTCTGAAGCAGATAAACAATCACAGAATCGAATAACATGCGTTACATGAGAACAAACACGATTAAATTAGAAACGCTGATAAAATTTAACTTACATTCATGACGACGAGCCATTGCACCTTCTTTAGTCGATTAGAACAGGAAACGTGAAATTATCGAGTCACTGCAGGCTGCTTCATGAGTCACTCACACGAATAGAACTAACAACAAAAGCGACGTATATATCTTTGTCACGATAAAAGGACTAAACACTACGGGAGTCTAAGGACGCCGAACATTGAGCTGATAAAAGCAGTATCTCGAGTTTCCGAATCTGGAATGCATTTTCCGTTATTTTTTATCCACAAATGATTCTCCTGCGGACTATAACGAAAAAATCCTAAAAAAACCAGCGTGCAATTTAAGCATCTTCGCGTCAAATTTGAGCAGGCGTTTCGTGACCAATTCAATATCAATCCTCCACGAAAACTGAACTGTCAAAAGCTCAACTGTAACGTCCAAGCCGAGAAGCTCATGTGATTGTGAGACACGCGAGGTTTTCAAGCAAGAAACGCCTCCAAGAATAAAACTGACTGAGGAAAGCGACGGAGCTGGCAACGACGATAACAACAATTTCCGACGGATGAACTCGCTCGACTACAAACTTAATCGCTTCGTCGGACGCACGAGCTGGTTCTCAATATTCAGCAACTGCTTCCATAATTTTCTCACCGCAAAGATACTCAATCACATAATTCTACGAACGCAAGTTTTTTCGAGCTTACAGTTGTTCCGACCGCAAATGCAAATTCCGAAAGAAATTGTTCAAAAGAAAGAGCCAAAAAACTGATCACGCGCAAGAGGACTTTGTGCTGATCTGTATCGAGAATTACGAAGCTGGAATAGACGGACGCAAGTGATCTCTCAGTGCTTCAGCGGAAGTGTAGCAACCGCATGCAGATGAATCAGTGGAAACAGAGCTGGACGCCGGCTGCAATGTCTCGTGCTGTCATGCTCTGTACATGAACGTGTGCCATAGACTCCCAGTCCCCCACTCCGAGATGTCTCGTCGTGGTACAACCACTGGACATCTACCTTTCCCATTCGTGAAATCTTCTCAGAGGCAAGATCTGTCACTCAAAATCTACATAGTTCATGGATTTTGGAGCATTGCGATCTTTTGAACTTGTTGTGTGAAATAACTTGTAGTATTACAGGTGATCTTGTTACTGGCCTTTAGGTGACAATGATAATTCACAAAGGCCCTTTGTCCACGGGAGATCGTGTCATTTTCATTATGAACATACACTTCAGTCACGCAGACCTCTAAAAAGGTACAAAGTTTTATTATTATTATTATTATGGCAAAGATAATCTTGACCTTAAATGATAGCAATGAGTTTGCAAATTCCTCTCATGGTTGGTTCACAGTATTGTGGGGGTGCCACAGATGGGGTTGGGTTGGGTTTGGATTGAATTTCCGACGAGTTTGAATGTTCAACCCAACTTTTAGTGGGCTCTCTAAGTGTTTGTCATTGAGTTGGGTTGAGATTTAAACCTGGTTGAAAACTAAAAATTCATAGCCATTGGTTGACTATACAGGGCCAAATGAAGACTTCGACTAATATGAGAATTTAGACTTGTCATGTTCTTTATAAACAACATAGCAATTTTATGACACAAAGATAGGCGGTACGAATTCCTCTCTGTCAATTGGTACTTTTATTTTAAATGTTCATTATAGGTCTACCTACATTATCTATGATTACATATTCATCAATCATTAAATTACCAACTTTGAATTACATTTAAATTGCAAGTCTCAAGTAAAATTTTATTATATTATGTTTGATGTAATTATTGTATTATATTTAATGTAATGAGTTTGAGGATATATTATCCACTACACCACTTAACTCATGGTATGCATATTGAGTATATTTTCACCGAAATATGAGTGCGGTGCCAATTATCAAAGATGCCTTGGTTAGGGATTGAGATTTATATCTTCTAGGGGTTGGCAGCTTTTGGAAATTGATCATTACGATATTTCATATTGTCTAATTGGTTTATTGTGATGATGTCCATAGTGAGATGCATTGTGAGTAAGAGAATATGTCAAAGATATTAATTTGTTGATTCAAAGGTTTGGGCAACCTTTGGACATTGATCGTTACCGTATTTCATATTGTCTAATTGGTTTATTGTGATGATGTACATAGTCATATGCACTGTCAGAGATATTAATCTGTTGATTCAAATGCTCAATATAGAGGATGAATTTTGACTCTCATCTACTAGTAGAATATGATATATAAAATGACAAAAATAATTGTCATTGTGACCTTCTTTGTTTGAAATTACATTGGCCTTGGGATGTCATAGCAAACGCGTCACAAGAGACAAAGATGTCATCTAAACAAAAATGTCATTTTGACCACATTTTCAACGCGTGGTTAATTGGAGAAAATGAATCTTTACATGTCCCTCTTGGGGACATATTAAACTCTTTCAAGTAGTAGATTTATACTTCATCACGAAGTGATAGATTTGGACTTCAACCCATTCTGGAGGCTTTGCATGTTCATATCTTCTTGTGCATATTGTATTTTGTGTTCATTTGCAAATCTACATGATTGGTACATACCTACTACTTATAAAGAGCTCTATTCTCATTATACAAGACCATAGTTTAGATTTGGCACAAATTGAAAATGTCCATTGCACTTTAAGTTTGAAGTTTGAATAATATATAAACCTATAATTTATTTATATTGATTATTTTGCAAGTAACCAAGTTTTTCAATATAACCAAAATCTCAAATTTTGACAGAAAGAAATAATTGGGAAATTACCAAAAATCATGAAGATTGTTTTTGTACTTTCTGAGGTCTGCCCTTGTAAAATTGGTGAACTTTTTGACTTGGGTTACTTTGGATCTTGATCGAAAACTATGTTTGGCTCCTTGCACACCGTCACATACGAAACACGAAACATGTTTTAGCAGAGCCCACACTAATACCGTAGCATATCTAGAGGTATAGATACAAAACATGTTCTTAGCAGAGCCCGCACTAATTCAGAACGAAACCAAGATTTGATGTGAACTCTCATCTTACAAAGAAACCAAGATTTGATAATAATGAGAGTAACCCAAGCCATCTACATGGTTTTGTAGAAGACAGAAACAGGAGTATGTTGTCTCACATTAAAGAATACAGACATCACAAACAACTGCCACAAACACCTGAAATAGATAGAAACCGTTAAACTCCAAGCAGTAAATTTCTTTTGGTACATGATACCGAAAGGGGAGAATGAGATTATAATCCCGTCCCTGATCTTCTACTAAATAAACCTCCAGTTTACAGGGCTTATAGAAAGTAATTTCATGTGACAACTGACTACTGAACTACTCCCGTATGTGAACCTCTGCCAGCCCCAAAAATAGTCTCAGATTGATCACCAGATTCTAAATTAATCTAAACCTCTTAAAACATGAAAACCGTTGAGATCTTTGCAGACCCAGACTTATTCGATAGAGCCATCTGAAAGTAATCAAAGCAACCGGATTGATGCCTGCTTCATAAGCAATAGAAAAAACTCAACAAGGTTGCAGATAGCTCATGATGATTGACGCCCTCTCCATAAACGAGTCGTCTGCTTACGCTCCGCCATTTTCCTGCAAGCCATGAACAATGTAAGGTTAAAGCACTCATTTTCGACTAGGACCCTAAAGTCTGTAGTCATCTATAATTGCAACTTGTGGATTCTAATATTGTGCAGTTTGCTTTCACAGAGTATTACTTTGAGTGATACCATGTTGGATTTTGGCTCTAAGTCATCCTATGTGTTAGTTTCAGGTGAGTACCACATTCTCCACTAGAATATTCTCAAAAGTATCCTATTGGATGTGCTTACTTCCTATTCACAGAGTATTTTGGATGGTTGTTTATAGGTATTTCTACCTTATCCTACTGTTCCGTAATAACCTTGATAAATTCTTGATTGATCTTTTTCTTACCTCTGTAACTCCTTCGTTCTTTCCCTGAACTCGGTGGGGACGTCCAAACCCTCATATGAGGCTAACACGGGCCGAATGTCCTGCGGCCTTTGACGAGCAACGACTGCAAGCATCCCACGTGAATACAATTGTTTAGCTACAAATACAAATCAGGCTAGGTAAGAAAACGGGTCAGGGGGTATTGATGCATACATTCGAGAAAGGGGAGCAGGTCGAGAAGAACTGTGTCCTCAGCTTCGAGTTTCCATGGCTTCACAGTGAGAGCATTCTCGGGTTGCAAAGTGGTGTCCTTGGCGTGTCCGCTGAGGTAGATCACATGCGACGGATCTCTGTTCAACTTCTCAAGATCCTGCAACAGTAATTGATATAGATGATGAGATTCAGAAGCCAAACTGAATGAAGACTGTCTTGAATGAGAAGCAGTTGAACTATTACCCGGAGATGTTTCCCGTTGATGTATTGGGTTGCGTCCCGCGACAATCTGTACCTTATGCAGCCCTTCTGATCCAACTTTTCCAGAACTGGTTCGACGTACTGTTGACCAAAAACGGTAGAATATGAGGCAGGCACCAAAAGCTTTGAAATTATCAGCATAGCATGCAAATTGGTTGAACAAAGAAGAAGCGCGGGGTCATCATCGATTGTAGTCAAAAAAAGACGAGGTACACTTACGTAGCTAAGTTGATCGGAGTAGATGACAAGCTCATAGTGCTGAGCAAGCTGTTCCAAGAAGGCTTCTACACCAGGTCGCTTAAAAGTCCGCCATCCCCTATCTCTCTGTGAATCAATATGCAGTTCGATATCAATAAATCTTCGTACCTAAGTGAAACTAACAACAACCATAACGCTGCCACTTTCTGATCATGAAAACTGGCAATTTCAGCTGCTCTAAGACGATCCATTTAGGGTGCTAACGAGCAAACTATATTGAGATGTAGGTCCTGAAAGCCACATATGACCTCTTTTAAGGAGGGAGCACCCATTCCTGCCAAATACTGCGCTTTGAGCGTTTCGAAGCGCTTATTGCAACAAGATTCAGACTCAATCTGAGAGCAGAACTTCTTGCAGTTAAAATTCATAAGTTTTTGAAGTCCATATAGACATCTAGACCTATCCAAAATAAACGAGGAATAAGCCGGCTAATCATTGGATAGGAATGTCCCAAGCAAAGACTCAGGTTGTTTAAGGTAGAATTGTAGGAGGCAGGAATGGGTGCTTGTGCATGCTCGCAAGGTAAAACACAACCCTTACCTTCCAATCAGAGTAAACCAAAGTTTCATTCAGGTCCAAGACAAGCGTGAACGTGCCCTTCTCCTGTGGAAGTAGATCCGGCAACAACTTACTCGAAGATGGAGCTGCAATGCCCTACACCAGAGACCAGATATGCTCGGTAAAGATGAAATCATAAAACATATTTTATGACCCAAAGTTTCACAGGATTCCATTCATAGACAAGAAACACATAAAAATCTAAAAACTAAAAGCCTTGACATGATTTTCGTTTCTTCCATTCACTTACACGAATTTGGTCTTCCAGATTCTTTCGGGTTTCTATGTAGAAGTCCGCCACCCTTACAGCAGCTGCATATCCACAATACCCAACCGCAACGCTCAGATAAAAGGTACTGTCAAAGCCTTCACAAAAGGTTGATCAACGAAGCTTTCTGTTTTACCATTTAAAAGAGAAACACACTGTCCGAAACTTACCTTCAACACTCGATGTGTAAACCGTACTTTGAAGCTTCTGCAACACAACGCAATTTTAGCATGAGATATTCTTCAAGTCATGCACCCTGATTACGTATCCACGAACAAAACTATCATATACTTGGATAAAAGCATATTCAAAATGCGGACTATGACTACTTAATGTATGCGAAGATGACCACTCTCACAAGAGGACGATCTCATTCATCTGATGCTACTGAAAGAAATTAGAGGATGAGACGGTATCTATGCAAGGTGATAAGGCTACTCACTTCCAAAGTGTTAGCCTGAACAGAGGTCAAAATGTTCTTGGAAGACTTCAAATCAGCAATCTTCTTCTCCACAGTATCCACATCATATGCTGCACAGTATCGAAAGGAAAAGCGAAAATTAGATATGTCCATTCCTTGAGGCAGCCGCCATGATCGGCTATAAACTCCAAGAGTATACGAAACAAAAGAGTAGACGATGAGGCAGCTACGATACGTAATCGGCAAGAACTGGACATCATCTAAAACCCTATCAACGTAATCAGAAGAACACACTCGTGATATTACAAGAAGGTATCATTCAAATGGCTTAACGCTGCGATAAGCAAGGGATCTTTCAAGCCTCCTTACAACTTCCGAGGCATGTAATAACTCATTGTCGACACACCAAAATTGCACAATAAGTCCAACCGTCTCTAGTTGCAACGATCCAACCCTAAACCCTTGCTATTTCTCCAAATGCAAATTCCTCAACTCGATCGCAACGTAAAAAAATACTCTCACATCAGATAATTGAAACCTTCACTCAATCGGACTTCGATCGCAGTCGCCAAAACCTAAAACGAGAGAGTTTCTTCTCCTCTCGCACCGGATGATTGAAATCTTCACTCAATCGGACATCGATCGCAGTCACCAAGACGTAAAGAATAATGGTATCTTGTACCAAATGGCTAAAACCTTCACTCAGTCGAATTCATCGATCGCAGTCACCAAAATAAATAAGAAAAGGTCACTTGTTTCCTCTCGCACCGGATGATTAAAACCTTTGATTCGAGGCTCAAATTATCGTGATCAAGAAACAGAAAGGAAACCCTACCGTAAGTGACATACGCGGTGCCGCCAACGGCAGCCGTAGAGGCTAATACCAAGCTGGATTTGAGCATCCGCCATAGCCAACTCCCCTTCGGCTTCTCTGCTGCTGTAGCGCTCTCAGCAGCAGCAGCTGCAGCAGCCGCGGCGCCAGTGGTCGTAGCCTCAGCAGCAGCAGCAGGCGAGGAGGTTGATGCCACAGTGGTGAGCGAGGCCGCCCGAATGGTAAAATGCGCTCCATTCAATCGCTCCATGCATAGCGGCTGTTCCTGCTGCTGCAACAGCACCACGAATCGCCGTAGCTTGCTCATCGCATTCGATTCGCCAAACAACCAACAAGCAACAAAGAAGAAAAATGCAAGCCTTCCGATCGGAGGGCGATGCTTGAAGTTCTTTGAAAAACGAAGCGACGATCACGAGGCCGATCGCGAGAGCTTCAGTATGATTCCTTAACCCTAATTTTTAAACATGGGTATGCTAAAGCCATTTTGGGTGATTTTCTTTCAAGTAGGAGAAAGTGTAGATTGGATCAATAAGACCTTTTTTCTAATATGTAATAAATTATGGTAAATTTTTGAAGTTGTACTTGTAGGTGTTTCTAAAATGGTGTAATCTAGAATGTTCATAGTGAGTACATTGAAATTCTGCCTTTGAAGCTATTATGTACCTCTCAGGAAGTTTACTCCATTGGACCATTTCAGGTATTGTGACCTTATTGATGCTCTCATAATTACTAAAAAAAAGAGGAGACACATATTATTATTTTTATTATACCCATTACTTGGTTTATCCACGGTTAACCTCTTAAATAAATGAGGCCCAAATTGGTCCTCATAGAATTTGGTCTAGACTCATTTGCTTGATTTTTACTTATTGAAGATAAAGTAGTTTTCAGGGCCCAAAAACACATTGTCTCTATATATTACAAGTCAATTAATTTTGCATGTATGCTCACGTTAACAAAGCTATAGAAGAATATGCAGTTTTCCTCAATGACAAAATTAAGTAAAGAATGAGGCCCCTCCCCAAGCACTCCTAACGCAAAAGGAACCTGACTTAAAGACGACGGGGTCTCAATAAGAGAGAGGCACCATAAGTGAGGAGTTACGACGATGGGTAGGGGACTCCATCAACGTAAGGACTTACTTACCATTATGTGAAGGGGCAGATTCAGACAAATGTTAATGCACAACCGATTTGTACAATTAACAATGAAATTCTTATAAACAATACAAGTGATAGATGATTTTGCATAAGAAAGAAGTAAGTGTGTAAGGGCAATTCTCATAAGGAGGTCGTTACAAAAATATAGTCTTTTTAGTTCAAAATCAAATTATCAAAAGATATTTGATAGTGTTCCAAATATTCCACATAGATTCATTGAGGGATCCCTAAGTTAAATTAAGTCACTATATTATATCAAAAAATGATCTAAAAGACTTTGAATCCCGTTTTATTTTTTAAGCAATAGGGCCACAGTCAACATCCAAAACCAAGTGGTCAAAGCTTCCTTGGTACATTCATTTTTTCAAAAATGAATTGAGCCATAAATTTCTTTTGTGATCTCTTCAATTTTGTACAAGTGAACAAGTTTTTAAATACTTTTGAGTGACATAAATGGGCTCAAAAATATTAGAATCAAGAACATGAGCTAAATCATGGTAAATTTGTCTCATTTGTGCAAAACGTGTGACACTTTTGTATTGATATACAATAAAAATTATTTCCTAAAGATGTTTACATGTGAAATTGAATGAAGTCTATTTTAGAGTTATTGAAGATGCAAATTTGCATACAAAAAATCTAAACAAATGCTTTTGAATCTCCATATAATTTGAGAAGAGTTTCTTTTGCTCCAAGCTAATGAGCTACCAAATTATCGCGACCCCTTAGTTGCCTAACTATGATAATAAAAATCTCAATAAAGTTCGCACGCCTCAATAAATTCTTATTCAAGTCCATCAAAACCTCCATACCAACTCCTATGTAAGCTTGATTGAGGTCTTTTACCTTACAATTAACATTTTTCTGTTTTTTGCGAATTTCAAAAAGAAAATGAGAATCCATGTGCAATAATATAACTTTGTATATCCAATAAGTTTAAAAGTAATGATTTTGCTTGTATCATACATTTATTGTAATACATCATTATAAGTTCATTTGCATATGAGGTCTTCCTTGCTACCAACATTGTCCAATAGTAATAAATGTTGTTCCATAATGGTATAAAGATGTTATGAGAACTTCGTACATGTAAAATGATGTAGTTACAAGATATGAACATAGAGTGAGTAGTACTTGTACATGTAAAATGATGTAGTTATAAGATATGAACATAGAGTGAGTAGTACTTTCTCGGTTATCGGCGTCGTGGGCATATACTTGGATTAGACATTCTTTTGTCTAGGTAAACTAAGAAATCTTCCGTTTGTTTTCCTCTATATTTGTCTTGAGCATTAAACCAGAAATAGAAATTTTCTAGAATGGCATTTTTGCGGTCTCGTATCTAAAATGTAGGACAAGATAAGAAGTTAGATATTTGGTTATATCAACTTTGATATTTTTCATTGAATTCTCAAATATAAAGGACAAGAACAAGTAGCCTTTCTTATAAATAGCTTGCTTGTTTGACCTACCCTTAATAATATGTCACTAGTAGAAAAGGGGTGCAACTACACCGAAAACAGACTTTGGTGTTCATAATGTTTAGTAAGTGATTTCTGACTGGTGGAAGGCACTTTTTGGTGTAAACAGTGAACAGTGTTTATGGTGGAAGGCAGTTTTTGGTGTAAACAGTGAACAAATCATCATCAAATGCAGCCACCTGGCATGGGTGTGTCCCACTGGCAATCCAAGATTCAGAAGCAGAAAATCCCATATGCATTGGGGGGATCTCCCACTCATCTAGTATAGAAACTCAGTCCCAACCATGTACTCACACAGAATTTGATGATGGTCGCAACGCATACAGTCCTTTTGCCCTCAACAGACCATGTCACTTCAATCACCCGGGTATGCTATAAATAAGAGAGTAAATTATATGAAAATAAACATGGGAGTCAAGTAATATGCAAAACAATTGCACTTCCTGCGACCAGTAAAATATGTTCTTTTACCCTCGAAGACAAATGCGCACCACATGATGGGACCCCCCACTAGACACACTGCAAATAAGAGTGTCAGACAATCCGCAAATAAGAGTGTCAGGTGCCGGATTACACCAAAATGAATCTCAACTACACCATTTCGAAAAGCCCAAATTAGGTGTGTTTTTGGTGTACATCTGGGTGTAGTTGCACCCCTTTTCTACTAGTGTGTCTACATGACTTTATACCCTTGGTGTAATAATACTTCCCTCTCACGGTGAACATCGTGGACATGTCTAATGACTACAGATCATATCTTTCACTTATTCCTACTATATATGTGTGCGTCACATTCGGAAATCTAAACTATAGGTGTATGTTTAGTATTTTTACCTCTTGTGAAACTTTTTCAATAACCTCCTTCATAACTTGCACTTCCTCGAAATCTCTTTGGTAATTAGATTTTACGGTTTTATATCTAGTATAATAGTTCAATCGGTAATTCATGAGATAGTGATTATTTTTAGTATATGCTTACTTGTTTACAACCTTACTTTGTACTCAAGTCTTGTGTGCTTAAATTTATAGATTTATGATTACTATCTATTAAATGGTTCAATTAGGAAGATAAAATATACATGACTAGTATACAAGGTTATTCAATAACTTAAAGAATTATAATAGATTTGATTAGTTATATAATGGAGTACTTATTGATAAGAAGTTTCATCACCTTTCTAGCAAATCACTTTTGTAATTATCAACATTCATCTCAAAATCCTTTGTTCCTTTCTTCTCTTTGACTATAGCCTGAATTTCATAAAAGCGTTACAAGTATGTGATAGTATAATGCTAAGGAGATAATGCACAATATGAAAAATTACTGTGGTGTTTCTATTTGATATAATGTAATAAGCATAGAATATGATCTCATTTGACACAACTCGTACAGTGATATTATCATTATTCAATCACATAACACAATTTGTATTGATGTTAGCAATATGCCTTAATTTCTTGTATCTCCTCCATCATTTCATTACATGACTCACACAAGTCGCGAGCATATCGACGTTTTGCTCTACAAAATAGCAGCACTTATAGAAAAAAACTATTATTCGTTTGACAATTATGTGGTATAATGAAAATAACTCATTCAAATTTGGGTTTTCAGCACAAATAGTTATTATCTATTGTATAAAACATTTTTTGTAGATCATTTTTTATAATATATATGTTTAAAGAAGAATTATACTAAAATGAATATATAGTTCTTGGTGTAATGGTACATACTTAAGCTCCTTTCGTTTGATTTTCAACATTGCTTCCTGTTCTTTACCTTTTGCCGTTGTGTGTTTGTATTCTTCAAAAGCCTAAAACAGATTAAAACACCTCAATGTCCATAGCTCTTTCAAATGTATAGGATGAATTGAGAAATTGCATGTACATGCAATGTGTATATGATAGGTAGTTTTTTAGTTGTAAGATCTCCACTTACATTATGCAAGAATTTGATGAATAATAATTTGATATAGTCAACCAAAAAATAATACCATTTATCAACAATCTAGATACTACAAAATAAAACAAACAATCTTTACTTCATTCCTAAGATTGCTTCCAGTTTCCCAAACATCATCAACTGGGTCAGTTTCTTTGTAGTCTAACATAAGTACGCCACATCTTTTTGCTTTTGGATTCAATGCTTCAGATACACTTGGGGTACCAGGAATTGGTGTTGGTGGCTCAATACCAACATGAAATCCCTACATATACATAGAAAAAGCACTTATACATGTTTGTACTAGACATTATATATTTGTCATACAATACAAATCTACAATAGACGTGACTATAACTCATACGGAAGGTTGTATACAAACAATCTTTAATATTCTTTGGAAATAAATAGCATAGATGAATATGCTTGACTACTAATAAAGATAAAACTTAATTTACACAATATATTTCCAATATAATATAATTATATTACTAAATACCAAAGCGCCAATTTAATTGTATCATACATGTTCAGCCAATTCAGCAAAAGCAGGAAATGGTTCCAGAGGTGGTTCTTCAATTGGTGGTACCAATCCATAAAACCGAAGTACCCTATCGAGCTATAATGAATAAAATACCATTGTTGGTTAACTTTAGAATGAAATTTTTTAGAGTATGATATTTTAGAGATGATTTGCTTTGAAATGAGAGTACAAAAAGGATTAGGCATGCTAAGTGGATATATATAGAGTTAAGTGATACTCCGAAAATAGTTACTATAAAGTGAAGCAAAAGTTGTGATTACTTCGGCCCGCAATGAGATTTGAGCTTCTTTAAACAGACAAAATAGTTCTTTCACCTAGTTTGTTATTACAGAAAGAAAACAAACATTACTACCATGTCAAGGAGATTATCCTTTATGTACAAAAATGAGCTAACAAAATACGAGGTTAGTTATATTGTTTTCTTTTAAGTATCACAAATCATGTCACACAATTTGTTTAATGCACCTGTTTTATGTTATCAATAGGAATTTTTCCAAGTTCTTCATCGTTTTGGAGAAATTCTTGAACTTTTTCCCTAAGTTTATATTTAACCTCGTCCCTAAAGATAAGATGATTAAGATATTTTGAATGTTGTTGAAAGATGAAATCACACATTCCTTTATCAATCATAAACACAACTTTAATATTTTACTACTAAAGCACCCAAGTTTATATGTTTAAAAAGAAGAGTGCAACACAAAGGTGAGAATATACAAGGTCTTTACGTTAAGTCGTCATAGGATATGCCAGGGCGACCATTCAAAGCATCTTTCAAAGCTAGTTCTTGTTTTAAAGTTGCAATCTCTTTTTTGTGCCGCCTAAAGTGCACTTGCCAATTCACAATCATAAAATGAGAAAGACAAATGAAGAGTTTCATATGCACTTCTAGCTACCTCAAAACTCATAAACATGACCCATATAAATTCATATTTATCAACATAGCTCTATGATAATAAAAGGTAGTCAAGATAGAACCTCTCATGGGCTTCACAATCTGGTTTCTTATTGCACACAGAGAATGTTTTAAGGTACTTCACCCTTTGAGCAAACCTCAATGATCCAATCTATAAATACCAACATATATAAGACAAATGACAAAAATAACAAAAGCTCATGATGGATCATATTGTCATTGAAGATACCAAAGCCTTTACAATATCATATCAACTCAAACTCTCTGTAAGGTGAAAGACATCAAGACTCAACACACCACAATCCCAATTCATAAAAGAACTCTAACACCAACAACTCACTTTTTCATCCAGTCATATAAACTCTATACTATGGATACTAATCTTCCGCCTTATCATCTCTAGCCTTCTACTAAGTATAAACTTTCACACATGAGTGACCGATTTCTACAACTCTCCGACGAAGTCTCACTAATCATATACGAATCTTTGTCCAAGAGAGCATTTAATCTCCAAGTTTTACACCAACACCTTGAAATCTGAAGTAGGTTATAAAAAGGACCCAGTTTAAATTCCAAGGCATTCTAAGGATTAAGACAATCAAAATCTACCCCCACATACAAACTCCTAACTAAAAATGGTCTTTCACCCACCTAAGAAACTAACAAGCACTTCAAAAAGAATCACTTTGGGTGTTAGAAAACGTACCGTTTCATCCAGAAAGTATTCTTCAGGCCAACAACAAACAATGAGCACCGTTTTGCAGTTGCCACCAAGCGATTCTTTGAGTAATGTGGTAACCTTACTTTGCCGAAATGGAACATATCCCTGTCCAAGTCTTAGGGCATACACTGTCTGCATTGTTCCAATTACGCTTGCTAAAATCAATACACAAACACTCTTTCCAAGCAAAAACCAGAGTACAATCTCTTAAGCACAACCAGGGTACGATATCTGAAGCAAGAACCAGAGTATATTCTTTGTTTTACAAAAGCCCAGAGTACGAAATCTCAAGTAAAAAAGAGTTTTGAAGTGAAACACACAACACTTACCTGCTCAAGAAAAGAAAGGGACTTGTTGATGACACAAGCTTCCCGTCTCATGAGGCTTCCGGAGTCGGTGCCGGCCTTTTTCACGCGCTCCACTCCAGCCAAGTCTACCAAATTCAGCTTTGCAATCGTGAAGTCGGTGTAGGCGCGTACCCTTTGCACTCTCCTCTCCAAGTAGAACGTCAGGATGGTGTGCGATCTGCTTGAGAGCTGCCAAATATTGCATGATCTTCTTTAGCTACATACGACTTTTTCATAAACATAAGGACAATTTTTTTCTCAAGTGGACCATCTTTCATTCTTGAGAAGAGATCAGGCATATAGCAGTCGACTACATGAAGAATAAGCAGCAAGACTTGCTCTTGTCATCTGAGATCAAGTGCTCTGAACAGCGAGAATATACAACAGCAAGCGCTTTCGATTAGAAAGTTAAGATGGGAGATGTTACCGGATTCAAGAAGTGGTGACCGTAAGTTCTGGCTTTCTCGCCTTCAAAGAACCATCGCAGTGCCTCTGCTTCAGTATCAACTCGAACTTTAGCGAGACCTCTCACATCAGGAAGGTGGTTCTCTTCAATGATCATCAAGTTCTCGCTTCTTTGTTGCAATAGGTCAAACATATCCTAACCATGTTTGCATTCCATTTCCTCCCCTCAAAATCAGCTCAACTGAGCGTCAACAAGCTAAGTTTACATCATTCTCCATATCAAAATCAGTAAAGAAATCAATTAAGAGCAATGACTAACTTAATTAAAGAACATGGCAGCTCAACGTAATTGTGTTATATAAAAAAGTGAATGTAAAGTGAGCAGTAAACGAACCTCCTGGTAGATTTCCATGTAAGACATGTGTATGATGATACCAGCCTCAGGTTTGTTTTCTTTCTCCTCGAAGATTTGGTGAATGGCTCGTGCGATGATCCCTCGATGCACATACACCTTCACCCCACATAACCTGTTGTGCTTAACAAACTCAACGACCTACAATGCATGTTGTAACCCACTTCAAGTCAAATCTCTCGACACACACAGTCATCATTCGATCGACCGATCGCGTCTATTGCAAATGGCAGCCAGCATCAGTAAAGTTTGAATCAGCACTCATACAAGCTCCTGTTGAGCTACAATCTTAACGCAAAACGCGAACTAATGTAATCGACATGATGAGTAAAGAGATCGTGAAGCTCGGGAAGCATTGGGCCTCAGTATACCTTCATGTCGCCCGTCATTGTGAATGTCTTGCCGGCGCCAACTTGGCCATACGCCATTATAGTGGCGTTGTGGCCTTTGAGGAAATCGTCCACACCCCCCTTGGCGCATCGCTCGTACACCTCTTGTTGGTTTGTCGACTGAAACACTCACACATGGAAACGGCAATCAGAACAAGCTGCAAAAGCTTCCAGAGGTTACGCTGGGAAACTGGCGATGTTACATGTGCCATTTTGACATAGAGTCATGTACAGTAGAGTACGAATGCAATTTCTCAATCATCTAGGTATTCAAACTTCGTCAATTACATACTCAATAGTAGTTTCCTTTCCTCTAATCAAAACAACAGTAAGAACAAGCTGCAAAATGCAAATTCTTCCTGCAAGTGAGAAAGTTGAAGGTGGCTTTGGTCGGAAAACCGCAACTCTGTTAGATTGACGATGCTATTCTCAGATGCCAAATCTCAACCATCTAGCTATTCATAGCTTGTCAGTTACATGCTTGAAGATAGTTCCCCTTTCTCTACTGAATACAACAAGATCAAGTTGCAAATTGCAAAGCCTTCCTACAAGTGTGAGAGTTGGCTATGCTTGGAATAGCTCAATTCTGTTCAATTGACGATACTACATGTGCACTTTTCATATGAAGTCATGTAGAGTACAACTGATTGTGCTTTTCTATGTCAAATCTCTTTCATTCAGCTACTGAAGCTTCCGCCCATGGCTCACCTTCTACTCCAAAATCCACCAAATTTACTTTGCATCTGCCAGAATTGATCGGAGGTTTTTAAGGGAAGGAGAGTGGCACCTGAACGATACTGTCGACATGGAAGACGATCTGGTCCATGTAGGGTTTGGGCGGCCCACCGCCGCTGTTCTTCTGCACGTCGATGAGCACGGTGTGGGTCTCATTGTCGATGTGAATGGCGGGCGACGGTTTGGCCGATGGCCGCAACCTCAAATGCACTCTGATCCGGCATTGCGGCGACTCGTCGTGGTATCCCATCTTCTCTTGCAGCTAAAACGATTACGCCCTCGATAAACAATCGAATTCTCCTCTCGAAAAACCACAATAATCACTCACCTCACCCTAGACCCATTCAAGGTTTCGTGGACCCACAGAAGAGTGATAGAGATTTATGATCATCGATCAAAATCCTCATTTCTCCGGTCCAAAAACCACAATTATCACTCCATTCGGCTTGGCTCACCCCACATTTCTTTTAGGATTTCGGAGCTGTGACACTCAAAAAGTGATAGGGATTTAGGATTCTCGATCAACAAAACCCTCGATACTAAGAAATTTTTCTATCCAAAAACCGCAACAACCAGTCCAATTGCCCGACATTCTTTTAGGGTTTCGGACCCACACAAGAGATATAGGGTTGTCGATAGAGATCTGAGATCGTTAACCCTTAAACGCCCGAGCAAGCCCGAGGGGCTTGATTCCAACAGAATCTTCCCTGTAGCTCTCATTGTACTCAACGTTTCACTTATATTTTGATGTCAAACTGGTCACCTTCTTCTGATGCATTCAAAAAGTGAATTTTCACAATTCAAATCACAATTTGTATGAATGATTTTGTGGTTTGAAAGGATTGTGGTAGGTAGGTTGGGGTGGTACATAACCTTGTAGGAGGTTGCAAGCTCATCATTGATTGGTCCATTCATGATGCCCAAGTTCAAAAAGTGCACTATTCATGATGCCCAAGTCCAAAAGATGCTGTGATCCAATTTTGGGCTGCCCGTTTTAGACCCCAAGGGCGTTTAAGGGTTAAGCCCTCGAAATTAAGATGCACATTCTCCTCTCGAATAACCACACCGATCACACCATTAGGACACATAACCGTCACTGTTACTGTTGTCCCTGCCGCGGTCGTGCGTCTACGGCCAGCACCCAGCGGCATGTCACATTCTGTAGTCTGTTGCTTTATCCCCTTCGTGGGTTTAAGCCCGTCTGGGAACGCTTTCCCAATCCTGAGTTCCGCCTCTGTGAATGCTTACTCAAATATTCTACTGGCCATTTGCAACAAGCTTTACGTATTGTTGCCGTACTGTTGTTTAGTCTCAGAAGTTGCAAACTCTTGAGAGGTGAATTCAATGGCTTCCTGCAGCACGTCTCTCGCGCTTTCGCGTGGACGGTTGTTGCCACTTCATGCTCCTGGAAGAAGTCTTCATCTCGTAAGTCGGTGAAAATTCTTTTCTATGGGCCTTATAGAGTGATAGAGTGTGAGTTTGACGTTTCTACTTTCTTGAATGTAGGAACCTCGAGGTGTTTCGCTTCGTTTGAACCCTCGAAGAATGAACGTGGTGATGTGCTCGGAGAGTAATTCCTCATCTAATGGCGTCGCTGCCGCTCAACCGAAACGAAAGCGAGGGCGCCCGAAGAAGGTAAAGACTAGCTCGGAGCAAGAGGATGAGGAAGAAGAGTGGGATTTCTTTGGAGAGTTAGCACAGCACATGGCTACTGGAGGTGGAGCTTCTTCGGAAGAAGAGGATGACGTAGACAATTCGACGGTGGCACCAGCGAATGGTGAGATACTCATCTCTAGGGTTTAGGGTTTATGCCACACCTTTAAGCTTTCCATTTTCAGTTACTCCTGAAACCTCCCACTTATAAAGTGATCAGGATAGCCCATGAATCATGTAAACAACGAAATTCTCATTGGCGAGCTTCCGTTTTCTTGCAGAAAGTCCAATCTTACAGCAAATTATAAGACTGTTGATTTGGTTAGTTCAGAGGGTACAAAACACCAATTTTTTGTTTACATTTATCTGAAGAGTACCAGTCCAGCTTTGTTGCAATTTTATAATGTGCAACTTATCAGTATGAAGGAGTTTTCCTTGTATGCATTCGATGTAGGTGCTGTGAGATGGTGAATTTTCTTCACACTTGACATCGTGTGGTGCAGTAAGCGATGGCGGTAGTAGTGTTCCAGAGACAGCAGCGAGCCCTTCTTCGTTCCGAGAAGAAGAGCAAACGTCAAAAAAGGAGAACATCGATGACGACGACGACGACGACATAAACTTGGACGATCCGAAGTATCAACAGAAACCAGACTGGATGGAAGATGAAGTCTGGGAGTCCATCAATAACGAACGTATGCTCACCCTACCCCTCCTTACACAACCATCATGCACTTAAGATTTACTTCCAATGCAATGGAAGGTTGTCGACCACTGGGTAACTTACTTCCATTTACAGAGTAGCGACCGGCTCCTGCTTGAAAGTGAGCTCTTGATTGAATTTTAAGCATTTAGCATATTGACATGTGTTAAATTTGATGTGGTCGCAAAATCGCTCACCAGATACCATCATCTTAAATGTGACAGATCATCCAAAGTGGGAGGGTTTTGACCATTATAACGTTCACAGATTAGCGACCTAAAAATTGAGTTTTTAACTAAATGCACTTGCCATTTGGACAATTTCTAAAGAGGAAGTGTAGGAGGGTTTCCTTTTTAATCGATCAAGAACTGACTTAATCCTGTATCGGGTTTAAACGAATGCAAAAAGTATAGGATTGCAGTCTTTGATGCAGTTGGTGATGTTGTTGCAGTGAAAAATGATGGCGAAGGCCAACCATTGTGGGTGGACGAGGACGACCCGACATGGCCAGCAGAGGAGCCAGAAGATGGATGGGGCTTCAGAACCTCCCAGTTTTTCGACAAAGTGTCGATCAAGTCCGAGAAAAATGACGATGATGACGATGATGAAGAGCTGAAGATGAACTGGGAGAGTGAAGCCGACGACTGGACGATTCAGGAGATCACGTCTGATGATTGGGAATTGACCGCTTTCCATAACCCCAGTCCCTTGGTCGTATATGTGTTCGCAAGATACGGCCGCAGGTACCCAGCACTCTGTCTTGAAAACTCATGAAAATCAAGCTCCACATTAGTTTTCCCTTTTTTTGTAAGTTTTATCACCCACTTGGGAAACAGAATTGAGGGTGTTGGTGGCGTGATTGCAGGGGACTGGACAGTTGGAAAACTTTGACGCAGCTTGAGAAGGCAGTAACTAAGATCTGGGAGTCGAACAAAGCTCCTCTCCGGGTACGTTTCTCACCCATCTCTTCTTGCGCTTTTATTTGTCAACCTTTCAGGCTGTTTACTCCTTCCCTTCGCTCACTTTACACTCCAAAAGCGATCATCATTCCATACCATTTCCAGGTTTTCTCTTCATTAAAAACTAGAATCTGGGAGTGTAATCGTAAATTTTTGAAATAGGACGGGGCACTAGTTCCATCTCCAGCTGAAATATCATCGAAGAGAAGCCTTCAATCTTCCTCAAGTGTAGAGTTTGCATTCGATTCTTGAGAGTTGGATGTTTGCAAGCAAAGTGTACGAGCTAACTAGTTTGTTTTTGATGTTGGTGATCCCACTTTCTTAATGATACCAATATCCATCAGTAGGTTTTGTTAGTTGTTTCCGGAATGGGGTTAATTGTGCAATTATGGAGGCAATGAATTACATTGCAACTAAACGTTATGTTGGTCAAGTTCATTGCTAAGTGAGTGCTGGTGCATGTGCAAACAGGCCGTGAAAGTGGACGTGGGTATGGAAGTTGATATGGGCTCTGCGTTGGGTATTGGCAAGGACGACTGTCCGCAGCTCCTCTTCATCAAGAATGGGAAAGGCTTATACAGGCTCAAAGGTACTCAAAGCATACAACATTCATATTCATTTTCATTTGTGTCTTGAGGTGCACATGAGTCTATCTCATGAATGTGCTCATTTTCTGTTAAAAGGATCTCAAATTTGAGCTGATTTTCATTTTTATGTGTGCAGAGCAAAGAAGTTCAGAGGAATTGGTGCAACTTATAGCACACTTCTTTTACAATGGTGCCAAACCAGCTTGTTTGACGACAACCTTAAGTCCTGAAGACTTTAAAAGTGTTAAGTGAGTCATGTTATTTCATGTAGTTTTGATATTGATTCTTGAAGGCAAAAGCTCATCACTATGAGCTAATTTATATATGATCCATTTATACTCTAGTGTTATTGTGTTTGAGGCGATGTATGAGTTTTTTGTTTACATTTTGTTACTCCCTTTGTCAACTATGCAAAACTTAAGATTTTTAAAAAATTTACCGTGCGTTAGCTTTGAAAAAATTTCATGATTAATGTCTCCTTTTCCATATCTTAACAATCATTATTTCTCATCTACTGATGCCTAGTCTAGTCTAAAGTTGTTTGTATCACTCAATAGGTTCCATCGCCAAAATTGAATCTAGAATCATCTGAGGATGCGCATCCGATTGTAGCTCAATCAACATTGACTCATGTATCTAATGATTATAGAACACCTCATGCTTAAGTTTATGTAGCAAGTTTGATGTGACATAAGACTTTCTTCTTATCAAGTCATAGAAAGTAGTCATGATTTTGGTGCCTTCTACCAGTATAAGAAGAGAGGTCTTGGATGCATGTAATTTAAGTCGGAAGATGTTTTGGTATGGAATCATCCAATCATTGTGTTTGTGATCAACCGCTTTATATCTTTGAGGATCATCCTTTTGACCATAATATTAATCCACCAAGAATTTTGTATATTTGTTTAAACGAGAATTTTGGTTCACAAAACTCTAGTGTGAAGATGTGGTTTTCTACTATTCCCATTGCTAAATACGAACCATACATGCATTGTTGACTTGTCTTTCCTATACAAGGAAGAAAATGCATTTTCTTGTTACAAGATATTGCATTTTGTTGAATAACAATTGAGAGATTTCAACCAACTACGTACGTTTTCATTAAAAAATGCCTCTTTTACATGCTCAAAATAAAGCAACTCATGCATGAGACATTTTCGCAAGTCTAACATTAAGTCTGGCTTCCTTTCTACTATGTCATACTCCCTCTGTCCCATTATGATTTTCTGGTAGGTTCTCTCAAATCTACCTTTGGAGGTAGATTTGAGAGAACCTACCGGAAAATCATAATGGGACAGAGGGAGTATAACATGGTCAAGGTGTGATGACCTTGTACGATTATCAAAAGATTGGCTTTTTGGTAGCATAGACTCGAAATCTTAGATTGTCATGATGTTGATATATCTTATCACTATGCTTGAGTCCTAATTATCCCTCTATTCCAATAAGGATACTCTTCTTGACTTTCATATTTATTCACCTATAATTTCAAGTACTTCCCTTCTCCAACCTTCAATTTCTCAATCTCCGCAAAATGAATGCACTTTGCCATTATTCCACTACTTAGATAGTTATCATGCATGAATGGATCTATTGTTAGATGTCGGTACTTAGGATCTTGCCTTTGAAGATTTTCCTATGTTGTTTTCCATCTTAGCGCAAATATTGTCTTTCATCCACCATTAAGAACGTCATTGATAACACGTTTACAAAAAGATGGAATTCAGCGGAAGTGGAACTTGGACCCAAATAAAATGTCACGTTAAAAGGAGTTCATACGAGGGTATATTGTACAAGTACTCCAGTCTTTGAGTGGAAGAGTTTCAATTCTCTGTACTATACCGGCCAAGATGAGGTAAATGTTTATTTTTCTTATAACCGACTAGAAGTACTTCGTAGTAGTTTGATTCATAATTCATGGTTATTTTCACCACCAAAGGTTTTGATTGATATGCAGTTTGGTGATGGAAGATATTCTTTGTAACCCTTGTGAGTGGATTGCAAATTGTGATTGTAAGCGACTTAGTTGAAACAAAACATACTAAACCACCATCGTAGCTATCTTATAAGAAGGTAACTTGAAAGGAATTGAGCACCACTTGTTTAATCTGCTCTCGCACACCCTTGTGTCACCAATGCCCGTTTCACCATTTTGGTAGACCTGGTGATAGTGACATTCACATTCTTGTTATTCTTAGCATATTGTAGTCAAAATTGAGAATTTATGAGAGTACGATTTCACATCTTAGAAAGACATTGGAAGCAAAAGTTATCTCGAAGTGACAAGTATGTGCATACAAACTCAAGGAGATGATTTAGAATGTTTCTCTAAAGAGTTGGATCCATGATTAGCTTTGTAAATTGTCTTCAATCCAAAACAAATATACCGACATGTTACACATTCAAAATGATATACATTAACTATATCATAGTCTTTTATATGGATACATTTTATCACTTGTACTTTATCTTTCACTTTTGCACTTTTGTCGAAAAGTGATTCGATATACTTATAAGTAGTTTAAAGAATTTGAGAGCTTCTTGGAAATGCATTTGGATCTGGTAAAATTTGAGCATTTAAACTAATTTCTTTTTATCCATGGCTTGGAAAAGTGCTAATACAGTATGCATCAAATTGAAGTTTAGAAAGAGAGGGCATACATTCCCAGTATTCGATGCATTGAAATTGATGTTCGCAGGTTTAGGGTTCCTAAGAGATGGACTTTTAGTGTTGGGACCATACAGGTGGATGTAAGTGGATGTCTTTCTAAGGTATGAATACCTATTTTCGTACATTTAAGGAATTCACTATACTTGGTGTGGTGAAATGAGTGCCTCACTACTTCTCAGTGATAAGGAAGAAGAAAGAAACTAAGGCTACGTTTTGCAACCCAGTGAAAAAAATATCATGATAATTTGACAATCTTCATTTTTACTCATTATTGTGAGTTTTAAATATCATGATAATTAAAATATGAAGGGTCCTTTGGCATTTAAATAAGAAAATATTTTGATACATACCCAACCTCCATTTTCACTCATTTTTGTGGACATTACATATCATGATAATGAGAATATGAAGAGTCCTTTGGCAACCCAATTGCACGACCTCCATTTTCACTAATTTCAATAAGAAGCTTTCAATAATTTTCATTGCTTTCAGTATCGTTTAGTAATTTCAAATACATTTTCAACAGTTTTGATAAGTATAACTACATTTCCATAAATACAAAGGTGAAGGGCACGGAAAGGCAAACAATGAGATGCAAGAGTTGAAAGATTGAGGTTGGACCTTCATTTTTATTTCCTATCTAAAATCACGAATTTTAGAATATCATGTGGGTTTCAAACGGGTGGTCACGAGTGAAATTTGCGATTTTGAGAAAATCTCGATTTTTCATGGAAGATCATAATTTTGGAAATATCAAGATATACTTTATCATGGAAATGAAGGGTTGCCAAACGGATGGTCGGTCAACGTTGACAATATTGTAATTGTGGGATCATCTCAATTTCAATTTCTCATGAACGTTAATGATTTTGAAAATATCATGATATATTTTTCAATATAAGTGAAGGGTTGCCAAACGGATTATCATAGCCATTTACGAAAATTTAATATTGCCAATATCATGATTTGGGGAAGAAGTCTAGTTAAAAAAAGTTCATTCCTTCAGAAAAAAAGTACTCCTAGGTATACTATATCGCGAGAATGAGCTTCATCAAGATCTTCAAAATCTTTGTGCTCACAACCTTATAGTTGGGATAAAAGCATTTCAATGACATCTTTATCAATGGGCTGATAAGTGTTATTTAAATCAAACTCAAACTCATAATTTGAATACTCTTGAACATTAATTTTAGAACTCTGGCTCTCACAGGATATCAAACGTACCAATCAATTTGTTTTTGAAATGGACTTCTAGAGTCACTTTGCACCTAAAAACTATTACTTGACAACAAAATTATCTCCCTCCAAACTACGGTTTTTACAAAAAGCCCTTTTCTAGGAAGTTATCACTTATCGAGGTTAACTAAACAGAGTCGGGAGCACCAAATTGCATAACACTTAACACATAACAATCCCTAGTGTTTCTTTTGCAGGAGCGAAAATCTTCATTAACACATATAGAGTTGTAAGAGAAGTTTTTTAGCAGGTAACACTTACCCCGTGGTGGTAGTAACAAACGAAGAAGAAAAAGATTTGTGGGCGTGGGAGCCAGGTGGTGGATCATCCGGTCATCCCGCATCTTGTTGTAATCGCCGGACACTCCCTCCACTGCCTCGGTCCCTTCCGTTCCCTTTCCAAGTCTGCACTGGCGTCAACGGACGCGTCCAATCAACCACTCAACGTCCTTGCCCCGACGCTTCTTTCTTTGACCACTACCACCACAGCCCTAGAACGGACGGCACCCTCGAGGGCCCCCACCCCCCCCCCACAAATAATCGCCATCCTCCGATCTCGCCAGCTATCCGGTCTGCAGTTGCACCGTCTCTTATGAATCCCGTGACAGGCGTTCAATCGACCAGTTTGTCGGCAGATCTTTACCTTCGCAGCTAGTTTAGTAGGAGCGAAGCTTGAGCTTTCAGAGCGTTTGAGCGGTACTTGGTTGTTGAATCATGTGGCTCCAGCTGACTTCGAATATTTCTAGCGTTGAATCGCATGCTTCTTTAGTGATTTCTGCCTTTGCAGCTAGTTTAGTGTACAGAGCTCTGAACTTTCGGAGAGTTTGAGCGGTGGTAGGTTAGTATTCCCTGGTGCGCATCAACGAGTTCCTCGCCTGATCTGAATCTGGACCTGGATCATCTTACTAGGGCTATTCTCAGTCTTTGGTGGCTTTTTTTGGTGGGTTTTCGAGTTTGGAGTGTTTAGAGTTCGAGTGGCGCGGATTGCGACTGATTCAAGGTGATGATTCTTCTTCTTCTTCCGAATTTCGATCGTTTATTGGCAAGAGTAGAGTAGTTAAAGGAACCAGAGAGAAAGAACCGACTTTGAGTCAATGTTTTTTTCCTTGGTTAATTTATTGCCTTTCCGTGCAGAAGCAGACACTGGACGCGGTTCCTGCACAGAAAATCACATGCATTGTCCGCCATTTGACAAAGTCGATCGTCACCTTATGTGTCGGTAATGTAGAGCTCTTGTAAGCAACTCTCGTTCTCTTCTTCGTGCACAGCTTTTGTCGAGGGCGGATACTTTTGGGTTTGTTGCTGTGGAAGGTCGACATGCATGCCTTTTGAATGTGCTTTTGAATGTGTTGCCAGATCACCTAACGTGCATGTTTGGCATGGGTGCACTAATTCGGCCAATGGCATAGTACGGTCCATGTCTCCGACTGCAACGGCGTTACTTTACTGTGTAAAGCAATGTAGTACTATTAGTTGTGGTCTTTCAGGGTTGATATTGTTAACACTGTTCTCAAAAGCGGCCATTTCTTTTCTTTCTGTAAACTGCATATTTTGGTACACTATAGTTCAACCGACATAGGAATTATCTACTTCTACTGGCTTACGAACCCGGATGTGGCTGCTCGCAAGCATGGGAGTCTTTCGATTGAACTTATCTTCGTTCTTTTTCATGAAACAATGTCCACTGTGACGGATTTTGTTAGTTCGAATCGGCTTCATTTGCATCTTCAAGTAACGATGAACCCTTAGTATGTGAAGTCATCGAAAGCCGGGCACCGAAGCCGACTGGTTTTAGTTTGACTGTGATGTAGTAGATTAGGTTGTTGTTCCAGAGCATCTAAGGACTGGAGCCTAATCACAGGACCGTTTGCAGCACTGAATTCACAATCAGTTTAACAAGCTCGAGTTGTTTGAATATACAGGTACAACGTGGAGAGTTATTTTTAAAGGTGAACGCAAGAGAAACGTGCAGTGATTGGTGCAGTGGTGACATCCAAGGTTACGGTGTGAAGGCAAGCATCTTCTTGTGTAATAATATCCGTAAACATGGCGGGTTCGTCGTCGTGTCTATTGGCCTCGTCAGCACCGACAAGTTCCTTCAGTTGTCAAACTGATTCCGAGATGGAGTTTTCGGAAGCTTGTCACTTTAGCATATTGGATGAGTCCTCGACTTCCTCGAACTGGTCAGCTGAGGCCAACTTTGAGTACTTCGCTGAGTTGCAGAACCACCCTGAATGGGGTGATTTCTTCCGAGATTGGGGACGAAATATAACATTGGGAAAGAAAATCAGCCATGGAGCACAAGCGGATATATATGAAGCTCGTATAGGAGAGTCTGATAATGAGTTTGATATGGTGGTGAAGGTGATGAAGGGCGATATTCCTCTCCAAGCATTTCAAGCGCAGTGGCCTATTGAGTTGTTGTCACCTCGTTATAGACCCATACGGTTGGAGTACAGAGGGGGTTTGTTGTATCACTTTAATATTGTGGGAGGAATTTTGTTGGAGGAGGAGAGGTTGAGGGGAAGATTCGCCTTTTTGATGTATAGACGGTGGGGCGATTTGCGGTTGTTGATTGATCGTCGAATGAAAGTAAGGCGTTTCTCCATTGATGGTCCTTTTTCCATCGACCATGCCACCCATTTGATGTTGAAAATAGCGAAAGATATGGACATCCTACACACCAAGTACGGCATAGTACACAGGGACTTGAAAGCCTCCAATGTGCTAGTGAGGAGACGGAACTTTTATGGAGACATGATGGAGGATGAGATCATACTTGGAGATGATGTTATGTTATCAGTAGAAGTAGCTGATTTTGAGAGTTCTAAGTTAGTGATGGGTACATCATTTTGGAGAGCACCTGAGATTCTTCAACAATTGGAGAATGGGGTTCCAAGTGCGGAAGTGACATTCACTACTATGGCAGATGTATATAGCTACGGCATGACCTGTTATGAGATTGTAACAGGTCGCATTCCATTTGATCCCAAGTATCAGCTATGTACGCGGGATGAAGTTTTGAGTGGACGGCGTCCAACTCTTCCTAGTGAAGTTCCGTTGTTTTTAAAGAATATCATAGAGAGATGTTGGCATCCTGATCCGAAGGAAAGGCCAACCTTTTACGAGATAAAGGAATTGCTAAAGTACAAGCCAAAGACACCTAAATTGCTAGAGTGTAGGCATAGTCATCCAACAAGTGTTGTAATTGACAATGAAATCCATGACAATGTAACTGTCATCAAGGTATATCACTTTACCTATTTAGTTAGTTTCTTTTTTTACTTCATATTCCATTTGTGATTAGGTTATCATTGATTTTTTTGATATTAATGAATTATCCTAGATTTTTGAGGTTGTAGACTTCGTTCAAATACTTGTTTATGGTTAACATTTGCTCAACTTATTGAAGGTGTTCACTTTTACCATAATTGAGGATTGCTTGGCTATCTTTGAAACTTTGAGTTAGACATGTCGAATGTTTGTAGGTTGAACAATGGAGGCATTGTTTGTCATTGACTTTAATTGAAGTCATGGAGGAACTAGAAAGGGTGGGACCGGAAGTAAATTGGGTGGGATCGCGAACACTGAGAGCTACTTCATCATATACAAGAAAAAAAATTGTGTATTGTAAGTTATTATTTTGACCCTTTTGAGTGGGGAGGTATGGAAGAAACTTTACAAATTTGACGACTTCAGGTCAATTCCTACAAAATTATTTTGCAACCTAATATTGTATCATTCATGATTGGTATATGATAGATGTGGAGGTAGGAGATCGCGAAGGTGTGAAAGTGTGTGATACAAGGGATGTTCCACACATTGAGAGGGTAAGCATTGATATAAAATGGTAGCGAGTATTCATTCTATATAGTTGTTGATTGATTTTTCATTTATATTTTCATTCTATGAAGAATTTAGAATAAGAACTGTATGTGAAAAGTTTCTTAAGAGTCTATGATTATGTAAAGGAGTTATAAAAATAGCATTGATAGAATTAACTTTCTTTGGTGCACAAGCCTTGAGGAGGAAGACGAAAAAGATATTTCAATGGGATGGGAGGTATATACAAAATAATATCATCAAACAAACTTATGTCGTAGAGATAACCATTACAAACAATTGGTATAGAAGTTGTTACTTTCACAAATTTTCAAAAGTTTCTTGTGAAGTGGGTCTCCAAGTTCTCAAAGTGGAAAGTTGGGTTCGCGATGGTTGCTTGCAGTATGCAATGCTTGTGCACTTCAAGAAGGGTTGTAGTGTAGATTCTCTCCTGAAAGGGCTAGCCTCTAAATGGGTTCACTGCCACATAGTATTTCACAAGCTGGCAACAGGGGATCATGCTCATATTCAGTTGGAGAACTTCAAACGTGTTATGGCTTCATTTTGTCCTTCAAGCATGGATGGATGTCCTTTTGAACGAGCTATGACTGCTTCTTCTCCTCAACTGAAGTATGTTCTTCTTGAAGAAGGAAATATACATCATACCGGTGCCATAGATGTTCTTCGTCAAACAGGATATTGCTGTGGGTCAAGTTCTACTCAATGGATCAATACATCATGGCTTTCAAATAGACAAAAACCTCAACATGAATTGGATCTGGTGAGGTTTAGAGGTTTACCTTTGTTTTTTAAGGTAATTACTCAAACTCAATCTTATTACCTATTCTCATCGAAATTGCTTGGAAGTTTTTGTAAAATTCTGATGCGAGTTTCTATTTGAGATGAGATGGTATCAACTATCGCTCTTACCTGATGCTTAAAGTACAAATGTCAATGACAGTCTATATAAAGATGTTATTATATGAGTAAGAAAATCACGTATCTTGGTTGGATGTTGACTAATGTGCAGATTGACTTCCGAGGAGTTACTTCGATTTGTCTAAGGTAGTGCTTTTTATTTCCGATCTATTAAATGTCTATTTCTCATTTATATAATGAATACTTGTGATTACTTCAAGGTGATGTGTTTTAAGGTTCTTGCATTGCATATGATATGATTTTGTGGTATAGTCACTGTATTTATAAGGCAATTTCATTATAGCATATGTACTTTGTGCATAAGTATGAGCCAAGAAAGTTTGAATTAACGTGAATGGTTGTGACCATGACCACCTTCATTCTCAAAGAGATGTTAAACTAGGCACTGAAGCATTGATTTTGTGAATCTAGAGATTATTATATGGATTTGGATATCCTTGTTTAAATGGAATGTAATTGACAAGTAAATAGAAGGGGTGATGTTGGGTTTGAGATCAAATAGCATGGTGTGCACAACGTATGATCCAATCAAGGTGATGTAAATTGGATGTGGATCCCCTCACACCAGAAATATTTTTCAAAGTTTACTTTTCCTATTGGAGCTCTTTAAAAATCCAAATTGATTAAGATTTGAGCGATTGTACTTTTATGTCATTAAATCACGCTCTTTAGGAAGAATGCAAGAACTGTTTTCTTGTGTTTGAAGTCAAAGTCAATTTCAAGATTGAAGTCATGTCTCGGGTTACCTCAAAAATCTTGGACATCTTACATGCATTAGAAAATTTAGGTTTCAATGAAATTTGATGTAAATATGTGAATAGTTACAGTAAATGCATACATGAATATACTACCCAATTTAGTTCTGAATACGTTAAAGATTTCGAATCAAAATTCACCAAATATTGGGACTTTATATGTATCAAAGTGTTAGACCTTATGTACTGTAATCTTGAATGTTCATTTGAGGTATTTTGAGGTATTAGAAAATCTTAAATTATCAAATCATCAAATCTTCAATATTATTGTCATCAATAAGAAAAGTCAAATTGATAGGTAACCTAATCTACAAATTTAGTGTTATGTTTAATCTCAAGTCAAAATCTTTTTATACAAAAAGAAAGAAGCACACTACAAGTACCTAAATATTGTATGATTGTATGCATGCATTGGTTTCTTCTCAAATAAAACTACGGTACGTTATATTTTGCAAATTTATAAGAATGAGTAAATTCCCTATTTTTTCATAAGATTTTCTAAGCCTGTAGAAATTCAAGAATTTAGTTGGTTTTGGCACCAAATCATTAAGACATGATTAAGGTTGAGTGTCCTAAAAGCACCAACTTAAGATAACTTACCTATTTTTAGCACTAGTAAATTCAAAATAAAATTATGACCACATTCGAAATAGGTTTTTAAGAGGATTGCAAAAATTTGCAACATGTAATCCGTATTTTTGAATTTTATACAAAATTCCAAAGTGCTAAGTAAGATTTGACCCAATTGTGTTATATACAAATGAGGTACATCTGAATTTTCACAATCTACAAATGAGTTACAGTGCGCTTTTGGGTCTCGTGGCGCTTTTAGATAGTCCAACCGTAAGTTACCTAAGTCTGAAGTAAGTCTCAAATAATCACTGAATTGGTTACCTCAACATACAAACGACATAATCCAAATTTTACACATATACAATTCAATATTCAACACGGAGAATTCATAGGGAATATTCCAATTTTCATGCATAGAAAAGAATAGTAGAAAGATTGAGCAAGTGGAATCATAATTTTTGAACCCATATTTCCAACTTCGAAAATTCATAATTCATTGTAGATGGGTCTAAGATTGATTATTCCACTTGCTCTATCTTCCTACTAATTACCTCCATATACAAAAGTTGCTTACATTGATTATATCTCTGTAGATTTTCCGTATTGAAAATTGAGCAATTTATAGAACACTTTACTACAGAGTTGCAAGCACAAAGTCTGCCTTGTAGCATATAACCAAATATATGTACTAGTAAAGAGAGCCAATACAATCTCCTCTATCATATAATAGTTCCTTCCAATGTGTATCTCGTAAGGGTGCATTTGTATGACAATGTTTTTGGTTGATTGACCAAAAATTGTACACTATTTTTATAAAGTGCTAAGAAATTGTACAAAGACATTTCAAAACTAGGTTACAATAAAATCATAAGAACATCCTACAGTATGAAAGATTTCATAAGAGAATGGTTAAACAAAATTTAAGGCCAAAATCTTTTCATTTAATGCTTCGAGAGGCACTTCGAAAGCATACACCTAAGTCGCAGTCAATACTACATGGTAAGTGGCCTACAAACCGCCGAGATTTGAAATGAACAAGCTCATTGGAGACTTGTGGGGTGAATCAAGTTTGAAAATTCACAAAGTAGGTAGAAGATTGGACCAACTGAAATGATGTGTTTTGAATGGAAACCTAATTAGTATTGAATTTTGGATGTGGGTCCCACAAGTGAACCGAAAACCACTTGGTTTAAAATGTACATTATTCATCAAATTGAATATATCATAGTCAAAACTTTAATGTACTTCCAACTTGGAGAAGCGTAGCGAGTGGTCCGAGTGGGATTCAAGCCACCTACACCTACCTACCATAACCACCTACCATAACAATGTTGTCGACTAAATGACCAATGTTGTTGACTGTATGACTAGGAATCTTGCTGTAATTTAATGATGCTTCAAGATAGTCTAGTTGAGAATTTTCAACCATGTCGCAATAAACCGAGAGGATAACTCCAAAGAATGATTAAAGACTTCATTTTAGAATAATAAAACAACTAGAACTATGACATCACTTGAAGCATGACTAATTTTTTGTTCCCGAAAGAAGTAGCATTGACCCCCTCTGCAATGATAAAATTGATTGGTTTTTTTAAAAAAAACATTCCAAAATCTCATTCTTTGACAAATTTTGAAAGACATAATTCGAAAATTACTAAAAACTATGAGGATTGTTTTTGTAATTTAGAGGTTGCCCTTGTAGAATTGGTAAACTCTTTGACTTAGGTCACGTTGGAATTTAAGTATTGACTTGGTTGTGAATATATTATTAGAATAATAAATAAATAAATAATAATTTATTTTTTTTAAAAACCCTCAATTCTAAATCTAAACTGCCCTATCTCGGATTGCCCGAAAATTACCCTAGAAGATTCAAAATTGGAATTTAACTTTGCAATTTGTTGCACGGACACCTTGCACCACAAGGAACACCCAATAAAAATCTTAGTCAGAAATATGCATTCTAATTCAACAACCTAGGCTGCTCAAAAATGCAAAAGACCAATACTTTTGTTTTTAAGTATAATTAGGGGTCAATTCTCGAGAGGTTTGGTTTATGGGTGAAAGTACGCAAATACTATATTCTGTCTATGATTGTTCTACCCAAGTCTGTTCCTCAAATCGGTGAGTTAACCCTTAATTGTCACCGATGACCAAACTCGTCACTAAGGTCATTGTTTTTGCTTTTCGGGTCCGACACAGCGGTAGGGTGCAAATCTTGTCCAAAGACACCCCTATTCTTTTGTTTTTCTGAATCCAATGCTCCTTCCCGATCGCTTTCTTGAGGTTTGTGTGATCCGCGCGAAATTGTAGGGGCCACGTGATCCCATGGTCAATGCTCTTTGACTTGGCCTTTCTTTTTATTTTTTTGACGATTTTTTTTCAAAATAATAAAAAATCTTGATCTTTATCCCTATACCATGCTCTATGACGCCAATTTCCAGAAAAAATGACCCAAGGGGGAAAAAACCAAAAAAGCAATATGATATTTCTCACTCATGATCAACAACCAAAACATTTTTTTGCATTGGTCACATTACCAAGCTACCTTGATAACCACCGTTCCCGATTCTCAAAATTGTTTTACCTTCAGTGTAGAAATAAGACCAGAAGACAATGAGGTTGCATTTCTCTCCAATTTGTGGAAAAGAAGGATGTCAATTAAGGGTTAAGTCCGTTCCTCAAATGCCATTTGAAAGCTCTTTAGTACTGTCATCCTCCTGTACAACACTTTCTTCTCTCTATGAGATTCTTTCTTTGTTTCAGATGATTGACCAGTTGCTTGAATCCGTTGAGTTCATCGGTTTATTAATCAATCACAATGCTGTTTCGTTAGTGGAGTTCATAGGACTTGCAGATCCTACAAGGGAAATAGGCAGTCACCAAATGAATGTGTGGTATGAAAGAACTAAATATTCTCAACAATTGGAGACTCATCTGAACAAACCTCTGTCCCCAGCCCATTTGAAAGGTCTGACGATTTCCACATCAGAATTTTGTATCGAAGTAACATCCCATCATTTTTTGTTGTTCAGGGTACCTACAAAATGCTCCTGATCTTGTTGTATTCATTCAAATTGGATGCAAACTAAAAGTCATAATCTCATTATTGACGTTTGTAGGTTGACTTTTAATATGCACCCACTTTGTCTTTATGACTTTTTATGTTTGATGCATTAAAAGATTATAGGTATAACTATGTATAATTTAAAATTTATAAGTACAGTTTAAAGTTTTTAAAACTACATATTAATAAATCGAATCACTTTTAAACAAAAGTTCAAAATTTAAAGAAAACGTAAAACTAATATGAGGTATCAATATAAAAGACTAATTATATGCTTAATATATAATTATGAATCTCTCACATGTTAGTTTATTTGTTTTGGATTAATGACAATTTACAAAACTAATAAACTTGGAACCAACTCTATACAGTCACCTTCCAAATCATCTCCTTGAGTTTGTATGCACATCCGGACATGCTTGCCATTTCGAGATAACTTCTGTTTCCAATGTCTTTCCATGATGAGGAATCGTAATCTCACACATTTTAAATTCTCGCTACAATATGCTAAGAAGAACAATGTGAATGCAATTATCACTAAATCTACACAAAATTGTGAAACGAGTATTGATCATATAAAGGTGTATGAGAAAATATTAAATAAATGGTGCTCAATTCCTTCCACGTTACCTTCTTATAAGATAATTGCATGCGATAGGGGTTTAGTATGTTTTGTTTCAATTAAGCTACTTACAATCAGAGTTTGCAATTTACTGAAAAGGGTTTCAAAAATTCTTCTATCTCCAAATTGCATATCAATCGAACCTTTGGTGGTGACTGGTGACTATAACCATGAAGTATGAATGAAACCACTACGAAGTACTTCTAGTCGATTATAAGAAAAATAAACATTTACCTCATCTTGACCGATATAGTACAAAGACTTAAAACTCTTCTACTCAAGAAGTCAAGACTAGAGTACTCGTACAATAAACTCCCGTGTGTACTTCAGTCAATGTGATATTTTATTTGACTCTAAGTTCTACTTCAGCATGACTCCATCTCGTTCTGAACATGATATCCATGACAATTTTAATGGTAGATGGAAGACAATATATACGTTAAGATGGAAAACAACAATAAGTCTCATCAGTTGGTGCTTCAAAAATGGTTGTCATGCTCCTAGTTTAATTCATTGTATTTTAACATTTCCTCCCATTGTCTTTAAAGTGCGTTTGGAGGACACAATGACAATTTCTAATACGTGTGGCTCTTTATGCAATGACAAACGATAAGGCACAAAGTCAAACACTTACAAAAGTTGGTACAGATTTAATCAAACACTTGTTTACTCATAATCAAATTCATGTTTTGCTTTTTCATGAGCCATGACACAAGCAAAAATCTCACTACTTCTTGAAGTTGGGTGGTGCCAAGACTTACGCATCGTGCAAAACGTTGTTTATAAAGAGACTTTAATATGATTGAAACAATTTTAATTTTGTTTTAAGGTGTTACATTTTTGAATCTTTCAAATAGAATTATTTAAAAATATCTTTGTTTGAAGATTTAAACGAGTATAAGCATGTCTCCTCCGAACACACACAAGAAAAAGGCAATATCAAAAATGGTTTAATAAAACTATGGAACTAAGTAAAATAACTTACATGTGATCGACATATATACTATTAAATATTGAAGTTGGCTTAGCATTAATATTTGATGAAATGGTTTGCCAAGGTCAACTAAAAAAGCTTTGTGTTATTTGACAAAGTGCAATGAATAATGCTTTTAATAGGAGAATGCATTTTCTTTTCTTGTACACAAACAGCGAGTCAACCATGCATGTTTAGCTCATATATAGCAATGAGAGTGGTGAAAAACCTCGTCTTTGAGCTAGAGATTTGTGAACTAAAGTGTGGTGAAAACATATATGTGAGGTTCACAGTAAACCCCTAAATTTCCTTGTAATTTTGGGAGCTTGAAACCTCAAAATTGCAAATCTTTACCGCTGTACACTCCAAGAATGTGGACCATTTCTTTCTTAACTTTTTAGACCATTAATTGTAAGATCTTGTATTTATTCCTAGTAATAGAAATTTCTCCAAAATGTGATTGCTTGATGTTTATCAATTGCAAATCATGGCATTCAAAGTGTGCAAAACAATTTTTTAGCATTGCTCAATAGGCATTGTCTCCATGGTGCAAAGGGAGAGTTTGAGATTGTTACCCCGAACATTTTGCTCATATCTTTTTCCATGTAGATTGTCAAGTTGGGTAAACCCTCCAAAATTTTAGAGAATCATTCCTCTTTTTTGACCTTCTCCATGATTGAATTCTTGAAAGAGGTCTCAAAACAACAATATAGTCAATAGTTAATAAAGTTAAACATATTGTGTAAATTAAATTTTGAAGGGTGAGTAGGTGCTTTGTAAATTTATGATTTTAAAAAAAGAAGAACTTTTGGAAAAATTGTAAACCTCAATTTTTGACAATTACCGAAACAAAAATATCGGAAAATCACTCAAATCTCTGCAGCTCATTGTTGGGATTTTTGGACGCTGCCCTTCCAAAGTAAATAAATGCTATAAATCGGGTGGAATGGAAATCAGTAGAGGAATTATATAAACGAGAGGTTGTTCAAAAAATTTAATGAAAAAGTGTAAACTGAAAAAGTTTTTTTTCTGGCCCAGTTGGGCATAACATCAACAAATCATGTCATAAAATTCTGAACTGAGGTGGAATTTGGCTTCGCAAATTTTTCACACAATAATACATTGTAATATACGAAAGACACTGTAGATATCTTGGGCAAAAATATTAAGTTTAACTCCACCTAGCCTACCAAAAATAGAAAAAACCCATATTGAGTCTCTCGGATCTTTAGGGCTTATTTAAGTTATGATAACTATTGCATATGATATCTAATTTATAACGGTTTTGTTGCATTGATTTCAATTGCAGGTTTAACAATTGTGATTAATCATGAAAATAGGAGCATCAACAAAAGTGAATATTTTATGTGCGTCTACCTTACGAAAAAACAAAGTTCTTTGCGTGTACTCACCAACATACTCCACACTTCTGGTTTTTAATCTCTCTTTTCTTTTGTTTAAATTTTTTTTACTTGACACTTAAGAGTGAAAGAGCTAAAGGTGAAAGTTTACATCTAGCGCTAAGAAATGTCATAGCAAGGAATCAAACTTGCAACCTCCAAGCCAATGAACAAGGAGAGCAATCGGCCAACAGTCAATTTTGCAAAAAAAGTGACTAGATTTTCAATATCGAGGCATTTAACAAGTCAAAACTTTTTTAAATAACATGGTACACTTGCTCATGACCTGGGTACCACCTATGTATACCACGGATATCAATCAAAATTACCGAATAATAATATGAAGTAGAGAATTTCAACCGGATGGTTTCAGAAAACTTCCTAGATACTGCTCTAAAGCAACCAAAACCTTTGGGCAACTCATCATTGTCACCTGGTTTAATCCTATAACGTTGAAGCAGACACAAAGTGTCCCCGATGAAAGACAGTAGACAACATATCTTTATACAAAATCATCTTCCCAACTTCCTCATCATCCACGGTGATGGGCTTCGACATATCTTGCTTAAGGTCATTCCGGATGCATACTTCACTTTTTTTGATTGCTTCTCAGGGAGCCCATCGGTCTAATAAAATTCAAATGAATGTCAGCTACTCGAGCTAATTCTGGAAGCACGGACTCTTTTGTAGAGTACGTACAATGCAACTATCTCTCTTGAAGGTAACTTGAAAATTGTATGCGGTAAATTTACACCATCTTGAATTGATATAGAATTTTTATTTTTACATATGGACTTGCGACTTCTAACTTTCATAATAATTTGATGCATATCTTGAGAATTAAAATCATACTCTCTCTCCTTAGAGATGGACATTCCATTGTAACTCGCACATGAAAGATCTGAACCAAATACGTGAGTTTTCGTAAAAACTGGCTCTTTTACATCCTCAAAATAAAACAACTTATGTATGACGCTTTTTGGCAAGTCAGACACTACGTGAGACTTCCTTTCTAATATGTCATATAACATGGTCAAGTTGTTATGACCTTGTATGATTATCAAAAGATTGGCTTTGGTTGCATAGACTCTAAGACTTGGATTGTCATGATGATGAAATATTCAATTGCCATGCTTGTGTACCGTCACTCTCTTCCAATAAGGATAGTCTTCTTGACTTTCATATTCATTTACCAACAATTTCAAGACAAGTACTCCTCTTCTCTAACCTTTAATTCCTCAATCTCCGGCACATAAATGCACGTCGCCAATATTCCACTACTTATATGGTTGTAATGCGTGAATGAATCCATTGTTACATGTCGGTACTTGGTACTTGCCTATGAAAAAAATTCCATGTTGTTTTCTATCTTAGCGCATATACTGTCTTCCATCCACCATTAAGAACGTTGAAGACAACATATTCACAAGGAGATGGAATCCAATTGAAGTGGATCTTGGAGTTAAATATAATATGTCGTTTACTCGAGTTTATACGGGAGTGTATTGTACAAGTACTTTAACCTTGACAAGAAGAGTTCCAAGTCTCTGTACTACACAAGTCAAGATGAGATACATGTTTATTTTTCTGCTAAGTATCCAATATTGATTTGATTCATTCTTCATGGTTATTCTCACCACCAAAAGTTTGATTGATAAGCAATTTGGTGATAAAAGAATATTTGAACCCTTGTGAGTGGATTGCAAAGCTTAGATTAGTCAAGATTGAAATGACCTCAACTGCAAAAACTACCCTCTTCCTTCGCCACGCATCTTGAGGCTTGACTTCATTGATCTGACTTCCGAGCAACGAGAGATTGAAGCAGATCAGGAACGAAGCTTTGTGCCAAAGGAACTCGAAGCGAGAGTGACAGCCTGAAGAGCCAGGAAGCTGCTGAAGCAACGATGGGAGATAAGTTAGAGGAAAGGGGTTTTGAAGGTACTGGAACGTATGGAAGGCGCTTGTGGGCCGGGGAAGCGGGATCTGAGCAAGCGAATAGAAAGTGGACATGCAATCTTATCGGTCGACGATGGCGGGCCGACCGAAGGAGCGGAGGCATGGAAGGAACTTGGAAGCTCTCCTTGCAGGTGAATCTCAAGATTAATTAACCCTTAAACGCCCATGGTCAAATTTTCGGGCAGCCCGAAGCATATTTTTGAGAATATAACCCCATTGGGCAGCAGCAGACGGTGAAGCAACAGCGCAAGAGACTGCGCGAGAGACTGCGCTGGAATGGGGAGCGGATCAGGTACAGCATCGGGACCGGGATTTGCAAGAACGGCAGTTAGGGGAACAGCCATGTGATCAGTGGCTCTCACAAATGGGAACTCTGGGAACGTTAGCTCTATGCTGCGGGACAGTCGGAGTTTCAGAATCGCCCAGGGAGTTTACTGGGAGCTCAAGCACCCTGAATTGATTGGGAGCTTGTGCAAGGGGGGTCCAGGGTTTATGCACACACAGACTCACATATGACACAATGGCCTTGGACATGAAATTACACATTCCAATATTTTTATTCAATTTTGTGTATCCACATTCACAAATTCACAAAGATTCACAAAGATTCACATTTTGTGTATACCACATTCATAATGTATACTTTATTGATTAGAATCTATGGAAAATACAAAAGACATGGTTAAAATAAAGTACATGGTGTAAAACATTTTCTACTAAACTTTGGTGGGTTAGGAAAATCAAATCACATTATCAATGTATCATGGTTTGCTATGGTGAATCACAAAGCATTCTCCCATGCAAACCGAAACGTTACATGTGGGGCAATACCATTGTTGAATTTTCCTACATACCACGCATTTTTGCCGATGACGCTTCCCATGACCACTCCAAGCCATTGTGTAATGCAATTTTCCGGGATTTGGAACCGTGGCCTTGGGCATACATGTCGGCTTCTCTACGGGCATCTCAGTCAACACGTTAGCACATTCAACATAGAATTTTAAATGTGACATGGGGGTAGAGCCTCTTCTTACCATGGCCATTTTATACAATATATATGCATTCAAAAACGATTGGTCTAAAATATGGAAGAAGATTTTATGCTACCATTTGTGATCCCTTCTTTGCAAAGAATAGTAACCCCGCAATTGATCGTGGACATCTACACCTCTCATGTGTTTTTGATAATGCAACAAAACCGGGGACGCCGGGATTTGAATATAACCCCCTAGATGCCACCGAGTTATAAACAAAGATTTAGAAGTGTCAATTGGGCTACATGCGGTTGAAAGCAACGACACGGGTTTATTATCGTACCATGTAACGGCGCACATCCGCCCGCTTGCGTGAACCCGATACCAAAGTTGACCCCGGATCCCGCCGGTGAGTTCGTGAGCGCTTGAGGCCACCCACCCGGTTCGTCCTACAAGTTCCCGTGGCAAATATGCCACGCTCCAACAAAGACCAAAACAAAGCCGGTGAGGTGAAAAAGTTGTCACAAGTGACAATGTGCCCTTACCTTCCAAACCGCCCATGAGACTTAGCACTACTCTTCCGCCAACGTTGCCCTCCTCTACCGAATCGCTTGCCCCGCAATATATTTCTATCTTTTGCACATACTTAGACACACGATTGGCCAAACACCACATTTTTAAACCATATTGCGTGGGTTTTGCTTTCATATATTGGCGAATGGGAGCATACTTACCGGTATACTTGATCATCATTTCGTCTACACATACATTTTGCTCGGGGTGATAATACAAAGAACATAAGTTATTATGTTCATTCACTAACCATTCCGTTTTTGCTAACTTGTTGTAATTAGGGCTAGTTTTATCGGTTGTAACATTTTTATTATCAACTAAATGCAAACATCTCAAAATGTCCTCAAATCTATTTCTACTCATGCACTTAGAAATTGACTTGGTTAGAAATAACTCATCGAAAGACATTGACCAATGTAATCTAACATTTGATAATTTTTTTTGGTGGCCATTAGCATAAGTATTCCAAAGAAAGTTAGAAGCTCTTTTACCGTCAACGGGATCCACCAAGTCCTCCACGGGCCTTGCCTTCCTCATTGCTTGATGTGGCATATAAGTTAGACATTCTAACAATTCTCACCAATATAGAATTAGGCCAAAACAACATAAAAAATCTAGTGGATTTTGACATAGAGTCAATGGGTCAACCAAACCTTCCTTACCCCTACCCAATGCACGGGAGGAATTTCATTGCTAGGTGAATTCCACATCCCGGAGCAAAAAACGTTCATGGACCGGTAAAGAGGAAAACTCGATGAAACTCAAATCACATCCTAAGCCTAATTCGTGAGATGCATTAGAATTGTTTATGAACCATTTCTTGGAATTTGGGGTTATGGTCAAACTCTCTAATTTGTCCATGTCATGTGACATAGGAGATTCCGATTGTCCAGGGTAGTATGTGCAATCGGAGGAGTCGTCGTTGGAAGGACTTGGAGTTCTAAGTCTTGAACCCCAAAGTTGAATCTCACTTACCTTACCATATTCGCCGTTATCATCTACAAATTTTACCACGGCTTCGGCACACAAAAAGTCCCCATGGACCAAACAATAACACTTTGAGCATATCAATGGCAAGCATAGGATCATAAATTTCTTCTACAACCGTGCCCCAAAACACATCAAGGTATTGAGCCTCACTATCTAATGGAATTTGTAAATCCATCAATTCACACTTAGGGACAAGCACACATCTTCCACGGCATCCAAGGTCATACAATGGCACATGCAAAGGGGTGGATTTGTCACTTCGTAGAGTAATATTTCTAGTAGGCAATGAAGAATTGGCCCATAACAACTCAAAGTCATTTTGAGTTTGAGCATCTAGATTAGAAATATCTATGTCTTCTAAAGCCTCCAACAACAAATCCACGGGTTCTTCATTGTCTTGCTCAACCTGCAAAAATCCACCCAAACCGGCATTAGGATTCTCCAGGAGAGAATCCACTGCGGGTGCACTTACAATTTGACCAAGGGAGTTTAGAAACTTACCTAAAGGGTGAGGGGTTTTCACACTGCCCATTGCCTTCCTCTTGGAAGTCCCTGCCTGCAAGATGTTCGTATCTTCCCGGGAGGGTAGTGGGCTCACCACGATGTACGGATTGGTCCAAGACAATCCCCTGGCCGCCAACCTCTAGCCGCCGGACGATCGCCCGTGCCCATATCTATTACCAACCTCTCGGTCGAAGGCATGAGATTGCCGATCCGAGCTTCGCTCCTCCTCCCGAAGCCACCACGATTCCGGCTTCGATCCACCTGCCACATAAACACAACGGCAATCATGAGATTTAGGCACGGCAGATTAATGGAATCTTTGAGGTCACGACAACCTTCAATTCTGGCTGATCAGACTAGCTCGATTACGGCAGGGACACGAAACACCGCTAACGACTTATCACTTCCTACTTCGTGCCGGCACTCACTCACAAAGTACCCTCCGAATCCAACAATCACACAGTATCCTCCGGATCTGTCAACACCTAGCTCCAGCGTGCAATCGATTGTAGCAGGGAGACGATCACTGTAGCACGATCACTCCAACATTCAGACGATTGAAACAGGGACACGATTATTGATGCACCCCACCCCAAGTACGGCAGGGACATGATTCCTTGAGTATTCAAGCCTCAGTAGCGATTCGACTAGACTTGTTCGATCAGACTAGCTTCGATCAGGAAGAAATACGAACTAGGAACTGATGATTCCTAGTGGCAGGTCAATCCAAGTACATGTCAATCGATTGAGCTTTCACTAGTACAAAGACCACATCTACCGAAATAAATACCTCAAATTCAATTGAACGATCAAGAAGGCTACGGTATCTCGGTTACGCCACTCTGCAATCAAATGATGACTTGGACTTGCATTGATTGTGGAGATTGAAGCTCAATGCTTGGATTGAGTTACCAACGATTTGTGTTCTCATTGCATCAAGATCTTGAGTTTTTATGCAATTCGTGTTTGACCCGTTTCTTCATTTCTATCTAGAACAGGGGATTGAATACGTGCCGTGGGGCGATGCGGACGAGGATGCGTTGAATTTGAAGTCGGACGCGTGGGTTTCCTCGCTCGGTGGTTCCCCGTCGACGCGCGTTCTTTGGTGACCACCGCTTGTGCACTTGGCACGACGACTTGAGTTGTTGCACACCTCCAAAGATAGACCCCGCCCAACCAACCCGCCCACCGCCGAATACCAAACCTTCACGCATCGGTATTTCGGACTAAACCCTAATTCTTCCGATTGAGGATTAGGAAATTGATAATCACCTGGGTGTCGTTGCTCGTGTCCATCGTTGTGGAGCGCCTCGATGCCTCATCCGCCACCACGTCTCCCTAATAAAGCGATTCACAGAGTCGCTAAAACCTTGTGCGTCCCCTTCGGCTCGCCTATCTGTCCACCGCAGTAAGGATGCAATCTTCCTGCGAAAGAGGAATCGATAGTTCCTTGGACCAGGTTTTGACGGAAGAACGACACCAGGGGGAAGAGCTTGCGATAGCAGGTAATCCTCGTCTAAAAGCTTCAAACACTCATCGATAATTGCTGGAGGTTGCAAATCGCTTTTGAAAGATAACCAATTACGAAGCTCTTCACGAAAAGCATCGCCTTGACGCTGGCGACGTTCTTCAACAAAAGGCGACACCATCTTGCTCAACCGTTGGTGAATGAAACCGTTGCAACGGTCGTTGCGGAGGTCTCCTGCCGCGGACACTCTAAAAATACAAGGTCTCTTTTTCTGACAGGCGATGCAGCTCGACCCGGTTTGGAGCCAGCGTGCTCCCGTGACTGAGTTGCAAACGATGCTTGCACCGATCGGGCAGTTGCAGAACTCAACGGATACGCTTCCGAAACATGGGGAATCAAAATCTCTCCGAGGCCTCTGCTCAACTCCCGAAGCGAATGATTGGAAGCTAGTCGTTGGAACATCGTGACCAGTTTAATACCAGGCTCAAAGGCGTTGACCCATTCTCGAGGGAGCTACAGTCGCCGGAAGACCTGGAAAGAGCCCCTCGGGCTCTCGTGGGCGTTTAAGGGTTAAGGCGATCATAAAGTTTCTCTCTCGATCTAATCATCATTCTTTTGTGTGTTTGTTTTTCTCATGTAGGTATTTGAATGAAATTTAAAATGAAATTGATTAGAGGTAAAAAATTTGCTATGTCAAAACTTGTAAATTAACTCAATTTCAAAACAGAACCAAAGTTTCTATTATTAAAATCTTTCTATATAACTATCACCAATATTTATTGAACCATTTTTATGTGTTATTTTTATGCCTCAACATTTGGATTTTTAGAGCTTAAAACCAAGAAATTAATTATATTGTAATAAAACATGAGTTTACATATATAACATACAATGAAGATGTAAGAGATAAAAGAATATAAAAATATATACAAAAAATAAAAAATTTACATGGAAACTATAGAAATTAAACAAAGAAGCATAAACAACAATAAATATATTCAACAATATAAACAACAACAAGTATAAAAATATGCAAAAATTTATCAAATCATATATTCAATAACTTTTCTTTATGATTTCAATTTGTAATTTTATTGTATATTTTGTTGTGTATAATAATGTCAGCTCTTACAGCATATTCAGCTTTTTAACCCCTAAGTATCCTCAAAACCAAGAACGGGTTTTTTCCTTACAGCCTAGAGGAAGGGGTTAAAAGTAATTTTTTTTTCCAGAGATTTTTATTGTGTGCTCCTATTACTACAAGGCTTATGTGGTAAAATTTTCGAAGCCAAATTCCAAATTTTAGAACCTTCGTTGAGAAATTTTAGGTTTCAAGTCGAGATCGGCTAGCTTGAAATAAGATTTTTTTAGGTTATTTAAAAAGAAAAAAATCCATATTCTCAACCAAATCACTACTCAAATTCCGAAGTGACCCAAGTCAAAAAGTTTACCAATTTTACAAGGGCAACATCCAAAAATCACAATGTCAAGCTTCGAAATAATTCGTAATTTTTGAATTATTTCTTCCAAAATTCGTCAGAATTCTAGGTTTAGGAATCTTTAAGAAATTTGCTTTTTTTAAAATAAAAATTCATAAATGTATCTATTCACTGTTCACTTTTTTACTAGCAGACATTTTTTTTTTTTGTGATGCATGTTTTACTATTTTGTTGTGTCTGTACCTTCTTCCATAAATTAATGTGCATGAAGGTCTAAAAAGCACTTCAAAATATTGGGAAGTAGTAAAATCACATTTGAAATAGTAAAAAGTTGAAATCATCTTAACAAAAGGGATTTCCAAATACAAGAAATACATTAAAAATAGTAGTATAATAAGATGTGAGGATGTTATGGCATTCATTTTCTCGCAAGAATTAAGTTTTGAAGATTTTTCTCTTTCTAAAATTTGGGCAATTTTCACCATTGGAAGGCTATTATTTTCCGAGAAATATTTTTCAAACATTTTTTAATAAAAGGAGGTGGTTGACATTAGTGTAAACATCTTTCTAATAAATGATATTTTTATTGCACTAAGAATATTAACAACACATTCAATATTATTCTATATATTTAATATTAGTTTATTTAGTATTAACATGTCACAATCTCAATATCTCAATAGCTTCAAGACTTGAAATTTGGGCAACCTAACATACAGTAAGTGTACTACAAGATTGTACGGTTGAGATTCGTATAGCTTACAGGCAATCGACAATCAACAACTTATCAAATTTTGGCTACACACTTGTCGCTAGATTTACACATATTTAAAGTTTAATTTTGTACTTGTAAATACCTATGATATTAATATTCATTATATACATTAAAAGAACAAAGAACTTTTATATATGTGAAAGATTCCAAGAACAAATACAACATGCAATTCTCACTACCCTAATAAGCATGATTGAGGAAGGAATATTTGCGAAATAGAATAAAAGGGTTATGGAGTATCTAGTGTTCCCATATAGATTCAATAGAAATATTATAAATGTTCTGTATAGAGTTAGTATAACTATAACACATAAACACTATTAAATCAATATGGTAACTGTAACATTTTTTTTTCTCGTACACAAACCATACAAGAACCACTGCTACTACTACTCAATTATACTTTCCATATTGATATTAACCCATAGAAAATCAATATTGTCTTGGAAGCTATATAATTACATGTAGTTTCTTATACATGCAATGATTACTATATAAAATCCATATTACCTGATCTATACGGTTTCCATTGGTGTGATTTCTGGGTCATTAAGGTACTGATCTGATACTGTTTCCATATGGGATCCTTACAATAGGCCACATGGATGAAAACCATACAACATCCCTACACAATTAAGGTAGACAGACCCAAAACCGACAGGCGACCAATAACCGATCTAGCCCAATTCCTAGATTTTGAAAGGACAGATGTACCTCATTTGTATATTTGAGCATGAGGTCGGTTTTAGGTTGCAAGCAACTTTTCATTTCGAACAATTATAACTATTTGAATAATGCAAATAAAATCACGAAACTTTTTGCATTCAACAAGAACCTTATGTTTGCACACATGAAAAATTTTAAAAAATATATATACCTTAATATCATGTGCTAAAATCCTTAAGTTGTCGGTTATAGGTCTGTCTACCTTAGTGGCCCCCCAGTTTCTTGATGCTTGCCCTAACGCTTCTTTCTTTGACCACTGCCAGCACAACTCTAGAACGGACGGCAATCTCGAGGGCCCCCACCCCCCGACTCTCACAAATAATCGCCATCCTCCGATCTCGCCAGCTATTCGGCCTGCAGTTGCACCCTCTCTTATGAATCCCGTGACAGTTCGATTTGTCTAGCGTTCAATCGACCAGTTTGTCGGCAGATCTTTACCTTCGCAGTTAGGTTAGTACGAGCGAAGCCTTAGCATTCAGAGCGTTTGAGCGGTACTTGGTTGTTGAATCCTGTGGCTCCCCTGACTTTGAATATTTCTAGCGTTGAATCGCATGCTTCTATACTAATTTCTGCCTTTGCAGCTGGTTTAGTGTACAGAGCTCTGGACTTTCAGAGAGTTTGAGCGGTGGTAGGTTAGTACTCCCTGGAGCGCATCAACGAGTTCCTCGCCTGATCTGAATCTGGACCTGGATCATCTTACTAGGGCAAGTCTCAATTTTTGGTGGCTATTTTTGGTGGGTTTTCGAGATTGGAGTGTTTAGAGTTCGAGTGGCGCGGATTGCGACTGATTCAAGGTGATGATTCTTCTTCTTCCGAATTTCGATCGTTTATTGGCAAGAGTAGTTAAAGGAACCAGAGAGAAAGAACCGACTTTGAGTCAATGTTTTTTTCCTTGTTTAATTTATTGCCTTTCCGTGCAGAAGTAGACACTGGACGCGGTTCCTGCACAGAAAATCACATGTATTGTCCGCCATTTGACAAAGTCGATCGTCACCTTATGTGTCGGTAATGTAGAGCTCTTGTAAGCAACTCTCGTTCTCTTCTTCTTGCACATCTTTTGTCGAGGGCGGATCCTTTCGGGTTTGTTGCCGTGGAAGGTCGACATGCATGCCTTTAGAATGTGCTGCCAGATTAGCTAGTCACAGCCTTACGTGCATGTCTGGCTTGGATGCACTAATTCGGCCAATGGCACAATACGGTCGGACCATGTCTCCGACTGCAACGGCGTTACTTGAAAATAATAATGTAGTACTATCAGTTGTAGTCTTTGAGGGTTGATATCGTTAGTACTGTTCTCAGAAGCTGTCATTTTTTTCCTTCTGTAAACTGCGTATTCTGGTACACTATAGTTCAGCCGACATAGAAATTATCTACTTCTACTCCCTTACGAACCCGGATGTGGCGGTGTGCATGAGTCGATTCTTCAATGTCGGTGCTTGCAAGCATGGGAGTCTTTCGGATGAACTTATCTTCGTTCTTTCTCATGAAACAATGTCCGTTGGGTTGAATTGGCTTCATTCGCATCCTCAAGTAACGTTGAACCCTTGGTATGTGAAGTCATCGAAAGCCGGGCATCGAAGCCGACTGGTTTTAGTGGGAGTGTGATGTAGTAGCTGAGGTTGTTGTTGCAGAGCATCTTGCGACTGGAGCCTAATCACAGGACCGTATGTGCTTTGGCAGATACATAGATCGAATGCAGAGCTTTTAACCTTGTTTGCAGCACTGAATTCACTATGAGTCTGACAAGCTCGAGTTGTTTGAATCTATAGGTACAGCGTGGAGAGTTATTTTTAAAGGTGAACGCAAGAGAAACGTGCTGTAGTGATTGGTGCAGTGGTGACATCCAAGGTTACGGTGTGAAAGCAAGCATCTCCTTGTGTAAAAATATTCTTAGACATGGCGGGTTCGTCATCATGTCCGTTGGCCTCGTCAGCATCAACAAGTTCCTTCAGTTGTCAAACTGATTCCGAGATGGAGTTTTCGGAAGCGAGTCACTTTAGCATATTGGATGAGTCGGCGACTTCCTCGAACTGGTCAGCTGAGGCCAACTTTGAGTACTTCGCTGAGTTGCAGAACCACCCTGAATGGGGTGGTTTCTTCCTAAAGTGGGGACATGCAATTAGAGTGGGAAAGAAAATCAGCCATGGAGCACAAGCGGATATATATGAAGCTCGTATAGGAGAGGATGGTGAGTTTGATTTGGTGGTGAAGGTGATGAAGGGTGATATTCCTTTCCAAGAATTTCAAGCGCAATGGCCTATTGGGTTGTTGTCATCTCGTTTCAACTCCATACGGTCAGGGTATGATCAGGGTATGATGTATTACTTTAATATTATGGGAGGAATTTTGTTGGAGGAAGAGAAGTTGAGCGGAAGATATGCCTTTTTGATGTCTAGACGGTGGGGTGATTTGCGGTTGTTGATTGATCGTCGAATGAAAGTAAGGCGTTCTACAAATGGTCCTTTCTCCATCGACCATGCCACCCATTTGATGCTAAAAATAGCAAAATGTATGGACATCCTTCACACCAAACACAACATTGTACACAGGGATTTGAAAGCCTCGAATGTGCTCGTCGAGAGATGGAGCTCTTATCATGGAGACATGATTCAAGATGAGGTGATGTTTAGAGACAACGAAATGGTAGAAGTAGAAGTAGCTGATTTTGAGAGTTCAGGTTAGTGACGGGTACATCATTTTGGAGAGCTCCTGAGATTCTCCAACAATTGAAGAATAGGGTTCCAAGTGCGGAAGTGACATTCACTACTATGACAGATGTATATAGCTATGGTATGACATGTTATGAGATTGTAACAGGTCACATTCCATTCTATTCGGAGGTTGAAGCATGTACGTGGGATGATGTTTTAAGTGGACGCCGTCCTGCTCTTCCTAGTGAAGTTCCGTTGTTTTTGAAGAATATCATGGAGAGATGAAGTTCCGTTTCTTTTGAAGAATATCATGGAGAGATGTTGGCATCGTGATCCGGAGGAAAGGCCAAACTTTTACGAGATAGGGGAATTGTTGAAGTACAAGCCAAAGACACCTAACTTGCTAGAGTGTAGGCAAAGTCATTCAACAAGTATTGTCATTGACAATGAAATCCATGAAAGTGTAACTATCATTAAGGTATATCACTTTACCTATTTACTTTGTTCTTTTTTTTCTTTTTCTTTTTTGGCTTCATATTCCATTTTTGATCACGTTATTAGTGGTTTTGTTGAATCAATCAATTATCATAGATTGATGAAATTGTAGAATTTGTTTATGTACTTCTTGTTTATAGTTAACATTTGTTCAACATATTGATTTTACCATAATGCATGATAGCTTGACTATTTTTGAATCTTTGAGTTGGACATTCCCAATGTTTGTAGGTTGAACAATGGAGGCATTGTTTGTCATTAACTTTAGTTCAAGTCATGGAGGAACTAGAATGGGCGAGATGGCAAATATTGAGAGCTACCACATCGTATTCAAAAGAGAAAATTGTGTATTGTAAGTTATTATACTGACTCTTTTGAGTGAGGAGGTATGGGAGAGGCTTTATACATTTGAAGACTTCAAGTCAATCTCTGCAAAATTATTTTGCAACCTAACATTGTATCATTGATGTTTTATCATAGATGTGGAGGGAAGAGATTGTGGAGATGTCGAAGTATGTGATACATGGGATGTTCTATGCATTGAGAGGGTAAGCATTGATATAAAGTGGTATTGAGTATTTATTCTACATAGTTGTTCATTGGATTTTCATCTGTATTATGTGAATGAAGCATCAAAATAGCAATGTTATGTGAAAAGTTTCTAAAGAGTCTATTCTAAGTAAATGAGTTATGAAAAGAGCATTGATAGAATTAACTTCCTTTGGTGCACAGGCTTTGAGGAGGAAAACGAGAAAGATATTTCACTGGAATGGGAGGTATATACAAAATGATGTCATCAAGCAAACTTATGTTCTCGAGATAAGCATTGAAGATACTAAGTATATCAATTATTCCTTCCTCAAATTTTTAGAAATTTGTTGTGAAGTGAGTCTCGAAGTTCTTAAATTGGAAAGTTGGGTTCGCAATGGTTGCTTGCAGTATGCAATGCTTGTGCACTTCAAGAAGGGTTGTGGTGTGGATTCTCTTTTGAAAGGAGTAGCCTCTAAACATATTTCCTGCTATATAGTATTTCACGAGCGGGTTACAGGGGATGTTCATATTCACTTGGAGAACTTCAAACGTGTTATGGCTTCATTTTGTCCTTCAAGCATGAAAGAATGTCCTTTTGAACGAGCTATGACTACTTCTTCTCGCCAACGGAACTATGTTATTCTTGAAGAAGGGAATATCCATCATACAGGTGCCATTGATGTTCTTCGTCAAACAGGATATTGCTCGGGGTCAAGTTTTACTCAATGGATTAATACAATATGTCTTTCAAATAGACAAAAACCTCAACATGACAAGGATCTCGTGAAGTTCAGAGGTTTACCTTTGTTTTTCAAGGTAATTCCTCAAACTCAATTTTATTCTCTATTTTCATGGAAATTGGTTGGAAGTTTTTTGTAATATTCTGATGAGAGTTTCCCTTTGAGATGAGATGGTATCCACTAACGCTATTAGCTGTTACATAAAGTACAAATGACAATGTGAGTCTATATAAAGATATCAGTGTAGTGAAGGTTCTAGTATGAGTAGGAAAATCACGTTGTTTAGTTGGAGGTTGATTAATGTGCAGATTACACCTAGAGGAGTTACTTCGATCTGTCTAAGATGGAGGGCTCTGCAGAGAGTATCCCGTGACTATTTTTCATGAAAAGTAGGGGATTTTGAAGTCAAGATTGCAAGCAATTATTTAATTACAGTACGACATTCTCTAGGTCTACCACCATATATACAATGTATACTCCTTTCTGTTAGTACTTTGATTGCACTCGTAGTACTTCTTTTTTTTCTAGTCACTGAATGTTTATGTCTCAATTATGTAATGGATACTTGTGATTACTTTAGGGTGATGTGTTTGAAGGTTCATGTATTGCATATGATACGATTTTGTGGTTTTATCACCTTATAGTTTACATTGAGCCCATTCTCACGTGTTGGTATGGAAAGGGGAGATAGCTAAATAATGTAACTATTGTTGGGACATTAAAACCAAGTTGGATACGCTTAGTAGTTATCCAGTTCAGTATAGATGAACAAAGAATTTGGTATGTAACCATGGTGGTGTGAGCATATATGTTTTTTGTGAGGGTCTTATTTAAGGTGGTTTGGATGTAATGATGTGTGAACTGGAAGTCCATTCCCACTTCTAGTACATGTGGAATATTTTTTGATTTATTGCAATTCGTAGAAACATTTGGTAATTCTTGATTTTTTTAAAAGTATATTGGGCTAAGGCTGGTGAGTTTCAGATTATTCAGTAAGGTGGGCTCTACAAGAATATAAGGTTTTGATATTGCTCCTTTATTTATAAGGCAACTTCATTGGTAGCATCTGTACTTTGTATATATCCCCAATTCCGTTAAAATGGCATTATGCCGCTAAATGGCACACCTAAACTTTCTGAACTGCAGTTCAAAAACCATATGATATAACAGAATTTGAAGGTGATATTATAGAAATTGAGTGACAATTTATATAAAGGAGTGATATTATCAAAATAACTGTGATATTACAAAATACATCATTCCATGTGAGCACATATGTAAGATTTGGTGTGACAAAATGGCACATGACATAGTGCCATTTTAACGGAATTGAGGTTATATATGTTTCAACAAAGAAAGTTTGGATTACTATGAATGGTAATTACCATCATCACCTTTATTCAAGAGATGTTCAACTAGGCACTGAAACAATGACTTCATGAATGTAGAGATTATTGTATGAATTTGGATATCAAGTAAATATGAGGGATTATGTTGGATTTGATAGCAAATAGCATGTTGGTGCACAATTAATGACCTCAAACAAGGTGATGTAAATTGGGTGTGAATCCCATCTCACCAAAATTACTTTTTAAAAGTTCACTTTTCCGAAGCCATTGGAACTTCTTAAAATTCCAAATTGATTAAGAATTCATCAATTTTACTTTTATGTCATTAAATTGAGTCCTTTAGGATGAATGTAAGATCCGTGTTCTTGCATTTCAAGATTGAATTTATGTCGGGTTACCTTAAAAATCTCGGACATCTTATATGCATTAGAAATTTTCATGTTTCAATGAAACTTGATGATAATATGTGAATAATTACGGTAAATGCATGCATGAATATACTACCCAATTTAGTTTTGACTACGTTAGGGATTTTGAAACAAACTTCACCAAATATTGAGACTATGTATGTATCAAAGTGTTACACCTCACGTGCTATAATCTTGAATGTTCATTCGGAGTATTTTGAGATATTAGTAAATCCTAAACCATCAAATTGGTTCTTCAATAGCACTGTCATCAATAAGAAAAGTCAAATCGATAGGTAACTTAATTGATGAATCTAGTGTTATGTTTGATCTTATGTCAAAATCTTCTTATACATAAGAGGAAAAGATAGAAGCACACCACAAGTACCTAAATTTTGTATGATTGTATGCATGCATTGGTTTTTTCTCAACTCATAATAGGATAAAGTATATTTTGCTTACAGGTAAGAATGAGTAGTTTTCTTATTTTTTCATTAGATTTTCCAAGCTTGTGGAGATTTAAGAATTTAGTTCGTCTTGACACCAAATAATTAATGCATGACTAAGTTACCTAAACCTAAAGTAAGTCTCAAATAATCATTGAATTGGTTACCTCACAATACAAACTACATAATCCAAATTTTACACAGATACACTCGTGAGATATTGAATGGGTCCCCAAAAACATTAGAAATCAGTACTATTCCCAATTTTGGGGGTTTACATGGAAATGACATGCACCTCGAACGGGGGTACTGGACTCCTTGCTCACATATAGGAAGGTGTTCAATAATGGAATATGAAATTTGCTTGCACTGGAATATTCCCTGTGAATATTCAGCACGGGCAATTCGTAAGGAATAATCCAGTGCAAGCAATTTTCATGCATGGGGAAAATTAGTGGAAAGATAGAGCAAGTGGAATCATCATTTTTGGGCCTTATTTCCAACTTCAGAAATTCATAATTTACTGTAGAAGAGTCCAAAATTGATGATGAATTCACTTACTCTATCTTTCCATTGATTACCCCCATGTACAAAATCTGCTTGCATTGATAATATCCCTGTAGAATTCCCGTACTCAAAAATTGAGCAATTTATGGAGCACCTTACTACAGAGTTGGGAGCACATGGCGTGTCTTGTAGCATATAACCAAATATGTACTAGGAAAGAGAGCCAATACAATCTCCTCTATCATATGATAGTTCCTTCCAATGTATATTTCGTAAGGGTGCACTTGTATGACAATGTTGTTGGTTGATTGATTGAAAATTGCACACTATTTTCATAAAGTGTTGAGAAGTTGTACTAAGACGTTTCAAAACCACGTCACAATAAACTCATAAGAACATCCTAGAGTATGAAAGATTTCATGATAAAATAGTTAAACAACATTCAAGGCCAAAATATTTTCATTCAATGTGTCGAGAGGCACTTTAAGAGGGTACACCTAATTAGCACTAAAAACTAAATGGTAAGTGACCCACAGACCGCTGAGATTTCAAATCAACAAGCTCATTGGGGACTTGTGGGGTGAATCAATTTTGGAACTTCACAAAGTATGTAGAAGATTGGACCAATTGAAATGATGTGTTTTGGATGAAAACCTATTTAGTAATGAATTTTGGATGTGGAACCCACAAGTGAACCCAAGACCACTCGGTTTAAAATGTACACCATGCAAAAATTGAAATTCATTGTCAAAACTTTAATGTACCTCCAACTTGGATTAGCCTAGCGAGTGGTTCGAGCTGCGGAGTGGGATTCAAGCCACCTACCACAACAATGTTGTCGATTGAATGACCAATGTTGTTGAGTAAATGACTAGGAATCTTGTTGTAATTCAATGGTGCTTCAAGATAGTCTCTTTGAGGATTCCCAACCATGTCAAGATAAACCGACAAGAGAACTTTAAAGAATTATTAAAGTCTTACTTATCGAAAAATGGAACGACTAGAATTGAGACATCACTTGAAGCATGACCAATCGTTCATTCACAAAAGAAGAAGCATTGACTCCACAAAATGTACCCAGTCCTCCAAAAACACTGTTGAGTCAAGGGAGTGCGAAAATCCGATCTAACAAGTCACATTCCCTCGTAAAGAGTTGTCTCTGCATTGACGAAATTGAGGAAATTTTTCCTTGAGAAATTCCAAAATCTCATTTTTTGACATATTTTGAAAGCAATAATTCAAAAATTACCAAAAACTATGGAGATTGTTTTTTTAAGTTTTGGAGGCTGCCCTTGTAGAATTAGTAAAGTTTTTGACTTGGGTCACTTTGGAATTTGAGTACTACCTTGGTTATGATCATATAATTTATTTATTTTTAAAAGAAAATTTTACGGAAGGAAGCAAGATTCATGAATGTAGATCCAGGTTGATAATTCACATTCTGTACCACCAATATCCGACATCTATTTTATTCATACAAGTTACCCATCTTAATTCCTTGTGTGAGCAATCATGGGGGAAGAGTTCCTCTACTTCAATTCAAAATACAAAAACCAATCCGGGTAAGAACACCTATTTTCGGACATTTTTAACCATACTTGGAGTGATGACATGTGTGATTTACTATTTTTCGGAGTGATTAATAAATGGAGAATACAATGTTTCTCAATTTTTGTGGTATTTTTAAGCACTTTCATATTTTATTACAAATTTCAGAAGTGACTGATATAGGTACAACCATATATATTCACCCTACTACATGTACATGTGGGGAACATCCTACAAGGAGATCTTCATTACATCCCTAAGGAATCTTCATTCTTGCGGTTGTTTAGCTTATGTGGGGTTGTGAAGATTTAGGATCTCTTTCACTGTAGAATGGTCAATAATGGTGCATTGCCAAAAATGGAGCTCTAGTAATCTTCACTCACATGTACATAATAAACTTCTCCATACAACAGTACCATGTACTCGCTCTAAACATTTTAAGTTGTCACTTTAAGGCACCATTTTGGGAACACCTATATTTCCAACTTCAAAAATTCATAACTCACCGTAGAAAGTTCCAAAATGATGATTCCCCTTGCTCTAACTTTATACTAATTTTTCCCATGCACAAAAATTGCTTGCAGTGATAACAACCTTGTAGCACTTCCTTGCTAAAAATTGCACCGTTTTTGGCCACCTTACTATACAAGATGGATAGGGGTTGAAACACCTATTATTGTGCATTTCAGAAGGTTTGCTTATTTCCAATGGGATTCAAATGTCGATTTCTTTACAGCTTATTGGCAATATAAAAAAATACTAAATCCAAGTGGAATTATATTTTCCTCATTCTATATAAATATGTCATGAATTTTTTGAGTTTTGTACGCCTATACACCTAATTATGTGCATAGAACCCTCCTAAAAGCACGCACAAGGACAACACACTTATTGGTAACATGTGCCTATCAACGAGTGCCTTTTGTTGAATACGTTTTAGAAATAAAATTTGAAGTGCACACAAATAAATGAAGAATTTCTTGTAAATGCTTACATTTATAGGGAATGGTTCTAGAGGGGAGGCGCTCAATATGGGTGTTCTTACTCTAATATAAGCGGAGAATTGGGCACATGAGCACTCAAAAATAAACTTATTGTGGAATATAAGATAAATTAAGACTCTCTAATGGCATTCACCAAAGTAATGACAAATTCACAACAAAAACTAGAGTTCAACATTTTTTTAGAGTTGTACCACATGGCTTGCAATCAAATTGGAGCACCAATTTTTATAATAGAAATGTAACTTCGAATTAATCCCTCAGAAAAAAAGTTTCATTACTTTGTGATATTTGCTTTTATCAATGATCAATTGATATATTTAATGTGTTTAATGCAAAGCGAGTGAAAAATATGAAGGGTAAGAACACCTATTATCATACTTTTGAGGCATTTACCATACTTGGAGTATCGATATGTATGAAATACTATTTTTTAATAATTAGCACATAAAGAAGATAAGTTTTCCACATTTTTATTGCATTATTTAGCATTTGAATAATTACATGCAAATTTTAGAAAAGCCTAGAATAGCCTTAGTTGTAATCAAACACTCTAATTATATATACGTGGGCTACATGCAAGGGTCGGTTATTCTAGGAAACAAGTGAGGAAATCTAAGAAAGATGACGTTCTGTTAAGATGGGGAAACGAGGTATAGATGCTTCTACCCTGGCTATGCTCTAAATACCGTACCACTGTTGCAGGTTCAGTCCTCAACGAATGAATATTTATTTTTTTTGAAAAAATAAGGTTCGTCTGCGATAAATAGATTTTTTGAAATTCGTTCTTTTGTTTTTTGGAAAATCCTTTGCAAAGGAGAGAGATGAACTGGAGGCTCTGATTGTTGCACTAACTCATCCAGCTGATTGTTGCAGTAACTCTGAATTCCCCAACTTTTTGTTCCTCTTGGCTTGTCATTTCTAAAAAAATTACGTTTTTTTAAATAGAATTATTTATGAACGAACCTAGTATAGTGGTACGGTAGGCAAGGGTCTCATACCTCATAAAGCCATCTCAACAATGCAGAATATGAATTCCATCATTCTGACTAGCAACCTCCAAATCAAAGTGAGGGTTTGAAAGATCAAGAACTTTCACTTTTGCATACAAATTGTGTGCATTTTTACATTTCTCTTTGCACAACGTCTCATCATTGATGGCACCAATAATCCAAAGCTTTGGCATGGTCAAAGTGCACATAACCTCTACTTACCTAGGTGGGCTTTATCCAAGATCGAAAATCTGGATGGCCGAGAGAATACCATACTCCATTGCACTTCGGGCCGAACGTTTACATTTAAGGGTGCTTGGGGAAGTGCCCAAGAGTGCCTATCCTTCTAAAAGATACATATTTTTTGGATCTCAATGAGCCAACTTACAACGGTAGTGTTTCATTTGCATTACATAGTTGGAATCTCAATCCTAACCATATCATGTGGTAGTTAATTCAAAGGCCAAGTCCACATAATATTTTTGGGAGAAGAAAGATGGTTGCTCAAGAGAGAAAGAAGAGTTTAAAGTGTATGTAGTCCTAAAGATGAACATGTGAGCATTTTAGAGGTGATGTAAGAGTGATTCTTACTTCTTAGGGATACCCATGATATCGATACAAAGTTTTTTATTTGCAAACAATGAGCACATTCTGGAATATTGAGAGGATGTATGAAGAATCACACTTCAATTAAATTGGTGTATCATTAAATTAGCGCAATCCTTGGCAAAGCTCATCATTTACCATCAAATCTTGATGCACATCTTCCCACCATGAACGTCAACGTTTCTGGAAGGGAGACAGTGCAATACAGTAGTAATCAGAACGTCGAGTTATACAGCTTATAATCCTTAATTACAAACAATACATTCTAAAGGAACAGAGATTTTTGTCTAATGGAGGGGGTGTCTTCAAATGCATAACAGAAATTTCCTCAAACTTATTAAATTGGTGGAATATAGCAAAAAAATGGAAGGAAAGTTGGTAATTTCTAGAGTAGAAAGTGAGCAAAATCACTACAGATCATGTACCTAAATGACTAAGTTTTGACGCATGATACAGCAACCAATCTGACTTCATGTCAAAATAGGACTTGTAACATTCATTGCCAATTTAACAAAATTGAGCTTTGAGGAATTGCTTCCAGTATGTACCAGCACCGCTGTCGGTTAGAAACACATACCCATCAGTTTCACTCGAATTGGGTCGTCAATTGGAGCATCATGAGGAGGATCAGTGGCTTTCTTCATGAACTCTTGAAATCTCCTCTCTTCCTCAAGTTTCTCTTGGTCGCATCCAGGCTCACTTGAGGGAACAACTCCTTCGTCTTCTACTTCTCCCTCTTTACCGCAGTGCTTTGATAACCTCTTCTCCAAAGCTCTCATCAACGCCTGCTCGGTATCATGGAACTGACGTTTCGAGGTCATCTCCTTCGGAAGTGGTTGCGACCATATCGAAACCACGGCGTCCAGTGTTGGTGGAATCAGAGCATTGTCTTGCTGCAAACAAGGCACCAAGAAGCTCTCCCACATGTCGCCAATGTGTCTCTTGCCATGAGCCCACGTGAAGTAGCCATTTGTTAGAAGCTGTTCAACCGCCCTTATCAACCTGCCCACAATGAACAACCACCGATGTAGAATTGCAAATGGAGATCGATATTAAGCGTTCAAGTGCAGATTGAGGACCCACCGGAACTTTACATCGTCGTCGACAGCCCTTCTGATGCAACTGCTGAAGGCCTTTATCACCCTGCCATGCATAGATACAGTTGATGAGAACGACGGCATTCATCTGTGATAATTCGATGATAAAAAGGTTTCTGGAGCTCACTTGTCCAGCGCTCTCTCATCTAGCACTGGAGTCGATTTCAGAAGCCGACAGAAAACCAACGCATCCAGAGATCGCAATGCCCACTTTCGAGGGTGAGGCAATATCTCCAACATCTCGTCTACGTAATGAGCAATCAGCGCCTCGCCTGATTCGTTATCGGATGCACATGCCAATGCTTCAATGGCATCCTCAGCCTGCCCACACCATATTTTAATCATTTCTCTCACACAACCACTAGTGCAGAAGAGGACGTATCAGAGAAGGGAGATTCCTCAAATAGATTCTGTTACTCCATAAAATTAACAAAATCTCTAATAGAAAAATTTTGGGGACTAGTAATTGAAGGCTATAAGCAGTCCGATCAGCAGAGAACATATAAATGAAGAGGATGAGTACTTGGATGCAAGTAGTATCTCGAATTGCACAATCTGTCCTCTTAGGACAGATAGACTAAATGCACTTATTCAGAACCAGTACATTTACAAGCACAATACAGCAAATGAAGGGGCTATCTACATGAACAGATTTGTAATTACTCAATTGTTGGATTTTACGATAAGTTGAAACATATTACTATTTGTCGACAGGGTCGAACCTTCTTTGGAGATCGAGAGCAGAAATCGGCAGCTGCTGCCGCGTTCAACAAGAGCCAAAGCATGGCCGAGACTTCTTGGACACATGCTTGCGCATCCCACGCTCGAATGAGCTGCTCCGCTACCGCTACTTCCCCATCATTCACAGACCTGCACACCAGCTTGTAAAGCAAGTAGTGCTTAGGTCTTTTGCTTCTGTGCCCAGCACGAACCAGCTCTAAACCAGACCAGGCTCGTCACTACCCCAAAAAGCAAGATAAGTATGTCTTAAGTTTACAGGAACAAGATTGAATGATTACTCCTGAATGCTGGTCATGATGTGGCGGTCAGTGAGGGTGGAACAAATTTCAGGAATGTGCGGGGTGATCTGCTCGGGTCTGCTGCCAGAAAGAATGCCAGCCAGCAATTGCAAAGCGTGACCCAAAGTATTGACTGAGACATCAGCGCTCACGTCGCCCTGTATACGCGGCATTATCATGGGCAAATATGATCCCGGATAGACGAAGAAACCCAACACCTTCGCACTCTCCAGAATCTGCATATGACAACCGGAACAACTCAGTACCAACAAGCTCTCCGAACAGACTTAGTAGCATCTCCATGAATTTCAGGTTGACCTTGTCGAAGATCGAAGGCTCAGCAACAGCTTTGTGCATGAGTTTTAGTACAGGTTGCAGGTGCATGGTGATGTTCGATTCCGCAAACAACAAGAGTGTCAGAAGAAACTGTGCTGCCAGCTCCTTGGTACCGGTAGTCCAACACTCCATATCCTGGGAGATGGCATGCAGAAGGATTGCTGCTACACTTCTCACCATGATTCGTGCTCCTAGACATGGCCTTTCTGTGACAATAAACGAGCATCAAACAGCTGTGCCCTGATTAGATGTATACCTCATATCCTACTTGTGAAAGCTCCATCGGTACAATACAAATGCTATCATTTTGGCAACTAACATGCGTTCATGAACATAGACGAGGGAGAAGGCCTTACTTGAGAAGGGATGAGGGAGGGGGGTTCCGGAAACACTGACAATATCATCAGTCTCTTCGGCAAGGTAAGTGCGGGTATCCTTCACTTCGCTTTCGTACTCTTCCTCATACCTGTTCACGTCAAAAAAATTATGTGTTTTACTAAGAATGTTAAACACATGCGAACGAGCACACCAGAGAAAATAATCTGCTGAAGGTGTGAGATAATGAACTCACTGCAAGCCTACACCTTCCAGAAGTTCAAAAGCGAGAGTCTGCAACTGAGGACAAGGATCCTGAAAACCAGTAAGCAGATACCTGCACACCCCAATCGAAAAAATCTAGCTTACTGCGACTTGAGAGGGGGTTTTTGACAAAAAGATAAAGGTTAGTAAGACGAGGAAGAAGAATGTTACGGCAGAAGGCGACACTCATGTTCTTTTCGTTCACCAAGCTCCCGTAACCAGCAAGCTATAGTTCTATAAAGCTCCTCTCTTACTAATGGATTCTTATCTGTAGTCAAGAGAGCCAGGTATTGCGTCTGCACAGACAATTTCAGCATATTTTCATAGGAATCAACTGTCTGAGGTGAGGTACCGCACTGCTAAAAATGTTAAAAGACTAACCTTGGTAACAGGCTCGTAGAAGGCCTTTATTGGGAGCAGATTGGGGTCCCGATAAGCAGTCAATTCATAAATAGCATCATGCGCTCCGCACATGGTCAATCTGCAGCACCAGCATCATGAAAGAATGCAACTGACCTAATCAAGAAAGAGAACGTGAGATTCAATGCAATAGCTACATAACTCGAATTCTATGAGTCGTTGGTTCAATTCAGAAAATGGCACTGAAAAATGGTGAATTTTGGGGTACCAAAGGAAAGGAACCTTATGACTATCATGGCAAGACTGAGCTAATGAATGGCGGGATCGATCGCACTTCACATAACTCCATGTCAAAATAGCATCATCAAAATCCTAGATTGAGGCCAATCGACATCATACCTGCAAATAGCTTTTAGAGCAGCCACGCGCACTCGAGAATGGTTGTGTGACAAAGACCGATGACAGACTCTCACAAGCTGCTTGCCCACGGGCTTCAACCTGTACTCCATGATTTCTCCTAACAACTCAAGTGCTGGAAATGCCTCCTGAACACCACTTCACCGCAATCAGCAAGCTCTTGTATACGTAAAAACTCATACTGGCCTTCAAAAAGTGTTCACAGAGAGTATCCTCTATCATATGGAATACAACAGAGCAAGGTTCGTTGAGTACACAGAGCACATCGGGATGAGAATCAAATGTTGCAGCAACCAGAATCGAAGCAGCGTCGGAGGCAAAAGCTTGAATCAGTCGCGGAGCCTGCTTCAAAAGAGCACGCATAAATTGCACCAGCTGCAGCCTCACCTCCTCTGAAGGCTCCACGAGAACCGCTTGAATAACGGGCTGCACACATGAGTCGAGCATTATTAACAGTCAACATTGACAAACCCTTAATATTCTGCTCTGTAAGTGTTTCATTACCGGGTCTTTCAACAACTCCTCTTCATCGGTAACAGGACCAAGAGGGACCTTGAGCGGCAAGCGCTCCCCTATAACTGGGATTATGTAAGGCAGCAACACAATCACCGCACTCGGCACTTCTTGTAGTAACCTGTGTAGACATTACATCAAACTCAAAACCCTAGAGATGGTGTAGTGATACAATGAAAATGGCGGAGGTGACGCACTTGTGAAGAATGACAATCGAAAGTATTCGGCACTTCTCCGATGGATCTCCAAAGCGTCGCAACAGAGGTTTGATGACCAATTCCTCCGCCGCCCATCCCAAGCTGTGCCGTCTGCTCTCTTTTTCAGACCTACTTGTTTCGTCCGATTCTTCACCTGTAATTTCATCATGCCAGATTTTTAGCATTTGATTGCAGAAAATATAAGAAAATGGAAAGTGACATGACAACTACCTAGGGTTTCGGATTTCCATTCAAAAAGCGTCGACTGAAGTCTCTGAAGAGCAGCAAGACGCACTCCTCCTACAGCATCTGTCAAGGCGTTCAAGTCTCTGTTCAAAGCATTGGCCATATCCTGATGCTGACCAGTGGTAACTTGAGACTCTTCCTCAGGAAGAGCAAATCGCACACTACGAGGCCCAGCGACATCTGCACGATCTTGTTGTAATTCGGAGCTATCCGCATTTTCTATTTCAAGAACAGCATCATCGGCCTCAGTAGCTTTTTGAACAATATCTTTCGCTTCCTGTTCTTCGGCGGCCACGATGTCGTCTTTCATCTGTTCGACGCAATTGGCAAGAGCAGCCAATTTCTCTTTCTTGAGCTTCTCCTGGTACGCCGCTTTGAGTTTAGCATATTGCGACAGGACAAGATCTGGCTCGGCATTCTTCTTCTCCTCATTTTTACTCTCCCGTTCCGGTTTGTTGAAGCTTCTGCACTTCTCCCGGCAGTCGTACGGGCAACCGACTTCCAGCGTTCCGTTCGAGTTTCGGAATAAGTGCGCCGCTTCCATGAGTGAATAATCCGCGAGATGTGAGTCGTAAGCGGGAAAGGACTTCTTCTTCGGTTTGATTGCGTCTCGGATGTGGTACGAGTTCCAATCCACTGTCGTTCTGGCAGACGACCTGCGTGTACTCCTTGTGGCTTCATCTTCCTTCAACGCATTCCAGATCTCGTTCACCGATGCTTTCTTCACCACCTCCGTCTCCATCTCTCACTTCGAAATTTGCATTCGAATAATCCCTTACTAGATCCTGCTTGAACGCTCCATCTCCATCATTCTAAAGTCCATATGCAAAATACGCAAATCATGTCGGTTTTTGTCACTCTCAGAATTGCTATGCAGGATTTTTAACCCTAATTCTAAGACCGTAGAATCGATCGATCAAGGTAGTTCACGATCGATTCATCGAAGTCCCAGCATTAGGATAGACGGTTGACCGTTACCTTGGATGGTGGTGGATGAACGTTGGATGGATGCCGACGTGCCACACATTCATCCATAGCTTTTAAAAAATTCAAAGCATTTGACCTTAAGAAATTTGATTAACCCTTAAACGCCCAACCCCTCTGAAAATACACTAACAAGCATGTCCGAGGGGCATGCTTGGGCGTTTAAGGGTTAAGGGAGAGTGCTCAAAACTGGAGCATTATCAATAATGGAGCGCTAAGCTTCTTCACCTTTAAGTACATAATAGGTTCTTCACTCATAGGTACATAATAGCTTCTTCACCCAGAGGTACGTAATAGCTTCACACATCATAGTACTATGTACTCATTCCAAATATTACAGGGTGTCAAATTAGGGCATTATTTTAGAAACACCTATAAGTGCACCTTCAAAAATTCATAGCAAACTATAGAAGAGTCCAAAATTGATGAATAAAGTTTGACTATCATCACATTTACTTTCCCCATGCAAGAAAATTACTTACACTCTTTACATAACTACAAATTAGAAAATTTAGAATTTGAGCCATTATAAAGTACTCTCCTTTATGATATCTTTGAATTTGTTCCGGCTTAGAAATTTCGAAAGAGAGAAAAACCAAAAGGGAATTTTTGGCATACATGTCTAATTTGAATTGGTTTGATTTAATGGAGATGAGAATCTGATGCTTGAAATTTGAGAAGTTAGTTGATGTTGAGAAGGCAAAAGCCCCTAATATGGGTTTGTTGTCAATATCACTGGAAATAAATGGATTCAACTAAAGTAAGTTGTCAAGCCCTTAGTTTATATAAAATGTGCAAGGTTGCGTCTTTGTTGGATAGATTAGAAGACTCATCCGAAAAAATTCAAAGTTGGGTACTAAAATAAGGTGAGCAATCATGGTATACAAGACTTTGTAGTTGAATAGCAATATGAATAGCCCTTGTGTAACTTATCTTTCTAGTGTAACTTATTTTCTCATAAAATTCACATTAATGATAGAGTAAAAATGAAACAAAACTAAAGAGATCAAAAGATTAGATGAAAGGGCAATAGCTTCTACATGATAGGGAAGCTCCTTCACAACATTCTTTTTTGACACTAAAGTAGATTAAGAATTTACAACGAGAAAAAAAGAAAAAATCTCATAATAAACTTTTTTCAATTGCCTCAATATTCACTAGTAGAAAATGAGAGAAAAGTGAAGTTAGTTATGACCTGGCCCTGGTGACAAAAGAGTACATGTCTAAAATGTTTATCTAACAACATCAAATTAAGTTGTTATAATTGTCACTTTTCCTTAAACTTGTGCTAATCTAGTAGACTAAAGTATAATTTATTACACCAAAATAATCTAAAGAGAAGTGACGAATAGAATATTTTATTTTGATGGTCTTAAAAGCACAATCAAACAGGCTCTCTTGCGTCAATGGGGATAAGTCACTAGAGGCGTCACTTTGGTGTAATTTTCTACTAGCAAAATGATTTCAGAATTGTTGGATTGAAATTGTTTTTGACAATGAATGATAAGACTATTTGAATATAAATTCATATAAGTAACTAACACTTGTAGGCCTACATCCTGTTTGGGCAAATAGTCTGTACTTAGTTTGACTCAAAATTTCTTTATTGAGCCATTTCAAGTTTTCAACCCAACCATAGCTTAAGGAATATGAAATATTGGATTTATCCATACATGCTACTTAATGGCATTTTAGAATTAATAACAACCTTGTTATATTGAGATTGAGAGTCTTTTAAAATTTGCATACATGTCAATTTTAGAGTGAGAATGATCTTTCACGTCAACACGACACGTGACGAATAAGCCTATGGCACTTGGCAAGAATTGACATAAATCATTCTCAGAATGTCTACCCACAAACCAATGAGCGCTCAAAAATTGGCATTAAGTGGCACAGAAGAAACAACATATTGTATTAATCTTTGAGCTGAGAAAGTTGCATTTTATGCAGAAAATAGCAATTATATGAAATTGCTCATAATTGCATCAACTAATACTAAAGAACAAAGATTCAAGGGAGGTACTTCATGTTGTTAACAACAATGCCAAAGCCAACAAAAAACTAAAACTCCAACAAGTATCTACTTCAAACATATATCATGAACAAAAACTCAATTTTTTGCATAGTCTCTTATGATCATTGCATCCATTATATTGTAAATTTTTTGATAAATTTTGCTCTTGGGGTTTCACTAGTAGAAAATCGCATAAAAGTGACATTTATAGTAACTTGTTCCTATTTACAAGATAGTGCATGTTTAAAATGTGCCTTTAACAACATCAAAATAAATTGTTATTTTTGTCACTTCCTTTTAAAATTGTCTTAATCAAGCTATAGTTTAATACACCCAAAAACTAAATATAAAGAGAAGTGACAAATATAATAACTTATTTTGATGTCTTTAAAAGCACAATTCTCTCCTAAACGTGAGTGAGGCCCAAATCCAATTGATTGGACTTTGGTGAGCCTCTTACTATTTTTACATTTCATGAAGTCGAAACCTTTTTCAGGTCATAGAGTTTTTTTGGTAGCTTTCTGAAAAAGTCATCTCATGCTCCAAAATTCCTCATAGTTTAGGAGATATTCATTATCAAATTTTGAAAACATCATTTGAAATGTGCCCAAAATTGCCCAAACTCCAGTATATGCTCATTTATTCTCAAAATATGCCCAAAGTCGATTAAAATTCATAGACTTCAAAGATTCACCAAAATTTGAGATTTTACTTTTTTTCAAGTTTTGCTTTTTCATATGTAGAAATGGTAATAATGCATGATCTCACCGTTTGGATTTTCAATCCAATAAACTTTTACATTCTTTTTTAATTGTCGAAACTAGGCCTTTTTATTTGAATTTTAACATATCTCCATACAAAAGATCAAGCATTCTTCAAGTTTTGAAGGTCCTATGAGGTAAAATATAACATGGACATATAGAAACACAAATTTGAAGAGCCTCATGTCGAATTTCCTCTCATAAATGGTTTTTCAGGCCTCCCGAAACTTTTCTTTGCCATTCTACAACACAAAAGAAACTTTTTTATTTTTTCAATTTTGAGCATCATGATATCACAAAATGGTGAGAAATTTGAACCTAAGATTTGGTGTAGACATCCATGTACACTTAGGTACTAGATCCTACGCTTACATACTTCAAAGCTTGTCAAATTCAGAAATTTCCATCTTGCATAAATAAAAAGCAAAATTTTGAGAGTTTCTGGTTGTTTTGATGCTACTCACCTATAGAGGTTAAACAAGCTCTCTTACATCATCATCAGGGACAAGTCACTAATAACTTCAATTTTCGTGCAATTTTCTACTAACAAAATTTCATGACCCTCAAAATTTGCCAAACTGATCCTTCCGTCCAACGCTCCTAGTGAAAAAATTTACCGCATGCATGCAAAGAACACTCTCAACTTAAAAGTCTCGGTAACCGAGATCCAAAGTCCAAACACAACCCATAATTATCCTCACCTCACCTACTTATGTCCAAATTTAGAGCCTCAGAATTGCTAAATCCGGCATTACGAGAAACCGGGGAACAGTGGCGGTTGGAACAAGAGCCAAATCATTAAATTAAACTATCGAAGAGTGAGTGAGTGGCCTTTGGAGGAATCTAATGGGCCTTTTCTATCTATCTATCTTTCAATGATATTTCTTCGCTATTAAAAGCTCTCTGGCAAGCGGCGGTACTTGGATGTAGTAGAACTGGGGAGCAAAGCACGATGTACAGGGATCTGCTTAAAGTTGGCCAGCGAGCTGGTCACGGAGCCTCCCTTGGGGCAAATAATCCCTGCCCCCAAATAAAAATTGGGGTATATTTGCCCCCTAATTTTTTAATGGTTGATGTCATCCATGGTTCCATGGGGCACCCCTGGGGATAAAAAGAGATCGTAGACCCTATTTTTAAACTCAAATTTTTTTAAAAAAAAACACAAAAGGGCATTCCAAAATGCAAAAAACAGGAAAAATGGATTTTCTGGCCGGGCAGGGGATCGGGCGGGCAGGTAGGGTCGAGGGGCTCCGAGACCAGCTCGCTGGCCAGCTTTAAGCTCACCCCAGTACAAGTATGTGGAGTATCTCGCCCGCAAAGAGACATTTAAGCTGTTTTCTCTGCTTTTTTGACCGGAGCTGAAGAGGCAATGGAGGTGCTTTTTACTTCATACTGGTGAATAGTTTTATTCGTTCACTACAACTGATGAGTCCCTTTCGAGAGTTTCTTCTTTTTTTCGTCGAATCAATCAATGTAGTATCAAATGAAAAAATACATTTGTTCCATAGGAGAGCCTCTGCATGGAGAATTGACTGTAGTGATGAAGAGGAAGAAGAGAAAGGGGAGACGTTCTAGGTAAAGTTGCATCAGTGAAATTGAAATTCTAAGTTCTAGTTCGAGGTGCACATTGAAATGTTTCAATATTTCAATATATCAATACACAAGAGTTGTTAGTTAGTGTTACAGACGTTCATTGTTGCGCAAATGTAACACTTCGCCATTATGTTACAACACTAATTGTGAGATTGTTAGTAACACAAAATGTGAGAGCATGCAAATTTTCTTGCATGTGGAAAAATTTATTGGAAGTAGTGCAACCCCGGAGGCTTGAAAAAGAAAAGACAGGGGAAATTGATTGCAATGGGCGCCCAAAGTAAACACTAATTTCCATGCAACACTAATTAGCAACTCTTGTGTATAAGAAACGAATTTGTGCATGCTTTAGAGCATGCCGAGCCTGCAGCGTGGGCTCGAGAGTGAAGCCTTGTTAGGAGTTTGAAGAACCCCATGCCACACACTTACTATCCCTATAACCTGGTCAAGAGGGTTTTAAAAGGTCTCCTAAATTCTAGGACACCATAACTCCACTTAATCCCCTACTTTTATTCACATTTCAGCATCCCCATCAACCAATAAAAGAATGCTATGCGGCATAAATATTATTGGTAGTGTGGGGTGGGCTCGGACGCCCGGCCGAGCCGCCCTCGCGAGCTTTTCATGTAGCCCAGCCTGGAGCACAGGGTTGGGCGCCCGTAAAAGAGTGCTACGAGCATTCTCTGGAGCCCCCATGAGCCAATGACATTTTTTCTTCATAATCTTTGGAAAAATTTCAATTTGGACACCCCCCCTCCCTACCGTTTTTAATGATTTTGAATTCAAAATGAGGCATGTGTCTCCAAATTACTCTTGAAGACTATTTCTTAGCATTTTAAGCCTAAACATTAAAAATTTAGGGGACTCTTTACCCCTCCCCTCCCTTGCCTCCAGTAACGCTCGTAGCACAGATTTACAGTGATCCCACATTGTTGGGCATGCTCTTTCAAGTCAAAGACCCTCGATCAAGCTATCAATGTATGTGCCAATGGGTACAGTGTGACCTCATATTGGAAGGCGAATATTGTGGCACAGTAATGGATAGAGAAGTTTAACCCTTAAACGCCCATGGGGTCTAAAATGGGCAACCCAAAATTGAATCATAGCATCTTTTGGACTTGGGCAACATGAATAGTGCACTTTTTGAACTTGGGCATCATGAGTGAATCAATCAATGATGAGCTTGCAACCTCTTACAAGGTCATGTACAACCCCAACCTACCTACCACAGTCCTTGCAAAGCACAAAATCACTCATACAAAATTGTGATGTAAACTCTAAAATTTCACTTTTTGAATACATCACAACAAGAAGGTGACTAGTTTGACATCAAAATATAAGTGAAAAGTTCATTACAGTGAGAGCTACAGAGCAGATTCTGTTGGAAAAGAGCCCCTCGGGGTTAACTAGCAGAAAATGATCATGTGGTAGCTTGACCTGTATGAACACTAGCTACTTCAATCGATTGGTGCCGATCGTGCTTTCGGCAATAGTCAAACCATCACCACCGTAACCTGAAAAAGGAGTTCGATCGACACGAACTCGTTACCTTCTACGAGTAGACTTTGCTCTTGAGTGGCATTTCACGGACCGAACTGTATCTCCGTACTTGTACCTCGAGCTCCTCAGTCCCTTTTCTCTTTTCTTCCTCTCCATTATTTCAGTTGCACACAGATTGCTGCTGCACTTGATTCTCCAGGGAGAGGTTCTGCTACGGAACAGATGTATAGTTCCAGTTGGAGATACATCGATTGCTTCGATATAAAAATGAAAAAGGGGATTAGTGGTGTAGCAATGATGATGGGGTTGTCGACGAGATGGGCAAAACATGAATCACGGGAGCAAAAGCGGGGCGAATATACTGAACAAGGAGGGAACAAGTGCTGTGGATTGCACACGCCTGGTTGGAGCGTTGACATGCCCCTTCGAGCTATCGATCCGATTCTTCTGTTTTGGCATCGGATCTTCATCTTTGCGTACGTACAGAGATTGCTCATTCAATACTAAAGCTTTACAACTTGTTTTAACCCCTAAAGTGGACTAGCCTCAAATCTGCCAAAAAGCCTCAAATCTGCCAAAAAGCCTCAAAATTGCCAAACGGGTGGGGTGTTAACCCTTAAAGGTCCTTCCACTCCTCAATGGGCAGCCTGAAATTGGATCTCAGCATCTTTTGGACTTGGGCAACATGAATAGTGCACTTTTTGAACTTGGGCAACATGAATGAACCAATCAATGATGAGTTTGCAACCTCCTACAAGGTTTTGTGCAATCCCAACCTACCTACCACAATCCTTTCAAAGCACAAATCACTCATACAAAGTGCGATTTGAATTGTAGGATTTCACTTTGTAGATGCATCACAAAAAGGTGACCAGAATGATATAAGAAAATAAGTGAAAATTTGAGAATCAAAAGAGCTACAGGCAAGATTCTGTTGGAAAACAACCCCTCGGGCTGACAGGTGCCTTTAACCCTTTCATGACCACTCTTGTTTTGGAAGTCGAGGTTTTTTTGAGGTGTCTGAATGTATTTTGGAGTGCATCGAACACATGAAGGGTCAAAATTAAGATCCGACCGTATAAATGTGTAGTGAACTTCATATACATGCTAGTGGCCAAACATGGGTCAGATCTACCGTATAAACTAGAGTATTATGATGTTCCGAGTCAAGTGTAGTACATAGCGTATACATGACCTCGAAGCTTTTTACTAGGAATAGAGACCAAAATATCCAGATTTGGGCAAAACACATGTGGTCAATATTGTAGAGAGTTTGAAGATCTATCCAACCACACAATGAGCGTTGCATTTCGAGCATTTATGAAACCAAAATTGTGAAAAGAGACCAAGAACCCAGTTCCTTGTATACGGTCGCGTACAAGAAATACATGGGATATCGTAGCAGATATGGTCAGATTGAAAAATCAGACATGGTCACATTCATCTGACGCTGAGCCTTGACGTAGAATCACTGTGCAAACAACATGTGTTGATTCTTTTTGGGGAGGATTTCAGGTTGTACAAACGTATACGCTTTTATAGACGGTGTAGGGTTGCCAAAAGAAATCAACTCTTCTGTTGACGACGGAGCCAATTGAGTAGTACCCCCATGTTCCCATGTTCCCAAGGGACCCTTAGAATTGGTGGCATGTGTCTTCGATAGCCGTATTTCCTGAATCTTTCTCACTTCTTTCCAAACCAAACTCTCAGTATCTCATACTCATCACCATGTATAGACAGCTCTACCAGGCGGAGTACGAGTCCAAATGCATCGTTGTTTTGTGTAGTAGATCCACCACACACTCCTCTTCTGGCGTTGTTCTCTAACATTTTGCTGTTTCTACACAGATTCTACTCAATCATGGAATAACCACACTTCAGCGACCATATCTGGTTGATTGGTCATGAAAGGGTTAAGGGTTAATCAGTGAATATTGTTATTTCGCAAATATCTTGGTTTCAAGTAGAATATTATGATATTCAAGTGACTATCAAATGCACCCTTAGTACAGTGTGTAGTGTCAACACTAACTACTTGAGAAAAAATTCACCAACTTTCATCTTAATATTTAGAACCATTCTCTCTCTCAACAATCTTGGTAAATTTCCTTTAGTTACTTAATTTGAGCCTCCTACATTGTAGGATGTAACTCACTTGAGTATGTTCATCTAGATGTTGTTGGGTGCAGATTGAATCATGCATCAATTCAAGGAGCTCGGCCACCAGTTGCAATCACAATACAATAATGTTAAAAAGCTAATAACATCAATATTATAATAATTGCTAATATTTTATAACATAGAGAAGGTATCAAAATCATTATGTGTCAGTTAAGGTACTGCTTAGAGTGAGTTCGTGGGAATATTAACTCCAGGTATTCCTTTGGTACTGTACCCGTACTATATTCTCAGGAATACTATTTTTACCAGAACAAAGTCAAATTATCATGATTATTGAAATACCGACATTTTATTGGAATTTTATGAACATTCAAGGTATTACGTTTCGGATCAATAAGCATTCTCTTTACTATTTTCTAGTAGGACAAAACCCAACCAAGGGAAAATGGAGTGGTATCATGGATGGAGTTATAGGTTGTTTCACACAGAGGTATATACTAGATTCGCTAATCCACCAACACTGGGTACTCATAGCAAACATTGTACGTAGCACATTGTAGAAGAGTTCAAGAATCATAATTCTACTTGGTTTATCCTTCTACTTACTATGCTCATAGACTATCAACCCTTAACCCTTAAACGCCCATGGGGTGTGAAACGGGCAGCCCAAAATTGGATCACAGAATTTTTTGGACTTGGGCATCATGAATAGTGCACTTTTTGAACAAGGGCATCATGAATGCACCAATCAATGATGAGCTTGCAACCTCCTCCAAGGTTATGTACAACCCCAACCTCGCTACCACAATCCTTTCAAAGCACAAAATCACTCATACAAATTGTGATTTGAATTCTAAAATTTCACTTTTTGAATGCATCACAAGAAAAGACAGTGACCAGTTTGACATCAAAATATAAGTGAAAAGTTGATTACAGTGAGAGCTGCAGAGCAGATTCTGTTGGAATCAAGCCCCTCGGGCTTGCTTGGGCGTTTAAGTATTAATTAGAGTGAGAGCTACACAAAAAAACCCCTCGGGGTTGCTTGGGCGTTTAGGAGTTAACTTCACCACAGGTAAAATTTGAGCCATTACTGAGCACCTTACCTTTATTTTACTATCCTAGTTTTGTGTTCCTTCCGAGATAGAGTAAAACGTTTTGACTTTTGGGTTGCGAGATTCCGGTGATCGACGTTGCTCCGGGTGACGGATGTCGGACAGAGCGACGAACGAGGGGAACGAGAAAAGCGTTAAGTCGACGAGGAAATCGGACGGAGGGAATCGGACGGAGGCAAAGGGGGTGGAGACTCGATCGTCGACGAAAGGGGCCGATTGATTCGCCCCATGACCTTGCCTTCAAGTGATAAATAGAATCTGGGCTTTTTATGCACTTTCCCCCATTTTGTTCCGTTTGCCAATATAAAAAATATCATAATAATGTTATGCACATCATGTTGACTTTATAATATATAAATCTCAAATACTCATTCAATTTCTAGGTAAAAACATCATGAACATATGAACTTGTTGTTGGGACCGAGAGTCCCAAAGTTGTTAATTAGTGTTACAAGGAGATTAGTGTAACAGGTAACTTTTAGTAAATTGCACTATTTCTCAACTCTCTTAAGATAAGTGTTCACTTTGGAACACCATTACAATCAATGTCCCTTATCTTTTTTCTTCAAGTCACCAATTGTCCCACTTCCAGTAAATTCATTTACTTGCAAGAAAAATTTACATGATCTCACCTTTAGTGTTATGGTTTGACAATTAGTGTTAAGTTCACAAATTGTGTAGTGGTCGGTCCAAGACTTGACTTGGGCTGGGGCTGGTAAGTCGGCCACGATTGCCCCCAACTCTAGTAACTCCCATTGACTTCTTTCATATAAATTTCCCATTCTTTAATCACCCCCAAAAAGGACTTCGAAGTAGACTTCAAATCATCACTGGATTATAAAACTCTTATAAAAAAATCATTACTGAATCTGATAGTACAGTACAATGCTTTGCCTTCCGAGTGGAAAGTGCATGAACAGAACAACAGTACGAGTGTACGACGATGCTCACATGCTCAGCATCTCGCACACAACGATGGCATCACATGGCAGTGTCAACTCTATCGCGCCTGCTCGCCACATGCGCATATGCTCCCCCTGATTCTCAACGAGCGGTCGATGACATAAAGCAATGGAACCAATAAGAAAATTGAAAGTGCAGCGTGGTTTCCGCATTGTAGCGAGCAGCTGGTGTGATTCTCGGGAGTCGGTCCATGCCGGATAATGAGTTTTTTTGATCGGACCGATCAGTTGTAAAAATAAATACATCTGTATATTCCATAAATGCATCTGTTCCATGGCAGAAATAACAGGACCTCTGCCTGGAGAATCAACTGCAGTAACGAGATAAGGAACCTTCGGTCACTTTGCAACTTGCTGTTGGATGACGTACTTTCAGTTTTTCCTGGCTCTTTGTCTTCTATAATATAATATACTTGTTTGTGCTTCGAGGAGATTTACTTCTTTTGCTGCTTCCTGTCTCAAAAGCGAAGCTGCTGATATTGTGTATGTATGATATTTTTATTAGTCTTTTATCATGAACGATTATCCGTTGACCTGACTACTTGTTAGTCGACAATGGGTTCTTAGAAAATGAAGGGATAATAGTTCTTTCTTGAGTCGAAAGTGAGTGAAAGTAGTGGATATTAGCTAACTTGAACTATCACCTTACTTGCAATTTACAGCTTACGAGGGGAAAATAAGCGTTCATCTATATTCAGTATGATAGTTCAGAGTGGAATTTTTGATAATTCAAGCTAATTCTCTAGATAAAAAGCTCATAGTGGATTCTTAGATATTTCAAAGCAAGCCAAATCAAGATATTATACAATGTGCAAGAACATTTTGTGGAAGTACTTTGACTTTGAAGCATGGAAAAATCAGTGATGAGGCTTGTGAAGTGTCCATAACTTTCCTCTCGAATTATGATCTCTGTGCATGTCACACGCTTTGCCAAGCAGTGGTGGCAGTCACTCCACAGAAGAGATATCAAAGTGCCCAATGAGATGGAGGTGTTGTACACAAAGCTTGATAACTTATCACTCAATCGATGCCTACAAAGAGGGCAAAGAAGATTGCCCATAAAAAGACATTACCCCTAAGTAAAAATCGATACTAATCAGACAATAGTAAATACATAAGAATGTGGGACCCAAGAGAATTTCCATTGAAGGAATATGATAATGTTCATGATGTAGGAAAGAATCACAGAAGGAAGTGACCCTAGAAGTTTTCAAGCAGGAAATGTACACTTAAAAAAGGGGAGATTCCTCAGGATAAGGAAAACATCGAAACCTCCATCCCTCTAAACAGGGCTCTACACCTGAAGCTAAAAAAAGAAAAACGGATCTGTCTGTCACTCTGCACATTGTTGGTATCGAACCCTAGGAACGGAGGTATGATTCAAGCACATCACTTGCTTTTTTTGGGTTGTGTAATACAAAGACGTCTGCAAGAGCCCTTACGTATGTTTTGATTTCCTCTCCATTGATGTCAAAATTTTGGACAGAAGACAAAAGAACGAAGGGAAAATCGACCCCCTGGCAGAAAAAGTAAAGAAAAGAGACTGTATTGAATGGTGATGGTCTAGGCCACTGGTGGCCTCAAGACATGGTCCTGGGAGGTGTCTACGGCTGCTGGCGGCATCCATTGCCACATCGCCATGCCTGGATAGCCTGCCATTTGTGCTGCCTTAGTCGATGCTGCTTGTGTCTGTGCTGCGTACACTGCCGCTGCGGCATGCATCGCCGCTGGATGCGGCATGTATCCTGAAGGAAGTGCCATTGCCTTCACTTGCTGCTCTAACCTTTCCTTATCTGCCTTCAGCCGCGTCTTCTCTTCACGTAACTCATTCTTCTCGTTCTACACAAAACCAGCATCGTCAGCCTCAACTCTTTTATCTGAGGTGGTGCTCAACAAAGTAAGATGTTGTTCCTTACCTTCATATCCTTGATGGTCTCTCGTAGCTGATCGTTCGACTCCTGCAGCCCTTGGGCCTCAGTACGAAGCTGAGTTAAGATGCGCACTGCGTCACTCAATATCGTCGCCTTGTCTGTCTTGGGCGGCCGGCCTGGTTCCAGAGCAGCGCTCAACTCTGTGAACCTGAAATGATACACATGGTTCAGAAAAGAGAAAAAGCAAAACCTCCAAAGACTTCCACATTCGAGAGTTCAACATACTTTGTAGCTATGCGACAGCCTTCGTTCTTCCGAGTCCTGAGAGCATGCATAGAACGGGTAGGTCATGTCAATACACTGACCTGTCATTGAGGCGATCACGGCGCATCTTTTCACGGCATGCTTTGTTGCCAGCGCCACTACAAGCCTCCTCTCGAGACCTGAAAGGCCAAACAAACTGTCAATCGCAACTCCGGGGAGAGCCAACAGAAGGAAACGTGGCTGATGTTTACAACACCGACCAACATGGAGGCGTGTGCATGTGTTCCGTTCTATAGATTAGTGGCGGACTAAAGGTTCACAAACCTTTTCCTGGAACCGCTCTTCTCAAGTACGTCCGACTCTCCCTTCGAACATTCATTGTCGATACTGTGCACAGCAAAAACAAAATATGAATTCAGCTACCTAAGAACATGCGCAAAATAACGACAACAATCGATCTGTTTTATCAATTCGCAAGAGAAAGTCTCTTCTTCACCTACGACCAACCTCCTACATCCTAATTGAACCACGAACCTGCTGTGAGCCTATCCTCAGCTCAAAGAGCTAGCACATTGTGAAACTAATCTGCTTTCAGTGCCATAGCTGGTAGAGTCATCCAGGAAACCGAAAAGTACATATATCTCCCGTGAAGAAGCTTCACATTCTCGGTCAATGCAAGCAATGGATGTGAGCGATTGATGTACCTGCAATCGACCTGCTCGGCACCGGGGTTCTGACACCAGAAAAAGGGATTCGAAGGCTGAACCTCCTCCTCGGCGAGCAAACCCTCCGCCAGATACGACATCCATTTAGTCGTATTAGACGGTGAGGACATCATCCTCCTCAAACAGCTCGTTCCCCTAACCCTCGTCTCAGCACGGCACAGCGCGCATGCAGCAGCAAATTACAAATTCCAGTCGACGACGACCGACCGCCCGCCCGCTCTCTTTCTCTTTCTCTTTCTCTACACCTCCTCTAACGCACGTTCACTACTAATCCACCATTCGATTGATATTCCAGGAAACCCGTGCCAACAACAAAAACCACGCCCCTGCAACCGGAAGGCGATAAGCATCAAACAATAAACGCATAATGCTCCTCCCTGTTCTCAACAGCAAACCTATCAGCAACACATTCCACAAAGCCGGAGCCCTATGAACACACGAAAACTGTAGATGACTCTCGCTCTTCTCTGCTACAAATTCGGCAACTCTCCACAAAAAAGGGATAGTAAAAAAGAAATCCCTAATTTACAATATATTCTAACTCTGATCCCCTGAGGATTGGATGTGTTGTTCTTTTCCGGTTCACGCAAGAGCAGACCTGCAAGAGTACAAAACACTCGAAGCGCCGGCAGATTGTGCGCGCAAACAACAGACGGGGCCCTCCACCACTTCCACCAAACCCTCCCTGAGGGTCCGGCTCTACTATAATACTCCACTATAATGGCAAAAACCGGGATGGCGAGGTGGCGAATTTCGATTGTAGAGGAATCAATGGTCAGCTCTGGAAGCGGCTTCGAATCCGACAAGCAAAATCGGGGAATCTTTCACACAAGTACTACGAAGCTTTGAGCAGTATCGCCATTTCACGACGACGGAGGAAAGCAGTGGTCGCAACGGCGCGACCGTGCACGCGCGGTTTCGCACCTCGTTTCTCCCCGAAAGATGCGATTCCGTTGTTGGGCGTGGAACTGCGCGGGATTCCAGCATGATGACGCGCCTCGTTTCTGGTGGTCTCCTAGTTAGATTTTATTTTTTTTCCTTTCCGGGCAGTGCGCCTGACTGCCACCTGCCCTTCTGCCCCTTCGGTCAAAGTGGCTGCCCTCCGACCATTCAATTTTTCTTTTTACCACTCAACTTGGAGTGTGAACCAAATTTACGCTTTGGCCCTTGAAAGGTCCAACCCTAAAAGTCCCAAGTTCCGGTTCTTTTTGGAGTTTTGTTTTGTTCACTAGAGGACCACTTGGTACTTTTGAGGTTTTAAGTGACCAATGTCTACATTCAACTTGAAAAGCATTATTTGCAAGGTTATATTGATTGTATTTTGTATGTTTTGTCATGGTGAGTGTTGAATTTTTTTTTTTTTTTTTTTTTTTTTTTTTTTTTGGGGGGGGGCAATGCTTGTATCAAAAAATCAATCATTATGTTTTTAAGTGGTGCAGAGAAATTTATGGAAGTCTAATACAACAATATTTTCAATTTTTTGTAATTCCTACAATGCTTTCAATATTGTTGTGTTGTTTTTGTGTCGAAAATTTGATCATTTGTGTGGATTCGCCTAAAAAATAATCATTCATGCAAATCTTTTTTTCCCAAACAAAGCATAAGAAAATTTTCAAGTAAAAGAAATAATCAATTTTAGTCTTTATAAATCAAAATAGAGTTAAGATTGGTATACGCATGGAGGTAGGTGAAAGAGTAAGGTGAAACTTGAAGTACTTTGGAAAGCAAGCTCCATTAATTGCTTTTACACAATCACCAACCCGACATGCACTATTTATGCGATATGACACGTGGCATGTTGTACTTAGGAAAGCTAAGTTATAATAACAGGTTCAGCACGGAGTCACCAACAGGCATGGAGCACTTATGATACGTGGGGTTTGTTGCGGTTTGAAATGTTAACTTTCATTCGGCGTACACTGACTCACCAACGTGCATGCAAAAATTATACAACATGAGACGTGGCCTTCTTGTAGTTTGAAAAGCTAAGTTTAAGTGATTGGCTTTTTATAGTGACCAACCGATATGCAACCTCACACACACGTAGGTGTATTGAGGGTTGGTGAAAGGTAAGGCACTCCTCTTTGTCATGTTTGTCATGTGAAAAGAAAGTAATACTTCGTATGCCTACAACTTTAGAAGTAGTTCAACTTATGTGTTACAAGAGATTGCATTATTATATTGCAATATATAATTTACATAAAATAAGATAAAATACTGTAGAGAGAAGTTTGACCATTTGTACTTTCAACCTTTAGATATATAAAACTTTTGTAAACAATGTGTAACCACGTTCATATTTAAGATAATATCAATCTTGAAACAAGTGGACCTTATAACTTTCATCAACCTTTTGAATATATGAATTCGATTTTTAAAATGCGGTGTTTCCTCAACATTGAGATTTCAAATGAATTTTCCGTTGATTAATATGCATGAGCACATCTTATAATTATTTTACATCCACAATTTTCATCAACTTACTCCTACAGATTAGGGAGGCACAAATAAGAGCATCCCCAACATACTTACTTGAGGGGTAGGGTTGGCTACATCAAGAGGGGAAATGGTTATTTTCTTTTCTTTAGACGATGAGATGCATCACATATGGCTTGCTTGGTAAAGTTAGGCCCTTCACCTGCCAAAGGTAGCATCTCTTCAAGTCCTCCTACTTGCTTGGTCACATACCCAACTCGCACCCAAAGGTATCATCTTCTTAACCTTTAAACGTCTAGCTATACGGATTGGGGCAACCCAAAATTGGATCACAACATTTTTTGGACTTGGGCATCATGAATGATCCAATCAATGATGAGCTTGCAACCTCCTACAAGGCTATGTACAACCCCAACCTATCTACCACAATCCTTTCAAAGCACAAAATCACTCATACAAATTGTCATTTGAATTCTAAAATTTCACTTTTTGAATGCATCACAAGAAGGTGACGAGTTTGACATCAAAATATAAGTGAGAAGTTGAGTACACTGAGAGCTACAAAGGAGATTCTCTTGGAAAAGGACCCCTCGGGTCACCTTAGATATTTAAGGGTTAAGGTAACTTGGATTTTGGGAGATTTTTGTTCTTGCCATGATGATATTTTTGACAGAAGGCGGAATATTGCAATGGAAGGGTGTAGACTAAGAAAGGGGCTAAATTCCTTGACTACACATGAATTGTATGGCACGCTCATAAGAACCCAACCTCAACCTCATATGATATTCTGACCGTTCACAAACTCAATGAGAAAAAATATCTATGGTATTGAATGCATCTCAATAGAAGAATCTCATATGTGAGTTTTATTTTTTAAACCCTTCACATATTCATGAAGGCAATATAGGATTATTATGATTTGTGATTTGACAATCACAAAATCATAATAATCTTATGGGAACCGCAGGTCCCGTTTGTAGGTTCATATAGCAAGTCCTGTTGCTAGTCTCTTAGGGGTGCTCTAACTCTTTTGATTTACAGAAAACTTATGATGGTCTTACAACATGACCAATTTCCCCTTGTCCGGTGGCCATCGGGATATTAGCATTATGAACGGACACTTCATTCGCGCCGGCCCCCTTAGAAAGGGACCGGAGTTTCTATCTATCTATCTTACAGCATGAATGATTTCGAATTTATGAAATTTTGTCATCATGATTCTCATAGGAAATGAGGAAGAGTGAGAATGAGGAATTTGGTTGAGACACCCATAGCCGTGGCCGTCTCACAGCAACCACCACTTTCCCACCGTCCTGCTCGCCTTTCGATTTCATCGCCGCAATTCACAATCCCGCAAATCGAATTACGATTCCTGGTGGAATGGCGAGGGACCAATTTATCAAGGTTTTAGGGTTTAACAGAAGCTGAATGAATGATGGCATCGTTAAGCTCCAAGTTTCTGCGTCCCGGAAGGTTTACTATCCTCCAAAGCTGTAGAAGGAGATCAAGCGGCGCAGCAATTGAAAGAGTGTTTTTTATCCAGCCGCACTGCAGGAGCGTATCAGGACAATCGTCGCCAGCTCAACAACGAATTGCGCCTGAAGACAATCCGTTCGTGAAGCCCCTGTCCAATGTCTATTTCGTCGTGCCCTGCCGCCTTTGTCAAGGTATGTATGTATGGCAATTCATTCATGCGCCAATGCGGGATGCTTTAATTGATATAAAGTCGGCAATGTGAGATACTGTTATGGAAAATTTTCAAACATTCAGTAGCAGTGAAGCTCGTTGATTCGGTTAATGTGTTGACACTCTCAACGTCTCGCAAGTGGTTAGCATAACCTCAATTTGAACTGGCGCCATTTTCTTGATTTGAATCGCCAATGTGTGCTTGTTGCGAGTAGCATGATGGATACTGTCGAACCTTTATTATCCTTGAAAAGTTGAAGTCGATTCGTTTTCTCGATCAGTGTGGATGTCCAATAACTGGTCAACATAACCTCAATTTGGTGATCTTCTCTTTATCCTATTGAATTGGCGCCATTTTGATATGGAGATATGTTGATTGAGATTTGCGCTATTCTGTGTCAAATTTTGTCAATCAGTTGGTCACAGGAGGCACATATGATACAAGAAATTTTTTCCCCCTCCTTTGTTCTCTATCTAGGATCTATCAATTCAACTTCTCCGATGCCATTTTTCGCAGTAAACCTCCAATTGAGGTTGCATTCATTGTAGAGTTTTTTAGACATGACTTAGCTTGAGTATTCAGACTTGATACATCATAGAGATTCTTGTTTGGATGTATATCAGATTTTTGTGCGGTAGATGTGATGAAATGTGGAGTGCTGTAGGTACGAAGGAGGTGAAATGCGATGTCTGTGATGGGCAAGGCAGTCTTGCACGAGGTGGTTTTCACAAGAAGAATCCGGTTGCTATAGCGCGCATTGTAGGTTTGTGGCTCTCATATTCTACACGAACAAGCACGCATGCTTAATAGTAAAAGTTTCAAGCCTAGAACTTCATTTCTACGTCTTCATTTTTACGTCCTTGACTCCAAACTGCAAATACTAACATGCCTCTTCTGGTTGATTAGAATTGATTTGAAAGCCCTTTAGATGATACTCACATTACAGCAGGTCATGTCTGAGACTTTCTATTGAGTTTTTGACGAATACATGATGTGTGCTTATACGATCAGCATCAATATGTAGATTGATACACACCTGTTAGTAGGTTATCCTTGGAGCCTCTTATTGCGTTTTTCACGAACATATAGTTTATTACTCATTGATATGTTGAGAGATGCTGGATCTTCTTTGTCAGTGTGTGTACATTAAAGTCTAAATGTGATGTAGGATCGAAGTGGACTGCAATGGAGACTACATTCGGTTGGCGACACTTCCATGTACATTCGAAGCGGAGAGGGCCAGGGAAAGATTGGTTTCTGGAAATGGTGTCAACGTGCGACGAGACAACTCGTTTCTGGCTTAACGCGAAGATTTTGAAGGTGAGCTGCCGCACTCACTATATGCATTAGTTTCAGATCTGAACGTCGACTGTGCTCTTTGATTCTAATGCTTCTAACGCGGTCTTTCAGGATAGGGAACGTTGGAGTGCAGGCTGGCTTCAGAAGGAAGAGCTTCTGGGCATGCGAGGGGAAGGGGAAGCGAAACCTAATATTATCTGCAAAGCCTGCAAAGGATGTCGAACGAAGCCGTGTCAGATGTGTGCCAAATCTGAAGATGGTTTACACCCAATTGACATAATTGATGTTTGATAGCAGGTTACGAGTTCCCTCTTTTGTAGTTAGAATGATTCAGTAAGTCATACATCAATTATTGAGCCAGACGATCCGTAGTGTAAAATTGACCACATAGCAGACTACATCTTAATCAAAATTCTAATCGATTCTAACAGGGTCTTATGAATACAAGGACTCTTTCAATGATCAAAGCAATTCGGAATTCCTTCGGAGAACAGGTGTCCTATGATACAGAATGGTTGAAGTGGAAACTCGAAATTGGCTTGTATTCAGTTTTTGCTTGAGAATTTACGATGGAAGAAACCTCAGTTCTTAGCACATTTTTGGCTGGCGCTAACGAGCTTAACATGATGGGTGAAGCGATGGACATGGAGAACAATGCTGTAGAATTTTAGTACTGATATCAACATGCGGGCTTAATGTCGAAATTCTGCGAGTTCTCAGTGCACGTCGTGGGTGTAAGGAGATCCAAATGAAAGCTGCAGTGACGGCGAGTCCCGAGCTACTGTAGTAGGTACGCTGCTTTACGATCCAGCCTGTCTCTTCAATGAACTTTTGCCCGTCGACGATACCCGCCAGCACAGCGTCCAAGGTGTCTCTTTTGCCGACGAACTTGAAATCTCATCTTCGACTGCAACCTCGTTGTAGTTGTCATGTACTCTCCCTGGGTCGTCTTGCTGAGGCGCAGCTTCGGAGCGATTCAACCTGCCTGATATTCTTATGATTCGAAAGTTCTGGAGTTGGCAGCACGAAACCCTTCGACAGCACACCACGTCGAGTTCGAAAAGACGATCTGATGCCACTGGAGCTTTTGTTTGAGTCGCAGCGATGGCTTAACGTGTTGCCGACATCCTGCTCCGCACACTGTTTGAATGTGAATAGTGGGGCTGAATCTGACCGAGGAGTTCAGTGGAGGATGTGAGTCAGAATCATTCGATTTGTCTGGAACGAGTGAGGCTTGATGGCTGTCGGTTTTTTCCCGTGTGTGTGGGAGACAGCCGTTGTCAGAGACGGAGTGGGCGGGCGGGGGAAGGCACACTCGCCATTTCCACATGCTCTACATAATCATTTTCTATGTCATGTGGGGCTGAAAAGTGGGCGCTGTTCTTTATGACAATTTCCTCCTGGCATGTGCTGCATATAATAATTAAGAACCTGCTCTTGTGCTTGCTCTTGTGCTTGTGTCCGGCACGGGAACATTTCATAATTCGCAGTTGTTTGTGCTTGTGTTTGGCACATGGTCACAAGATCATTCACAATTTTATTGACTGAGAAGAGTTTATGTTTTCGAAGAAGATTGACATAAGGAAATAGTTTATGTTTTCGAAGAAGATTGACATTGATAAGGTGTTTGACTAAGGAGTCCGTTTAGCCCCTACAGTACCAAGGGCTTCAGTAGAGCCTTTTTGTGGTTCTGTTGTGAGGCAATAGTTTCTCTAGTTGTATTCTAAAGGTTCAACTTATTAGTAAATTATTTAATCGGTTTTGAACCAATCGATATATTATCAATTGAGAATAATACAACCTTGAACCAAAGTAGCACATTGCTTGATGAAGGAGTTTCTTGCCTGTATATTATATTTTATAAAAGTTCCACTCACTTGCGTTAAGCTAACTAAGGTGATTGTTTGTTACCCCAAAAGTGGGAGCCCCACTATATGTGTCATGGCTTGAGCCTTAGTAACATGCTAACTCCTAGCAAAAGACGTGTGTGGTCTCGTACCTCGGTGCTGCATATACAAATCAAACAGACATCGACTTCGCCCTCTGTTAAGGCTCTTTTTGACCCATAAGAATTGTAGCCTTTTTCTTTGGAGTTGGTCGTCGTCGTTCCTAATAATGCTTGTTGGTGCTATTAGCTAGTGACTCGCCTCTCTTTCTGCACACACTTCTTTGAAACATGTCCTTGCTCAGTCCAAGACTTTGTCTACTACTATGCTTGGCTAAAGGCCTTGAGCTTCTCAAAAACTCCATACTTACTTCAAACCATATTTACAAGCACAAATAGGGTGTGGGATTAACTTGTAATTCTCTTAGTTGAACCACATCTTTCCCACTCTATACAATAATGTGTATGATCAAATGAAAATGGTAGCTTTAGGTGAAACTTTTTGAATTTTTTTGTTAAATCTCATATACAAGTATTTCCTCTGTCCAATTATTATTGTCCACTAGTTTCTCTCAAATCTACCTCAAGACATAGAAATGAGAGAACCTACTGAAAAATTATAAGAGGATAGAAGGAGTACTATATAGGAAGCTGAGCCGATTTTTTTTTTAATCAACTTCCAAAAAACTTGAAAAATCATTCAGTGACTTGTTCATATTGGGAATAAGTTGAAGCTTCCTACCTTCTTAGGAGTTAAGTTTTACCCCCTTCTTTGATATAGGACTATGAGCTTCTTTCCGTGCTATCCTTGGTTTGAGGTATTTTTGTTGTGTTTTGTAATATTTGTGTTGTGATATATTATAGCTGTTACCAAAGTTTTAAAAGATCCGATATGGGTATAAGTATATAAGTGCTGACTTATGCTTAAGTTTGAACAAGGTTGTATATCATTGATGGGAAATTTCTATCACAAGTAGTGAATATGTGTTTTTTTTTAAGATCACACCTTTGGCACGAGTCTTACCAAGGTCTCTATGTTATTACTTTATCTATTTATCTTCAAGTTTAAGGAAACCATGAATTTTTTTTCTTATTAGAGATATGAGTGTAGAGAGATTGCTTTTATATTCTTATATTGTTGTGTAAGTAGGTCATTTAATCATTTTTTGTTGATTTATCTAGTGATGGATCCGACTATTTGGAGTAAACTTCCAGAAGTTGTGTTTGAGCGTATATGCATGTATCTACCATTCCCAGACAACTTCCGATTCCAATATCTTTCCAAGAACTGGAGATGTATATTAGCAGAGCCTTTATTTCGACAAGCATATGTTCAAAATAACAAGAATCTTGCCAAGAATTTAGTGGCAGTAGTTACCAAGCTGTCAAGAGATTGTGAAAACGACATTGCTCATATGAGGATATATGACATCAAAGTAAACAAGTGGTTCACGAATCCTGTTAAGTTGTTTTCCTATGATGTAGCTGCAAGTGATGGCGGTCTTCTATGTTGCGTTTCAAAAGATCCTATTGTTGTGAGAATCTATAATCCCTTGATAGGAGATATGAAGGTCCTTCCTTCTCCAAATCTCACGGCAATACGGCCTTTGATGGTGAAGTTAACTATGAATCTGGACACAAAGTGCTATGAAGTATTGTTGGTTGGCCATAAGGTTGGTGCTGAGATTGGTAATTGTGAATATACTGGAGAGATTTGGAACTCTCGTGCTAAAATATGGAGCACTTCTATCATAGAAGCTCCCTTTGATAATATACGACATGATATTTATCACCAAGATGGAGTTTCTTCGTTTTCATGGCGTCAACCTTCTGAATTTGAGATGTTGACAATGAAGGAGAACATGATAGCTGCATATCCTATGTATGATGATACAATCATTAATTCTTACACATATGAAGAATTGTTCAGAAGTTATATGGTGAGACAACGCCAATACATTTTGAAGTGGTGCATAGAAAGGATCGGAGAAGATTATTTTCTACAATTACGGTTAAGTGAGGGTTATGGTCATGGGAAGCACCGATTTCCTCTTTGGATTACATTGACAAAATACAAGTATGATGATTGGATTATTGCGATGAAACAGAAATTGAGATTTAGATGCTATGTATCAAAAGCATATTTTTTAATTATTGTAAAAGGTACAAATGACATAACAATGTTGTATGACTTATGTAAAGGAAAGTCTCACATCATTTCAAATATGCCACTATCAACAAAACATGAGATGTTTGATGTGGAGAATGAAAGTTGTGGAAATAGGTGTAAATCTATAATGTGCGAGCTACACTGGGATGTTCATCCTTAGCAAGAAGGTGTAGGTTCAAGCTAACCTTATTTAAGCTATAATTGTGAAGATTGCCTATCATGTCAATGTAGATAAATTGGCTCTTGGCAAACTAGAAACAATGTTTGAGGATTATTTTGGTTACTATGGTATATGGATAAGATGATAGTATCTACTTTGAACTTTGGTTTTTTTTGATTGGTTGGTTGTATATGATCATAAATTATGGAAGTAACGAGTGGTTTTCATTGAAGTTTAAATCCCTTTCCTCTATGATCAAGTGTTTGTTTTAATCCTATAAAACTTGTGAAGTTTTATTCTCTTCCTTGTGATATTCTATGTTTCTAACACATGAATGAATTTGTAACAATACAATCAATACTCATGTACAAATGTAGTGTTGCAATGGTCAAAAATTATTTTAAAAATATTCTTTGTTTTCTCAGATTCTTAGATTCTATTGTTTTACAATTTAAATAATTTTACCAACAAACCATTTGCACTTAGAATCACTCTTATAAGATTGAAGTCTGTACCCATATAACCATTTACAATGTTACAGTATAACAATGTATTGCGTAACAATGTTATGGCATTTTCTTTGAACCAAAAATTAAATTCCTAAATGCTTATGGGTATTTTTAGCCAAAAAACACATGGTCTTTGAAGAAAAGTGTCATAAATAAAAATGAAGGCAAGCTATATGAATTTCAACCGTAAAAGCTTGTAATAGACATATCACAAACCATGTAGACCAAAATTTGAGTTGCGAGGTGCCAGAGATTGTGAGATCATAACGTACTCTGTTTTGTGTGCAAAAATGGATTACAAAATTTCATCATTTTCACTTTGGAGTGTAAATACTACCAACAAACCCTTTGCGGTTCAAATCACCAACTAGGAAGTTAATCTCATTCATCCCAAGAACACTCTTGTACCAAAAAGAGTTGGAGAAAGAAAAACTTTGGCTCAAAGAATAACCTCGCTATGGTGAAAATTGCCAAAAAGTTTACAAATGTAAAATGGTCCGAAAGTAAACCTCTTGCACTCAAATCTATGCTTTACATTCATGATTGGGTCAAGGTTTCTTCCACTTGAACTATACTTCATATGAAATCCATCACCAAAAGAGAAATCAAAATCCAATGATGGATGAAGAAGCGGATATAGCTCCTCAAAAATCATCCATATTTTCAATTTTTTCATTATGAGAACAACATCAAAAATCTATTACCAAAACTGTTTGGATCAAATAACTTCCAAGTAGAAAATTGTTGGAAATCATCCTAAGATTTCACTTTTGTAAAATAAAGAATGCATGAAAAAGAACTTCTTGATTCAAATAAAGGAATTGGAATAGTGAACCATTCCACATGTTTCAAAAAGCAAAAATTAAAGACACCATCACAAGATAGATTTCACAAAAGTTTAAAATCTTGACTTGGGATAAGGCTTTTACCACAAGAAAGTAGATTTCATTTGGAACTCAACCCAACAGATTTTGTCAAAAATGGGAATTGGATGAAGAAAATATGACTCTTCAAGATTTTGGGTTCCGATCCAAGATAATCAAATTCATCATCTTACTTTTTTGAGGGTTAACATCCCTCTCTTTCGTCGATATCACATCCGTTCAATGACACAAAAAGTTATATTGAGTTTTATGTGCACTACTAACCCCTAAAGGTCCTTGATACAAAATTGTTTAAATTACCAAAAAGAACCTTCTTCTACTTCAGGTGCAAAGAAACTCAATCTAAGCATTGATTAGAAGATCCAACCGTAGGATCTTGAAGTTAACTTGACCCTTTTCTCAAATGTCAAATTTTAACCGTAAATTTTTCTCCAATTTTGAGATCATAATGGTCAAAGTTGGCTGAATTTTCTCCCTGCGGAAATTCCAAAAAGCGCTTTCCGCTTTCTTGGACCTTCAGGGGTTAAACATATAATTGCTGCAACTTTTTTGCTTCTCATCAAAGAATTTACTAATTGTGTTCACAAATTTGCCGACTTCAAGTACTAAAGGTAGTTGTTTATTCAATAGAAAAATTCATCAAAAGTAAAAAGTCATAGTAAACCATAACTATATAGAGCGGCTACACTTAGAGCATGCCCAGCCCTGTCCGTGAGGGCGGGCCGCTCTGATGCGTGAAAATGTTGCAGGCGCGTTCGGCCGGGCGTAGTAGCCCCACCCCAGGCCAGGACACAGGCCGGAGTAAAAGGCCTCTAGCCAATCACATGCTAGAGGAAAAGGCCTCTCACCAATCACATTTGATGAAAAACAGACTATAATAGAATAATCTTTTGCCAATCAAATCTCTACCATGTGTCACTATTCCATTGGTTAATAGGGACACTAAAACATGAATGAAGGCACGAGATAATTTGGAGTTATAGTGTTCTAGAATTCAGGCAACCTCAGCCCTCTTGACCGGGTTAGAGAGATAGTGTGTGGGCTGTGGCTCCTCGCACACTAAATATGGCTCCACTCCCCGGCCCACAGTGCGGGCTGGGCATGCTCTTAAACTGATTTTTAGTGTACCATTCCAATTCGATTTTCGACTGGAGATGCCGTTGTGGTTAACCCTTTATCGTCACCCCCAGCCAAATTGGCTTAGCTGGGGGCCACATTTCTCACAAAAATCCCCATTTTCTCAACGGTGGCATTTCTTGGGATTTGACCCGATGTGTTTGATCTTTTTTGCGTTCAGTATATATCCAAGTTACCTCGACATTCACCGTTCCGGATTTTGAAAATTGTGTAATTAACTATGAGAAAATACACCCCAAAGGCATTAAGGTACCATTTTTTCCCCCATTTGTGGAAAACAAGGATGTCAATTAAGGGTTAAGGGTAGCATAGTAGGGTCCTCCAATCCAGTGTGGAATTCTGAGCCCCATCCGTTCCCACCAGTTATGGAATACTATTTGCACGCCTTCGATTTCGGGACGGAAATGTTGTGTGAATACATTCAGGCGTTCGATTTTTGGAAATAACGGGTTTAGAACGGGTCTTTTCAACCACTGAAATCGCAGATCGCGGGCGCGCGCTTGTGTACCGTTTGCCCCTGCACGTTTGCGCCGGGCAGGCGTTTCCGAAGGTTTAGGGTCTGCCCGACGGACGCCTACTGACGAGGAATGACGGGAGTCGACGGACGAGGTTGCACTAAGTTCTGTTTTTTTGTGTAGGGAGCTGAGCCATAATAGTTTGACGGGGGAGATACCATGAGAACTAAGCTACCTCACGGGACTTTTCGAACTGTAAGCCTTCGTCCGAGCTCTCTTCACAAACAGAGGTTTATAATGTTCGAAGACTAAGCCGTAAATGTTTGCAGGGATTTGTCGGAGAATCAGCTGTCCGGGCCTATTCCAGAGAATCTTAGCTCCCTTGCTGCTCGTAACCTTCTGTAAGCTCCTTGCACTCGATTTCGCCTTACTTATGGTGTCTTACCTTTTTTTTTGGTCAAGTGCCTTAGCTTTCTTGTCTTGTGATCAGGAACTTGCACGGTAACCAACTGAGCGGAAGCATTTCACCAGAGCTTCAACAGCTAACCAACCTCACATTACTGTAAGTTTGATGATATTTTCTTGTTGGATTCTTTAATGGGGGTTTTATTACTGATTAGAGATTCGGTCGTTATTGTGAGCAGGAATTTAGCATCGAACAACTTCACTGGACCTGTGCCGGAGGAGATTGGCAATATCGTGAACCTTGACATATTGTAAGTCCTCAGGTGTTTTTACCGCAATGTTCACTGGGCAGATGAGTGTGAGCTCATTCTTCGAGCTGCTTTAATTGTGTGCAGGAATTTGTCGGGTAATGGATTCTCTGGCCAAATTCCTTCTTCGATTGCAAACCTTGAGCATCTTCTCCACATGTAAGATGTGCTCTAATTTGCTTCAAGTTTGCTGGTGAATGCCTGTACTCGTGATGACAATCTTCTCGTTGTGACGACAGAGACTTGCACAAAAACAGATTGAATGGGAGTATTCCGACGGCCTTTGGCAGCCTGAAGAGCCTTGGCTATCTGTAAGTCGCAGGCCATGCATATACTACCTTCACATTACTCAAATGCAATTCGACCATCGAATGAAATCCTGTTTCTAAACTGTGTCGGTGACAGTGACTTGTCGGAGAATCATCTGCAAGGACCTATTCCGCTGGAGCTGGCTGAACTTGTCGAATTTCAATTCTTGTGAGTATTTTAGACACCCCAATTTTCGCCGAGATAACCTCCAAATGATACTAAACCTCCTACCTCGTATTCCTTATTTGACATTCTTAGCGATTTGACAGTACAAAAGGAGCAATGCTTCGGATGTTGAAGGCTGTCTCCGATGAAGGATTTCATTGCAAGTTATTAAATGTGTCAGTAATCTCGTACAGGAATCTATCGTACAATCATCTCTCAGGCGCAATTCCTCGAGATCAGCTTTTCATGAAGTTCCCAGCCAGCAGGTAAGCTATCGATAATTTTTAATGAATGCATCTTTCGTGCAATGTGTAAAGAGCCTTCTGCAACCGAGTTCCGATCCTTTCCTTGCTAAGAATTGCATTCCTTTGCAGCTACATTGGCAACCCGCTGTTGTGCTCAAACATCAGTTCGTCGTGTGGATTGAATCCTCTTCATCCAAGAGAGGTGGCGACAAAACGTCCAGGTAATGTTTTGCGACACTCTTTCTCAGCCTCTTTTAAACTCAATGATACTGAAATAGTGTAAATATATATGGCTGCAGGCACGCTTGGGTCGTCAGCTGCATGGGGTATTACGATTTCAGCCCTTTGCTTACTCGCGCTCTTGATAATTGTGGCCATTCGATATGCGCAACCGCGTGTTTTCTTGAAAGGATCCAACAAAACAGCTCAAGGTACGTACAGGTAAATCTTCTTTTTGCTAATAGATAAAATTTCCTCCGGCAGCTGGTTGCTGATATGGTACTGAGTGAGTGGTTTTCCAGGTCCACCAAGTTTTGTGATATTCCACTTGGGTATGGCTCCTCAATCCTATGACGAAATGATATCATCATGGTTCTCTGGAGAAGAACGGTGATAAAGAATGGTGATTGTGTGAGCAGGGGATTCGAAGGAGGGGTATTACATAACTGTGGCTATCCCGGAGACTCAAGCAGCTTCTCTTTAGCTAAAGAGATGAGGGGGCATCAATCAATCACCTGGAGGTGGCCAGTTTTGTTGATACGGGTCAAGATCACTTCTTGTGAGCTTTTCTTCTTCTGCCTTGGAGACTTCCTTTATTAAACAGAGTGTCGGTGGTGAATGATTCTCCACACAACAGCCAGAGAGTTTTTTTCAGGCGGCATCACGAGCCACAGGTTTCTTGTGAGATTTGTGCGTGATAGAGCTAGTGTAGGTTGATGGATAGTGAAATCGATTAGTGGCGGGCTCTGCTCTTTGCTCGCATCATGCTTTTCATGTTTGATTTCATGAAGTGTGATTGTTACATGTATCCTGCAATTTTATGGTTGTCTGGAACCATGACCAGTATTCTCTCTTGATTCATTTGTGGTCATTTTCTTGCAATAATGAGATGCTGCACTTGCCCAGCTTTGGTGCAAACCACTAGCAGTATGGTAGAAGAATCTTAGTTACAATTGATAGCAATATTATTCATTCCGATTCGGTCAAGGAGGTTGTGTGAATGCATGACTTCGTTTACAGATCTTCGTGTAAAGAGGAGGTCCCTACAGGTACTTTGTTTGCCGTTGTTTGAGAACAATGCCGAGTAGAAAGCACTGCAATTTGACATATCCAGACTCCATGTACTACAAGCGAGGGATGTTCGTAACTACTTGATTGGTCTCAAGAAGAATACAGAAGTTCAATATTTGGGTAACACTACTTTACGTAAAGCGAGGGATGTTCCCCTTCGCTCGAAGAAGCCTCTGCATGGTCTGTCGCACCGTCCGTCCTCACGAGCCCGTCCGGTGAGCTCCGTCGCCCCGTCCGTCAGTCTGCACAAGCCCGTCCGTTTGGTCGGCCCGGCTCAGCTGCCCGAAACTCGTGTGCAAACGGGCCAACTAGGGTCTGGGCCAAGAAAAACAGGGGTCTGCGATTTCGAACCCTAACCCGCAAAGCCCGAATCCACAGGCGTTTACCCACCTCTCAAGCCAAACGTGCAAACAGTATTCCATAACCAGTCACTTGACCGACTACAATATTTTTAGTTGTATTGAAGTTCATCCTTGTAAATCCAAACCTCAAAGGGTTTAGGTTCCTCACTCCATTGTCGTAAACTTCAGTTTGTACACCTATTTTCGGACACTGAAGCCATTCACCATACTTGGAGTCATGACACGTGTGATTTAATATTTTTCAATGCACAGCAAATAGGAAAAACAACTTGGATCCCCTATTTCTGTAGATTTTTCAAACACTTACATAAATTTAACTACAAATTCTGAAAGTGCCTAATATAGGTACACTTACAGTCGTTCAACTTACTGCATGTACATATGAAGAGCATACTATCAAAGGAAATCTTCATTCCATCCCAAAAAGAATCTTCATTTTGGGTTGTCCGATTATTATGGGGACCGTTCGGAATTGAATTCTCTTACCTAATAAAGAAAGAGTGAAACTTAAGTGAACATGTGAAGTGATGTGAACATTCACAATATTATTCAGCATGATTGTTTAATATCAAATTGAGCATTCTTAAACAAAGTCATATAATGGAATTTTGGAGGTCATATTACAAGAAAGATTGATGATATTATAGAAGAAAATTGGTATAATTATCCAAAGAACACAGCTAGAAAACAACCGGCAATACTCAAAAATAGCGGTAGGTACCATAAAAAGGACACTAGTATCCTTTCATAGGAAACAAATAATATTACTACCATGGTGCAAACATAAGAATACAAATCTTGGAGTGGCAGAAAGGCTCATAAAAAATTGCTCATCTTAACTGAATTACTCAATCATATATTCAGCGCGTTGCTCCAGATTGAATGTCTGGCACGGGTGGATGATTGTTCACATTCCAGGACCATCATACAATCGATCATCCTTGTTTCGGACAAGCTGAGCTAGAGGCTAATGATCACCACAATTTTGGGTGACCATCACAATTGTTCAAATCTATGCATCACAATGTGTGAGTCTAATTCTGTACAACAGTTTCTCTTGTAACAATATTTACAGAGTCGGTGCTGCTCGATCGATCGATCAGAGTCGGTGCTGCTTGATCGATCGATCGAACAGATGCTTGCCGGTTAAGTTAGCGAGGAGATGCTCCAACTGAGAGTTGGGTCAGCAATTGGGCAGTGCGAGCAAACCCAGAGCTCGACGGCGTGCGCGTTAACCGCGACGTCGAAGTCGTCCGCCGCAAGGAACCCAACCGATTCTCAACATCATCAAGAGGACCACGGAACGCGCCCAGCGCGAGGGACACCACGAGCGCGCGCCGCTTCATGGGTCGCGCCTTCGTCCGCCCCGTCTCCTTGATGTACCTCTGCCCGTCGACGATATCTTCCAGCACGGCGTTCACAGTCTCCACAACCGAACCAGCGACACCCTCGTCGTCGACTGCAACCCCGTCGTCGACGTCCCTTTTCATTACGTCGTCGTCTTCTTTGGAGATTAAGTAGTTGTCACCGAGCATCGCCGCCGAAGTAGTCAACCTCTTCACCACTCGCGTCGACGTCGAACGAGTAAGCCTGGTCGACGTTGAACGAGTTAGCCTCGGCGACTTCCTGATCGTCCGGAACGTCCGAAAGCTTTTGGAGGTCGGCATCATCACAAACCCCCGCACTCGCGTTCGAGATCGGAATGATGATCTCGGATTAATACTAGCTACCACCCTTCCTTCCAACGCCGCAATCGCCGCCATTGTTACAACCCCGAAACCCAATATTCACCTCTGGAGAGTAGAAATTTGATCGAGTGTAAGATTGAGATTGTGGAAGCGCAATGTTTGAGTATGAGAGTGAGGGGGCGAGCAGTTGCTTATATGAGTCGAGAGCGGGGATGGCGTGTGGAAGATAAAAATGTCGGACCACGACTGGCAACGACTGGAGGCGACTGGAGGCGACTGTCGGTTTTTCTCTGGGCGCTTGAGCTAGGACGGAAACATTCGAGGAAAGTGCTTCCGCTGTTGCTAATTATGATTATAATATTATCCACAATCATCAATCGAGTCTGCAAGAGGAAAGGTGGTGCGAATGATCGACGGGGCGGGACAAGGTTGACCAGGCTCCTGCGTGCGTGCGTGGGTCCGGCCTTCTCCTCCGAAGCAGTGTTGAAATCCGTGCCGCGACTGATGATTTCATTTCATTCCATTTCTTGCGATTTTATTGAACATTTCTTTGCTTTTGTGTTTACCTTGGCGTTTGTGGGGGCGACCTCATAGTTGTCTTATCAGACAAAATTTCTATTCATTTGTCAAGACACAATTAAGATGAGATGTACATTTAAGACGACATCAGTGTATCAAATGTACATCTCATCTAAATTGTGCGTGACGAATGGATACAACATTATCCATCCCTTGGAGTAACTCATCCCCCTCCGGGTCGATTTATACTATGGTGAAGAAGGTTGCCTGTTAGTCAAGAATTTCATTTTCAACCAATCACATTATCAAGAGCCTCAATTTCAACTAATCACATTTGAGTGGACATTTCCATTGTACATAGTGTAAACTAGCCCTTATTGTCTTGGAAATCTTCTCTTTTTTTTTCTATTTTGCAATGAGTATAAGTTTGAGCCGTGAAACCCCGGGCAGTTTCAGAAACCATTGACTATGGGCATTCAAGTAGAAGTTTACAGCTTTCAGCTTCAAATCATATGTACTCATGATGTGCATAATGGACTGGTCGGACTTAGGTACACCTTTGGGTTTCACTTCCAAATTTTACAACATAATTTTATTGCACATCTTCCAATATTTGATTCTGTTGGACACTCCCCTCTGAGCTTGCCAATATGAAGTCTATGTGGTTACAGAGCCTCCTATCCGTTTTTATCATTTCATGATATGTTCCTTTTTTTAAAGAGGATGCAACTTAAATTAAATTACTCACTCTTAAAACTTGATTGAACCAATGGATGTTGGAGAAAATTGGTTATAATTACATTTCATAATTTTTTTTTGTGAAAGTAATAAATTTTGTTTTGTTATTATTTATGGCATTCTAGTAAATTCAAGTTTACTTTAAATCTTCAATTTTGCATGTGTTTTGTAAAATGTAATACATTTCAACTTGTCGAAGCTATTGAGATTGTCAAATGGCAAAAATAGACACAAATTACAAGGAGCATTTTACTGATTCCATTTGTCGATTTCCCTACTAATTTTCTTCAATTGTGTGAATTCCCCCCTAAAAAAGTCTCAAAGGGAATAAATTTTATTCATTCTAAGGAATATTGGTAAGTTTACCCCAGTAACCAAGGAATTAATAAATAAAATTTAACATTTCCCTCCGATATGTTTCCTCCGATAATTTTTTTCCTCTAACTATGAATTTACATAGACGTAGGGGAAAATGTCGGAGGGAAATGTGAGACACAGAAATTTGAGGGAAATGTGAGACACGGAAATTTGAGAGAAATATGAGACAAGGAAATTTTAAAAAAATTATTTGGCAACTAGGGAAAGATTACTTAAATTCTCTACAATGAATTTTGCAATTTCCCTTGGAGACTTTTTTAGGAGGGAATTTTTAAAAAATTATGAAATTGACACAGGGAATCCCAAAAATGCTCCTTGCGAATTAAAAGTACAAACTCAAGAATGCTTTTTGACATAATTAAATAAGCTTTAATGATGTAGTATAATTTGTAGGATCAATGAATGTCATTCATGTGGCTTCCACTGGTAGAGGTGCAAAACTAATTCATCAACATCTATGATGTAAGTGGATTCCATTGGAGGTAAAAATTTCATCAAAATGGCTATGTCACCTAAATACAATTGATAGTCATATAAATTACAAGGGGAATTTTCATATAAGGGAACACTTTTGTGAATCATATACAAATAAGGGAACAAACGCAAAATATTTGCAAAGAAGGAAACATTTATATACCATTTATTTTTTTCCTCTAACATTTTTATTTTTGTTTCATTTTCTTATCACTTGTAAACAAATTGAAGTTAATATAAAGAAGATTGGCATCTCAGCAAATTGAAGTTATTATAAAGCTTCTTCTACTTGCTCATGAAGCGACAATTTCTCCTTCCCCTCTTTGACAATTTCTCCTTCCCCTCTTTGCAAATATTTTGTGATTGTTCCCCTATCTGAAAATATCTTACAAAAGTGTTCCCTTATATCAAATTTCTCCTATATATAATATTATAAGATTTTATGTGGAAAATTTCAACCTTTAATGTACTCATTCGTGACGTACACAATTCCCTTCATTAGCAACTCTTTCTTTTAAAATGCCCCCATTTTCAGTAATAAGTTGTGGATGTCACCAAATCCAGGTTAGGAGGTCCTTTGTATGCACGAGGAATGCAAATTGCATCAAACTCCCGGCTTATCAGTCTTGAAGCAAACTCAAATATTGCCAAATTGCAACTCTTACATCAAAAGTACAATCCAATGTTTTCAAGTGGTGGCCATGGAATCGGTCACTCCATTAGAATCATAGTACACATCTCAACACAGCAAAATTCTGGTGCTGAAGTTCCGGTGCGCATCCAAAATCGCCCAAAAAGGCTGATGCGCAGCACTCTGGCAATTGCTCTTTCTCAAACTATTGGTAATGTCATAGTATCCTTCACAATATGTGCATCTGGATAATGAACTAAATAATGTTGTACAAGCACCTCCCCGAAGACTCTCTAGTTCGACTGGCGATGGTGGGGGTCTCGGATCAATGGTACGAGGAGCCAGATCCGAACGACATCTGCGAGAATAGTTGCACAGTGCACCCAAATCCAGAGCAAGAAGGAGTGCGCGCGAGCCGGGAAGTGGACGGGGTCCGTCTCAGAAGACCACTACCATCAACCTCATTGACCGGTCCTCGAAACGCGCCGAGTGCGAGAGACACCACAACGCCCCGTCGCTTCATGGGTCGCGCCTTCGTCCGCCCCGTCTCCTTCAAGTACTTCTGACCGTCGACGATATCCGCCAACACCGCATTTACGGTGTCCACCATCATCGCAGTATGAGTTCTCTCGTCGCCCGCTTCCTCCTCCTCATCGTCGTCGTCGAATTTAAACATCAGATCGTCGTCTTGCTTCTTCTTCATCATCTGGTCCCCCAACATCGCGGTTAGGTACACTCGTGACCCCGACCGCTTCAGTGGTCGCGATTTCTGAATAGTTCGTAACGTTTTGAAGCTTCTTGACCTCGGCATCATCGCGAGTCCCCGCCGCGTTCGTGGCGATCCCGACAACTTACTAGAGGATTTCTTTACATTTGCTACCACTCCACCTTCGATCGCCACAATGCCCCGACTTACTGCAGCCATTCCAAAATCACTGCAAGTTCCTCGGAAACCACGGTAACCATAAACAGTCCTCAGAAACCTTGACTCAGACTCAGACCACGGAAAGCTTGCTCCTGACCACGGAAACTTTGATTCGCACCACGGTAAGCTTGATTTAGAGCACGGAAAGCTTACTGCAGAGCAGACGTACGCAACAATGAATCGATTCAGTCTACGGGGTCCATCTCTTCCTTTTATGAGGCTCCCAAGGGGTTGGGGTCGTCTGATGATTCCCACGTCGGATTAGAGAGGTGACAGCCAACAAGAGGATGGCACGATAACGTCGAGCACTGTACCGGATCAATATCGGATCATCCTGCACACATCAGAGGATGATCCTTATCTCGGAGAAAATCTTACGCTTTCGAAGATACTGAGATTAGTGTGGGCCAGGAGTCGGTTGCGATCGCAACTTCCCAATGGGTCATGCAGCTTCGATGATTCGAATCAATTCAATGGGTCAGGCATGCAAGTCAAGTGGCCGCATGCAGCTTCGATGATTCGAATCAATTCATCAGTGACTGGTCTCGATCAATTCCTGCAGGGCATCCCTAGCTCTCTCCCAACAGTGTTTGGAAAATTTGGATTCCGCGTCGCATGCATGCATGGAGACGGAGCATACTATTGAATGGTGTGAAGCGAAAGGGGATCGAACCATGACTCCGGCGTTGAAGGGCGGGCGATGACTTTTTCCTGAATGACAGGTAGATCATTGCTTTTTCGACATGTTCTGTAGCACATCATTCTTGGGTGCCGAACAAGAAGCCTAGCACAAGCAACATTTAGACATTGGGAAATTTAGTAAGTTCCATATTTGGAGGTAAATTTATAGTTGAGCCCCTATGTCCCACTTGTGCTCAATAATCTTGCATATTTCATAATCTATAATCTTACATGTGTTTCTAAAATGATGTTCTATTATCTATAAGTGTTTCTAAAATGGTGCCCTATTTAATACCCAATAATGTTTGGGATAAGTCCATGGTATTATTGAGTATGAAGCTATTATATACCTGTGAGTTGAGAAAGCCCACTGTTCCAATATTGTTTCTGCTCCATTTTTGAGTGCTCTCTCTTCTTCTGTAAAAGTTACTAACATATTGATCAACTTACTAAGACGATCGAATGATCTGAGGCGTTTTCGTTACAATATTTGCATTGCTATCACAACGAACGACGTTCCCCGAGGTCCTGCAGATACTCATGCTCTTATGAATAAGAGATGCTTTTATTATGATAATGATGATGCAAGTTCAGAAGCTTGAGGCTGAGATGGCATGATTCTCATTTCTCGTGTGCGATTCTAGGCTTTTGGGGCACCGTAGATACTCTTACCTTGAAATCAAGTTCTCTCGAATGCCTGCATTGAAGCTCCAGTTTGTATATTTGATTTGGATGGGGGCCGCGCGAACGCGAGCCCCCGCTGCCACAAATTGTGACGTGTATACCTCCCGTAGGAAGATACTAGAGTCGCCCGGCCCGGAGTGCAATGGAGCAGGCTTCCCTAGGCCATCCACCTTTCGGATCATGGATCGACCCCGCCCAGGTAAGTGAGGAGAGCGTCGGACTCTGAGGTACTTGTATGTGTGGGTCGATTCACGGGCCACCAAACGGCATGGTGCATCTGGTCTCCGAAACAACAGCATCCCTGGCTGAACATTAGTAGGACCCTCACACACACTATAATATTAAATCGCAACATTATCCTCACACAGAAATTTAAATCACAATACTATCCTCTCTCAGAAGATTGAATCGAGATAGTATCCTCACTCACACAGAAAGTTCATATGGATCACTGGAGGTATCCGGTTAATTAATTGGAGCGACCGCATGGAACAGTAGTGCACAATACTCATTTCCATCTGAAGAGCCTAGCTAGGTCAGAATCATGTGCACACCGTGGGTGGCTTCAGCAACAACCAATGGCGTGGATTATATTTCGACCACAATATGATTGCAATGTAAGAAAGCTCAAGTGACTTCGTGCTCTCTGGGTTGCTAGAATTGCATCGTACGATCTGTGCACTTTAGGTAGATTCGTAAGCCTCGTGAGGAGCAATCCAGAAAGAGAGGTATGCCGGTGGGTGCACCGAGCTAACTGTTTTCCTTACTAAAAGGCGGAAGAAAATTTCGCTCTGAGGCATTGGATGGTCGAATCGATTCATTGGTGACTGGTCTCGATCAATTCCTGGAGGGCACCCCTCTCTCTCAACGGTGTTTGGAGAATTTGGAATCCGCGTCGCATGCATGGAGACGGAGTATATTTTTACAGTACATGGTTTGAAGCGAAAGGGGATCGAAGAATGACTCCGGCGTTGAAGGGCGGGCGATGACTTTTCCTGAATGACAGGTAGATCATTGCTTTTTCGACATGTTCTGTAGCACATCATTCTTGGGTGCTGGACAAGAAGCCTAGCACAAGCACAAGCAACATTTAGACATTGGGAAATTTAGTAAGTTCCACATCTGGAGGTAAATTTTACATGAGCCCCTATGTCCCCTCATTCATACTTGTGCTCTATAATTCTGCTTCAATACTTTATCCCTAAATGTCATTGGGGTATTTTTAGCCAAAAACCCATTTTCATAAAAGTGTCTCAACTGTACAAACTTGTAATAGACTTGTTGTAGGTCTTGTAACACAAAATTCAAGTCATGAGGCATAGTAGATTGCGAGAGATCATAACGTATTAATGTGCAAGAAAGTATGGGTAAGAGAATGAAACGCGGCCCATGCGTCCAAAATATAGTATACATTTACGATTTTCTTGCAACATCTTGCACTCTTATATTTATACATATATCAAAACTTGCATCAGTCTCTATGTTGAGTTTGGCGCCTTTTCATCTAAGAGAGCACATGAAAGGCTTAACCCCTTGGGTCGATTGAGGACATACATGTTCTGTTCGTTTTGGCTTTGGTCAGCCTTTGGTTTACTATAGTTACCTTGCATTTCATGCTTCTAGAATCTTTATACTTTTGGAGATATTCATGGTCAAAGTTTGAAAACACTATTTGAAAATCGAAATTTGCCCAAATCGCCCAAACTATGGAATATGCTCATTTATTCTCAAAATCTACCCAAATTTGCTTCAATCATAAAAACTTCAAAAATTCACCAAAAATTGACATTTTTTTTTATTTCAAATTTTTTTTTAGCATGTAAATAAAATTTTAGAGCATGAATATTGTTCAAAAATACTTCTCTGTAATTGTCAACTCTTAATCACTTTGTATATGTTAAGAAATGCTCACTCCCAGGGGTTAACAGGGTAGACTGTACTTGCACGCAGTCTCGTCTTCGAAGGTACCGACCATCCAATGCCTCAGAGCGTAATTTTCTTACGCCTTTTAGTAAAGAAAACAGTTCTAAGCTGGGTGCACCCACCCGGCATACCTCTCTTTCTGGATTGCTCCTCACGAGCCTTACAATTCTACCTAAATTGCACAGATCGTCTGCAATCCTAGCAGCCCAGAGCGCACGGAGTCACTTGAGCTTTCTTACATTGCATCCACATTGTGGTCGATATACACTACTAGAATAACATGGAACAGCTACGCCTAAAACATAGCTTTTTGAATGGAGAAGCTTGCTATGGGGAGTGTATGCAAACGTAGCATGAGCAACGAAAAAACATTGCTTTCACATATGCTACGTAGGGGGTGTAAGTAATGTTACGCCAAAAACGTAGCTTTTCATATTACTTGACAACGTAGCTTTTTGTATTACTTGACAACCGTGGGGCTCGAACCCACGTGGAGGGTCCGTTCACCCGATTGTCTCCAAAAGTTAACACATAACGCTACAAGACTGCAAATGCAATCGTAAATAAAACAGAAAGGAGTCTCACCTATTTGGCTGCACGCATTCAGAATAATATATTCAAAAATAGGAGTGTAATATAACTTGCACATGAAATATATACTAGAAGGCATCTTAAAATCAAATCTTCACCTATCAAGAAAAACAAGAAAGAATCAAAATCTAACTAAAATCTTGGTGAGTAGACTCGACATATTCGATGAGGAATTGGGGAACGCGGGTCGGCCTTAGCTTGGGGTCGTGCGCGGGCATATTCTCGAGCTTGGCGTGGGCTTTGTCGGCCCAAAGAAGTATTGAGGCCCGGATCTTCGAGGTCGACGTCGGAGGCGAACGATTTGCACACGCCTCGAGAATGGGTCGATAGCTTGTGCATCGACGGATGTTGCCCTGAATGGCCCTCTCCATGGTCTCGGCGCTTGGGCGGCTAACATTGCGGTGCCCATTGTTGGCTTCTTAAATTTGTGTATGTCTTTCTTCTTTCTTTTTTTGCTCGTGCTTGAGGCGGCCATAGATGGCCATTGTCATGCCGGGGTACATGCGAGAGCCGCACCGCGAGCCGTGAAATGCCGACATGCGTTTCTCGATGGCATGAAAGCCGCTTCGCTGGTTGCCCAAGCCTTCCGTGGTGGTGATTGCGCACCATCGATCGAAAAAGACAAAGATCACCAAGCACGAGTTCACCGACTCCTCCATTACTTCTTCCGTTTCGGATCATACTTTGCCAAAGATCACCAAGCATGCTTCACCCACCGCAACTCATGTCACCAATACTCACCAAGGAAACTCCAAACCATCGCAGAATTCGAACACGACCACAACAGAGCTCGAAACCAGGGTAACCACTCAGAACTCACTCACATGACTTCGCTAATATGCCCAACGACTGGTGTTTAGAAGGGTAAATTTGTAACAAGTACGTCTTTCTGGTCATACACCAAACTGGGTTAATGATGAAACTTGGATTTTGAGCAGGTTACCTTTATCAAGCAAACCATCAGAAACAAACCATTTTGCTCTTTATCAAACAACCACTTCCCATAACAAACTTTTAAATTGAGAGTGAACAAAAAAAATACCATAGAGATGAAAGCACAATATGAGTACACGAAGCTGAAGAGATTGATCTGAGCACATACCTGAGAGTGCAACAAGATCCTTTTCATTCAGGGTCACGTTTGCAAAATTCTCCTTCAATTGAGCGTACTTGAAGTTTGGACTAGGCAGACGTATATCAGCAAGATCAACGCTTGCAGACCCTGTCGTGGGAAAGCCGTCGCGGCGACCGAAGAAAACTGGATACGGTGGCACAAGGCCCGCCTGCATACATACCAGAAACCAAATCGATCAGCACCCAAAGGGCAAGATGATTGTGGTAATCAAGGATTCAAAGAGTATGATATGTATACCGCAACGGCAGAATCTCGGGAGGCAATTGCGAGAATATCCGCGCACGAGACCGTTCGAGGACAAGCCTGTTCCAGTGCCGCCTTGCTGGTGTCGATCACGTCGAAGCCTCGGGCGGAGTTGATGTTGGCTCTGGCGTACTTCTCCGATACGTACCCGCTCGTTGTGTTGTCCAGCAGGAGCGACCCATCGCATCCCTGCCCACACATCACATTCCCATGCTCATCTTTAAGAAGCACAACAGGCTGTAACTTAATCCGGATGTAACGATATTCATATCAGAAGTGCAAGTCACTGCGGAAGTATCAACATAGCACAAAGTAAAAATTCCCCCCATGCATGTATACATAGAGCTTCAAGCCTTCAACACAAACTACACTGTCACTGATAAAAGACGAGGGATCTTACAAAAATCTAAGACTATGCCCAACAAGTCCATGTTACAGTGGTGTTTTGAGGAACCACTCGGCATGGTCTAAGTACTAGTTACAGTGACAATGATGAAAGGGTTTCTACTCAAGAACAAGTAGCTACACTTCTTGGCAGTTTTTCTACCAGATTGTCATCCTCTAGATCTAACTTTGACCAATTTGGTTCAATTACCAGACTTGTAAAGTCACATCAATTACCGTCCCAAAACACCGATTTCCAAAGAACAATGCCCTGGTAAAGTGCTGAAGTACGTAACGTTCTAGCTAGTAAAACATTGTTACTGACAACCAGTGCATGTGCACAGAACACGAATCAAGCAACACAGTCGTGATCATGACTTACATGAACGAAGCAGTCGTGAAAGTGGAGACGAACTAAAGAAGCGGCGATTCGAGGTTCAGCAGCGACAGCCTTGACAACTTCCGTTCTGGCAATGTGGTGGATGTGGGGGCACGTGCGATGGTAAAACTCCGGTGAGAGCTTAGCTTCACTAGTAGACACCACCAGTGCCGCGATCGTGTTCAAAATACAAAATTTGAGTGACAAGAATCACACAAGAAACGCCTCCATAGCTAAGTAAAAACTAAAAACCCACATGAGCCATTGACTACTCTAACAACATCAAATAGTGAGCACAGTACTTCAATTCAATGTGAGGAGAGGGGTTCAAGCCACACGATATTAAGAGTGGCAAAAGCATGGACACGGCTACACGCGAAGAAGACATTTCACTGCAAGTGCAACTGTGAGGGTTTCTCGTACCTTCGCCACAGCCCCGTTTGGGGCCTCTGAAACGAGTCTCGCTGCGAATGTAGGTGACGAGAGTGGTGGCAGGAACCACGGAAGAAAGCTCCACTTTCTCTCCATTGAGAGCAAACACGAGTGGCTGGTGCGCCGGCTTCACCGTCGATGGAAGACCCATCGTCGCTCGACCTTTCAACCTCCAATCAAAGTTCGATTCTCGACAAAGCCGCTCAATGCAACTGAGCGCCCATCAACACCTCCCACACCGAAACTCTAAGCTCAAGATTCAGAAGTAGCTACTCATCACGCTGCAACTGAGCCCACCAACTACTTCTGCGCACAAATCCCACACTCGTCAGACCATCATCGCCACTCAGAGCCAACAATGCAACGATCTCTAGGCTTAGGACATGATGAAACGGTGAGAACCAACAACTTCCTTTCTCGTACAAGGCTCGATCCTTGCAGGCCAAGGTATGTAATCCATGATGCCGAATGGAGGATGTGGAGCCGGCCCACTGTCAGAAGCATGTCAGTGGACACTCGGAGCATTCGACAACAGAGTGCTTTTAGGACTTTGTCTTCTTTTTATTGTTACTACTCGTAATATAGGATGAGTTTCCTGACTACAGAAAAGAAATGTTACAAAAGCTTACAGATTACAGATCAAACACAAGATCCAACACAAAACGATCTCTTCACAAACAGGAGCTGAAATTTTCTAACAAAGTATGCAATTTGAACCATTTATGAAAGAAAGATATATCATTTCACTTTCATTGAGAAAATCAAAAGTATGAAATAATGAAATATCATTTCACTTACATTGTGAAGAATCGAAAGTATTGTTCTTTCACAAAGACATGCCCATTGCGCATTGTCACTTCAAACTAGCTCGTACCACCTTCCCCACTAGTCCCCAATATTGTGCGTAGCCACTATTGTCTCGCCTTTCAACAACCTTGCACTCAAAGAGTCAAAACCATGACGCTTTGCATAATCTACCTCCATTGCTTGAACATCCTCTTGAACATCCTCTCCTACACACAATAAATACAATCATTATCGTTTCACAGTGTTAAAGTAATAAACACAATAAACATAAAGTAAGAACACCACATTCTATAGATTGTCCAAAGTAAACAGGTAGCAGTGCATTTGAGCAAAAGATAGTCGCACACCACTACAACATAATAAACAATTATTAGATATTATAGATGTTAAAAGTATTGGAATAATGAATCAAAATAGGTAAAAATAACTTACAAATTTGCTTAATAGAGACTTCACACCTCCTGGGCCTAGTTTGTGTGTGTAGCCTATCGCTGCAGTTCTTGCAACGGCAGCAACCTTGCATTTTTCGGACTTGTCCACATGTTTGGGGTCTTGCAATGTGGCAAAAATCGCACGGGCGGAATGCTCCTTCAAACCATAGGGAAGTGGAGTTACCTTCCAAGTTCCTGCTTTTTTGACACTTTCCGATTCAACACGTTTCTCTCGAAGATTGTTGCCGACTTGTTGCATCACCCATTTATCATCCCACTCTCCTTTATAAATGCTCTTCAATCGAATTCTGAAGCGCATTTTCAATTCGGGGGGTTGTTTTGACCATGGAATATCCCAATCAAAAAACATTGCAGCCCTCACAAACGCTTGAGCTCGAATGTGTTGCCAAAATTGACCAACTGGCCTGTACTGAGAGTTGACTTCATACTCTGGAATATCTGTGTGGTCGGTTTCAAAGGTCCCTATCGAGAAAGGATCTGCCAAAACAGATTTCCCAAATCTACTTACAACCTTACTACGTGAGGGATTCACTTCTGTTGAATTTCTACTAACCTTTTCTTTTCTTTTCTTTACAACATGGTCATCATACTCGCCCCCCTCTTCATCAGAAGAACCAGCTTGTCTCATGGCTACTTCAAAACTTGGTCGAAAATATACAGCCTCAATTGGTGGAGAGTCCAATTCTCGATCCTGCACTCAGCATGTCAGGGCCCATTAAAAACTAAATAAATTTGAGAAGCATGAACTCAAAATCATTCAAAATCCTTCCAAGATCACTCATCATGGTCAACATCAGCACTCAAATACAGTAGTCTTAAGTAGCAATCGACAAAGTACTGTATCTTCATGGGAACGAAGAATAAGTTTCCATGCACAAGAACAACTTGTCAAAACATGAGCAGATTTGCACACGACAGAAATGAGAAGTATAGCAGATGCATACATGTTGATACTAACCAGAATATTTGGAAACTGGTATTGTTACAACACATGTGAAGTAATAAATTTGATCGAAATTGACATCAGGAACCTACGGAGCAAAAAAACTGAAAGGACTCATGAAGATGAAGCTTGTAAGGAAAGCAGAAAAGCTAGAAACTCCGATCATGTAAAAGACCTAAATTCGAATAGCAATTTATTACTCTGGTGATAAAAGAGTTTCAACAATAGCACACAGTGACGGTTCATAAGTCAACGGGAATAAAAGTGTAAACACATGTACGACTAATTCGTAGAGACCAACCCTGTTCGTTTCTGCTTCAGGAGCTTACCGAACAGTTGCTAGGTCCCTCCCTGCTACGCTGAGCCATCGAAACCCGTGCCGCAAGCCTGATACCCCAGATTCTAAGATGGCAACCGCATTTAGCGAACGAGATTATGGACCAGGAAAAGAACCAGACTCCACTTGACGTTGCAACAATCTTGGGGCAACTTAAAGTGGTCCAGGCGTTGTGTTCGGAACAGGGTTGGTCTCTACGAACGAATAGAAAAGACAAGTACCACAAGACAGCCTTGGACTACGCCCACGACCTCAACTACAAGGATCTTTGCGAGCTCCTCGCAGAGCGTAAGGACGTCAAGGAACACATCAGCAAGCTGCAGAAAGAGCGTGACGCGTAAGTCGTAGGTGCCAACATTATCGTGGTAGTGGCCGTCTTGAGATTGAAACGAGTAAGTTAAGTTAGCCGGGAGCTTCAGAAGCACCACAGATTCATACAAAACCACAGAATCGCACACGGATCGCCACCTTCACGAGCTTCATTCGGCGGCAATCTTGGAGACCGCATCTACGCAAGAAAGCAATCTATTCTTCCCATACTATTGTGACTCTGAAACTGATCGTAGCGCTCCCCATGGTCATATACGCCTGGAAGGTGGCGCCCGCGCTTGCAGCTGGCAACACCGTGGTGCTCAAGAACGCGAAACAGACACCCCTCTCAGCCGTTTTGGCTGGAAAACTCGCGCTCGAGGCTGGCATCCCCGAGCTTCATTCGGCACACGAATCGCGCTTGTGATTGCCACACTCTAAAGATTCTAACAGACCACGGCATCAACATCACACATTCACACTCACCGAGGGTTGTTCACGTGGAGAGCTCCCTCGAACTGCAACAATAGATCGTTCTTCTTGCCGCAAGCTCCCTGGTACGCCAACAAAACCATCGCTTCTGTCTTCTTGCGGCGTGTTGCCTTCAACTTCAATAAACTCATGATTGTCATTTTTCTCTTTGCTAACCAAAGGTCGACACCCCTGAACCTTATGCCTTCTCTTGGCAGCACGACTATTCTCACCTAAAGGTTGACAAGGTACTGAAGGTGGTCTTCTCTGATAAGCAAAAATTTGTGTTGGCACAGCAACAACAGAGTCAATTGTGTTTTTTTTTTTGAAACAAATTGAGGGGCCTCAATTGCAGGGTAAAAAAAGAAAATTACAACGTGGTGACCCCTGGCCGGGATCGGCCAGGGCAGAGCCGACACAATTAGTTAGTCTGAGTATTGTGGCAGGACCAGTTAGTTAGTCTGAGTATTGTCCTGAGCTCTCTCGTTTCCAGTTATTCACCCTAAGTTTCTTTGATTGATTCCTTCGTTTATTTCGTTGCCTTATTTGTTTCCATTGGTATTCAATTTGACATAGAAATTTCAAATCTCATATCGTCTCTACATTCTAATTTAGTACCCAGCAAGAAGTTTTCTCTTCAATTCCATTTTCTTAGCCGAGTCGGCGATTGGCAGGAAGTGAAAACCATAAAAGAATCACATATGCTTGGAGAGTACTGGCGTGGGTCTCAAACTAAGGTGGTTTGAGAAGTTCTTGGCTAGTTACACAGAAGAAGAACATGGCTATCTTCCAAATCAGGTGATGTCTCCAATAGAAACAGTAACTTAATAAACACTTGGATTAGTGATGGAGCCGCCTTTCCTTTTTTAATCACATTCTTCTTGTCAGGCTTTTTAATTGTGATCTTTCTTGCAGGATGCTTGGAAGGACTTCCTGACTGAAGACGTTCAAATCGGCAACTTCACAGCTTCAAACAATTTTTTAACCCTTCTTCCTTGTGTAGAACGTAAGAAGTTTCAAAATACCTTGTCTAATTTCTCACAATATTCTGAAGTATAATTTTCACTTTATTTCTTGTCGCCAATTGAAGTTCTCTATCAAGGACCCCTAAAGTTTATTCATGTGTTATATTATCATGCCATAATCTTCACGGATTTAGGTGTCTACAAAAACGCTGTTATGAGTTTAGCATATACAGATTTTTTTATTTTTTTGACGCTCTAGAAGTTGGCATATGAAACTTAACTTCTTACATTCGAAGGTCCCCTTCTTTTCACGAATCATATGAATTTTCCCACTTGTAGGGTATTTATGTTCAGAAGAACTTCTGGGTTGATCGCATCAGGTGGATAGCAATGTGCTTTTGTTGAATGTTATCAACAATGTAACTGAGATTGCTCGGATGAGAATGAATCCTAAGCATGTTCACTATATCCTAAGTATGTAACTTCAAGGCAATATGTGACCCCAGCGTATTTTTGTGGTTGGTTTTATAACACTCCTATAATATAAAATCATGTCTTATTGATTGGTAAATGTTTATATTTTAAACTAAATTCTACAATTAGAGTAGTAAGGTTGAAATAGACTCTATTTTTTCTAGTGTACTTTGGTAGAAATGAATACAAAATTTGGAGTCAAAAGGTTATTAATAGTTGAAATCAAGAATATCATTTAAGAGGATGTGCATTGTGGAAAAGTTCTTCAAAAAAAGAGATTTTGAGAAGCTTTTTTACAATACATGTGTGGTTGCTTCTTGTTCAGTGGAATCCCAAGCAACCATTCACGGAACAAGAAGAATTTGAGAATGGGTTATTTTCTATAAAATTTGCAAATAAATTTGTGGATTAGAGATTAGAATTTTCTTTCTGCTTAACCTTCAATATAGTGTCATTTTATTTGTCATAAGGCGCATCATAAAACTTTTGTGGCTTCATTCAACAAATGAACATAGAGAGATTTGAACTTAAATGCTTCCAAATACAATAAACATATCATTGTGAAGCAACATATAGCATAGACTATAACATAGTATATTAATGAAAGTGCGGATGAGGAGGCAAAAGGTGTTGTGAATTCATTTATTGAAGTACTAGAAAGGAATTTTGTCAAGAGCTACATTATATTTCATAAGTTTAAAAAATGGTTGATATGCAATATGCACCTTCATTGATAGCTTACAAGAATTAGCAAAATAGTGGAGGCACTTAATTTGTATTGTCTTGAAACTCACACTTCTTTGAGGCACTATTCCTTTCTTATCCTGATCTATGATCGCTCTTATGTAGGAAAATGGTGCGTAAATACAAAGCAGTTAACAGGAGAAGAATTTATTCCTCATGATACAAGTGGAGACCAAGACTTTGAACCTCATGAGGAACCATCTCAAAGGCAATGGACTCGTTTTCCGGAAAGTACTCGAAGCCAAGAAGCGGGGACTAATTCACAATTGAGGGTGGTTTGTCCATGTAAAAAATGTGAAAGAAATAGTGTTCCTACTCCAAGATTCCTCCGTATTGCAAATGAGCACATTCGAAGAAACGGAATGGGATCGTTATATAAGGTACGTTTTTCTAAGTGGTCTATGATTGTGGGATTCTAAAGCTTTGACATGGAATGACTTTTTGTGTTTAATATTTGAAAGTATACTTATTTATTGAAATTTATTGGTAAATTAATGTATAAGATTGATAATTTTTGGCATTGAGGTGATTTCAACATCTATGCTCAAACTTAGCAACTTTTGAAATTTTAGGCCAAAAGTTTTTGTGCTTACTATCTTTGAGAAGTCCATGCCTAAAATATTAGTGATATTGTGCATATAAAAGGTGTTTGGTTTACTAGGTTGCTTTACGTTATAATTTATTTAGTTGAGAATTTATTTTTATATGAATCTTCATGTTGTGGTACTAGGACATCTTTGATGCACAAGTACTTTCCGCCACCTCTACCATGCATACCTCAAGTGATGATAATGAAGGTGTTGGGCCATCTTCTCCTTCATATGATGTGCAAAATGAAAGAGAGACATTTGGATGGGAAGAAGAAGAAGACTTTGAGGAGGTTTTAAAAGAAATGTTGTCAATTCATCGCAATTACAACACATCGAGCACACGGTCTACTGGTGGGGCAAATGAAGATTTAGAACTTACTATCCTGCAAAGAAGAATCATCCATACCCCTATTTCGTGGTGCAACATCTACCAAATTGAGCACAATTTTGTTGTTACTAAATATCCAAGCAAGACACAACATATCTAATGTGGCAATGGATGATATTATGAAGGCCATCTCAGAGCACATAATAGGAAGTACATTGGAGCCCAAACTTCCTAATAATCGACAAGAAGCTCGATCTATTATCAGCAGAGTTGGCATGGATTACAAGGTTATTCACGCTTGCCCTTGTGATAGCATTTTGTACTACAAGGAGTATGCAGATTACACTAATTGTCCGGTATGTGAATTGTCTCGATACAATCCAGACTATGAAAAAAAAACCGTCCCTCGGAAGGTTAGTTCCTCCCTATTGTGCTATAGCAAATTCAAGTATTGTACATTTTGTTTGATTACCCTCACATTATTTTTGGTTGTCGCTAAATCTATTCTAAAGAAGTTCATCCTTGCACCTCACTCTTTACAACTTATGATTGTACCTTGTATGTGCAGAAAATGTTTTATTTCCCTTTGGGCCCAAGACTAATAGCACACTATAGAAGTCCAAAGTTATCAAAACTCATGACGTGGCACATGGAGAACAAAAGCCATGACAAAATTATGAGAGTGCCCTCAGACTCACTTTGTTGGAGAGAGTTTGATAAACAATGGCCAAGTTTTGCTCAAGAAGATAGAAATGTGAGGTTAGGCCTTGCAATGGATGGAGTGAACCCTTTCTCAAACAACACCGTAAGTCACTCGACATGGCCTATTATGTCAGTGATTTACAATTTACCTCCGTGGTTGTCAATTCACAAACGACACGTTATTCTGTCAGCAATTATACCAGGTACAAGGTGTATACAATCAACACGTAATTAGCTTCAAGTTTTTTGCTTATGAAGTATCAAATCATGTTAGTTTTAGAAAATAAGAGTATAATTGATTTTGCTATACGTAATGTTTTGTTATTTAGAAATCCATATAATTTTCATATACTACATAGATTGAAAAAAGAAACTATTGATATTTGATTTTGTTGAAGAGTTTTCTATGCAAATGGTTATCCTAGTAGTTTTTCAGTTTTTAGTAACAATGAGTAGTTAGTAAAACAACTATTGTTTTCATCATTTTTTTTGGGTGATCATATTTATATTGACCTCATGTGGTGTAGTGAAATCAAGCAGAGTATTTACCCTTGTTTCTTATGTAGGGAAAAGGAAAGTTAAAGACATGAATGTATACCTTGCACCAATAATTGATGAGCTACTTGTTCTTTGGAGGAATGGCATTCATGCTTACGACGAATCAAGGAAAGAATGGTTCACTCTTCGTGTAGCACTTCTTTGGACCATGCACAATTTTCCTGGGTACGGAGTTTGTTCATCATTGCAAACGCAAGGTCATAAATCGTGTCCACCTTGCGGACCTAATCAGGTAACCTCGCACTATTCAACCGCTTTGAAAAAGGTTATCTACATAGGCCATAGACGGTTTCTGCCCGAGAGGCACCCTTGGAGGGATCCGCGATATGATAGTTTGTATCCTTGCAACAAACGAGCTGAACAAGTTCCAATTCGCACTACACCAAAGTTTTGGCATGACCAATGGGACAAGTTTGTGAATGGAAGTGTGCCTTTAAAAGATAGTGGCATGAAGGCCTTATTATGAGGTTTGTACTATATTACTCAACTTGGTTATAATGAAGGAATTTTTTAGGTTTACATTAAATGAACAAGTGATTTCTTGAATCGGATCGTTATGTTGTAAGGGTTGATTTCACTATATAGTTTTTGTTAGAATGTTTCTTAAAATTTCATGGAGTCGCTTTGTGAGCATTGTTTTTGGTAACTAGCTTCAATTATTAATTCAAGTTTGTGATACAGACAAATAAAACATTATTTATTAGATTCTATAATTGTTGTTACTGATTGTCCATGTGTATTATAGTACCTCATGATACTCAATGTTTTGATATTGCAGACTCTAAAGTGTCCTCATCTTCTAGATCCAATGCATGTAGAAAAAAATATCTCAGCAGCTATCTTCAAGACATTTTCCAATTGCAAAGGCACTAAGGCAGATTCAATGCGGGTACGAGAAGCTTTAGAAGAACTAGGTATAAGGCGTACTCTCCAACCATTTGAATCCTTTGACCATGATGGAAAGAGAAGCGTGGAGTATGTACCGGCACCATGGGTGTGGACAAAGGAAGAGCTCGATGAAGTGATAGAGACGGTTCGCCACGCAAAAACTCCCACTGGGTATGGCTCTTCTTTTATGTACAAATTTAGTGAAGGGAAGTTGACCGGAATGAAAACCCATGATTACCATAATTTAATCCAAGACATATTGCCAGTGGCTATACGTGGTACTTTGACGGCGGAAGTGCGCAATATAGTGTATAGAGTTGGGAATTTATTTCGGTGGATATGTTCAAAAGAAATTGATCCAGATGACTTACCAGCAAAGTTAGAAGAAGTTGCAGAGATCATATGCCTCGTTGAGTTGCATATGCCACCTACTGTCTTGGACACCCAATTCCACCAGTTACCTCATTTAGTAGAGGAAGTTGGCATGGCTGGCCCGGTATCGTATCGTTGGATGTATTTTATCGAACGTTACATGAAGGAATTAAAGGATTTTGTTCGACAAAGAGCAAAACCAGAAGGGAGCATGGCAGAAGGTTATGTAGCATCAGAGTCCATGTATTATGCAAGCGAGTTTGTAACGAGGTTGCAAAAAAGTGCACCTCCTGCATGGGTAACGGAGGAGGATCCCAAAACCTTGGGTTTGGTTTTGCCGACGAGAAGGAGACTTCAAGGCATGGATGTTGTTTTTAAAGAACAAGCTCATCGGTTTTTACTACACAACCACCCCTCAATGGATAAGTGGAGACGGAAGTAAGTTTGCATACTAAGCCTAATGTTTTAAATTTACGCACAAAATTACTTCAATTCTATGTATGTCAGATTTTGCATATAAATTATGTATAATGTATCATACATACTTCTTTGGTGTAGGTAGGATAAATCTTGCTCTTTAAACCCATTCATTTATTGAAACTTCATCAATACATACAACTATACCTCTAGGACTTGTTGTCTTATAATTTTGATATAGTCGTTACATATGTTTTTCTACATTAAGCTAGTTTATTATCTTACACTTTTAGTATTTGAAATTAAAATTCTTATAAGCTAGAATTGTTGGAAGATTTTTTAAATTTTAAAAGTGGGTCATGTGACACTTGTAGGTATGAAGCAGAGAAGGAGGGCAACAGAGATATTGGTGATTTTCGGCAATGGATACATCAATCTGTGACATCAGCTATTTATAATAAAGAAGTTGTCTCAAATACGGAGTTGGACTTGGCGATTGGCCCGCAACCAAGGGGAGAATTTATGAACGCTTTGTGGGCCTATGGTAGGCATTTTAGAGTTCGAGCAAAAGACACATTAAAGAAGACCACTATGGACTCAGGCATATCGGCAACTTTTCAACACCCTGACCGAACTCAAGAATATTTTGGACTCGTTGATAGTATTGTTCGGTTAAACTTTGATTCTTTCTCCACTGTGTTGATGAAAGGAAAGTGGTACGATTCTGTAGAGGAATCTAGCAGACGAAGGGGCACCGTGGTGTTGGATGAATGTGGGTTCATGCGTATTCGAGCTCAAAAATTCATGCCTGACAATAGGATGACGGATGAACCCTTTATGTTTCCAAAAGATTTAGAGCAAGTGTTCTATTTGGACGACAAGTTGAATCGAGGGTAGAAAATAGTCATTCCACTGCACACTCGGTCGAAAAGAGTGTTTTTTAGCAAATCTCGATTTGAAAGTAGTGCAGAAGAGGATGTTGATGTAGATGATGAAGTTCAAGACCATGGCGAGACCTCCAATATATTGGGGGAGCGTGTTCATGTAAGTTTGTCAGGTGTAGAGGCAGATGATTCAGCTGGTGAGGATCCACTTGAGCATGAAGAGGACGCAATAGATTTTGATGACGTTTCTTTAGAAGTAGACAATAGGTCTTTATCAAGTGACGATGTAGGTGATTATGATCGAGAAGTCCTACCTGAATTCAGTGTTGGAACTTTGCGCTTAGAGGAGATTGAAGACCTACAGTTTGATGGAGAGCTTGAAGTTACCCAAGAATAAAACTAATTGTCTCATAATAGGTAAAAAACTTTTACCCCCTTATTTTTGTTGAGGAATATGGATTTCTTAAAACAACAAAAATAATATGTCATATGAGCGCAAATTAGAATTTTATTCTAACATGATTGAATTGGACATTTGCTTAATAGTAGGTACAAGCAATCTATACCCACCAGGAATGTCGACCTCATCAGCTTCAGAGTCTCTACTGGTGAAGAGATGCCTCAATAAACAAATGAATGAAAGTTGTCACCTTCCAACAAGACAAACTAGTCACAAGTGTTGTTACTAGTAGTGACTGGCGTTCACTGGTTCACACTGGTTGCGGAACCCTAAACCCCTGTCACTCACTCTGCAAGGTCTTTGCTCTTCAACGATCTGTAGCAAAGCAATGACTCTCGGGGGTTAGAAGCGTTGCTTGGAAACCAGCAAAGGCTTCGGTAAAGCCCTTTTGCCAATCCTCTCATATCGTGATGTCCTAAAGACCATCTGTACCCCCTTTTTGGAATCAAGAGTAGTATTTGCACTGTAGAATCATGTTGCCGCTCTATAATGTTCGAGGAACACCGTGACATTGAGTGGCGGGCTTGTAACCCTTGTTGGAATCAATCAAGGCAATGGAAACACTCGGGAGGGGGTTTGATGCATTGAACTGATACGGAGGCAGAATGCTGTGGGAGGATTTTCAGAGTTTATTTTCCCTCAATCGTGGGTGGGGGATCAGACATTGCTGTACATTGCTGTGGGATGCAGGTTCAAGAGGATGCCGTGAGAAGCACGGAGGAGGAGGACAACTGGCTCGCGGTCGCCATTTTTAATTTGCGTGAGCAGCTTCTGTCTCTTGGGGCTCTCTTTCAGATTCTCCACGTCCGTGGTCATCCGCTGCAGCAGCTCATAAAAGTAGCTGTCCGTGTTCGCAATGAAGAGCGCGTTGCTTTGTATCGTTTTGGCTCGTTCATATTGATCCGTCGAGTTCAGCAGCTGCCAATGGCCCTCGTGCAGCACAATGCTTTCTACATGCACCGCTCTGTGGTCCGTGCACTCTCTCTGCCTATCTTTCCGATTTCTCCAATTTGAGGTTTCTTGAATCAATGCTGGTTGCGATGTGCTTACTTTAAATTTCAATTTTTTAACCTTGCGCTCTCGCAGGACGCAAGCAATCTCCGAGACGCGCTCAAATACTCCGCTCAGATGCTTTCGGAGCTTCGAACTTTGAAGTTGTCTCCGCAAAAATACTACAAACTTTGTATCTGCTCACTACTCTGATTGGAACGCCATTTGAAAGGATGACTAAAAATTCTCTTTGAAGAATGATTTAATGACTCTTTGAGGAATGAGACTAGTGATTTTTAGGATGATGAGGTTTGCCCCACCTTTGACCTTTGTGAAGAGATGAGGACTTTTAATAAAAAGCAATTGAAACATTTTACTTGAATAATGATTGGGGTCAATGAGTTTACAGGAGGATGAGCATTGCCTGCCCTTGACCTCTGTTAAGATACGAGGACTTCTGATGAATTACAGCAAATGGAGTCTTTTTTTAAGGAGGAGACGAAACGAGGTCTTACCAATGCTGATTTGTATGAACTTATTCAGCATTCGATTAGGGTCCAACATGCTGAGACTGTATGATTCCCAATTCAATTGTGTTTTTGGTTGGGTTTGTGTTTGATGATGATTATTGTGGATTAAAGTGGAGGCTTTGTTTTTATTGTTTCTCAAGTATCTGCTTATAACTGTTGGATTGTTGCTGAGGTTTATGCTTATAACTATGCGGATGCGATGCTCGTGAGATTGTCTTTCTCTTTGACTTCGTGATTGTGACCGTGGAATTGTATTGTGAATTGTACAATTGTGGTGTTTTAGGAACAAGCAGCGGTAATTTTTTAGAGGGTTCTGTAGCAAGTCTTTGTCGCTGCTTTCTCACACTGTCGTTGCGATGGTAACTCCCGTAAGCAAGTGCAAGGCTTTGAAGTGTATGTGCTCTGAAGCATGAACGGATTGAATGTCAACTTGTAGGTGATTGAAGCGCAACTAGACAATGTCGTTGGTGATAACAAGCAAAGAGAAAGCATTTGCTGCTGGCGCTGACATTAAGGAGATGAAAGAGAAGACGTTCGTGGATGCCTACGCCTCTCGCTTAATACATCACTGGAATGCCATCACTAGTACCCGCAAACCCATCATCGCTGCCATGAATGGGTAAGCAAGATAGAGGCTCATTTTTTTAACCTTCTGATTATTGTGCAGGCTAGTTTCCTATGTATAGATCAAGCAACATACTTTATCCAGACCACTGCTTTGAAGACGTGCAGCTTTGAAGACAAGCAGATGAGTTAGGATTTTTTTTTGGGTGAGGTTGTAGAACAACACGAGGGTCTCTCAAACATGTCATAATAGGAACTGATGATGTTGTGTTGGATTGGTGCAGATATGCATTGGGAGGAGGTTGTGAGGTAGCGATGTTGTGCGAGAGAGCCCAATTTGGATATTTATAAGCTGATGGACAGTATCGTAGCCCATCGCTTCAGTGTTTTTTTGTAGTAGCCAACTGTCTGTAGATGTAGAAGAACACATTCCCCTACTAGAGCTGCCTAGTGACGAGGGTTGACACACCCCCATTTGTTCAACAGGTTAGGAGTAATACTCAGGAGGTTATTATTTATTATAGAATGGTGTGGCATAGCATGTTTACCTTGGTACTAGTGTCTAAAGTTCCTTTTCTACCTTTAAAATTTCATCATATTAGTGAGAACATTTTGATTCTATGATATGATATTGCCAGCTTGAAGGTGCAACTTTCCTACTTATATTCATGTATGACAACTGCATGTTCGGATGTGTTGAGCACTAATTTAACGAACAATTTGTTTTTATGTATAACCACAAAAAGTGAGCGCAGTATATGGGAAGCGGTGCGCTTAGATGTTGTTAGGCCAAGGCTTGTTTGACTTTATGGGCTACTTACCTGGGTACATAAGAAGAACCTCAATATTACTCCTCTTCCAAGAGTTTTGTCATTTGGCTGGAGACGATGCTTTAGCAACGTGTCCTTGTTAGCACAGCAAAAGCAACGCTAGAGACGTTGCTCCAGCAACATGTCCTTGTAAGCGCAGCAAAAGCAACGCTAGAGACGTTGCTCCAACAACATGTCCTTGTAAGCGCAGCAAAAGCAACGCTTGAGGAGGTAAACGTAGCTTTGAAACGTTGCATATGGGGGGTTATCCTAGTAGTGATATAATCCATGCAATTGATGTTCTTGAAGCCGCCCACCCGGCCATGATTTTAACCTAGCTGGGCTCTTTAGATGGAAATGAGTATTGTGCACTAGTGTTCCATGTACCGGATGCCTCCAGTGATCCAATTTTCTGCGTGAGTGAGGATACTATCTCGATCCAATCCTCTGTGAGAGGATAGTATTTAAAGTTCTGTGTTGTGATTCAATATTCTTGTGTGAGTGAGGGTGCTACTGTTTGACAGATTCGGCCTGGGATGCTGTTGTTTCGGAGACTAGATGCACCATGCCGTTTGGTGGCCCGTGAAATGACCCTCGCATACAAGTACCTCAGAGTGCGATGCACTCCTTACTTACCTGGGCGGGGTCGATCCATGATCCGAAAGGTGGATGGCCTAGGGAAGCCTGCCCCATTGCACTCTGGGCCGGGCGACTCTAGTACCTTCCTACGGGAGGTATACACGTCACAATTTGTGGCAGCGGGGGCTCGGTGGCAGCGGGGGCTCGCGTTCGCGCGGCTCCACTCAAGTCAAATACACAAATTGGAATTGGATATCGTCGAGCCCGAGTGCTGTACCAAGGTTAGCTTAAAGTTGCAGATGTGGATTAGTGATCATCTATGCAGGCTTGAGATAGAACTCGATCTCAAGGGAAGTAAAATTCACCATCAGACTCATCGTGGAAGTCCCAGAGCGAGAGAAAGCCTAGAATCGCATATGAGAACTGAGAATCATGTATGCGATCTCAACTTCAAGCTTCTGAACTTGCATCATCATCATCATAATAAAAGCATCTCTTAATCAGAAGAGCGTGAGTATCTGGAGGACGTCGGGGAACGTCGTTCGTTGTGATGGCAATGCAATTATTGAAAAGAAAACGCCTCATGATCACTCGGTTGTCATAGTAAATTGATCACTGTAGCAATAACTTTTACAGGTGAAGAAGGGAGAGCACTCAGAAATGGAGCAACCAAAATTGGAGCGCTAGGCTTTACAACTCAGGGGTACATAATAGCTTCACACTCAACAATACCATGTACTCATCCCAAACATCATAGGGTATTGAATTAGGGCACTGTTTTAGAAACACTTCTAGATAAGTTCATCTCCAAAAATTCATAGAAAATTGTGGAAGAGTCCAAGATTTATAAATCGAGTTTATGAATTACAAGTCATGTACTAGATTTTACCATTGCTTATCTAAAAATACGTTACAATCTTAAAAATTTCACCTTGAACTAAAAGAGGGTAGATTTTGGTAGTTTTGAGGCTTTATGGCAGTATTGAGGCAAGTCGACTTTGGGGGTCAACCATATTCATTCATTATGGCTAATCTACAAGATAGGAGTTCAATCTATTTTGATCAATGTACGACTTCCTTGCAATGTCACCTTCCCCTTTGACGATTCTGGGCTTTCTCTCGCTCGAGGACCTGAGCCACGATGCGTCTCTGCGTAAACCACGATGCGTCTCTGCGTAAATTTGTTTCCCTTTGGATCTAGTTCTCTCTCAAGCCTGCATTGAAGATCATTAATCCTCATCTCTCACATTATAGGTGATACAACACTGTCTACGTTGAGGGCTGGACGATGTCCAATTCCTATTTGTGTATTTGATTTGGGTGAGGGCCGCGCGAACGCGAGCCCCCGCTGCCACAAATTGTGACGTGTATACCTCCCGTAGGAAGATACTAGAGTCGCCCGGCCCGGAGTGCAATGGGGCAGGCTTCCCTAGGCCATCCACCTTTCGGATCATGGATCGACCCCGCCCAGGTAAGTAAGGAGAGCATCGGACTCTGAGGTACTTGTACGCGTGGGTCATTTCACGGGCCACCAAACGGCATGGTGCATCTAGTCTCCGAACCAACACTCAGCATCCCTGGCCGAACATGTCAAACAGTAGGACCCTCACCCCCCCAAGAGTGTTGAATCACAACACTATCCTCTCACAGAAGATTGTCTCGAGATAGTATCCTTACTTGCACAGAAAATTCATATGGATCACTGGAGGCATCCGGTTAATCAATTGGAGCGACCACATGGAACAGTAGTGCACAATACTCATGTCCATCTAGAGCCCAGCTAGGTTCGAATCATGTGGTATACTGCCAGATTCACACCGATGGCATGGATTATATATCCACCGCAATATGGATGCAATGTAAGAAAGCTCAAGTTTCCGGTAATAAACTTTTTGATTCAGAGGTTGTTGTGAATGGAATAGAACTCATTTTATGCAACAATGAGATTGCTTCTCGATGTGTATGAATCTTACTTATCCACTACACACATTACTTTTCACTCTCTTCTATATGAGACTATTTGCATTGAATGCGTCAATTAGTCCTTGATGAAAGCAAGCATCACAAAGTAAAAGAACTGACTTTTGTTGCAAGAGACGAGTTCGATCATAGCATTTCCTTATCAATGTTCCGAAAGTTTTATACACCATTCAAACATCATGATCCTTCTTATACGCAGTACTATAACCTACTAGATTGGCAAAAATTTAATGAAAAGTAACAAATATAAAAAGTAATTTTGATGTCATTAGAAGGAGAGTTAAATAGGCTCTCCCATAACAGTAGGAACAAGTCACTATAAATGTTGCATTTTATGATATTTCCTACTAATCTTTAGCGGTTAAAATCATACCTATGTAGGAAAAAATATCACTAGTAGAAATTTGCAAAAAGTGACGTTTGTAGTGACTTTCCCTTACGAGGCAATGGAGCATGTTTATCCCTTAAACGCCTAAGATGTTGGAAAACAACATTTTGGATGAAGAATAGAAACATTGAAAAGCCATAACTTCTTCATTCAAAGTTTTTTTGACGAAACAACTTGTATTGGGTTCCAAATGAAGTCTACCAGTTATGTGTAATAAATAGTACAGATCTATAAAATCAAGTATGAACTGATGGCATACATTTGAGTGAAGGCAACTCCTGTTTTCGGTTTCCAAACATGGGGCATGTTTAACCATTGCAAGCCAATTATGCAAAATTATATTTTTATGGATATTTTCTGCATGAACATGATTTTGGGATGAATACTAACAACTTTCATTTTGGGAGAATTTTGATCCAAATACTTTTGCAATTGGATTAGCAACTCCGCTTATACAATGAAAAAAGTGAAAAAATGAATGATATTTGAGGAGCTATATCTTCTCCATTGTTGGATTTCAACTGTACAATATTGTAGTAGACTTGTTAGAGGTCACGCGCGGAAAGTGACGAATATGACAATTTATTTTGATGTCACTAGAAGCACAATTTAAAGAAGAACACTCCTTTGTCACTTGGGACGTCACTTTTCTACCATTTTTTACTAGTGCACTAAAAAGTAAATCAAATTTCACATCATTGGCTTGGAATAATTTCTCATGCCCAATGTTTGAAAACCCATAAACAAGAGTTGCCTTAAGTATAATGCATGTCACTAGGTAGGAATTAGCATAATGTCCACACCAAGAGGAGGTAGTAGTCTCACCATTGGTGTTATGACCTCGGGGCATGCATCCAAGGATTGGTCAAACGGACACTCCATTCACACTGGCTTCAAAAAAGGGTTGGAGTTCTTCTTTTTCACAACAAGTTTCCAAAATTATTTATAAATATTTAGTGAAAAAGCTTCTCATTTCTTTGTTCTAGTTGGGCCTAAAAACAAAGTTTTACATTGAAAAATACAAATAGTGAATGTTATTATCTCACAAATGGTAAAAATACAACTTTTGAAATTTTATGTGATAGTATTGAAAGTACCAAGGTGAAGGATCCTATAGTTGAAAGTATAAAAAAACCAATGAACATTTGACCATGAATTGATACCAACAAAGTAGACTTAACATATCGTATTTTTGAGCTCCCAAGAAGACAATCTTTTTTTAAGACTAATATCTAAATAATGGTTGCTTTACATGAAGGGCGAAGGGATTGATGGAGCCAAATCATGGCAAAATCCTCTCTTGTGATTGGTCTACTTCTTGAAATTGACTGGAAGGGCTTTACATGTGGAGTCAAGGCCAGTTTTCTAAAATTATATCACAATGAGTGAGGAAAAAGTTATAATAGGGTCCTAGTTCCAAAAGTTGGGAAAATATACAAGAATGAAAGGCCCAATTCATGGCTTAGAGGCCGTTGCTTGATTTCACTAAAAAAATTCATATTTCACTAAAATATATGATTGTAAACAAATCAAAAGCATGGAACGTACTAGTTAATAATCACGAAGTGGCCCCCCCATGGCCTTGTTTTCCCTTCTAGAAGTTGGCCCCAAGGCGGGCTTTACACATGAGGGAATTGGCCCCCCCACCATACTATTTGTTTCTTGTATTCTCCAAGCGGTCCATAGAACCAATTAGGCTAAAAAATGTGAGTGAATTGGCTTGGAGATTTGTTGACCTTCACTCCCCATATTTTTCACCCTAAAAAAATAAAAAATCTAAGCAAATGAAACCAATTATTGTTATCATTCAATATAAGAAATACACGCCAAATTAAATGTGATGTTTCCGGAACAGTGAACATGTTTCAATTTGAAATTATATCATTCACGCAGTTATCAAACAAAATAAATAAATCATATATTATATATGCTAAATAGAATAGCTGATGTCAAACCCATTGAAAATGATATCAAAGGAGTTGACCTTTCCAGTGCACCAAGTTTATAAATGTACTTATGATCGAGTTGACTTTACAAAAATGCTCCAAAAACAGGATAAGCAACGAACGTTCGACGAATACATGCACAAATGCTACGAAAGGCCGATGAATGCATGCAATCTGATCAAACACACTTGTCGATGAAGCGATGTCCTCGGGCCACAAAGCGTATGTTTCGGAGGGCTCATGGCTCCATTTGGTACCAGAGTTGGCTGCTACTGCCAACCACGGGGCCCACGACCGACGCAGACCTCGGGACTGATCCTCCTCGGAGCGGAACCATTTAATAAAGAAAAATGAATGAACACTTCGACGTGCCTGCCGCTCAGCTGCCGAGTCCTAGCCTAGTTTCAAATTACTCGCTGCTGTGACCCTGATTTGTCGATCGAGCGAGAAACCGGGAGCTTGGCCGCCACTAACCTTCACTATAACCGTTGTCGCTCCGGGATTGCCGGGAGCCTCCAAGTTGGATTCACTGATTATATATCCTCCTGCTATCGCCCTGGACCTTCCATCAGTTAGTTTTGTCAACCTGATCATCTGCTCTTGCACTGCACTGCACTGCACCGGAGCGGAAGGAAGAAGATGGCGAAGATGGCGAATACTCTTCTGCTCCTGGTCGCTTTGTCTGTCGTCTCGACTGCCCATGCGGGCTACGTCGCTTCCCAATGGGTCACGAACTCTGCCCATGCTACCTTCTACGGCGGCGCTGATGCATCCGGCACCCAAGGTATGCACAATGCTAACTCTTGGATTCAGCGAGTTGAAGAGTGATTCTATAGACTGATCGATGCTGTATCGGGTGCCTGCAGGTGGGGCTTGTGGGTACGGGAACTTGTACGCGACGGGATACGGGCAGTCGACATGTGCACTGAGTGCTGCGTTGTTCAACAGCGGGTTGACATGCGGGGCATGCTACGAGCTCACATGCGACACCTCGGGGTCTCAGTACTGCCTACCCGGTAACCCTTCAATCGTGATCACAGCGACGAACTTCTGCCCACAGGGAAGTGAGGGAGGGTGGTGCGATGTCCCCAAGCAGCACTTCGACCTGGCGATGCCGATGTTCGTGAAGATCGCCCAGCAGGGAGGAGGCGTGGTGCCAGTGAACTACAGGCGCGTCCCCTGCGCGAAGCAGGGCGGCATTCGGTTCCAGATCAACGGAAACCCGTGGTTCCTTCTCGTGCTCGTCACGAACGTCGGCGGCGCCGGTGACGTGCAGCAGTTGCAGATCAAGGGTTCCAAGACTGGATGGTACGACATGCAGCGCAACTGGGGACAAATGTGGCAGTTCACTGGTGACAGCAACCTCCCCGGACAAGCTCTCTCCTTCCGTTCCACTCTCAGTGATGGATCTGTTATTGAGTCCAACGACGCTGCTCCTTCCAACTGGGGCTTCCAGCAGACCTTCGAAGGCGTGGCTGCATACTAAATCCATCTCTTCTTTTGATCGATCAGAAGCAGAGGCTTGCGTAGACGCTCGCCCGCTACTAGGATAATTGATTATTATTTATTGATAATCTCCGGTGATTTGGATGTTGCTGTGGTGGTGATTTTATGAGCTGCACTACCCGCACTGTAGAATCCTGAGATTAGAATGCCTGGGAGATGCAGAAGATTGCTTTCTTGCAAGCATCGATTCGTTCTATATTGATCATGGAGATGGTGGTTTATCAATCATCCCTTTCTCTGTACTTACTCCAAGTGAATAAAATAAAAGGCGGGTTGCAGCTCAGGGCTTGAGTACGACCCCGATTTTGTCTAAAACTGTCTCTCCGGAACATATGGGTTTCAAGGCCGCTGAAATGTCAATGTCTTGACAGCCCCTGGTTACCACAAACAATGCTACAGTGACTACTTACGATGTCCTCCATACGATTCCGTAACCTGAGGTCTTAAGCGCCATTGCATATTACCTGTTACTGAATATAGCCAAATTGAGCTTCTGCCCTATTGAGGTGCTAAATGCATGGCCCCCGTCGAGATCTATGTATCACTGCTAGTATTTATCACTTGCATGATCTGCGGGAAGCTGACTTCGAGCTGTGATGGAGCTGTTCTCTAGGTGAAGGAAGAGTAGATTGATTCAGTTTCTTGCGGTAACTTTAAAGATAAGTTCTGGTAGAGCGGTGAATAATGTCACTATCAGTAAAGGTGAAAGAAACCGTGCAGGTCTGGCCAAATGTAACATTCACCTTCCTACTAATTCTGGGACTTGGCTGGGGAAATGCTAACTTAAGATGCAGTGTTCATAGCGAAGTTTTTCATTTGCGCATATACGTTGTTTATTTGGGAGTGTCGAGCTTCTCACTGAGAGTGGTGTGATGAGTATCATCAGCAAAAGTCAACCTGAAGATTGCTCACTTTCATTTCCTTCTTGCAAAAACGAATCTTATACATTGATTGAGCAACAAATTGAAAATCAGAGCGGCATTCAAAAGCGCCTGGCCAAACAACACTTCTCAGATTACAATCTTGCTTCCTACGAACTACCTACTGAAGTTAGAGTCCGAAAAAAACTCCCTTGTCGTAGGCGTAGTTGATAGGGGACCTTTTTTGAGGTACAGTATGTATCACATACCGTACAGTGGATGGTGTACATTGTAACAGTGTTCGCCCCCCTCAGAAACTAACGCCTGATTTCACGCCCTCGTCAGAGAGAGATTTTTACTATAGTTTATCCCCCTTGCTTTTAACAGGGTAGAAGCTATTGACTTTGGACTTCCTTTATCCTGAATAAAAGATGGTGGTACGGGAAATTCGGAGATGAGAAGTAGCTCGATGGTTGCACCCGACTGAAGTTATTGCACTTGTTAACTGGGCCTAAATCGATTTGGGAATATTTGGATCTTGTGAGATTATTTTAGTTTCTCAGGAATACTCAGAGCATGGCCAACCCTCCCCTCAAACCGGAGGCTGGAGTCACTTTTGCCGTAGGAAGAACCCCATCCTGCACACCAAACCTCTAAGAGCATCCCCATTAGCCGCGCGAACGGCCCTCGCCAACTATAATTGGCGGGTCCGCAGTGAAACAATACCCCAATGGCCGCGCCACCCCTCCCTCCACCTTTCCGCGGCACTCTATTGCAGCCTCGCTCACGCCAAGTTTTCTCTGGTTGCAGGGAGACATTTTCCACACTCTATTGCATAGTCAACGCAAGGATGGCAGCTCTCTGCATTGCTGGCAGCTGTTCAAGGAGGTTCCAAGATGGTGGCAGTCTGCTATGGAGGCCCGGCCACACCACGTCACCACAACACGGCTGTTTGGGGGGCTCTGTAGCGAGCTTCCATTGGGCCAAAACCCTCTATTTTGTCGCACGCTCAGGTACGTCCCTTGCCATTATCTGTTAGCTCGTCCCAATGGCGCAGAACTATTGGGGATGCTCTAACCCGGCCAAGAGGGTCAATGTTCTCTGGATTATAGCTCGTTATAATTCCAAGATATACGGGTCCTTCTCTCACATTTGACAGTTGCACTCTCATGGTTTACATTCCAAGCGAACACTGAAGGTTCTCAGTGTTTTTATTTTCTAGTTGGATGTGATGAGACATTGGCCTTCAAAGTGCCATAATTGTGGTCATACACACGGTTACCTATTAGAGTATGAAAATGTACTCTTTTATTTCGAGATATTGATAGAATACTTTTGCGTTAAAATAGAAAACTTGCTTTCTGTTGTAGTTAAAAATATCTACAATATTGAAATATATCATAAATTAGATTATGTACATGGAAGATTTTGTCACACAAAATTTACCTTGTACTCTCCAGGTATTGGTCCTACGCTTAATCCTAAGCAAAATCTAGGTGGGAAACCATTTTACCGTTAAATAAGATGAATTTACTCATAACCAATTTCATACACAATTTAGAGGTGAGAGTGATAATTAGATGGTTTGAAATCTGATATTGGCAAGAGATAATAATTTTCTAAAAAGGACAATACATAAAAATTGATGTTAGTGGGAATATTTATTAGTACAAAATGAGCAAAGGTATTTGATGCAACCCCTAAGTGGTTCATACAATGGATAACCTATTGTACTTGACTTGCTACTTACAGTGAAAACATAGGACTGACATTAGGCTGGTTCACCATCACATATAATCACATATAATACAATCACATATATACCACCCCCTTAACATAACAAAATGACGAACATTGGACCTTAACTCATAAAACCATCTCAACTTGCCAAGATGACAACTTGCCCTACAACCTTATCTACTAAACTTGAGTCAATATATCAAACTTTTCATTCAAAATATACATGATACCGAATCTAAGATACACTTATCAAAGTTCATCACATTTGCTACCGATCCATGGAAGGAAAATGACCCAAGATTCAAGAGAGGAGACGTTGAGAAAAAACTTAAGATGAAAAGATGAACACTTCACGATTAGCAATGGCAAGCATCCGCTCAAGGTGATGATCCACATGAATGGTAAATGCACAAGATTGGCTCCCTTGCGAAGGAATCCGATTATAACACTCGTCCAGAAACATGCATGAAGATGCTTGAAAGAGTGCAATTCCACAGTTGCTACCAGTTCATGTACAAGGTTCAAGACAGGACCCCATCAGCAAAAAAAGACATAAAAGTGATAACATGAGGAACTTGAACGTGTAAGCATCTCTGTAAACTACAAAAATGAAGCTCGATCACCATTCAGGGAAGTGCTTTCAAAGCATTAGCATTATCCTTCACATAATGCTCAACAATAGCAAACATGCTTATTAGGATGATTATTCACATGAACAGTAACAGGTATATACTCACCAGAATTGTCTTCCTTGCGAAGGATTTGACTGAAAGAACACCCAAGTGCAATGACAAAGTAACCGACAAAAAATCAAAGAGAGTAAAGTACACGATGAGGAAAGGAATGATGTATGGATATATGATGAGAGGAACTTGAACACGAGTAACCCTCTGCGGTAAACTAAAAAAACTAAAGCTCTCTCTAACTACCATTCCGAGCCATCAGGGAATCGCTTCAAAGCATTGACATTCCCTTTCACGTAATGCTCAACAATAGCAAGCATACGCTCGTACTTATCAGGATGATAATTCACATGAACAGTGACAGGTTTGTACTCACCGAAGTTGGCTTCTTTCCGGAGAATCTTGAACAGCACTTTGCTATTCATGAACTGGTAGAAGTCCAGCACACGGCGCGAGGCGTGCAGGCCGTCGTAGCCAGGGTGAGAGGGGAAGAAAAGCTCCTCGTTGAACACAGCTTGGTCCCACGCTTTCTCCTTGGCAAGCTTGGCTGTTACGCGGTCGAGAAGCTCGATGGAGGGGACGGTGGGGCGGATGTAGAAGAGGCCGGAGTTGAACACCCAGATGCGCATTGTGTGTGCGTATCGCGCCCAGCCCATCGAGGGATCGTCCATCACGTCGTCGTAGCCGTAGGCTGTCACGTTGTCGAACCCGTCTGTCATGCTCTCCACGTCGCAGTCCCTGTGGAGAAACTGGAATGGGTTCTGGAGGTAGACTATGTCGACGTCCGAGAGGAGGACGCCGTAGCCCAGGACGAGAAACTCCCGGAGTAGATGGAACTTCAATCCTGCTCATCATCAGATTACGAAAAACTCTCAAAATCAGAAAATTACGATGAATATTTCTTAGGACTGGTTATACAAAATGTAGCTGTCATCTTTTTAACTTTATGAACTATCAACATTCACTTGACTTTGAATGTGTTCCATTTCGCCGTTGCTCCCTGGCTATATGGCCAATATGACAATATTCCAATCTACAATGATGTTGATTAAGTATTTCTGCAATGATAGATTTTATAGAATCAATGACATCATGATGGTATCTTAGTATCAATGACGTTGTTGTACGAATTGTCATGTGATCGAATAAGATGTATTTCAGAAGATAAGCTACATGACTTCTGACAAAAGCTAGCACCTTATGATAATCAACTTATGATAATCAAGTAAGTACTTTCTGATGGTTACACAAAAAGACGGCCAAAGTAAGAACAATCAAGACTTATTACATTAGTAGAACTTAGTATTTTGATACTCCTATATTAAGGTCTATTTGCACATAAAAATATAAAAAGAAGGGTGAAGCAATGTCTTGGTTACTTGCTACAACGATATTCCAACCTTCGATGTATGAAATTTATTATTGAGAACGATTGACTAAGCAAGTTCTATGACGTTGATTCACTTGAGTATCATTTGGCAGAAAAACCTTGTTAAACCCCAACCCCAAGTTCTAGTAGTGTGTTAGCAAGCCGAAGTAAATAGTTGAACTACATTCATTGCTACCACCACATATACCTTTACACACAGAACCTTAGTATCTTAGTGTCAAAAACTTCTTAGCAACCTTCTTAACACATTCACTTGACATTAACTGTGATCGAATGTAGTGCATGCAAGTGACTGTTGTGATGAAACCAACCTGAGATAGCGTGATTGTCGCCAGTGTCAGCCTGCGACTTCGCGATCGTAGCATCACGTCTATAAACCGGCACATTGTGCTCGTTGCAGAATTTCTCAATATCATCATCGAGTGCGACCACCAAGTAGTTCGTAACATTCACCCTTTTGATGCTCTCGAACCAGATCTGCATTGAGGAAAACAATCATTCGATAGCTTGAAACGAATTAATAGGTGCAAATGGGGTGTGAGAGAGTACCTTGACCATTTCCCGGACGTTGTTGTTGGAAATTCCGACGATGAGTTCGCCATTGATGGCGACTTTCTTCAGAAGCGCAGCGAGCTTGGGGTTCACGGATTCGTCCGCTTTCACCTTCTGATTTGTCCGAATGCTTTTCACCGTGCCTGGAGGTCCGATTTTAGTTGCAGGTGAGAGCGCCTCCAGCTGCTTCACTGCTGCGGTCTTCTCTTGCTCCAGTACGTCATTTTTTATTTTGAATTGGACTAGCTCCTTGTTCTCGTTCTCTAGTCGCTTTACCTCCCTCTCTAGCATCGCCACTCTCGCTTCCATGGATAGAATGGCTCCATCCAGCTGCAAGACGTAGCTCACCCTCATAAGATTGCAATTCTGAGGGATACAATGTGTTTCCGAACTCAGATTATTAAGATTGTGACGTAAGGAGGAGAACCATGAAAATAGCTTCGTAGTTTAGGATCCAGGCCTGAAAATGTTAGCTAAGTTTCAGGTAATATCAACAAGGCTATGATCTTCACCGACAGAGCTCAGTTTTCAGGTCGCATTGCAGTAATTGAGGGTCAAAAAGGTTTTGATTCCACTGACAAAACCTACTCGACCCCCGAACGAACAGTTTTGTAACTCTCGTGATGTTGGGCAAGACCATACCATACCATGTGAATGTGATTACATAACGAGCTACGAAGGAGATTCTTCATTGTTGGATTCGCAGTTCAAGATCAGGAACGGACTCAATCTGTAGGCTAGGGAATCAACAAGACTATGATCTTCGCCGACGCAGCTCATCTTCAGATCGCATTGAAGTTCAAAAACGATGACAAAACCCTAACAAACAATCTTGCAACTCTCATGCAGCTTGTTCGTTGTTGGTTCCGCATTTCGAGATCAGCAACAAACTGAATCTGTCGGTGTCAAATTTCATCAACAAGGCTATGATCTTCACCAACCCAGCTGATTCCCAGATCGCAATGGAGAAGTCAAGGGTCAAAAACGTCGGGAATTTCTCTCAAGAACCCTAATTGAACCTCGACCGAACAATCTTGCACCTCTCATGAAGATTGTTCAAAATTGATTCCGCACATCGAGATCAGCGAGGGACTGAATCAGAAATTGAGAGTCAAAAACGTTCGATTGCATCCTTTGGTTTCACTGACAAAGCCACGAACGAACAATCTTGCAACTCGCACAGCATTTTAGGGTAGCTGACCTTGGTACTGCGGCGATCGAAGACGAGTGGCGTTGTAGCGAAACCACCACGAGGACGCAAGTACGCCCAGCACGCGCCCAATGCGACCCCAATGAAAACCGCATACAGAATTCGAAAATCCCTGGAGCCTCGCTGTCCGAACAACTCTTTCTTCCCCTTCGTCATGTCGCTCGCCTAACAAGACGAGTGGAGAATCACTCGGTCGATACACAAAACCTGTTTATCATCCTCACTCCGGTGTCGGTACCCGCTCCTCCTGAACGAAGCATACCAACACCATCGCTGCCATACCGTCGAAATTGTTCCTCTCTTCCTTCACATGCACATTTGCAAGCTCCCCATGAAGTGCAGCTCAAGATTGGAAAACTACTGCAAACCTACTCGCGAACCTACTCTCTCTCGAAATGTCCCCCCTGTGTACATATCCACATTACTACCCTAAGTTTGTACAGTTTCGCAATCGGAAGAATACCCGAATTTCATGACTCTGAAGCGGGTTTCAATGATCTGCAACACGACGAAGACCCAACGAAGGTCGACGAATCGTCATCCTTTCTTCGTCAGTCAGACTCAGTCTTGTTACTGCTTTGACAATCGTCTTTCAAACATTGTCGTCGTTTTCTGTCGGTGGGGTGAATCACATGATTGCGAAGCGAGGTTGGGCAAGAGGTGAAATGCAAATTGTTTTGATTCCACGGCATACGTGATTCTGTTCCATTGGCATGATTGACGACATGGAACGGAGCTCGAGAGAATCGACAGCGCTTCTTGAAACGATCAAATTCATTGCGTGGGTTTGTCAGTAAGAGCGATCGGAGGGTTTAGGGTTTTTGCGATGGAGGTCGAGACGAAGAAAGACGATGCCCCCGTGAAGGCTCCGTTTGCGATATGGGTGGCAGTGCGGCGTTCGTTTCCAGTAGACTCTCCTTTCTTCGCTGCCGGTAACGTCGAACGAGAGCTTCTTGCAAAGCAGGTAATGCTCTTGTTCGCTTACACTCATCATCTCTTCCCCTCTAACGAATTGCCCTGTAGATTCTCGCTTTCACCCATCAGCTTTTCTTCCCCTTTGACGAATTGCCTGGTGTTCTAGATCTCGTTGGAGATTACTGAGGAGGAGAAGAAACACATTGTACAATCAGAGGAGGAGCAACTCTGGTAATCATCTCCATCCTGACCATTCTCAGATCCCTACAAAGCACTAGAATTGATGTCAGATTGTGCGAATTCGATGCACACTCACGTAGCATGCATATGTTTAGTTCAGATTCGAGCAACATGCCAGATTTGCAGATTGTGTCTGTATGTGGAGATTTTGGTTCCAAGGTCAGGTTTCGAATGTATTTGCTGAGCAAGTTGTTTGTGTGGCAGGCAACTGTATTGTCCGATCGTAGGGTGCGGGATCAAATTGAAAGGGATTGGAGAACTAGAATCCCACTACTTGTCTCGGCATTCAGCCACATGCTCCGTTTGCGCACAAGTGTTCCCTACCACTCGTCTTCTCAACCTTCATGTTTCGGAAACTCACGATTCGTTTTTCCAGGCAAAAGTCGCTCGCAACTATCCCATGGTAACTCTCCTCTCCTCTCCTCTCCTCATCACCAAAGATGCACCAACTTTTGAATGCTCATAATGCACGGGTTGCTAGCATAGACTCCTCAATCTGTACTAAAAGTTAGAGTGTTTGCAAGCTTCATTTCAGTCAATCTTTGAGGATGTCATAGAAATACCTCTATGCAATCAATCTCTTGAACCAATTTTTCGATGCTTATTGTGCACACGTTGGTAGGAGTCGAAAGATGTGCTTAGACTCGTGAAGGTGTAGAGTGTTCGGCATTTGCGAGGGATTGATGGTATCACAGTAGCTGTACGTTTGCAGAGAAGAGATTCACTGTGAATTCAAGGAGAAGCTCACTAAACCCTAAACCCTGAACTGTGTGCTTGCAGTACGAGTGTTTGGTACAAGGCTGCGGAGCGAAGTTTCTGAGTGACTCAAGCAGACACCAGCATCTAGTTGACAAGCACCACTTTCCTCGCTCCTTCCGCTTTCATGTGAAAAAGCACGCTTCCCAGAAGCAACGACAACGACAGAAAGCTACACCATCAAAGACGACGAAGAACGTCAAGGCAAAGAATGCACCTGATGCAGCACCAGCAACAACAACAACAGCTCTGGAGATTCAAATGCCTCAAAAGCAACAGGTGCCAATCTTTCAATCACCAAATCAGCTCGCACCTCTTGCAAATTGAGTATTTCAACCCGTAAAACAGATTCATATCATCAACCAACATATCTCCTTTCTCTCAAAGTAATTACAGTAAGGTCTATCATATCTTATGAAAGATGCAGAATCTAACTTATGTAGAGGGAATGTGGCCTTTTTATCATAGGAATTGCAATTCTGAATTTACCAGACCCCGTAAGAGTGCGTATAAGTCATGAACCAACATAAGCTCTATCTTTCCACTCAAGCCAATGATAGTATGATCAATCATAGTGGTCTAACATGTTATGAAAGATAGATAGTCAAATTTCTAATGGCTTTTATCATAGCACTTGCAAGTTGAGTTTTTGAATCCATAAATCAGAACCAACATAGGCTGTCTCCTTCCTCGCAAACTACTGACTGTGATTAATCATGATTGACCTTGTAGAACTTCGACAATGATAGTTAATCCAGTTCATGTATCAACGAAACAAACTAAGTTTCTGACTCTTTAACTTATACCTCAGATGAGATGAACATAAGCTTTCTCTTCCACTCGATCTTATAACATTGATCTGCAGGTCTGGACATTTTAAGAGGTTCTAGTTGGGCAGTCAACACAATAAGCTTTTTAAGTTGCTCATTCTGCGGTTGTGTTGTGGCATCAGATGGCAAACGATGAGACGCAAATGGACGTGGACGAATTGGTGACGGCCGTGTCGAGGTTAAGCACAGTGTCGAGTGAGGACTCCACCCCAACGGTGCTCAGTTTCGGCCACAGACGAGGTCGGGGATTGCAGAGGTCGCAGCGGCGTGGTGGGCGAGGAAAGAATGGCGAGCCTCCATCACCTGCACCTGCAGCTCCATTGTAGTTGTTGCTTCATCAGGTCTTCTTTTCATGTACAAGGATTCGGTAGGTAGGTTGGCACCTCTTTGGTTTGTAATTATGTAGAAGACTAGTTGAAACATGATCTTGGAATTAAGCGGGACTTGAAATTTCTCGTCTCGTTCAGCAAGTATCAACCAGTGTTGATGATAAATGCGTTCATGTATTCAAGGAAGGGTGTTTGCTTCCTTGAAGCCAAACAAACAGTATCGTGCTCACACAGAGACAGAACGAGCATTATTGTTTAGATTTGAAAAAAGTACCCTGAGACATAAAAAATGATATGGTCAAAAAGAGCAAATGGGGATGTCACAAAGTCATGTCCGTGTCAGGTATCAAATGACCTCCCAGTAACGTATCTACTTTGTTCCGAACTCCGGGCAAAGTTTCCGGAGCTTCCGCAGCAATTGGAGAATCGGCAGCTGCAACATAATGCGGTTGCAATATCTGTAGAAGCAGTAATCGGACGTCCGGATCTTTCAAGTCTTCTCCGCTCATTCGGTTGAGTAACTCTAATGCTCTCTCTTCATCTTCTCCTGCTACATATGCCCGGAACAGCCTGCACAATACCCACCTTAATTGTAATTTTCGCCCATAACCTCCTAACGATTGCTCTGACTATGTCTCCGTTCTAAGAAAAAAGACTTCCTTCTCAGCTTGCTTGAACGACATACTCTTCCTGAAGTATGCGACAGAGTAGTTTTCGGTTCACGCAGTAAATAAGACAAGCTTTGACGATCTATGACTCGGAATAGTAGTAGCATATTCTCAAGTGAAAATGCGTCGGAGTTGAGAATGCTATTGAGACTGTTGAAAGAGGTGATTAGGAAGACTAAAGTCGCTGTTGAGATGTGAGATGTCACCATACCTGATCATTGAGAAAATATTGAGTTGCAGGCCTTCTCCTTCCATTTCTTGCAACACCCGATAGGCTTGTTCAGAGTCGTTAGAAGCAGCACATCCGTCCAAAAGAGCTTCCAAAGACATGCGTGAAGGCCGCAAGCCCAATTCGCGCATTGCGTTGATCACTAAAAAGCCATCGTTCACGTCTAACCATCGCATTTCATTGTCATCTTGCCCTCCAGAAGAAATATGCAAAAACATCTGCATGCATCACAAAAAAGAAACTATATCACTGGCTGCCTCATTAAAAACTAATACAACTCCAACAGTCCTTTGAAATGAACGTGCATGGGATGATGCTCAACCTTGTCAAACAAGACTCCTTCGTCGGCAATCCCCTCTTCCTTCACCTTTCGCAGAAAACTGATCGCCCGCCTGTAGTTTTCAGAATCATCCGTCACTAGATCAATCCATCAAGTCCAAGAAAAAGACCTGCAATATATCTTGGTTCTCAAAGTATCCATACATCTTAGGTAAAAAATGTTGTTACTAAACCAACTATTATAGTCTATTGAGACTCTTACACCAAAATGCGTCAGAGTTAACACTGATATCCTATGTTATGTCAGTAGTGAACAATAAGCCAGGATCGTGACGATGGGTTATTAAGACATCGTACTTCAGAAACATACATCAGCCTCAAGTGGAATTAAACTCGTTCAGAAAGGTTCGATTTCGAACGTTAGAAAGCAAATGAGAGGCTTAATACACTACGATGCTTAATAAAGCCATATTAAAGATAAACAAAAATTTACTTAGAATTGGTAGGGCATGATTTAAACATACCCAAGTTGATTGTGATGAATACATGCCAGAACCGCATTTATACACCGGATATTTAGATGCTCCGCACGTTGTCTTCGATTCATATAATTCCAGTTAGAGTCTCCTCGAGAATCCTCAAACACTTCAAACATCTGATCTAATAGTCCTACTTTCCCAAGCGCTGCCTGCACACACACAAAAACAATGAGTTGACTGAGCGCTTCAAATAATCTAAACAGCAATAGAGCACACCTCGGTCCCCTTATCCCCGCACTAAATTAGAGTGAAAGAGCTCTTCAAGGTTCGTTTGTATGATTCGTAGAATTCCCCTAATTAATTCGATTTATTCTTTTGCAAGCATACCACAAACCATCTGAAGGGTCACAGGAAAGCATTGTGACGAATATTATTTTGTCAGTGACTCAAAGTGGTGATATGGAACACCCCATAAAGAAAAGAAAGGACGCACCAAAAGTGAGCCAACTGCGTATGAATGTGGTAGGGCATTCTCGTTTTTAAAAGCTGCATATAAAGCCAAGGCTTCCTCCAGGCGACCAGTTACAGCGAGTCCATGCAGAATAGCACTCTTTGCCTCAATGCCAGCTTTCACGCCACTTTCCTCCAAGCTCTTTATCATCTGAGCATCCAGATAGTCGTAACTGTCAAATAAAGAAAAATTGACGCGAAATAATGAAAAAAGTTTCATGTCCGCATTATACGTATAGCTTATAGTAGCAAGCTCACTTAGCTCAAAATAATTAACATTCATAATCGACAATACTGACTATCAGAAGTAATCTCATTTTCCTACTGATACAACTCGGTATCTTCTTGTAAATTTGCTAGATTTTCATCTCGTATCGTCTAGATACGCAAGCAGCCATCTGAGCACAAAATTAAGGAACCATCTTAATTGCACGATCACGTTTAAGGACCTGAGAAATAGGGACACAATAATAAGTAAGCCAAAGAGGCACTTACCTTGATACCTCGATCAACATTTCCACATTTTGAAGAGACAATGGTCATGACAGTATAGATGGATTCGTCTGGCTTTAAACCACGTTCTTGCATTTCTGCAAACAGCTACAAACTCACAGTACGGCTTCAGAAAACTGAAACCTAAAAGCACTTCGAAGTTGCATTGGAATATACTAAATTTTAGTCAACAAAAACGAGGTTGTCTAGTCACCTGATCTGCCCTGTCCTGATCTCTACTTGCGGAGCAGGCAAATATGAGAAGTCGGTAGGTGTTCACATCTGGCTTCACGCCTGCTTTATCCATTTCCTTCATAACTCCAAGCGCTCGATCGAAACGTCCCTGATTCTCACAATGAAAAGATTAGTCGGAGGCAGAATATCTAATACGCTCTCAATATACATCGTTAGAGAATTACCTGCATAGCAAAGCCCTGAATAAGAGGATTGTAGCAATGGGTATTGGCTTCCACGCCCAGCTCCTTCATTTCAGGAAATAAGCTACTCGCTCTCTCTAACTGAAAAAACACCAACCACATTAGTATTACTTCAATATTACAACTAATTCAGCATGTTGCTATGTATGATCATCACATGGAAGTCTTCTATATCAGAAAACGGTAAAGAGTAAGGAGCTCACGTCACCGATCTTGACACAAGCGATTATAAGTGAGTTGTATGTCACTACAGTCGGCTGCACTCCCAACCTCAGCATACCTGCCTTCATTTCGAATGCCTGTCTTTCAAAGAATGCGGCCAAATGTTACTTATTAACATCGAATTGACTTCCAACCGAGGACAGCAAACAATCTAAACACTGTCTCACATACCTCGTCTATCATTGTCCACCGTCCAAATTCGCGAATAAATGGGTTAAATGAATAACAGGATAGCTCTAACCCCCTTTCTTGCATCTCATCTAATAAGTCAAGGCCTTGTGAAATCTGCAAACAATCAGCAATGTCACAAGTAAGAGTCTGGAGGAGTCGGTGAACCCTTCTTGATTGAGTACATATAAAATTTTCAGTAGAAAGAAGTTCCCCTTAAGACTAAGAGGCCCTAGTCTTCATATTCAATTTAGCAGACCATATGACGATCCTATGTTGTCCACTACATACATGGTTGTGATGATTGCAACCATGTACGAATTGGTCATTTTGTAACCACTGTTAAAACCACTTGTAAGCAGCGAAATTCCCAAAAGGCCTTAAAAACTTCATATTTATAGTCAGTTCTAAAACCTCTTAAGATTGTGCTCCTCACCTTGCCATGTTTACAACAGAAGTCTATGAGGATATTGAAAACGAAATGGTCTCCCTTGAACTGATAGAGCTCCTCAATCTCTCTGAATGCACTTATGGCCTCAGTTAACTGCAAAGCTCAACACACAAAAAATATGTGTTAACCAAAACTTCTGACCTCAATCAAGATTTAAAACCCCCTTTGGAGTAGTCATTCTTTTGCTGTCACTATTATACAAAAAGTTTGAGGATCGTCCAACACTTTCAGACAAAATATTCACTAGATCTCAAACAATTTCAGATATTGCAATAGGAAATTCACTCCCTCACAGAGTTAGTTTGAATGAGTTCATCGCAGCTGAAACTCTAAGATGAAAGACTGGCGAAACGAACTTCATGCCATGCAGATTCAGTGTAGTAAAGATGAGTCGAACTACCTTGCCGGCATCACTTAAGCCTTGAATGTATTTATTCAAATAAAACCCCATCTGCTCCTCAATCGTACCTATCACAGAAACCATGCTCAGAAAATGCTGTACTAAAATTTTACTAGAACATGAGCAGAAAGTTGCTTAAAAGAGTAACTGTGAGGACTAGCTTACCTTTGCTCTTCAGTAAAGAGAAAGCTAGAAGAGCGCCATCCCGGTGGTTATGCCTGCCGAGACACCGCATCATGGCAACTACACTAGGAGTTGATTTTATGGTAGGAATGACTTTAGGAAGCAAGTCCACCACCAACGACACTTCGTCTGCCCTTGAAAACGTCGTCAAAAACCAAGCTACCAATTGTCCCCATGCAATTGAATCATGCCTGCCCCATCAGTCTCCGGAATCAAGAAGACCAGAATTTTAAAAAGCACCAAATCCTCTTACAGTTAGCTCAATCACTAAAGAATTTTGGATACTTCCTAGATCTGTAACCTCCAAAAAAGTGCCATAACCTCAAACAAGTTCCATAGAGACTCCCTCCCGCAAGAGCCATGCTACTTGAAGGTTTGATTTGACCCCTACTTACGGGTTAGAACCACGTTAGATTGCCTTAACAAAAAAACTAAGATCTTACATAAGATTATTTTTAGTTCGTTTTAGCTCCTTCTGTCCAAGGTCGAAATGAACGAACAAGAATAAACATTTTGCGATTCCTCAGTGCCACACAGAACATATAATTGAGAACAATGTTTCCAAATATCTTGTTATTATACATGTAGTGTCATATTTTGAGTTCGTTCTCTCATCCCAGAAAATGACAGTAGTCCCAATTTTAACTGCTGCAAGTGCCTTTTACTTATATGGCCCGATATGTTGGCGAACCTGTCATTAGATAAACTCACCATCCAATGACGAAGGCAGTTTCTGATCCGCGTCTTTTGCAACCAGGTAAAGAGCCTTAGCGCGGTCATAATTACGAGACTGCAGCAACACTTGGATTTCGTAGTATTTGAACACCCCATCAAAAGGCACTTCGTCCTCTTCCATCCATTTCGCAAGTTCCTCAAACTGGTCAAGCTTCCCCTGTTGAGCAAGCCATGCCATGATGGGCTTGTAAGTTAGCTTGTTGGGAGTTATAGCCTTCTCTCGCATCTCTTTTACAAGGTCCAGAGCTTTTGTTAAGTACTCCTCCTGAATAGCTTTCACCATCGGGGTCACCATCGGGCTCTTCACATTCTCCTGCCAGCCAAAAGTGCATCCACACAGATATCAAGCTCTCGCTCCCCAAATTGCTAATGTTTGTTTGAAGAGCAGCAAGTGCAAAAGCTTACCCTTGCCACAGTCTCCATGAACGCCTGCACTAATATTGTGTATGGGACCACGTTTGGAGTTACACCATGAGACAACATCCGTTGAAAAACTGGGAGGACATACTGAGGTCCTAGCTCTCGGACTCGTGTCATTAAACGGGAGTACATAACAACATCCATTGACTTATGGGTGGACTCCTTCTCTTTCTCGGCTAACTCATCGTGCACTACCAACATCTCTTCGATCTTGCTTTGATTCACGAGATGGAAGAGCCGCCGAACGTCATTTACAGCTCCATGGAGATGCCTTGCCATTGCTTTATCCAGATCTTTTGACCACTCATTGTAAGTGTCTGAGTAGGTTGCGTCAATACTCATGCCCTCCACTTCCGTAAGCTCCGTATATGCTGAAACCAAGCCATCTGCTTCTGCACAATAATTCAAAAACAAGGGTTAGATAAAAAGGCCGTCCTTGCTTTCTTAAATGTCATATCAGAAAAGAAAACATCAATATGCAATCAGTATCCAAACGAAGGTCTGAGATCGTCTTCCAAAGTATCAATTGGCCACTTCATGCCATTTAATGAAATTAGAAACGATACTTGATTTCTAGACACTACTTGAGAACAGGGGCAGTTTGGAATTGAAACTCTTTTCTAGCCAAAAGTTGAGAGGCAAAGTAAGAGAGATGGGAAACATCATGCGATTCAGTCGACGGGGTTTCGAATGCAAAACAAATGTAACAAAAAGACCTCGCTAGAATGATCAAGCAAGTCCTTGCGTTCTTAAAAGTCATCTTAATAGAGCACACATCAAAATGCAAACGGTCTAAGATCGTTTTCTGAAGTATTAATCAGCTACATCATCTAAAATGACGATATAAGTAGTATTGATATCGGTAACATGGTTGATTTCCTGACACTACTTGAAAACAGGGCATCTAAAATTTCAAATTTTCAATTGCCGGCGCAACTACAGCTCTAAAACCTTATGCCTACAAAATAACGAGAAAATCAGAATTCAAAATGGCGGGAATCCCTAAACCCCTGACTTGGAGTCATCAACTTCGGTGGATTGGATTTGATCGTACAAAACCGGCGCAAATAACACTAACTCTAAAACGCATTGCAGATTCACTTTAAAAGAGCGGGAATCGAAGTATAATCTTCCTAAAACCCGAATTTGGAGAATTCAAATTCGGTGGATACTAATTGATCGTTGTAATCAAGATATTTGTCGGATAAATTTATCTTCCTCTCCTCTAGCCGAATAATGAGAGGCAAAGGACACAAAGTAAAACCTGGTGTAGAGGTTTCATGCGATTCAGCCGACAAATGCGCAAAATGCCGACAGGAAGCTGCCACAAGATGATGGCAACGCTCAACGAAGTAGCCTCGGTAGAAGCGACGCATGACGTGCGCCATCGCAGACCAAATGTGAGCTCCTCTGCCCCTCAGCAATTCATCACCTCGATGCAATCTAGTCCACAATCTTCAATTCGCTACTCTAATCACCTCCATCGCCGTGGGATTCCACGAACATCAAAGAATCATGGAATGGTTATGGATCGTCCATTCGAAGAATCGGGTCGGGAATCTGAAGAGGTTTCATTAGGGTTCGTCCTGTGTACAATCTCGATGGAGAAGGCTATCGAATTCGGCCGACAACTCTGGAACTTTGGGAACATCAAGCTCGGGAACATGGATGAGGGAACGAACGATGAACATCCAAAGAGGACTGAGATAGCGTGCGCAGAGCAACTCCACCCGTGCCCCGGCAAGACGACTAGTTTCAAATACGATTGGACCTTGATTTATGAAGGAACGTGCTGAATAATGGTGTAAATTCAGTTTGGCAAATATGTAGTGATGTTAGTTGTGTGAGCAATCGTTGTGCATGGGCAAAGTAAGTGGAGGATTATACTAATGAGAATCATAAGTTTTAAAGTCTTCCAACATTTGTTATGGATTCTTGAAATTGGATTTGAAGGAGTTTTGAAAACGATGCTATAGGTACATTATGAGTAAATTATGTACCTCTCAATTAATTGATTCTAGTAATGCATCATTTGTCAATATCAACACTCACTTTTGACTATGTAAGACAAAAAACATAATTCTGAAAAACAATATCATAGATGAAAATGCATGCAAGCTTTTTAAACTTGTGATAGTCTTATTGTAAACCATGCGGACCAAATTTCTAGTCATGTGGCTACATAGATTGCGAGATTGATAACGAATTAGTACACAAAACTGACTACAAACTTTGACCATTTTCACTTTGGAGTGGGAACACTACCAACAAACCAATTGCAATCACCAAATCACCAACTAGAAAGTTGATTGTTCACATTCATCTCATAAACACCCTAGTACCAAGAAAACTTAGCAAAAAAAATCTTGGCTCAAGGAATAGCCTTGCAGTAGTGAAAACTGCCAAAAGTTTACAAATGAAATTTATGCACTGAAATCTATGCTTTATCTTCAATTAGATCAAGGTTTCTACCAATAAAACTGGACTCTATTTGGAATCCATCCCAGAAATAAAGTTGAAATCGAATTGTGAAGGAAGGAGATATCACCCCTCAAAAATTATCCATTTTCCCACTTTTTTTATTTTCAAAGCATCATTCCAAATCTAGTACCAAGAGTATTTGGATCAAAATACTTCCAACTGAGAAGTTGGAAATCATCCTAAGATCACACTTGTGCAAAAACAAAATCATGAAGAGAATTTCTTGATTCAAGATAAGGGATTGGAATAGTAAAACATGCCAGATTTTCTAAGAAGCAAAAACTAATGAAACTATCACAAGAATTCGTGACATTAAGATATAAAGTCTTGAATTGAGACAAGGCTTTCACCACAAGAAAGTAGACTTTATTTAGAAGTTTGTATAGTATGGAGTTCAGATGAAGAATTTATGGCTCTTCAAAGGTTTTAGGTTATCGTTTAGTACATTCACAATATCTTCGGTATCTATTGTTTGATGGCACAACATTCACAACATCTTCACTAATCATTCACTAACTATTGATTGATGGCACAACATTCTCAACATCTTCTCTAACTATTGATTGATGGCATACAAATAGAACGCAATGCTGTCTACTTGTAAAATAAATTAGATGAGCATTATCAGTGGATACAACAATATTGTTGATCTTGGACGGTTCTGCTATAGAAGAGAAAGCGATACTCTGGATACAAGGATTGCAAATTCAAGATGCATTAGAAAAATGAACTTCACATGGACACTATGGTAGTCGCTTATACATGAATCAAAAGATGGCCTAGTTTCGGTGTCAGAAAAGATGACTATTGGTTAAGATGTGTGAATAACCCGCCATACAATGTGTTGAGTGGAAAGCAAATACGAACATTCATAGAAATTTGATGTACAAATGAAGGACATTCGACCCAGGGATCCATCTTTCACGACCACTCTAAAAACAGTCTAAAGATTCGATAATTGACCACCGCGGGTATTATTGCTGAAGTCCTCAGTCTAGAGGCCTGAAGCCTTCGATACTGAACCTAGGGTGAATCGAGTACAATGACACTGCACGACACTGGACTTGTCACAAAAACCAGCAGTAGGCATTCATGCTAACCAACATAAGCAAGGAATGTTGCAGAAAATTACTGCGTACCTGGTAAGACCAACAAATGAAGGCAACTGCATAGTTTCGTAAGTTGAGGAATATTGCACAATCATGTCAGAAAGCCAGGGGTCGCCCACAGTAGCTCCAACGGTCGGGCCTAAAGAATAATAGGGTGGTGGGAGGGTACTGATGCCACTTCAAGCAGCAGCATCAGACGCAACACGTCTGCTAGCCCAGGGGCAATTTAGCTTTGTGATAACTTACAGTAGCACTGCTTTCGTTAGCATGGTGACAAACCATCGTACTCTTCGTCGTCGTTGTCGGAATGCGGCTCCATTTCATCTTCTCTCTCTTCAATAATTGGAAGCTCAGCCCAAACGGGGTCCAAAGCATTGGCCGATGGTTTCCTGAATTCATGGGGGAAGGATTCTTGGACTGCTCCTACCATGGGCGACGCGCCTCTCCACTCGGGTAAGGAAATTCGCTGCCACGAGTCTGTCTCCTCCTCTTCTAGATTCACTGGTGAATTCTCCGCTGACGACTCCTGATACTTGTAGCAGGTAACCAGATGATCACAGACCATTCCAGCTGCTTGCATCACCGAATACATCGTCGTTGGCCCAACGAACCGGAAACCTCTCCTTAGTAACTCCTTACTCAATGCCTCCGATTTTGGTGTCTTCACGGGTACTTGTTTCGCCAGTTTGTATTGACTTACTATCGGCTTGTGGTTGACATAACTCCACAAAAATTTGCTCAAGGAACCGTACTCTTCAATTATCTGATGTCGGAATCACCAAGCGTTTCACGTTAGGATGTGATAAGCTAGCGGTGCCCAGATACCGGAGTACTACTAGCAATTAAGAATCAAGTGCACTTGCGTAAGAACTAATGCTCCTGTCATGAAATTTTGAAATCAGGTGATTATTAGCAGAGCATAATATTATCAGAAGTGAAGGCGGGGGAGCGAACCTTGAGAACATGTGCTGCATTATCAACAGCGCCTCTTACTTTTGCCTCCGGAAAGCAGACAGAAGAATCTGCTATGAGTGACAGTTTCTTCTTCTCATCGAACTTGGCAACAATAGCCGGATCAAAGTTGGCAAATACAGCCCTGTTCACACATCGGACGAATCATGTGAGCCATCTAGCTGACCAAAACTTCGAGGTTGGATAAAACTACATCCAAGAACATTGTGCACCTGAAGTTGTTGCGTCTCGCAAGGATGGTGGGCCAGCTCAATTCTGCCTGTGCCCCTTGTAGTACAATCAATTCGAAAAGTAGTCTGAAGACACGACATTCACAGATGTAAGAGGATAAATATATACATTCTGGATGCTAGGATCGCCAACCTCATAAGTTACTTACGGGAATCACTTTGTAGGTCAACAACGAGATGAGGAAACTGCAAATCACTGCCCTAGACATGGGAAGAGAAAATGAAGCTTACTTATCATCATATACCGGAACGCCCCATTCATTGTCATGATAGGCGATATGAATCTCATCTGTAGAACATGGCAACACACAAAATGAGTAGCAAGTATTGGGAAGACCCGTCTACAGTATATTGTGGTGAACAGATAGCCTGTGTTAATAGAACTCCAGAGAAGCGAACCCAGGGTATTACCACTTTGAGAAGTCACCCAACCACAACGTTTCTTCGTATTTAATTGCATCGGGGGAGCAGTGAGAACTTCAGGTGAAACAATCTCTGTAGCTTTCGAAGACAGTCCCGAACTGTTTCGTTTGAAGCTTGCGATCCTTAACCTCTGGATTGGAGCTTCTTGCACGACGCTCTTAGCTGATGTGGGATCTGCAGAGTCAGGAGGCACATCCAAGCTGGAATCACTCCTGCTGGAGGAGAGGTTCTGCGGGCTCTCACAAGAGGACAACTGCACACCCCTCCGCGTTGGAGGAGTCACAGAGGCGGTTTTTGATTTCAACAAGGTCTGCGAGGAGGAGCTTGGAGAAGGCATACTCCGTGCCGAAGTTGCAGGAGTAACAACCGTCACTGCTGAGTTGCTGGATGAGGAGAGTTTGCCATTCAATGAGCCAGCTCTTGATGGCGCAGAGACTCCGTTAACTGACTTCTTTTCAGTGGCCCGCGGGGACGCAGGTAAAGCCTGACTTGGAGAAGTTCCCACGGGTTTTCGAGACGGGGATGCTGGTCGGCTTGCTACATTGACTACATCCGTTCGAGGGGAGGTGCCAGTGGTAGCACGAGCTGAGGGTGATGCCGATCGAGGTGTCGATTTCACCAAAGATGGAGCTGGTCGTGCCTTCACTGAGGGGGATGCTGGTCGGGGAGATGGCTTCACAGAAGGGGATGCTGGTCGGGCCGCTGCTTTGACAGACGGGGAAGCTGATCGAGGTGCCGGTTTCACTGAAGGGGATGCAGGCCGGGGCGATGGCTTAATAGAGGTGATGGATGGCTTGGTCAGAGACTTCACAGCTGTGAGGGGAAACGGCACAACGAAACCCGACGCCTGAGGGTTCTCCGCACGAGGAGAAGAGACGGGAGAAGGCCTCGGGGATACTTTCAAGGAAGTAAGGGCAGGCCTGGTAGATTTCACAGACGCTGGAGGAAATGGCACAACGACACCTGATGACTTGAGACCTGTTCCAGCACGAGGAGAAGAAGGGACTCTGCCATCCACGGCACTAGACCTGGCTCTTCCGGGGGATAAACCTCGAAGAACTTTGACGCCAGCAGGTCCATTCTGAGTTACAGGACCGGTAACAGGACCGGTTACAGGACCGGCGGTCTTCGCCACCTTGATTGAGGGAGATGCCGACCGCAATGCAGCAGTCCCAGCGGTACTGGTCGACGATGTCCTCGCCTGTCTAGAGGGAGACGCAGTTCTCGGTGGAGCACTGACAGGAGTTGAGATGGGGGTCTTGATCTGCCTAGATGGAGATGAGCTTCGTGGTGGAGCAGTCGCACTTGTGGAACTCTTAGTCTGCCTGGCAGGAGATGCAGTTCGTGGCGAGGCATTTCCACTGGGGGAAACCTTGGTCTGCCTGGCAGGAGATGCAGTTCGTGGCGAAGCATTCCCACCGGGGGAAACCTTGGTCTGCCTGGCAGGAGAAGCAGTTCGTGGTGGAGCAGTCACGCTGGGAGCAGCAGACGGGGTCCTAGTCTGCCGCGCGGGAGATGCAGTTCGTGGTGGAGCAGTCACAGAAGCAGCAGTTGTGGACTTCCTCATCTGTCTGGCGGGAGATGCAGTTCGTGGAGGGGGGATGGAAGTGGTGGCAGGAGAGGAAGTCTTGATAAGTCTCAAGGGAGATGCAGATTGTGGTGGAGTAGCTACGATGGTTGCAGTAACCGGGGTGGTCCGCAGATCCAAAGAGCTAGCTTCATCAGCTATAGCAGCGACAGCCTCAGCCTCAGCGACATGCCCCATGATTCTTTCCTGTACAAGAGGAGACAGGTATAATACATTACGCACAGAAGAATTCAACGGCCAACAAGAGCAAATTCAGAGTCCGAAGGACACGTTGCAGAGCCTAAAAGTCGAGATAGAATGCATCGAAAGAAGAGAAGTAAGCACTCCGTTGAGTAAACTTTGTTCGTGACGAGGAACTATTTCCAGAAATGTAAAAGGTCAACCAACTATGCCCCAATAGCCATGTACACAAAATCACCGCTGTCAGGACAGATATACAAAAAGAGCACCTTCATTGGGTACAAGTCAGTCACAGTTGGTGTATGAGTAATCGCTTGATCGATCAGGGAAAGAGCCTTCTCATATTGCCTTCTCTCATCAAAATGCTGCAGCAGAATGCACATGGAGATAAAAGTTAGACCTGGTCCTTGAAAATAAAGATTTAAAAACCAAGATAAAAATTGTCCGGATGAACGGACCTGAGCAAGAAGGTAGAGCGTCCACAAGTACGTCGAAGGAGACTCGATCTCAGAACTGGAAAAAGAAAGAAATTAGATCGTACACCCCCATTGATCGGTCCTACTTATCTTCAATCTCCGCAGCACGCTCAATTTGTTTCAGGATGCAGCTAAAAAATACGCGAGATACAACAGAAAATATGGGAACTTAACTTTCTAAGCACAGAATGTCTTTCTAAGCACACAATTCTTGCTTCCGCAAACTGAACGCTTCTAATGTGGAGCAATTTGAACACAAAACTTCGACCTTTACACGTTCACACTCCAGATCTCCCATCCAGACCCGCTAGCACAGCTCTTAATATCTTCAGTCCCAACGTTACTGCCCACCATCTCTGGCACTGTATCTAACATAATTAAATCTACGAAAAATTAAACGGTAGAATAGTGTCCTAAACTTGATCTTCTCGCTTACGTTCAATTATGACCTGAGTGTACAGAGAACAAGTTACCTGCTAGGGAATGTCTTTGAAGTCTCAAGAGAGGACATAATTTCAAGAAAAGTATCCTCCAGCATTTCTACCTGGACACATATAATGGCTCATTAGTATAAAAATGTAGTCACAGGTAAGCCTCTAGATATTCTACGGAGATCTCATAGAATTTTCTCGAAAGAAGTAACTGCAATACCTTCCGAGGATGATCATACAGCGAACGAAGGTCCGAAAAAAGTGACAGTACACCCTGAGAAAAGACAGAAACCGACTCAGTAGCAAAACGTTGTCACATTGATCAAGACCCCTACCACTAGGCTAAGTTTCATTCATCAAAAATCAGGAACTTTTTTTTTCTAGAGAATCAGTTGACGGAATTCACTCGTGATGAATCAGACTGCAGGCATATGTAGTCGTAACGACAGAAGAATCCAGATACGAATGCAATCTTGAAAAATTTGATCTACTAAGGCGGAGGTAAAAGACTCCAGGTATCAGAAAGAACCAAACCTCTCTCAAAAATGGTCGAACATACTCACTAACTGCCGCTTTAAATGCACCCTCTTGCAAAAAATCCAAGGGTATACGCTGCATTCAAAGACCCAATGTTCAACAAGATCAGTGCATATTCTTCATCAAGAAAGGAAATACCAAGGATTGACACAAATCACGCCAGCAACATGTACCACCAGAGCAGAGTAGTCCTCGATTGTTTGATGGTTGACAATCTCTGTATCCTGATAACCTAGAACCGAAGACCATGTGTTTCTGAAACCTGACCTTAGCGGCTGCAGAGCGAGGATACTGTACGCGAAGGTTGCTGTAGACTTCCACTAGTTTCTCAACCTGCTTGGAAGTGTACACTTTTCCATCTGGAATCAATCCAAGACCTCTTTGCAGGCCTTCATAGTAGCTGCACTCAGAAGAAAGAATTTCACACTTAAGAGCGGCCAGATAACAGCTTCGATGTAATATTTCTCATTCAGTAACATTACACGGCTTCATCAGGTGCTACACACCCAAGAGGAGTTAAGTATCGACTAGAAGTGTATTGAGTTAAACAATGCACTTGAGGGATGTTAACCGGGCAGCATACAGATAATTTTCCGGGTTGTAGTCAAGAAGCTCTCGATAAATATCCTCAGCCTCAGCTAGCCGATTCATCTGTAAATGTAAAGAGGCTTGCTGTTCTCTTAGTGCCAACTTGTCCTCCTGTTTCAAGAACCAGCCCAGATTATTGTGGTCAAACTCCACCTTAGGATAAGAGTATAGTTACAAACCAAGCACCTAACCAAAACCCATGAACCAAAATCTGGCAGGATCAACACACTTTGCAAAAAAACATAAGTCAAAGGAGCGATAAACTTACAATCTTCCCATCTTGTTCAGTAAGACCTTCCAATGCCATATCCAAGTTTCCAGCTTCTTCCAACAGAGTGGCCTGGTTTTCATGTTGAAGTCGCACAATATGGTAAGAAAGTTTGACGATAGCAATCTCAAAAATTAAAACTAGGTGGTTCATTCCAAGGCAAGAATGTGCCACTAGTAACTTAAAGATTCCTAGAGGAACGACTGAGCTTGACAAGCAAGACATCACCTCGGCTTTCCATGCATAACTTCTTGCAAAGAGCAATCAGATTGCTCAAGACATCCATGTCCCAACATTACAAACTTTAACTTGCTGTTAGGTTCGTATACGACTTTATACCTTGAACAACTCCATTTCACCTTGCTCGTGCCGCTCGCTTTCTGAGAGGAGATCTTCTTCCAACGTGCCTTCGGAAACATTCGACATATTTACAATCATTTCAGACCTAAAACAAGCACAAAGTTGTGAATAAATACGACCGCACTCAAACTCCAGCCACTAGCTTCTTTTGCAACATTCTTATAATTTAGAAACAGTCACGTTTCACAAATCCTGATATTCCTGCTAAAGACACTTGTTAAGTATATAACCGGATGGAATCACAAGGGAGACGTGTGCATGAAGAAACATTACTCTTGGTTTAAGTGTTGCGCGATGGAGAAAGCAATCCAGTTATTGTGATAGCTGGGCTTCAATGTCAGTATCTCCGGTACTTGTGCCTGTGCATACGAGTAGGCCATTTTAGAGCACAACATAATACCAGTTGGCACCAACAACACAATCTGTGAGAGTAATCATTTGAGACCACATCAGAATCAGATCACATAGATCTGATTCTGACAATACACCCTTCAACTTTGTCGAGCGAGCAAAGCACCAACAACCTACGATAATGGTAGCACACCAGACCTGGAGCAGTGACAAGTCCTTGAGAATTTGAAGATTCTGTGGATCAATTCGGAGTGCAATTCGATAACAATAGATAGCCTCTCTGTAGTCCCGGTCAGAGCGGTACAGAAGACCGTAGATATGCCAACACACGTGACTCTTCAGATCGTTCTGCACAGTATAGAACACATAAAGTCGAAACAACTTGAGAGCACTAAATCTAGCTCGAATCACATGCATAATTAAAGTCTTACATTGATTCCAGATCTAAGCTTCTCGTTTTGCGTGACCATACCTTCAAGCCTTTCCGAACAAGTTCATAAGCTTCCGGTTTCTTGTCTATACAACGAAGAGTCAAACCCTTCATCGCCAGAGTTTCTGTACACATGAACCGCTGATAGATGAGCTCAATATGCATGATAGTAGACGTCAAAACCAGAAAACTTGCACAACTGAGGTGATTTGAGTTAAGAACTCGGCTGTCCTACACTGAAAATCATAATAAGAGTTACCTCCATGATCAGGATAATTTAGCAAAATTTGATCAGAAGCCTTCAGCCCTGATTTGTATTCCTTGGTTTCATATGATTTCTGGACATGACACACCAACGCGCTACATCTCAGCAACGCCTCAATCAGATGGTGCTTAACGTTTTAGCCAGGTCGTCATATTGTACGATCATCTTACTCTCAAAGAGAGTGGTCCTTAAACCCTATTTCTTTCGTACGTTGAGATTCAATGCAGGTATTGCTACACGAGAAGCTCACGGTCAATACAAATGTGAGCCAATGCGTGGGCAGTACTGCTACTTGAACATATTATTTCGAATACATGACACGGATGATTGCTTAAAGATTACTTAATCATTCTGAACACCTCAAATCGATCAAAAGCTCTGTTATACTCTGAAAATAGAGAACGATATCACAGTACTTTCCGAATGCCGAAATGAAGTACAAACCCCTCACAAAAACTCAAAAAACTCATGCTCCTTCATTCAATATCGTCTTTGATTAAGTTCAAAGTTCAAGACAAAGTACTCAAACAGGAAGCGCAGAACATGAAGTACAATGACAGTTCACTTACGACGAAACCGATCACGATCGCGCTCGATCAAAATCACTTAAAACAGTTGTGTTATTTACAATAAAAGTCATGCTCGATCAATGTCGGCCATTTCAGCTGCAGTTAATGCAGATAAAGTGCAACACCAATGCTTGGGGAACAGAGCAGCCGCAAGAAAGTAATGGACACCGTAAAAAGCGGCATACCGCAATGAGCTCATAGAAAGTGGCTTCTTGAGAAATAAAAAACTCATTCCTCCTTACATTCTCTGTCGTCCTGATTAGATTCAAATCTCAAAACAAGTACTCAGACAGGGACGCAAAAGCTGTTCACCTACAACGGAGCCGATCACGATCGCACTCTATCAAAAACTATTGTATTAAGTAGTTCAAATGTCATGATCGATCAATGGCTGTCATTCCAGCTGCAGTCAATGCGAATAAAGTGTAACATCAATGCAGAGGGGAAAAGAGCAATCGTAATGGATACCGGAAAAGGCGGCATACCACAATGAGTTTGAAAAGATTGGCTTCCTTGGGAGGCAATGCAGAACCGCCCATGGTTGCAGCCTGGCAGCAGATCCCGCAACGAAAACCTAAAAATGCTGATCCTACCCCGCTCCCGATTTGCGTGCCACTGTGATGCGATCAGAGCACGGGGCTTGATGAAGATGGTCCCTCCCGCCGACTGCGGTTGTCGGAGCTCATCGGCACCAAGGGCGGGACCTGGAAGGACGGGACCGCGCGTCAGCGCCCGGTGCGTCAGCGTCGGGCAGACTCTCTGCCCGCTTTCTGCCCTGGTGCCTGCCGTCTGCCCTCGCCTGCATCAGCACTAATTGCTGGCCCAGCCTCGTCACTAAGCTGGCTCTCTGCAGAGATCGATACCCGCCTACAACATCCTATCCCGATATCAGTGAAAGTCGGGTATCGACAGAAACTTCAAATATTTCAAATTAGAGTGATCCTATAAGAACTTCAGATTTTTAAAGAAGACAACACCAGACCTGTAAGGGTTGGCGTGAATAAAGTGTCCGTTCGACCTACCCTTGATGATATGCCCACTGGACTTCAGATTTTTACATGATTAATTGAAACCGGGTTTGCTCGAGAAAGTTTGGAAATTCTGAAATTTGAATAATTTGGAAAAAAGTATCCAAACTTTGGAGATTTTAGATTCATCTATATATATGTTGAAAGAAGGATCAAAATATTAATTATACATGTTAAACAAGGTATATAGTGGTCTTCCTTGCACAACTCAGCAAGTAAGCTTGTGCCCTTGCACAAAAATGTGTAGTTGCTTGAACAACACACTACTCTCTTCTTATTTTTCACCCTAAGATACACATTTTGTGGTCATCAATTTCTTGATATCAAATCACAAAAACTTGGTCATGAGCCCTCCCATTCTTAAAAATTAACCTAATTTTAAATATCATGGATTTGTTTTTGCGTGCCTAAATTCAATGCACACAAACTCCAATCTCAGATATGTGAAAATTTTTGGATTACCGCCAATTTCCATATTTTAATATCTTTTAACCCCTAAATCTCCTTGGTGTTTTTTGGGAGCTTGAAACCTCAAAACTGCGATTCTCTACCTCTAAGCACTCGTGGGGGTGTGAACCAATTTCTTTTCCTTTTTTAAAACTTCCAACCGTAAGATCTTGTACCTAAGAATATGCTTGATTATTGTTCAAAAAATTGACCGTTGGATGTTTACCATTTGAGAGATCGTAACATCCAAAGTTTGTCTCCCAAGTTTTTTTGGGCATTGCAAAGATTGGTTTTGAAATTTTTGGAGGTTACCCTTGTAAAATTGGTAAACTCTTTGACTTGACTCACTTCAGATGTACATAGTGATTTAGTAATGAAAATGTTTCAAAAAACAAATTTCAGAAAAGTTACTTTTTTAAGCTGCCCCATCTCGGCTCGCAACCCAAGGATCGTCCTAGAATCCTCAAAAATTGAAATTTGACTTTGCAAATTTTACCACGTACACTTTGCAGTATAAGGAGGACCCAATAAAATTCTCAGGCAAAAATATGACTCCTAACCCCTTCATCTAGGCTGCCCGGAATTGCAAAAACCCATTTCAGGCTTCAAGGAGAGTTAGGGGTTAACTTGCCAAAGTGCTTTAGGGTAATAAATTCATTTATTTGACCGGCCTTCACAAAATCTAGCGTGTGTGCAAGTACAGTATTCTAGAAGTACCCACTGAATGATCTACCAAATATAGTATTTGGGAAAATCAATGCCAAATTTGACATATATGTAAGGTATTTGAGAAGGTTCCCTAGCACAACAACTACAATGTACCAATATTCCAAAAGGTTCCTTAGCATAACAACCATGATGTACCAATATTCCAAAAGGATTCCTAGCACAACAACCATGACTTTATAAATTAAATGATTTTTGAGGTCTCTGTCGAACTTGACGTACACGCACACAAATTATCGTGCAGAAATTATGGCATAATAGAATAAATAATTTGGAATGCTTTGTTGAAATTGACATGCACACATACAAATTCTCTTGTGTACGGCACGTACGGAAACCGGCGTGCGCGTAGAATAGAAAGCACTACATGTTAAGTTAAATAATTTGGCAAGTTTATGTTGGAACTGGAACTGACACGTACAAACTGTTGTTTGCATACTGAAGAAATCACGACATAATAAATAAAATGATTTAGCAAGTTTCTATGGAGATTGAGGTGTTCATATTGTCCTGCGTGTATTGTCCTGCGTGCATATTGATATGCGCATACAATAATAGCTATGACATGATAAATTATGCTTGCAATTTTCATCAATGCTTGCAAACCTTGTTGCACTTGCAGTTCTCATTATTGCAATCATTGGTTCTCGTTACTTCTCATAGGAGATTGCGCATCAACAATCAAAGGAAATTGCATGCTACTTATAAGAGATTCTACGCTACTCGTAAAAAATTGCTTGCAATCTCCACAGGTGCTTGCAAACCTCATTGCGCTTGCAAATCCTTGTTCTCATAATGATGGATTTACGTCACTAATTGCTCGAGAATGGGCGCCACCTATCACACACAGAAATTTGCAAGCTAATTGTAGGAGATTGCGCGCCAACAATCAAAGGAGTCTGCTCGCAAGCAATTGGAGGAGATTGCACGCTACTTGTAGTAGATTACTTGCAATTTTCACTGATGCTTGAAAACCTCATTGCGCTTGCAGTTTTTGTTATCATGGGTTCATGCCACCTTTCGGTCACTGGTAGGAATAGCGTCCAAAAATGTTGTCCGAAATAACTTGTCTCAAATTATTGATCATTTCGGACGTGTTATTCTAGACAACATTTTTGGCGGAACTCCTACTGGTGGTTGAAAATTGCGAGTGACTAACAAGAGATTGTTGTAGACCGATATGAAGTATTTGAAAGGAAATCCAAATCGTAATTCAGTGAAACAAGGATGCAGAGAGCAAATCTTTCATAGGCTTCTTCATAAAGGAGTTCTATGTGGAATTTGTTATGCATGTGTATAAACTTGTCGTGTGTACGTAGTACATGTAAACACCAAAATAGACTTGTGCACACATACAATATCTTAACCCCTAAACGCCCAGGCCTATTTTTAGCAGAAAAGCACATTTCCATAGAAATCGTCATAAATGAAAATCAAGAGAAGCTATTAAGATCTCAACCGTACAAACTTATAATAGACTTATCGATGATCATGTGGACCAAAATTTGAGTCATGAGGCCTTATAGATCGGGAGATCGTAACATATTAATATCAAAAACAAACTGCGAAATTTCATCATTTTCACTTTGAGGTGGAAATGCTACCAATATACCTATTGCAATGAAAAAATCACCAACTAGAAAGATGTTCACCTTCATCTTAATAATTCCTTTACCCAACAAAAATTCATCAAAAAAATTTCTTGGCTCAAATAAAAGCCATGCAATGGTAAAAACTACCAAACATTTTACAAAGGAAAAATAGTCCAAAACTAGACCCTTTGCATTCAATTTCATGCCTTATCTTCAAAACATCTTCGATCTTGTTAAGGTTTCTACCACTTAGACTAGACTCTAATTGGAGGCCATCCCAAAAGATTAAGTTGAAATCCAACGGTAGTTGAGGGAGATATAGCTCCTCAAATATCATCCATTTTCTCACTTTTTCTGTCGACAAAACATCATTGCAAATCCAATAGCAAAATCATTTGGATCAAAAAACTTCTCACTACAAAGTTGTTAAGAATCACCTTAAGATCATGACCACTATAAAAAAATCATGAAAAACTATTTTTAATTTCACATAATTGGCTTGCAATGGTAATACATGCCCCATTCTTGGAAATCCAAAAACAAGAGTTGTCTTCACTAAAGTGCATTTCATTAATTCATACTTTATAGTATGGGCTTGAAAATTTTACAACACAAACTAGACTTGATTTGGAACCTATCCAAGTGATTTCATCCAAAACGGACCTCGGATGAAGAAGATATGTCTCTTCAAAGTTTCTGATGTACATCCAAAATGTCGTTTTTCGACATCGTGGGCGTTTAAGGGTTAATATAAGAGAAGTAGATGTACACATACAATATTTCAGAAGTGATGTGCCCATGCAACATTTTAGACATAATGAATCAAATATTCTTGCAAATCTATGTTAAAACTATGTGTACAACCTATCATGCATGTATATATATACAAACTAACATGCGCATACTAAAAAAACCACACATAATATATTAAATAATTTGGCAAATTTGTATCGAAATTGATGTGTATATATTTTTGTGCATGCTTATTAGTACGCGCCCAGAGCAAGAACCACAACATCATAGATTATACTTGCAATTTTCACCAGTGCTTGCATTGTACTTGTGAATAAAATGAAGCTTGTTACGCTTGTATTTGTCATTCTGACAATCATGAAATCACATCACCTCTCTCGGTGGTGGTCGTACGTAACGTAAGGACTTGCTAGAGATTGCAAGCAAACTATAAGAGGAGATTGCATCCTACTTGGAACAGATCGTTAAAGACTTACGAGAAGCATTTGAAAAAAAAGTCCAAGTCGTAATTCACTGGAACAAGGATGCGCAAGAGATTGCACGCTCTTGGCATGACTTCGCACCTTACTCCTAAGAAATTGCGGATGATCGACATACAACATTTGGAAGGAAATCTAAATCGTAATTTCGTTGGATAAGGATGTGGAAGGCAAGTCTTTCATAAACCCGTGAAATTCAGTTAATCAAGGATGCAGAAGGCAACTCTTTCATAGACCGCATAATTCACTGAAATAAGGATGTGGAGGGCAGGTTTTTCATAAACCCTGCAATCAAATTAAACAAGGATGCGGAAGGCAAGTCTTTCACACACCGCTTAATTCAGTCGAACAAGGATGCGGAAGTCAAGTCTTTCATAGACCCGCCAGTTAAACAAGGATGCGGAGGGAAGTCTTTTATAAATCGTGCAATATTATTAAACAAGGATGCGGAAGGCAAGTCTTTTATAAACCGCATAATTCAGTTAAAGAAGGATGCGGAAGGCAAGTCTTTCATAGACCGCGTAGTTCAATTAAACAAGATGCGGAAGGCAAGTTTTTCACAGACTGCATAATTCAGTGGAACAAGGATGCGGAGGGTAAGTCTTTTCTAGACCACTTCATAAAAGAGCTCTCTATCGAACTTTTGTTTACACGCGTATAAACTATCGTCTGCGCTTGCGTAGTGTGTATAAACACAAAAAGAGACTTGCATATAGAGTATTTTAGATGTGCCCTACGTATAAATACTAAATAGATGTGTACATACAATATTTGGAAACCGAAGTGCACATAGAGTATTTTAATAGAGTATTTTAAAAGTGACGTGGACATACAATATTTTACTATTTTAGGAGTAACTTGTGCATATAACAAAACACAAAGAGAAATGTGCGCATATAATAATTCAAAACTAGCGTACGTATAGTGCGTGTACAAAATTGACGTGTTTGTACATTATAAAATACCTAATGTGCAGTGGTGCAATGCGTATACATGCGTATACAGAAGAGTGCGTATACAGAAGCTAACGTGCAATGCGTATACAAAAGCTAACGTGCAATGTGTATACAGAAATAACGTGTGCGCAAATTGTATTCTAGTACAATATTTGAGAACAAACGTGAAATGATGGGTGTATGATAAAAGTATTTCCAATACTATGGAATATATCAAATGATTTGGCTAGATTCTGCTAGATTCTAGCTAAATCAAAGGTGCTAATATGGTATTTCAAATGTACCTCTAACATAGGTTTGTATCAAACTTAACCCAATAAAACAAGCAATTTAAATATTTAGTTTACTATCCATGAATTTCATGAATATACATATCTATCAAGTCAAGCAAAATTGAGTTTCATATTGCGCCTTTCACTTTGATCGAATATACAACTCATTATAAAGATTCACCTATTAACATGAATAGAGCAAAGTGTATGTTGTATGGGCACCATCTCAACCGTACACTTTTGACTTATACCACTTCAAATTGCGGAGACTTTTAATACCTATGATTGCACCAACTAGTATTTTAACCAATTTATACTTCTAACTCATAAATAATCCTTGGAACAACTTTGAATTCAATTACATTCAATTAGTACAATACAAGTTTGATAAAGAAAATAATGAACATAAAATTGAGACCACAAAAGTCTATATTGAATGAATATGGCCTTATGAGTACTTACCATCTATAGTCACACAAGTGACTAAAAAGCTCACACTAGCTCACACACCTAATGACATTCAATGCATATGTATAATGAGGAGCCATGTTTACAAAGTCATACAAAGAGTCCTGAAGAGGACAATGTTCTACTTTTGATCAGGAATACAATTAATGACCTCAATAACATAAATACTGCACACAGTGTATCTAATTGTATCATTTATGTACAAGATACCATATACCTCTCATAAAAAAGACATAAAAGCATGACCCATGTACCATACAGACAATAACTAAACTGGACATTATCAAAAGACTGTGATTGATCTTCATCGAGAAATGACATCCTGGGTCACTATTCAATAATTATCAAGGCACTTTATTGATGATCGGAGTGAGCCAGTGACAGTTACTAAATGTATCGATCCAAATGGAAGCTCCAAGAGCGAAGATCGTGATTGCAAGCAAGACGGCAAACAGTACCGACAAGCAAACGCGGCATCGAACACTTGACCCACACTTCATGATCTGTCCATGTGCACATTTATCTCACTCGGGCCAGTATATTGAGGATCAGACTGAGATGAAAAGAAAGCTGCTGGCAACAGAGCCGGACGGAGCTTGGCATCAATTACCTGGTGAGTGCATTACAATTTACCAGTCTAGCAACACGCGTAATACAGAGCATGCACTTGTCTAGTACGATCGCAGAATTCCAATGCTGGCCAAGATGGTCTCAATGTTCTCTGCTCCGAGGATATAACTAACTTGGTATGTACGTAACGGGATTAACGGTAACTGAGGACCTGAATCGTAACAGAGAGCATGCATCCACTGGACTGGTACGATCAACCATGAAGGAACCTCCAACTTCGAGATGGTTAAGAAACGGCTCTTTAGAATAAGTAGAGCGGCTTGGTAATTATGTACGTAAAGGTATTAGAAGTTGGATTCAGAACTGAGGATCTATCTGAGCACCTGGCCGTAGCACAGAGCTTGCATCCACTATTCTGGCATGATCAACCTCAGAAGGAACTCAAAAGAGATGGTATTCGATCGGTATGTAGCAGTATTAGGGGTTCGATAAGTTGAAGGTGGGGAACTGAGCACCTGAGTAGGTAGATATCGATATGGGGCTGTCTAGATAGGAATATGATTTGAGTTGTGTCGGGATCACAGGCTAAGGGAGTGGAGCAGTGGGGATGCTAGCTGATGAGTGCGACAGCGAATTTCTCGTTTACTCTGTCACGATTTGCAGCAGGGAGAGTGGCATGGAAGAAGCGGTTGGGGCGAAAGAGGATGGTACTGCCTTGGCCAGTGTCGAACTTGTACATGAGAGCAGGGATTACGAACTCTCCGCCTTCAGGGGCACCGTAACAGGTCCAGCAGACGATTTCGAACCCGTCCGCGATTCCTAGCTGGGGCTCAACTTCGCCGCCGCGGGCAACATAGAGGTTACAGAAGGGGACCGTCTCATCTTCTAGGCCGATGCGGAGCTGGGGGTCAATTGCGGCGCCTCGCTCTTCAAGCTCCCGGCACACGAGGGGTCCGAAATGGGAACTCACGCCGTGGTAGAGCTGGGTGGCGACCAGATTCGCGCTGTCGTAGAGCGCCTGGTCGCGCTCCGAGCGCCGCGCGCGCTGCGAGTGCGTAACTGCGTTTTGGAGTGAGCATGGGGGCGCGGGCGCTTTCACGCGGCTCGACTTCCGGTCCTGCAGAAAGGGCGTGAACGTGTGGAGCGAGTTCATTAACGCTGACAACGAGTGTGCGTAAAACTCCGCGAACATCGTCGGCACGTACATCACCAGCAGATCCTCCAGTGTTAGCTCGTCCAGCCGGCTCTTCGACTGTCCCTGGAACACTGCGGTTGGATCTCGCACTGTCTGCGCCTTCTCCTTCATCTCAATCCTCCAGGTCTCCCAAGCCTCCAAGTTCAGCCCCACGGGCACGTCCGAGTACACCAGGTGGATGCTCGTATTCCGGTTCAGGCTCAGCTTTTGGCGCAGGATCTGCGCTTCCTCCCCTAAGAAGTTGCAGTGGAGTATCAGGAAGGAAGCTCCGGCTTGTTCTCGCCGTGACTGCCACTTCTTCACTACGTTCGTGTAATCCTCTCCGCTGGTGATCGTCTCCTCCGCGTATACCGTGTCGAGCAGCAGCGGTTCCACATAGCATTCTCCACATTCCTTGTAGCATTCCTCGCACATCGAGGCGCTCCGACAGTATTGTTCTGACATGAGAGCTCGTACTTTCAGTGCAGCCATTGCAGTCTCACGTAACACAGGCCACTTCCAGTCACATATGAAGCATTCGACTTTCCACTATGCCTGCTTCCACAAAATCACCCCCAACCTAAATCCATATGACCTTCAATCAATAAACTTGCAGTTGAAACATGTGCACATCAAATCCAACCTGCATCGAATGGTTCATATTCCTTCCTTGCTTAGAGACGGACGTTAAGAGTTTTGCACGTGACGTTACAAAAGCCAATTTTCGTTGCGAAAATGAATGGGATGCGCATTTCAAAAGACAGAGAAGCGTTCTGTTGCTCACCTGTGTAGGGACTGAGCCATCTTTTCACCTTCCTCTGCGACTCGAGGGCAACCATTGCATTCGTAAATCCGAATTGCGGTCAGTGGAGATCGACGTACTGCAGCGAGGATCGATGCAACCTGCCAATTGTGACAGGAGCACGATGAGCGTGATCGGTGCATCAACGTGGTAATCGGGAACAAGTGGAAGCAGCAGGAGCATTATTGCGCGAGTTGACAGTCAACTACAAGCTTCGGTAACCCTCATGATCACAGCGCTTTTACTCTCATCAACTTGTTGATGAACACCTTACTTATGATACGGACAAGTAGTCGACAGTCATGAATTAAGACACTAGCTGACAGCTACATCGATGCCTAGCTAGCCGATCATTCATTCAACGCCGATCACCGCATTTGGTAATCAGTCATGATTCATCAGCACCCTGTCATATCATTCAAGAACGTAGCTAGCTTGGCCATTCAAGAAACCGGCACTAAGCAAGCTAGCCGCAAATCTTCACCACTCGATCTCGAATTGCCAACTGCAACTACAGAATCTGCTACTAGTACCTACAAAATCGTGCATTCCAAACCTTCAAATTGCTCGAAATAACACTGCAAAAAACTGTCACTAGAGATCGAAAGATAGGTCACCGCAAATTACAGTATCTCGTGACTCGATCAGTCATCTCACCTTGTCGATTGACGAAAGCACCAACGCACGAATTCTCGAATGAAAGCTCAAAAACCTACACTCAAGATTTGAGGCCACCGAAATGCTTGCCGACAGCACCGAGCGGTGAATTGCAAGCGGCGTGAGAATTGGGTGTTGAGGAGGAAGACAAGGGGAAAGCGAGCAAGCTAGCTAGAAAGTAGGATTGCATGCTGATTGCATGGTGGAAGGGGGGGAGCTAGGGCGTTGGGCTGTTAATTGCTACTTCCTCCTCCTCCTCCTCCTCACTTGCTACAACTACTGCTACTCGTCCACTCCAGGCTCGCTTTCCATAGTCCCGTGGGTGGGCAGGAACATCATCGAGGCCTCCATCATGATGGGTACCTCCTCATAGCCCCAACGTGAGTACCGTTCTAGTGTGACGTACCTGCTGGCTGTGCTGCAGAGCCCAGGCTCCTATCTAGCTAGCTTGCTTCCAAGGAGCAGGGTGAGAGCTCGAAAAAGCGGTGTTGTGACAACGCATTGGAGTTATGGAGGCCCCCGGAGTATGGAGCGTAGTGATCGATCAGAGTGGCCGTGAATGTGGGTGATGGTTTTTTGTTGCTTTATAATCGGGAACGGCTGCCTTGGAGTCCGTTCCCTGGCCGGGTTTGCGACAAAGGACGTTGTACATGGTTTTCTGTTGACATTGTCGTTCTCTGGAGCCTTTTCTTTTTGGTTGTGGTGAAAAAGTGGCAATCAAACACGAGCTTCCATCCCCGGCTTTGCTGGAGTGGAAAGGCAAATTCCAATTACATGGAGCATTTTTGCAATGAGTTGTTCAAATTTCCCGGCCCTTTGTTTTGTTTGTACATGGTGAAAAAGGAGACATGATGGACATAATCCTACCCTTGATCTCATGAGAATTTTTGTATCACTAGGACCATGTTATCAATTTATTTGTTGTAAGGTAAATAACCCCAAAAGGCTAATAACAAATTGATTCTTAGAATAATCAACATCAAATTTTGACCTAAGATTTGCCCATGTATAAGCTAGTCAGGCTATACTCCCCAAATTAACAAAATCTTGAATGTGCAAATTGACAATATTAACAGAGGATAGATTTTTTTTTTTATGCAAAAATGAAATAACAGGTAAATTCACAAGGCACATTCGAGCACTAAATTGACAAGCAGGACAACAAGGCACAATCGCCCGACAAGGCATGTGCATACTAAATTGACAAGGCACTGTTGTATCTTGTCAATTCAGTGCGCGTACAAGGCATCATTATTATGCAAGGTGTCTGACTAGTGAATTGACAAGGCACAATCATATTCACTCAATTCTAGCTCATTTTGCATTTTGTTCTTGTTATACGGACTCACATCACTCCTAAATCACTAAAATATTGCATGCACACGTCATTTCTAATATATTTTATGTGCACGTCACATATAAAATATAGTATGTCCACGTCACTTCTAAAATTATAATGTATATACACACAAGTTCTTACTTGTGTCCTTTGGACACACCCATCAAAAAGATCATAGAAATTTATAAAATGTGTAAAAAAATCGAGACCTAGGTATATAAAAAACATGAAGTTGGAGGTTTTTGGTGATGTTGAAATTATGGGATATGCAATCAATATGCAAGTTTCCTACTTTTGGCTCTCCATAATGTTTAAGATTTATAGCATGCCTTCCGTTCCCCTCTTTTTGGTTCGTCGTGTTGTTTAAGATTTATAGCATGTTCTCCGTTTCTATCTTTTTAGTTCCCATGCTTTTTAAAATTTGTAGCATGTCCTTCGTTCCCTCCTTCCATTGTTTCCGGTTCCCCTCCCTCTATTACGGTTTCCCATCCTCCATTTTTTTCTTATTGGTTCCCTACCTCCAAACTCTCGTTTGTGATTTCCATCTTTTGTTCTCATTTCCCCATCCTCCAACTTCCCTTATTGGTTTCCATCATTCATTCCTATTTCTCAATGGTCATTTCTAGTTCTCATTATTTGCGTCTGGTTCCCATCCTCCATTCCCAGTTCCTAGTTCCATTCATCCTCCCTTTAATTCTTCTTTGCTCCCATTTTCGTGTTTCATATTCCTTGTCCCTTTAACTCCTTGTTATATTCTTAAGATCTAATTAACCCTTACTAATAATCTAATTAAATACCACTTATAGAAACTTTTCAAAATCCTTAGAACTCTTCATGCCATGTATACAATGACCAAATGATAATGACCTTCACCATGCATTGTCAAGGACAAACTAACCAATTGCAAATCGTGTTCTTTTATATGCAGAGATTCATTTTTGTATTTATATGCACTATGCTTTTAAATTATTGTATGTGCATGTCTATTTTTGTGTTCATACGCACTACGCACGTACAAAACTTTCTATGCGCATCTATGGCAATTCGGAGAGACAACTTCTTCATGAAGAAGCCTACAAAAGATTTGCCCTCCGTCTTGTTGTTTCATTGAATTACTCTTCTTGTAGGTCTAGAGCAATCTCGTGCAATCTCGAACGAGTAATTGAGCAATCTCATGCAATCTTGAGCGAGTAGTTGCGTGCTAGTAGTAGTGTGAAATTATGATTGTCAGAATGAGAGCTGCAATGGCAATGAGGTTTGCAGGCACCAATGAAAATTGCAAACATAATTTATTATGTTGTGGTCTTTGCAGTAGGCTGCGTGCGATCTCAACGCGAAGTGGAGTACATTGTTTACGCAAGGTGCCTTTTCAGTCCACTAAATGGAAGACATGATCATAGACATACATACGTACACAAAATTGACAAAACACATTCGTACGCAAGCACGCATGCAGTGCACTAACAAGCTACAATCGGGCACAAAGTTATCGATTGTGTAGGCATAGATCAAGTGTCTGCCACTGTCTTGATTGTACACGCAAAACTTCAAGACACAGAATGCATAATCACATAATTTCACTTTTTAGATACAAGATTGAGTGTGTTATGCTACTGATGAGATCAATATAATCATGTAAAGCCTATTGTGTGAATTGACAAGATTATCAATATCATATATTGGAAATACTAATAATCAATAAAAACCAAATAGTAAAAAGCCTATCATTCATGAAGATCAAGAGTAGGAGCCTAGTATTTTTATTTTTATTTTTTGTGGTGGACCTTACAATAAATAAATTTAAACGTTGAGACTCCATTCACATTATAGGCCTCTATTGTGTTTCTTTTGCCAAGTTCAACCCACAAACCAAAGGCTCGAGTTGAGCCTCTTGATGTCTCAAATTTGAAACCTTTATTCTTTCGGGGTTAGGCAATACTTCAAGTGACAAAATCTAGACGTACCAAGGTTGATGTTAACCCTCAAACGGCCATGGGGTTGAAACAAGCAAATCAAAATTGGATCACAACATCTTGTCGACTCGGGCATCATGAAAAGTGCACTTTTTGAACTTGGACATCATGAATGAACCAATCAATGTAAGTGGGCTTGCAACCTCCTACAAGGTTATGTACAACCCCAACCTACCTATCACAACACACAAAATCACTCACACAAATGGTCATCTGAATTGTAGAATTTTACTTTCTGAATGCATCATGAGAAGGTGACCAGTCTGACATCAAAATATAAGTGAAAAGTTGGATACACTGAAGAATCTGTTGGAAACAAGCCCCTCAGGCTTCCTTGGGCGTTTAAGGGTTAAGTTAGAATCATGTTAGAACCACATAGATTCCATACACAATGAGCAAAGGAATCTATGAGATGGATGAAAGGTGTGTCATGTGGACAATTGTTGAGGGGGGAATGATGATACCCTGACAAACAGTGGTTGGGAACCAAATTAGGTCATCAGACTACGAATGCTGAAACCACGGAAACTTCATCCACGCTTCAGAACAAGTCAACTTTTAAAGATAGATAGATAGATAGATAGATAGATAGATAGATAGATGAGATAGATAGATAGAAACTCCGGTCCTTTCTAAGGGTAACTTTTAAATTTCCTTACAAAAGCCATTTTCCTTGTTTCAAAAAAATCCTAAATAGATGTCCACCATAACCACTGAAAATAAATATGCACTTGTAGCTGATTAGAAAAATAGGCTTATAATTCCAATCGTAAGATGCCTCATATTTTTAATAGTTATTCTTAGTTTCTTTGAGCTTGATAACAAAAAGCATATTGTTTTGAAGCTTGAAATTACTCTTTGAATGAGGAAGCTTTGAAACCAAGGGTAGTATAAGATGTGTGATTAAAGACAAGAAGGAAAAGAACAAAGATACGGGGTAACCAAGTTACATGGTTACTATCCCCGATTTCTATAAGTTATGACCACATTCCGGGCCAAAAGAAACTAAAGCACTCTATCTTTGTCGTTAAAATCTTAACAATAGTTGGGAAGAGATTGGAAAGGCCACGGTGGCTATGACACCTATTTTGAAGTTAACAACAACGGTGTTCATAAAACATTGAAAATTCCCACATTTACATCAGCGTTCATATATACTACCTCCAATTCTGAAAAAAAAAAAAAAAAAAAAAAAAAAAAAAAAAAAAAAAACATGAATTGCTGAAAATGGTCATGTTCATTCATTGGAAATGGTTTGGGTTACTCATCAATATCAAATCTTGATCTTTTTGTGAGACAAGGATTTATACCAAATCATGGTTTTTTTTTCAAAGACGGAGGGAGTATTTTGAATGAAAGAATCACATAGAAATCTAGGTAAAACATCTAAGGTACGATTTTCAAAATGGATGAATTGTACACTCTTACATTCTTTCTATGCAATCCTAAACCTTCACCAGGCTGAATGTTGAAAATCGACATCTTGGATGATTACAACAACTTTGATGAGCCATAACTTCTCCAACCATAGTCAATCTTGAACAAAATCAATTAGATTGCGTCTCAAATCAAGTCTAGTTTGTGTTGTAAAAATCTCATACCCATGCAATGAAGTATGAATAAATGACATGCATTTCCGTAAAGGCTGCTTTTGTTTTTGACGAAACAATCTCCTTGTGGCAAGTTTTTTAAGAAGTTATGATAGACACCTCTCTTAAAGCCCTGATTAAGTTATGATGGATTCAATGAAATGATACCATTGGCCTTTTCTCATCAATGATGTCCCCTTTAAAGAAGACTTTCCAAAGACTGCGACTGACTTTCAGTAGACTAACCTTTAAAAAAACATTGGCCCTGTCATCATTTCATTGTAAAAGGGAGCATATAATTTAATATTTAAGTACACATGCGCATCAATTAGGTCATTTTGGGAGTACACAAAGTCTTGGTTTATCTCAACCATGAATATGAAAATGTACAATGTAAGCAAAAAGCGTAAGACTTAATTAGTGCGAATCAAGTCATTACAAGCTTATTTGGCATTGAAGGTGCATGGGAAAAAATAATAAAAAATTGTGATATGAAGTTGTCTTTGGCTTCAATTAAGTTCATTACTTGATATGGATCATCAATACCTACAATCATGCATGATACATAAGTACGAAGTTGCATATGAATGTGATAAAGGTCATATTCTAAAATGAAGTAAAAATGAAAAGCACCATAATTTCGATTAAGGATCCTTGCATTCTCGAACATCGAATAGCTTCGAAAAATATTCAATGTTGACGTGGGGCTTCAATTCGGTGATTTTTTGGCACGTAGCTTCATGTCCATCATTGCTGTTCTAATGGTGCAAGAATTTGATGTATGCGAATGGGGGCAGCAGATCTACAAGTTAAAAGTGGTGAAGCTTTGCATTGTTTGACTTGCTTTCTAAAGGGCTTGTATTTTAACCCCCTAAAGATCCAAGAAAGTCAATATGGCTTTTCGGGGTAGGGAAAAGAATTACCCAACTTTGACCATTTTAATCTCACAAATGAAAAAGAATCAACATTTCAAATTTTGCATTCAAGTAAAAAGGCAAGGGTAAGGACATGATATGGTACCCCCTCCAAAAATAGTGTGATTTCTTCTTATTATTATTTATTCATTTTTTAAATGACAAATAATTCTAACCAAATGGTATGTTAGGTGACATGGCTATATTTGTATACATGGGATTTAAAAAATAATTTCTGGCACATATATAATGAAGTAGACATCGGTCACACATAATGAGACGCGTCTTGCTGGTGCCCATATCATACCCTTGCCCGCAAGTTCACTTTAAGATTCTATGATTGGATCTTCTAATTGATACTTAGATTAAGCTTTTTCTGACTTGAAGTAGACAAAGGTCAGTTTTTGTAATTTTGCATGAAGGATCTCAAGGGGTTAACCCCTAAATCTCCTTGTTGCAAAACAGTCAAAGACACAAAATTTGACCTTCCCTTAGATCAACCTCAAAAAATCTCAATCTAATCATTATTTGAAGGATTTAACCGTAAGATCTCAAAGTTCACTTAACATTCTTCTCACATACCAAATTTTAACCGTTCATTCTTTCTCATTTGTGAGATTATGATGGTCAAAGTTGGCTGAGTTTTTCTCCTGCGGAAACCTCCAAAACCCGTTTCGGGCTTTAAGGAGAGTTAGGGGTTGATGTAAAAAACACCCGGTTGAAAACATGGATGAGCTTTATTAGTTGGCAACGTACCCACAACAACGAAGGGAACCCCCCCCCCCATGGAGTGTAGCCGAGTCTTCCACCACGGGTACACACCGAATGTACACAAATGGGTTGGCAAGAGTACGAGAGTACCATCGCAATTGGCTTGGAATTGTCATAGCTGACAATTGGGGGCAAAATGGACTACTGGCTATGCTACGGTCACTTTGTCAAGTGCACATGAAAGGAGTTTGTCGAGGTAATGGGTACATACCCTTGAAGCCTCCTCGTCACTCGTACCGAGCCCCCCCCCCCCCTAGGGTGCCCTCCTCCTCCCGGCCCGGTCACATGATGATGAGCAATGTGGTGCCAACCGACCCCATTGCAGCGGGAGAGCCTGCACTTTTTGTGGTCCGTACCTTACCCTCAGAACATTGTATCTTGTTTGAGATTCGGTGCCCGATTATCATGTGACCCCATCGGATTAATTAGTATTGGATTAATTAGTATGTTAAGAAGTACTCGGTTGATTCAAATTGAGCACAATTTGGGTTTTGTTCTAAGTCGCGAGAGAAGTGTTATTTTTAGGAAAAGCGTCACTTTGATCTTTGGTCAAATTCAATAGAGCTCGGTAGGTATAGCAAGTGGTTGAGTTTGAACAAGATCTTATGGTTGTGAAATTTAAGTTGTGAAAAGAATGTGGATTGATTTTAGGAAGGATCATTTTGGAGGTCATTACGAAACGTGATATGTATTGCTCTTGAAGATCGTAGAAAAGTTTATTATTGTGGTTCAACATCATCAAGGGGAGTATTAATTAGGACATGCAAAGTAAACATTTTAGTGTGATTGAATGCAATTAACCATGGTGGAGGGTCGTCCTTGGGAAGTCAATTTCTAATGTTGACCGCAATTGGATGTGGTGTCGAATATGAGGAGGTTACATGTTTACATATAGATTTTCCCTAAGATAAGTCTTTGCCTCAAAACGTGTCAAATGTCAAGTATTGGATGGAAGGTAACAACTTTGAAGAGCCATAACTTCTTCATTCAAAGTCCATTCTGGATGACGTCACTTGAATAAGATCCCAAATCAAGTATAGTTTGTGTGATAAGAGTTGCATTTCCATACAAAACATTATAGAAGAATTGGTATGCTTTTTAGTGAGAGCAACTCTTATTTTTTGGTTTTCAAAGATGGGGCATGTTTTACCATTGCAAGCCAAGCTATTTGATTTAAATACTTTAGGTTTTGGTTTGCAGTGATGTTTCCTATATTAAACCCTCAATAAAAAATACACGGTTTCTCCTTTACCATTGTTGGATTTTAATTTTGTTCGTTGGGTTGGACTCAATATTACTCTATATATACGGGTAGAAAGTGTAAACTCATCCAAGGAGTGAGGAGGGGCATTGCATGGGTTGTACTGCAAGAGGTCTGGTTTTGAAAAAAAAAAAAAAAAAAAATCCTTGTAAATTTTGAGGCAATTTTCACCATTGCAAAGCTATTAACTGAGCCAAGAAATATTTTTGATTATATTATTTTGGGCGAAGATGTTATTGAGATGAAAGTAAAAATATTTGTAGTTAGTGACATTTTTCATTGCAATAGGTACATGGGTAGCGTTTCCTTCACAAAGTGGAAACGCATAAATTCTCAATTTGTTTTTGTATAGAATATGTTATGATCTCGCAATCAATGAGGCCTCAAGTCTCAAAATTTGACCCACATCATGTATAATATGTTCAATACAAGATTGTGCACTTGAAAAGTGAAAACTATTTTTGAAAATGTGACACTCTTGCTATAAATGAGACAAACGGTGTAGAGGTTAAAGAAAAATAATTAATAATCTCAAATTGTCAATCGTAACCCCTAAAGGCCCAAAGTGTAGAAAGGTACAACTTTCCTCTAGAATAAGCAAGTTATCAAATGATTTTTTTAACTTTTTATTAGATCACTTTGAAATATGTAATCATGGGATCTTGTAGACTATTTTTGTAACCCTCAATTCGGTTAAAACATCGGTATTCTCCGTGCGATTTTACAAGAAAGTTTTAAAAGTGAAATTTAGAAATATGTATGAGTGTAGCATGGCACTGTTTTTAATATAACACTTGTCATCTGTAATATCAACTCATTTCTGTAATATCACTAGAAAATTATTTAATGGTGTTTGACCTACAAACGCAGTCAAAAAACAATATCTTTGAACGGCCTTTTAGGAAGATAGTCATTTTTGAATTGCCTTTCAAGGAACATAGCCATATTTAAACGGTCGTTCAAGAGGCCGTTTAAATCATTTTTAAATGACTATTCACGGACGTTTTTGTTTTGAGTGGTTGTTGAGGAATAACTTGAATCGATCGTTTTGAACATTGTTAATTTTTGAATGGCAAATAAAAAACATATGCCTTTTGATATCAAAATATCTAAAAAAATCAATGTAATTATTTCATTTGGAGCACCCTAAAACACGCCTTTTAACAAAATTACGCCATTTTAATAAAATTGAGGTTTTATGTAAAGTATTTCTACATTAAAATAAATTTCTTAACCGCATAATCTCAATAAAAAAGGAGTAGTAAAAAAAAATGGGAGTGGAAAACAACCACACATTACACCTCAAGAAAAAAACAGAAATAAGACCTCTCTTCATTATGTCTTGCACAGAGATGACCCTTTTACATGGATTAGATCATCGTTGTTACACTATCGCTCGGTTACCTTAAAATAGCTTGTCACCATGTAACTCTGAGAAGCGTCGACGGGTGACAACTTGTGACGGTCTCCTATGACCTTGCTACTGTGACAGTTCAAATACATAAAATTGTCTTCTTAGAGGTTGGTCATACTGCTAGAGCGGTTGGGCACTAAGACAACTGCCCAGGCAATGCTTTGCGCAAGTGTTGTCCGGCGCGTCGAGTCTAATTTTTGCTCGTCTTTAGATTATTTGATGTATACAAAATCTATAGAGAAGCTTGCAATGAGCAAAAGTACTCAAACTAAGGGATCAATTAAATAAATTTCACCAAGTATCAAAATAGGTAGACAATTCGTGAAGAACAAAGGCAACTAAACGATTGAATATTGAGATTTGCTTGGAAAGAGCAAATTGGATCATATCATTGTTACATTGTGCTTGAATCCTTACCATGGCCCATCTCATCTTGCAATGATATGCTCAAATAGATATACGATGTGGTGGACAAGGACGACTCACAGTTGATCCTCACCGTAACCCATTAATGTATTTATCTTTAAAAATAGGCTCAACTAGTTAAACACAACGTGGGGGATAACAACAACTGACTATAAACAAGACAACTACATGAATACAAAGACCACCTAAAGTCGACCTACATGGCCAAATTCACCTTTTTGAATAGGCTCAGTCAAGTGTGGCCAAGTGAACATTGTTGGAGATAACAACCACTAAGTGTCGACTGTCCACCACATGCCATATAATATTTCTAAATTAAGCTTGATTGGGTTGACACAATATGGTGACAACAATGATAGGCTGCCATTAACCATAGCCCATATGATTTCTTTAAAATATGATGAATGAAGTATATATAACGAAAGAGATAACAATTACTAAATGTCATCAACCGACCATGGCCCCCCTTTGAACTTTTAGAATAGGCTCATTGTAATAAACTTAATGAGATAAATATAACGTGGGAGAAAACAATGATCAACTACCAATGATATCATCGTTTCAGAATAAACCCGGCCATGTAAATATGACGTGGGGGACAACAAGAACCTCAACTATCAACCAAACAAGAAGGACATGAAGTAACGATTGCTTATAAATCTACCATGGCTCATGTCATTTTTTCAAAATAGGCTCGGTTAGATAGATATAACATGGGAAAAAACAATGCCTTAACTATCAACCCACCATTGCCCATCACATCAGTATATACTCAATGACATAAATACGACGTGGAGACCAATTGCCGACCAACCATGGACCATTTCATCTTTTTCAAAAGGATATAAGCAAGGAGATAACAACATCCCTCAACTGAACAATGAGATATTGGATTTGCTCATAAGAAACAAATCTAGTCGTATCATTATCACAATGTTCAATATTAACCATACCTTTTATTTATAGTATCAATGTTTTGTGAAAGTTAAAATATCAATCCTCACATTGCTGTTGTTCTAAATTGAAGCTTGAACATACCAACATTACTTGAACATTTCTAATTTTTTTGAATTCAAGGTCATGGATTACCCAAAAGAGCATTTTAAGTATGCAATTGAAGCTTTCTATTGCTTCCAATAACACCAATATTTTGAGAATCAAAACTTGCTAAGAAAGCGGCAGAACTGGAGTTTCCAAGGCAACAAGACGAACGTTTCGAAAATCAAGCCAAAATGTTCAAAAACACCGAATTCGAATATTTGCACTGTCAGTTTTTTAAAAGTTTCCCGGCCATTTCAAAGCTGCTCTTGGTTGCTGCTCCTCTACCCTTCCTCGATGGTTACTAAAACGATGGCCCCGACATTGACGAAGTCTGCGAGCATTTGTCAATGGTAGTAGCTTCACGGTGACGAAATTCTTTTCGGGAAGCACCTCACAAATTTGGCAAGCGCACAAATAGACCTCAAACATTTCTTGAGGGAAGTCAAGCGCCAATTTCACCTCCTCTACAATGAGACATAGCTGCTTGTGGCAAGCATTCATACAGCAAGAGATGACGGGCAATTCACAGGGTTAGGGTTTAGAAATTCTTAGATTGGAGCAAGAATGAATTAAAATCAGGAGGAGGTTCTCGAAGAAGAGGAATCATGGCAGGGAAGAAATCCGCGTTCGAAAAGATGATGGAGAAGGCCCGTGGAGGCAAGGGCCGTCCTCCGGCATCGTCGGTCGCGAAGGCCAAAGAAGCAGCAGCGAAGGAGGTTGCTGCAGTGAAGGAAGTTGCTGCAGTGAAGGAGGAGGTGATCGCTAAAGTGGAGGGCGTCGATGTGAAGATGGAGGAGGTTGATGTGAAGAAGGAGGAGGTCGATGCGAAGATGGAGGAGGTTGATGTGAAGAAGGAGGAGGTCGATGCGAAGATGGAAGAGGTTGATGTGAAGAAGGAGGAATTGCCTGAAGAAGATGTGAAGAAGAAGAAAGTCGTAGTTCCAACTTCAGTTGCTGAAAAAGTTGCGCTTCTTACTAAGAAAGAGTCTGAATTTGATCCTGAAGCAGCTGCATTCTGGAAGCCCGGGCAACATGTACCGTTCTTGTTCCTGGCCAGCGCTTTTGACAGTAAGTCGAAAGATCATTGAATAATTTTAGTGAGCATTTGATTTCTAAGTCTTTTTTCATGTGAAGGAAGTAATCTCTTGGATCGGTTATCGCTTGTGCAGTGATTTCCGATGAGTCAGGCAGGCTAGCCATGACGAACATTTTGTGCAATGTGTTTCGGACGGTCATTGCTACTACGCCCAAAGATCTGCTCGCAGTTGTAACCCTATCAGCGAACAGGATTGCACCGGCACACGAGGGCGTTGAGTTAGGGATTGGCGATGCTTCCATAATCAGAGTCCTCACTGAGGCTTATGGAAGGAAAGACGACCAAATCAAAGCTCAAATGAAGGTATTGCAATCCAGCGTGATTCCTTCAGGTTCCGTATTCGGCACTTCATTCTAATGCGTGCAGGAGTTTAAAATTTCTCATGTGAATATGGAAGGATGACGAACTTGTAATGCAGGAGTCTCTTCAGGGTTTAGGGTTTACTATTCGGTTCATAAGATACTGCCATTTGTTTCGAATTCTGTTTGTGTCGGTATCATACCAATAAAATATCCACCATTTTAGATGTGTACTTATCTTCGACGTTAGAGAAATTTAATCTCATTGTAGTGTAATGACTTGAGAGTGCAAGAAGGACGAAACTGTAATGCAGGAGTCAGGGTTCAGGGTTTAGTATTCGGTTTGTGAGACACAGCCATTGCCTGTAGTTATCACTGGTTGTGTAATGTATGATTTACTATTCATAGAGTGTACATGTCTTTGATGTTAGGAATCTGATCTCACACTATATTGTGAGTGCATTTATTGAGTCTTCTCAAACTTTACTGTAAATTTCAATATAGTATGAGTATTGCACAGGAGACGTAATTATTAGGCACCCTTGGATCGAATAATTGAGCAACTTGGGTTATAATATGGCTTAGATGCCGTGGTTAGTACTAACTTGTTTATATTTCTGAGAAGTGTAAGTGATGGCAGACGTTGGGAGACCTCGGTCTAGTAGCAAAGGCCAGCCGGACGTCGCAGAAGCTGATGTTTAAACCATCGCCCTTGACATGTGTGAAAGTGCTGGAAACCTTCCGGGAGATAGCTAAGGTAAGGTGAACTTTACTTAATTTTTCACATATTCTTGTTTCTTTATGTAGCAATCTTGATCCGGAATGGCTGGCTTCACTACAGGACACTGGCAACCAGAGTCAAGACAAGAAGCGTGGTCGTATGAAGGCTCTCCTCGTGGCAGCTACAGAATGTGAGCCGCTCTATGTCGTTCGCTTACTCCAGGTATAACGAAGTCCTACTAGTGCCTACATCATTCAGTCTTTTGTGTTAATTTAATACGTCTATTGTGTTTCTCACGCAGTCCAAATTACGAATAGGACTGGCAGAGAAGACGGTCTTAGCAGCTTTAGCTCACGCAGCGGTGCTTTCTGAGGTTCCTCGTGTTCCTGCTAGTCAACTGACTGGCCGCTTAGAAGAGGTACTCATTCTGCTCCCATTATTACGGCAGGATTATTATTTGAAGCTCAAAGGGGGTTGCTGTCACTATGTAGTCATATCGATCGGGGGTTTTTATGATTTGCTTTGTCTCTGAGCAGGCGGAGCTGTTCATGAAAGAAACGTACTCAGTACTTCCTATATACGATGAGATCATAAATGCGATCTTACAACATGGTATTCGTAAGCTACCTGAGTTTTGCAATTTTACTTTGGGTGTTCCTGTTGGACCTATGCTCGCCAAGCCTACCACGGGGGTGTCCCAGGTTCTCGACAAATTTCAGGACATGGAGTTCTCATGTGAATACAAATACGACGGTGAAAGAGCCCAGGTTAGTTTTCAAGTTCACATTAGTTCACTGAGTTTCTGCTAGGTTAGAAACTTGCGATTTTTATTGTTGGAACTAGTAGCATCTTCATTACTCAAGTACACTGTTTCAGTTGAGAATTCGAAGATACCTAGTAGTAGGATCAGATATTTGTAGAGGTGTACTAACCCTGGTTCCGAATTAGTAATTGCTCCTCCCAGCTTGGATGTTTCAATGTTGATTTTTCCCTCTGAGGGTGTGATTGGAGAGATGTAGAGAATGCTATGAGTTGATACATGCATCTTGCACGCAGGAAGGAATGGAAGTTTATTGAGTAGGCTATCTTGTACAACGTTGATTTCTGTTTGCTAAGGTGGCTATTAGTATTCATTCGATATTGTTTCAAACCAATGATAGGATGCACTTTGATGCAGAGTCTTCTATGGCTGAAAAGTTTCCTCCATTGCTGTTGGTTGAGTATCACTTCCTTTGTGAGCTGCAGATTCATTGTCTGGAAGACGGTTCGATTGAGATTTATAGTAGAAATGCTGAACACAATACTGGAAAGTTTCCTGATATCATCGAGTCAATGCCTAGGTATGTCCGATAACTTCGTGAGCCACTAGTCTTCAGTACGTGTGAGTGAAGGCAGGTGATTCTTTGCCAATTTGTTACTCACTAGGATGTCGTTCACTAATAGACTGTTGCTCGAGGACTAGGATGACTATCTCCTGTGTTTCTTCATCAAGTAGAGAAGTGTGGCTACTAATGAGCATCATATCACTTGCAGATGTGTGAAGCCAGGAGTCAATACGTACGTAATAGATTGTGAGGTAGTGGCGTATGATCGAGAGAAGGATAAGATACTGCCCTTCCAGGTGGGTCTCACCCTTGAGTGGTCCTTGAGTTTGAGAAAATTTGATGTTGTTGCGGAGCTACTGAAATTGGTTGGTGTACTGAGTTGGTATTTAAAATGAACAAAATTGGCAAACTTTCACCCGTGATATCAATTTGTCCACTATACATTGACTTTCGAAGTTATTATAATCTGAAGTTGGTTCGAAAGTCAAAAAAGCGAAGGTAAATTGAAGTTACTAAGAAGTCAAGCCAGAAGCTATAAATGATCAATGACTGGAATTGAGGAATTTCAATTATATAGTTTTGGCTTTCATAATCAGTGAGTCGAAAGAGGTTGACTGACAGATGATAAAGTTACAGTAGTCTTCTCAAATGTATACAAGACTGAAACAAGTTGTGTTCGATTGCACCTGTCTCGCTTCGATCCTTGATGCCGTTTCTCTTGGACTAATTGCAGATATTGAGTACCAGAGGGCGCAAAGGTGTCACGATGAGCAATATCAAGATACAGATATGTCTTTTTGCATTCGACATCCTATATTTGAATGGCCGTCCGTTGTTGAAAGAGCAGTTGAATGTTCGAAGAGAGGTATGCACGACTACTTGCTATAGAGTTTCAATCATGCAACAATGAGCAATTTGTTTCTTATGCTTTCAGCTGATCCCAATACTTTCTTCGTTTTTTGACGTGCAGCTGATGTACTCTTCATTTCAAGAGGTACCAGGAGTGTTCAAGTTTGCAACTGCTAAGAACTCAAATGACTTGGAGGAGATACAGAAATTCCTTGACGATGCTATAAACGACAGGTCGGTGATACCCAACTTTCTCCCGAAGTAATATGGACGTATGGACAACTAGCAGATTTGAAGTACTTCAAAGCTGCTAGTTGTCCATACGTCCATATTTTTCTCAGCTCAGATAGCATTATCTTCCTTTGTGATGTACAAGTTTGAAAACTTCTCTTTAGGACGGTAAGGAGCTTTTTGTTCAGTTTAAGCTAATCGGATGGTGCATTGTGCAGTTGCGAAGGTTTGATTGTAAAGACATTGGTGAAAGATGCAACATATGAGCCTGCTAAGCGTTCGAACAATTGGCTGAAGCTTAAGAAAGACTATATGACAACGTATTTCTCTTGAACTCTTGATCGCCTCCACTTTTCATTGTCTAGTTCTCGATGTGTTATTTGCATGGGTATCAACGTAGTTGATGGGGTGAAAATGACCAACGGAATTATCGGTGCTCCAACTTAATTGCAAGGCGTTACGCAGCTTTGAAATTCGATCAACTCTCAGCCATGAATTTTTGATCGTTGTGCTGGTTTCTGCTGTTGTAGAACTGGGGACTCTCTGGATCTTGTACCGATCGGAGCCTTCTATGGCCGTGGAAAGCGGGTTGGTAAGTGCTTGTCATATGATGGTCCAGATCCTTTCATTCATCTACCATGAATACCATATGACCTTGTCTTGCGCTTGAATTTCTGTAACTTTCAGGTGTATATGGCGCTTATTTACTGGCCTGTTATGACGAAGATCGTGAGGAGTTTCAGAGTATCTGCAAAGTTGGTAAGCTAGCTTCGATCGATATGGGAGCATATTGATAGGATGAGGGTTGCATACGAGATTTTCTATTTCGATTGACCTCAGAAAGTGCTGTAACGGCAATCTTCACTTTACTGTTTACATGAAGTCTATATTTTTTAAAATGTCTTGCTGTAAAACTGACTGGTGGTTTCTAACGTCATTTTGATTGATGTCCATGCACTCAGCAACGGGTTTCACGGAGGCTGTATTGGAGGAGCGAGCTGCTGCTCTAGCGAAACATGTCATACCTGAACCGAAGGTATGAAAGGAATCAACTGCATTTTCAATATAATGGCATCTGGATAGTCTATCTTTATAATATTTTGGTACATCCCTGAACGAGTGTTGAATTAGCAACACTTATTGGTCACTGATGTTGCATATCCTTTTTCGGATTATTGACACAATTTTCTCCATTTTCTGACTTGTTTCCTCCCTCGTATTAGACGTTTATTCGTGCATTAAGTCATGTTTCTGACGTTTATGTTGTGCAGTCATATTACCGATATGGAGAGACTATCGGAGTGGATGTCTGGTTTGAGGATGTTGAGGTGACTAATTGAAATTTTACTTTTGAGATCAGTAATATCATATCATAGTTAGTATACCAGTTTCAGGCGTTCTGCTGCTTATTATTTGATATGTGGTGAGATTGACTAGTTTTTATAAACTGAAAACATCTAGACTTTCACTCACACGTCCACTCGATGATATTATGACTTGTTGAATATGTCAGGTCTGGGAAGTGAAAGCAGCTGATTTGAGTATCAGCCCTGTACATCGTGCAGCTCTAGGGTTGGTCGATCCTACCAAGGTGAGTGTCTGTAGTACATTTTTCAATCTTATCTACCATTTCATATCTTTTTACAATCCTCTCCGAGATTTGATTCGTATGCAGCACAAACTTAGGGTTTCAATATGCACATTATTGCAGGGGATATCATTACGGTTTCCAAGGTTGCTGAGATTACGGGAAGACAAAACTCCCGTTGAAGCCACTTCAGCCGAGCAGGTCAGCCTCTTAGCCCTGATTGTAATATGAAACATAAATCAGACTCTGATCAGTCATATCATCAGCTTCAAAGCCTCTGGTCACAAGAGACTCAAGATGCCGTTATTTCTAGATATTTTAGATTCACAGCTGATATTGAAATTGCGAAACGCAGGTTCTTTAGCCCATGATGTATTGACTATAAAATGATTTTCGCAGTTCGTGCTTGTTCGGTCGGATTGGTGTAAATCTTTCCATTATCAGAATCTTGACTGATATCAGAGTTGTGGAATGCAGGTTGCAGAAATGTATCGAGCTCAGAAGATCAACCATGGTCACGGAGGAGACGACGACGATGATGATTAGTGACCCCGTCCAAATTTGTATCTTCCTTACACATAGAATTTTCTCTTCACACATATACAAGGTGTTCTTTATTTGGAAAAAAAACTGAATTAAAGAATCTGCAGGGCGGTGATCATCTGCCAAAATTGAACATCTGGTGATCAAACAGTTCTAATCTGCCTGTAAAAGTGTGAATCAGGTACTGTTCGATAAGGTCTCCTTTTCTTGTTGGCTTGGGTTGCTTCAAAATGTTGGGGAGTACAGAACTCAGACTGTCACACTGTTTTGTCTTTCAGTTCTCTGGCACCGTTCGTGTGAGTGGTTTTTCGCAGAGGATTAGTGAGTTGATTTCTTACACCAGCAGGTTTTTGGGTATATGTGATCAAGATCAGACAAAAGGACCTTCTAAAGCGGCACTCGACAGTAGTTGTTGCTTGCAAGTGGTCTGTGACTTTGCATCGAGTTTCGTACTGCAATGTGGAGTTTTATCTGCGATTTCCACGGCTTTAATTTGGAAGAATTCTAGGTTCATTCCTTTGCTGCGAAGGCTTGAAACTTGCGAAGTTAATTTGGATGCTGACATGTTACATCGATCTGTCAAAAAAAGTACTATGCACTCAAAATCTGTGTCCGAGTTGAGAGAATGGTGAAAATAGAATAGCCTTAGCCAAAATAATTGGGAGAGCTGATTCCTCATGGTCCTCATAAATTAACTCCCCTTCGTGTCAGCGATTTTTTTCTTCTTAAATGGGGTGTGGCGCGAGTGGCTCCACCCCAACCCCCCATCTCAGACGAAGTGGTGAAAAACAAAAAATTCTAAGTAACTCTCCTGGCTCCCCAAAACAAAATGCTTATGCGGTGGTGTCGATTTCTTTTGTACTTGGATAGGATGAACACATTTGGCTCCTTCCACAGTTGTCCACCCACAGTTGTCCACAAGCGCATGTGGCGAAGTTCATTCTTTTTTGGTCACTGTTGTGGCGAGTAAATTTTTTTTTTCGTTTTTGTTTAAATCATGCACAAACATCATTCACATTCGCAAGGTTCTAACAAGGGGTGATGATGTACACACAATGATGTGCACAGTTGATGCCAAAACATGAGGTTTTCTAGCAACAAGAGATTAAGTAACATTCTCTAAGCATTGTGCAAACACATTCAACCCACCCAAGCAAATGAGACCCTTATTGCCATGACATTCGAAATGCACAAACACATTCAAACTTGAGCTAACACACATTAGCTTCACAAAGAACACATTCAAATGATGAACTAAGGGTTGAATGTGTATCTGCAGCCTTGTGTTGAGGGAGGAATGGTTAGCCTTCTTGACCGTACCTGCATGCAACTATAAACACAAAAAGAGTATTGGCCAGAGGAGTTGAACCTCGACCAAGTAGGCCCTGCCCAATTGCACTACCCAATCCCACCCCCCACCCCAGTTAGAAACTAACTGTTTACTCCATCAATTAAAACGTGCTATCATGATGGAAACAAAGGAAAGCTCTTACTTGTCTGCCATTCGTTTCCGGGCGTCGCCCCAGTGTGTTATGGCTGCAACATACGGGAAGCTTTCCTGATTCTACCACGGTTGTGCAAATTTTTTGACACAAGTGTCCAGGTGGCCGCTAAGTCGATTACGGACTTTAGATTTCAAGTTGGCCAATGTTGAGAATGTGTGCTCATCCTCAACCCTTCCAAGTACCGATGTCGGGTATGAGAGGAGCACGCTTTGGGAACACACGGGGTGTCTGGCTCCAATTAGGAATGACTCGGTGAGAGGATGTGAGATAAACAGTCTTCTATCTTCAGTCTTCGTTCTTCAATCTTCTGTCTCGAGTATCGAATCTTCAAACACGGGTCCGGGTCCGTTGGCCTATCTTGTGGCTGGCTCTACAAGGTAAGGGTTTCGGTCGGGTAGGTAATAAGAAACCACATGTCATCGGACGGGTAGAACGGGACAGCAAACACGAGCTGCCGTCCGTAAGATGGACTCTAAACTTCAAACCCACGGTGACCAGGGAGCGCCCTCACCAGCGGGAACAACATATAAGATCAACCATGTGGGCCGTTAACCCCACTTCGTTGCCACAACACAAAATGAAGCTAAGTGTAAACACAAAGCTCGCAACGGGTTTACAATGCAAGAAAGGAAATGCAACTAGCCTCCAAAGCCGGCTGGGAATAACAAGAAGGAAATCGGACCACAAGACACAACACAAAGAAGAGCCTAAAGGCTCTTCAGATCTTCAAGTCTTGGTGTGATTTGCTTCTCCAACTTTCAACCTTCACTCCCACCTCAAAGGAAACCTTTGAAGGAGCAAGCTCGAAACTCCAAGGAAACCTTCTCAACTTCAAATGGCTCTCACGAACAGCTCATGAGTCCAATGAACAAGTGTGATAGCTTTTTGGAAAACTAACAACACCTTCTGACTTCCCTCAAAATCTCAAAACAATCTAAACTACTGTCCACAAACTATGGGCCTCTAAAGATGTAGGCCGAGAATAAGTCTGCAGCAGACCTCTCCTTCTTCAAATCACTATAAAACTCTCTAAAATGCTTCAAATCGTGAGTGCAAGGTCTTTTTTGATAGAAGACTTCAAGAACTACAAGATCTTGAAAGATTTGAGCAAAAACAAGCTATTGGTTGAGAATTAAGAACCTCGAAAAGTTGACTCCTCAATCGGGTAGTCACAAATTCCTTGAATTTTCAAAAACTTCTAACTCTCATAACTTTTTGCTCACAAGTCCAAATCATTCATGAAAGGTGTCTATATAAAGATAATTGCACAAGGAACAACATCACAAACTTTATTTTTCATAAGTTTCTCCCAACTCACCATCAGCACACTCCAAAAGATCTCTCTTCCTACACAACAAAAACTCCACCTTGACACGAACTCCAAAGGGAATCTGCTTTCCCCTTTTTTCCTCCTTTCTTTCCTCTCCACCTAAGGGATAAGAGTGACCATACATCAGCCCATACCCCTAGTTTAGGTTCCCTATAGGAGTTTAAAAACACCATAAAAGTCAACTACACTACCAAATACCGGCAGTTTTACTTCTAACTGCCTTTATTTACTACAAGACAATTATTAAAGCCTTGGTAAACAAAGAAATTCTAATGTACTAAATAGAAAATAGAAATCACATGAAGAAATCTAAGAGGTATAAGGGCTATTGATTGCGGATCCCAGTCGCCAAGTCGTGGACTTGGTGGGTTGGAATCAGTGGTCAATTGCTGTCCCGACAGTCCGGGGTTCGATTCCCGTTGAGCGCATCGGGCGGCCGCGGCTTGGCACGCTAGTGAAGCAGGAAACCCAACCATCGGCCTACCTACCCCTGAGCTATACATGTGACAAGAGTTCAGCACCAAAGGTGTTAAACCCAAACCACCGTGATTCTAATCACGATATAAGTGGTTTTGTTTTATTAACTAACATTACGATAAAACCTATTGTACACTAAAGGTGTACACGTTGGAAGCAATTCCAACACGACACCGAAGTGATAGCTATTTGGCTGAGTTTAATAAACTCTGTAAGACGAGAGCCCATCAATCCATTATGTTCAATTTTCTCCCAAAGTTTAGAGATCGGGTTTGGGACCTTCGGTTTAACCATGGCGGAGGCACAGTTTGACTTCATAGTCACTTTAAAGTGGTTGGTTTGAAGTCCTAACAGTCGTGCATCCAGCATTGGCTCGACGTCCACTGCAGTAGACTCACCCACGGCCGCAGCACTCACAATCCGAGACACGCAGTAATGGCAACGCAGGCTCTTCATATGCAACGGGAAAAGCTCATTTGCATTTGCTTGACACCAAAAGTGTGGAAAAACAATCGAGAAAGCGTTCATGGGATCCGAACTGGAAAAACGCCTATCAAGCTCACCGATCAACATTGTATTGCATCCCTGCACTGTCCCTTCACAGAGGAGACAACCTCCTCGAATTCCCTCATGTTCAACAATTGCTTGGCACGTGAAATAAGACAAAGTTTGTAGGCCTGATACGAGTGAGATCCGATTCGGAAGCTCAAGGCTTTAGATCCGTCATTCATGTCGACTACCCACTCCTAGGAGATCATGTAGCTGTGGTCACTCACTACATCACATAACTGTTGAAAGTGCATAGGCTGGAAGGATGAATCCGGGTCACAATACATCTGGAAGAGTTCAGCTTGTGCTATCTTCACCGCTGCCACATAATCGCTAAGAAACGCGTTAGTAGATTGTGCAAATCGCATCAGCAAGTTCAAGGACTCCAACATGGGCATAATACAAGGCAAGGCAAGTAATGAGCCAACATCGCATATGAGCTCATAAGTCATAATTGAGACTGGCGCTATCTCAAGTTGCCACCTGCCTGCTGCTCATACTAGGCTCCTTCACTGCTGCATCTTCACACATTTTGGCAATAAAGGTCTTGTATTCCCCAATACCCTTTTAAGTGGATTCAAAAGCGAAATCCACCTGGTGTTCACGCTTCACAACATTTTCAGACCCTCGGTTTCCATGAGGTCAACAAGTTTTTGAAATTCTAGATGTTTCTTAGGCGATGCACTAAAGTATGCATATATAGCTTGACAAAGTCACTCAAGTTTCGCCACTATAGGCAAGTTGGATATGGCTTGAACTGCTAGATTTGTGCGATGGGCCATACAATGGATCCCAAGCATGAATGGGGCATGTTTTGGTCTACAACTGCTTTCTGACTCTACTTCTGCTTCCCTGGAACATTGAGACACCGTTTGCACCAAAAGATACCAACTTCTATGCAATATTTATAGCATCCAACCCTCCATGATGCAAGAGATGCGCCACTATGGCATTAGTAACAGCATCTGCCCCATTTCCTTCAACAAGACACTGCAAACCAAGTAGTATGCTAATTCGGCTAAACCCAACAGCTCGGGGGGGCCACTGGCGAAAAACGTAGGAACTACGTGCGATAAAATATAGGGTCTTGTATATTAATTTGGGGTAAAATTTGTAAAATTATTAGATGTAATATAGGGTGCCCTCGGATTGTAAAACATGATTATATGTAATATAGCAGTAGATAAAACATGATTAGATTACCTAAGTGGTACATATAAAATAGCATGGAGAAAAAAACAAGTGAGGTTGTCTTTTCAACCAAAAATAGCCACAAGGCAAACCACGTTCAAGGTTTGTGTGCTAGGTGGTCTCTTAATAAAAAGTATGTGACCTTTGGCATCGTTCAGATACATTCAAATAATAATGAAATAAACCATGAAAATGATAATGGATACTTGACCTTTAACATCGTCACACCCATTGAGACAAAATATAATAATTTAAGTAGCCAAATGAGACATTGAAATCTTAATGAAGTAGCCATAAGGTAGGAACACCCATTCATGAGTGCTTGACCCGTATAATATCACCATAAACTAGTTGGGAGTGAACCTAAAATGGACCACAACTTGATTAAAACTTTATTAAAACCAATGAGATGGAAACATTGACAAGTTTTGTTCATGTGTTTCTTATGTCTCTTTTGGGTAAGTCTACAATTTTGAATAGGTGTCTACAACACTTCTCTTCAAAAATTCGTATAAAATTGCTCATATGTCCAAAAATTCTTGATTCCAAGACCTAACACTTCGTCTCCAATTTGCTAATACATTCATGGTTTCACTTCATGCTCTTTGCACTCCCGATTACCGATTCCCTTATTCTCATCATGAACGGGTGCTCCTACCTTATAAGCGTTTGGCTCAATTAAAAAAAATAAATTACTGTCATTGGTACTGTAGCAAAGTTCATTTTCTCTTCAGAAGTAGGAGGGTTTCCGTTTCTTCTTTGAAGCAGGAGCGACGCCTTAGGGTTTTGTGTGAGATCTTGTAAGCGCCTTAGGGTTTTGGTGGAGTGCGTGCTAATGCATGGTTCTGGCCCAAAATACTTGCATTTTAGGGTGCGTTGGATTTGACACACAATACGTTGGTGTTGTTGGATTTTTGTGGGGCGGTAACTGCTGGTTGGTGTTGGAGGCGCATGTGTAATTTAGGTTATATCTCCAAAGGTGCGGCGACGTTGGTGTGGGGGGTGCTAAAATAGAGGTACAAATTCTGCTTGTTGTTTTTTTGTTTCTGCAAAATCATCACAATACATTGGAATTTAGGGTTTGATCTTGAGGTTGGAGTTTCAATTCTAAGTTTGGGGTTGGGGTTTGAAATCTAGGGTTGGGGTTGAGGGGTTGAATTCTAAGGTCGGGCTTGGGGTTTGTGCTGTAGGATTGCTTTGCTTGAAACGTCTACAGCGTAGTGGCGCCATGAAGGTGCGGGTGAAGATATATTTTCTCAAGCAAGAAGGAGACCTTCCGAAGTTGTTAAGCCCCATCGACACTGAAGAGGATGCTTCACTTGAGACTCTACGGGCAAGATTGGAGCAACTCAATGTCTTCAAGCGGTTAGGGCCGTTTCAATTTTGGGATGCCGAGGAGGGTTGTAGGATTGACGTCGACTTTGAAGCGTTGAATTCAATTCGAGATTGTGTTCACCTGATTCCAACAGAAGACGAAGGGGCTGGACGACATTGTAAGCGTCCTCGGGTAGGTGACGTCGTATTAGGTGGGGAATCTGTTGGAACTGCAAATGAAATACCAAACGTGCATACGAAGAGAAATTGATCCATGGAGCAAACAACACAGTAGAGACAGGTCTACTCTCCTCTTCAAGAGTTAATGCACCGGAGGAGAATTCGGTGACTGACGGCCCTGCTATGAAGTCCACCCTTGTTTCCAAGGATGTGCTACAGTGGTACAACAAGGCGGAGGAGAGACTTCGTAAAGATCTGAAGCAAGTTTCCATGGAGGATCACGACTGGTCGTTGCGTTCTTGGGACCAGGACGGGGCTGGAGTTGTCAAGTTGTATTGTGGTGAATGTCGGAGTCTCATTGGTGGAAGCACGGGCAAACACACAAAGAATTCTGTGACAAATTTGTTTTCTAATTTTAGAAAAAGCCATCTAAATAGTGCTAGCCATATAAGGAATTACTGCCGGCAGAAGGGAGTAGAATTTTCCAACCACCCTCAAGCTGGTAGCACAAGAAACAATCCTCTGATACTTACTACTGCTGACCACAAGAGAATGGTAGAAGAGGGCATTGGGATTATTGCAACTGTGAATGAATCTGTTGATTCGGATAAACCAACTTTCCAATTGGTTGGTGACCCTGACGACCATGTGATCAAGTCCTATTGGTTTAAGGTGAGGTGTGTTGTATGCCCAAAGGAAGTATTTCAGCTGTGCCCACCCAAACGGAATTTGGAGGCAAATCTCCTCAACCATCTCCATGGAGTGGTACACGCTAAAACCTTGGAGGATTTGAATACCAAATCTGCTCAAGGGTCGGCTTTATCCACCGGGAAAAGAGGAAGGCCAAGTCGATCTTCGGCATCAAATGGTGAGGCTAGCCAAAGGGGGCTGCATTCATTTTTCCGGCATGTAGAAGGTGAGTTACAGTCATACGATAGAGAATCTTTGTCTTTGTTAGCATGTTGGGGTATGAGAGGGCCTAATTGTGTTTATGCTGGGAAGTCATATGGTATCGATGGATTGTTGTTTGATCCCCATCCAGGTAAATTGTGGTATCCTGAGCCTCACTTAGAAGCTTTGTTGAAGGTAGATGGTGATGTTGTCATTGTAAAGGGTGCTTTCCGGCATAGGTCATGTACAAGGTTTTCCATGTCGGGTGAACCATTTGAAACTTTACGTGCTCGATGTGCTCTAGTATTGTCTTGAAACTGATTTTAGATTACGTGTAGTTCGTGAGGAACATGCGGTTGAAAAAGAGGGCTTAGGGATCTTTGGTAGAGGTCGAAGAGCCGGGTACTTATCGATTTTGAGTTGTGCTCTTACAATCGGACATTGGCTAAAAAATATAGACTTGAACGAATGCGACATTGGTCTGCAAAGGTCAAAATTGCTCAATTGAAAATGAAACGTCCTACATTGAAAGAGTCTGCCAAAGGAGCATCCGATCAACATAATGTTTACAAGTTTTGTCAAGATATTATTAAAGCACATAGGACCGGGGCTATGGGGGTAAACCGCACTTGTGGGATTATTTACGTGATGTTGCTAGCAACTCAACCGTTCAAACAAGGATTCGATGGTCCACCAACTCTAAAGCATTTTCGCAAGCCATGAAAATGTATGGAGGTAGGCGCATGTGCGATTTGTTTTCATTGAATTATGCTGGTCCTAATTTTAATACTACCAAAAGAGAAAACCAGAAGGGCGTGCAATTTGTTCCTGGAATTCATGCGGATATTTTTCAAAGTGTAGCCCAGATCTACAAAGATGCTAAGGCTGCTCATGGAATCGTTGGCCCTGTGCGAGTAATCCTTGCTGAAGACGAAACGAAGGTGAAGGGCCGGATTGCATGGAATCATCGTTGGGACACTCTAACTGGATTTTGTGGTTCCAATGATAATCATGTGTGTGTTTCTAATTATAAACAAGTTGTAGGCTCAGGTGAGGAGGGGTATAATAAAATTGTGGATAGTTTTCGTACTAATCGTGTGGGAGCTTTTGCCGGATTGTAATGGTAAATCCCCTACACCATAGTTTGCCTCGACTTGTATTGGTGGTAATGTGTACTTGTAATTGCTTTGATGCGTTGTGGGTGAAGCAACAATGGCTGAGAATTGAGGACATGTGGAATAAAGAGTGTAAAGACATTGTGGGACCAATTGTTGGGCATGCTAGCGACGGAGACAGTAGACGACGGCAACTGATGTTGTCCGATTACGAGGCCAGAAGGGACTCGATTGAAAGTCGATCGGGATGGTTGGTTCTTGTGACGTCGTCACTCAATGAACATGGCGACGCTAGCGGGCTTCACGATCAAGACTGGATACACAATGGAAAGAAGTTGATTAATCCTCTTGACTCGCCGGTGAAGACATTGCAGCTTGGAGAGGACGGCGCATTCCACGATCATCTTGGTATGATATATAACAAGTATACCTTTGATGAACACGGCCTGAAATTGGAGGATGTTAAACGCAAGGACCGGCGAATCGGGCATCTGCGCGGCGCATGTGTCAAAGAAAAACCCCAGAGTGCCTTGCAACGATGAGGAAATAGTCTGAGGCGCATCGTGAGCGCACTCTTGGCACGGAAATGTACTTGCGATATGTGGAGACTATATCGACATATTTGCTTCACGATTCTTGATGTGCGTAGTAGGATAGTACTAGCTTCTAAGGTTTCTTTCTTTTTAGGCTTTGGAAGTTGTGGTTTACTCATGGAAATCACGCGGTTGGAAATAACTCGGTGACATTTAAGCCGGCAGAGAGTTTTGTTAGCCAACAATGTTTTCTAGATGTACAGCTCTCTTGTCATTTTGTTGTCCTTCTCGTCAAGCACTTTCGAGATAAGTATCCACATCTCCCCGTCCCTTTTCATCTAACCGGGAGCGATAGTTGTGAGATTTTTTTTTTCAAAAATCGGAGGTATGAACGGCATGGAGCGGTCTTATGATTTTCATGACACAGTCAATCATCGCTAACACCTTGAACCGCCTCTCAGGAGTTGAATACGGTGAAAATGGCCTTCAATTTGGGAGAGTTCATAATAAGGTTGAGAATATTTGGTCTGTGTTGCATCCGCTACTCGAGGGGCAAACCCCTGCCAATCTCAGTGACTACTCATTGGTTGCTACAGATGATGCCATTATTACAGCCTTGGAGGAAGGCTTCAAAGAAGCGCAGGTAATGCTACGAGTCTTGAATATGGCTCCATCTAACCAAGCATCGGCTCCCAAGAAATTATGGTTTGTCTCTCCTTGGAAGTGTGAAAAGCAGGATCTTAAACACCTGGCCTATCAACCAACATCGACTCTTGAACCAGGGCTAGATGGAGATGCGGAATGTGAGCGTGCAAGATTACAAGCCCTCCCCGAAGTTGGACGTGAATCAGGGAGTATTCCAAACCCTAGCGATGTACTTGAGGAAGATTTTGTTGATGATGGTGTATTGTATTTGCCCGCATTAGAGGAGGAAACAAAAAATGTGTTTATGGAGCTTTTGAGTGATCATGAAGTACAAGTTTCTTCTGACCCCATCCCTCACAAAATTGACCCTGTTGTTACATTTCAAGGTCATTCCATTTATAAATCAACACTTGTAAGTCAAATGAATGGAAATCCATACTTGTCTAAGGATAGATTAACCAGAATGAAAAATTCTATTTATTTTAATAATTCAGATGATTACCTTGCTGCTGCATCATCAACTACATCCATGTTACTTGGTTTGGGGTCTGACGTTGGTGTTTACTTCAAAGATTCTAGGGGACCTGGAACTTCTTCAACCGTCATGGCAGCAAAAAAAAGGACGAGGGGTAGACCTGTTGCCGTCAACCGTGGAGTGGATAATGGCATGTTCTATATAGGAAGGGTTCAAAAGATAAGGGTGAAGGTTGGTACTAAGTGGGGAAATTGCAGGCAACCCATTGATTTGATGAAACGTGCGGTCCAAAATGGAAATAGAGGAGCGCTCTTCCCAACTCTCGAGCTTACCTCCATTGGTTCAAAAACAATCGAGTTTCAACAAATATAGGTATGTTGAGAGTGATTGTGTGTGGGTTGATGTGGATGCTATTATCTCAACTGTATCTCTTGAGTATGAATCAAGTACCAAAACCTACACCTTAGATGAGGTAGATGCAAATTCATTGAATGAGTTCATTTCAAATCGAAAAATAGAACTCGCAAAATTTGTATTATGTCACACATGTGCGACATAATCAAAAAAAAGGGCTAAATGAGTATGAGTATACATTTAAATTGCAGTAGTCATTTCAGTTCGTATCTTCATATCTTCCACATGTGTAAATTAGAGCCTAGCTAGTTTATGTGGATATTGCTTGCAAGGCGTGGAAGATCAAAATATCAATACACAGTTGCAATTTTGAATTGTGGACATCTCTGTAGGACACATTGGCTTGTGTTTTTCAATGACATGTAATTGCAATCTTTTGTTGTTGCTATTGTTTAGTGTTTTGTTTTTCCCGTATGACGTTATGGAAAGGTGTTAATGATAGTTCAATTTTCAGCAAAGGTCATAGTGAAAACAATTTTTGTGCATGGAGAATTATTGTAGAAAGATAGAGCAAGTGGAATCATCATTTCTGGACTCCTCAGCAATTAGTTATGAGTTTTTGAAGTTGGATTTATAGGTGTCTTGATTACCTCTTGATTGTGTACAATTTGGGAAGTGAGATGGGATCACCAAAAGATAAATTGTAACTTATTTGGACTTTTAATTAATTGGAATGAAGTGGTGAAATGATTTATCAATAAATTCTAAAAGTACTTAAATGTTTGTTATTGTGGCTTGCGAAAAGGCAATATGAATTCAATGTGGCTCGATAATTTGTCTACCCTTGAAAGGGTTTTGTGTTCAAACATTTGTCAACTCTTGAAAGGGTTTGACACACAAAAAACACCCTTCTTCCTTATATAATAGATTGCATTAGTTGCGGCCTGAGTTGGGTCCCCAACTGCAAAATAGGAGCAATTAAGGGAAAAAAATTCGATATAAGTAATATAGGGTACCATAAAATCAACCATCCAAGAATTTATAATTACCAATAGGGTGCAAATAATCACAATGATTTACCATTATTTCAAAAATTAGCATGCCTTATAATCTTTTCTAATAGGTAAATAGCCCCTAAACAAATACTATGTTATCGCAGGTGTATACTAATTCTAAGAAGGAGTGCCCCCCCCGAGCCCAACAGAAATATATGCATGCAAGCTTAGCCAAGATTCAAGGTCGATTGTAGTTACCTCGTCTGTGTTGATATAGAAGAATGGCGCATCCTGAAGTACCTTCTCCATGAAGAGAGCTTGCTTCTCATCGGTGCAACCATGTGTCACAATCAAGGGCCTAAAGCACAGAAACACTTAACGGAATGCATCAATGAAGGTAGAAACATCAAAGCAACGCCCTCGCAAGAGCTGTGCTCCCCCTCCTTTACCAAAATGTCACCCTTAACTCCCCGTTTATACTTAGTTTTATATGTGGATCACATTATTATGAGTAATTGACGAGTTGCATGTATCAATGGATCTTGAGCAATCCACATTACCTCCAACGCTACAATTGAGTTCAAACTTTTTGATTGGAGAGATTATTTCTTTCTCATTTGGTTGCAAGTTGCAAGCTAGATTATTTAATTTACATATTTGATGTATATTTAATATGTGTAGTATCTTGGATACATTGTGTAGTATCTTGGATACATTGTATAGTATCTTAGATACATTATACGAAACTAGCATTTGAGGCCGCGTCAGACTCGGACATCTGTGATGTCAACATGTTTGTTGAGACTCTTTCATATTGTTCAATTCTGCACATTGGAACCCAAAAGAGTTATGATATATTTAGAATCATGTAATCATAAAAAAGAATAGAATCACAAACCTATTGTGAGGCTGTTGTGTAAAGAGTGTTCATTTAACCTCTCTTTGGATGTATGCTCCAAAGTTATCACACCAATGGTGTGACTACTAACCTCTCTTGAGACAAATTTCTTTCTTTAAATTTCAGGCTAAATTAATAATTATTAAAGATTACTTAGACAATCTAACAACATGTTCTTTTTGTCACTGGACTTTTTGCTCACCCTTCAATATTTAAACTATTGATTCTCTTCACATGTAAGACAATAATGGTCAAATTTGGCTAAATATTTTGACATTAACTTTTTGGTTCTTCACTATAGTATCTCTATATATAAAAGAACACGATTATGGTTTTGTCTGTTCTTGGCGATGCATGGGTCATGGTCATGGTCACCATTATTTGGTCATGTATACATGATATGAAGATTTTTAAAGATTTTAAAGAGTTTCCATAATATTTTATTGTTATTAAGACTTTATTAGACCTTAAGAATATAATAAGGAGGCACAAGGAGAAGAAATATGAAACATGAAAATGGAAGCAAAGAAGAAGTGAAGGGGGGATGAAAAGAAATAGGAACGGGGATACAAAAGATAGGAACTCGGAATGGAGGATGGAAATCAAATAAATAATGAGATCTAGGAATGATTGATGGGAGCTAGGAATGAATGATGGGAATCGGGAACAAATGATGGAAATCAATAAGGGAACTTGGGGGATGGAGAAATGGGAACAAAAGATGGGAACCATGAACAAGAGTTTGGAGATAGGGAACCAATAAGAAAAAAATGGAGAATGGGGAACCATAATAGAGGATAGGAACAATGGAATGAGAGAACAGAGGACATGCTACAAATCTTAAAAAACACGGGGAACCAAAAACACGGGAGTGAAGAACATGCTACAAATCTCAAACAACATGGAGAACCGAGAGTAGGGTACTTGCATATTGATTGCATATCTCATATTTTCAACATCACCAAAAAACCCCCAACCTCGTTGTTTTTTTTTTTTTTTTTTTTTTTTTTAATATAATAAAATTATATGTACGTCTCAAATTTTTACTCATTTTATAAATTTCAATACGAACTTTTTGATGTCCATGTCTGGAGGACACGAATAAGGACTTGTCAAAAAAATCCATTAATTCTTAAAAATTGAATTTTGCTAACCTACTTTTCTCTTAATTCCAATTTTTCTATTATTTCAATTTTTACTTTTCTAAGAAATAGATTTTCCAAAACAATTGGCACACTTCAAAAATAATATTATTTCTGCCAAACCGGCCATGTAAGTACAATATACCTTGTGTGCACAACATCTACAATCTAAATTTTTCATGTATCATGTATGAATTTAGTTCCTTCAATCTAAGAAGTAAAAATATGGACATGCATTTGTTTTATAGGTTTTATCGATCTCAAGCTCCTAGGTCATAATATACTTGTATACATTATATATTTATATGATGTTCGTCTTGACAAGGTCGAAGATACGCACATGAGATTTATCTATGAAGCATTATACCTATTCTTTAAGGAATTAATGTTATAGAAGTTTCTCTAATTTCTTTGCAAGAAATTTGATACAAAATGCAACAATATATTAGGGTTTAATAAAAGATCCTTACTCTCCTTTGCTAAATAGTTAGCATGATGTCAAATTTGTCCCACTGTAGTCCTCGGTATCATGCACAGGAATTACAACCATGTCATAATCCATATGATATCGTCAATGAGATTCACAATAAACAACCACAATTTGGTTCAAACATGTTTTCCAGCACAACTACACCTCTTCTACGTTCAATATTTCAGCCAACGAATCTATCATTGGAAGGGACAACATCGCGTCCATTAGAAACATTTCACCAAAATATTCAAATGTCGACTATTACTTTATCCGAAGCCCCAGCTATGCCAAGAGATCCAGAGATGCTAAAGAATATTGATTACTTGTCAAGTTGTGTAGTAAAACAAGGATTAGGTTTTGAAAGGATGATTCAAGAAAAAGAAGCCAATAATCCCACATTTGGATTTTTATTTGAAAGCGAGGAAGGTACAGAAGCTGCAATTGGAAAACAATATTATGAATGGAAGAAGAATGCTTTACAAGCCACATTTCATACTCAAACACCAATATTATCAAAGAAAAATATAGATAGTGATCCTCAAATGAGACCATCTTCATCAAATAATTGTTTTAGCTCACAAGTACAACAAGTACAACAAATTGGAGTTGATACAAATGTGCTTCATAATCAAGTTTCTACTTCTTCGGGGGAAATGGACATGGATATTGAAGGTAAATACTTATTTCAACTTATATTTTCCTTATTGAAACCAATTAAAAATTTTAGAGACAATATAAATAATCATAATAAACAATCTTGAGCACAATCGATTGTTAATCTTGTACAATTTCAAGTGCTCAACCAAAACTTAATCAAAGGCATTCGCCATAGCTTTTGTGTCAGTATTTACAAATGACACCTTTTTTTTATTTTTTAAACACAGGTGGCGTAATGAGAAGGAAGTTTAACCTTTGGGTACATTGCAAATCGTAAAAGTATTCGACATTGCTAAGACTAGCAGGAGTTGGCTCTTTAATGATAGTTATAACTTGCAAAATTTCTAGTTAAGTATTGCTTCTTAAAATCTAAAATGAATAAACATAGTTTTAAGCTTACATCATTTAATTGAATTTCATAATTTAATCATCTTTAGAATATGAAGCTTTAGCTGTTAGAGTTTCACCATTAGCAAAATCATATCATTCTAAGAGTTTACAAATAGCTTCAATTTAGAAATCCTTACATTCAAAAGATTTTTAGGAACTTATAGTGTAATATTGAAGGTTCCAAATTTGATTACCTTAGAAAAATATAGCATGATATTTCAAAATATGGCTGGAGAATTTAGTATGAAGCTCTATTTTCAAGCTCTTGGCCCTCCTTATAAACATAGATTTACGGTACTTTATGAATTGTTTTTAGTGTGCCCAAACTCTATAGAATCTTTTCATATAACTTCGTTGCTCTACTTCCTTGATACGTATATTTCTTGTATCTTCAGTGACTTTCTCTACTTCCTTGATATGTATATTTCTTGTATCTTCAGAGACTTTCTGTAAGTTTTATGTATATTGAATAGGAGTTCATGACTGACAAGTATTTTGTTTAAGTGTACCTAGTATAGGTTTTTCTTTATATCATACGACACCACGACTTCATGATGTATTTAAAATTTTCAATATCATATTCCATGTACTTAAAATTGTATAATAGTTGAGTTGTAATCATGGAATTTCTATTGTTTTTGGTTTTTGTTGGTCTAGTTGAAAAGTAGGATATCTTCATGTGAGTCCCTAAATATTGCAATGATTTCTATTTATTGTAAGCAATCACTTGCAGACAATGATCTGGAATCAAATGCAATTCAAATAGAAGACTCAAAGTATTCTCAAGAAATGCAAAAAGTTCCTGTCATTACTAGTGAAGACACACCAAATTCAACTTCATGTCCTACATTGGAGAAGGAAACGTCTAGAGGATCCTATGCTTATGATGAAGGTATCAACAATTTTAATAAAAAAAATCCAATACTTTGCATATTCTGGTTATTTTTAAATTACTTATTGTTTCATTTCTATTTGTATCGTAAGACATTAATCCTTTTATTCTTGATTTCCTGTAATTTCATTCCTTCTAATCTATAATGATATTTGAATAATGAAATATTTAAATAAATAAAATCATAAATCAATTACACATACATATACATATACCTATTTCTACATCTAATGTTGATGAAAAATAAAAATAAAGTCTTGTACGATATTAAGATAGTGAGTTTATCTTTTTATAAGAAATATTATTTATCATTTCAACGTTTTTTTTTTTAGGAAATAAATGACGAAACCATTATGAATATCATCATTGATTTGCAAATACCTTTGTGCAGTAGAAGACATTCCTTTCACAAATGAAGACATTCGGGAGTTGAATGAAAAAAATAACTCTCATTCAACCCATTGTAATTCATACAATGGGCTTCATCAAATTTGTGATGGTAATATTCTCGAAAACGCTTCAAATATAAGTCCTAGTTCTTGTGGAACCCCGATTCTTCAACCAACGTTTAGTAATAAGGGAGATTTATCAGCTGACTTCTCTATCAAAAGATCTACGGAGGTTGTTGAGAAGATTACTATAGATTCCCATGACAATATAGATGAATCACAGAAAGAAGTTGGTTCAGTTTCTATTCTAGTGTTGAAAGAAAGTCGTAGTCTTGAGGCAAATATTGAAAGGATAGAAATTTACAGTGGTGATGAAAAGTTGTCATACAACAAAGACTATGAACTCAAAGATTCTCCATCAAATTGTAGTGAAGAAAAAGAACCATTGCTTCTATCGAATAATTCTGATAATGGTGTTGTAGAAGAACGTCATGAATCACCAATAATTGATATACTACATCAAGAATCTATCCCCAAATTGCAATATTCTAATTCCAAAAATGACGTGGGAAATGATAGTGAGGAAGAACAATGGCACACTTCAGCGCCTATGACCCAATATCAAGTTGTAGATGACCATTACGAAGTGCCTTTATCATACGATTGGAATCAACAAACACATATAGAGATACTAAATTCGTCAATGAAATCACCACATTCATTATCAAATCATAGAGTGCAATCAAAATCTAAGTTTGACCTAGATGAATTTGGAAGAAGAATGAAATATGAAAGTGATAGTGAGATCGAAGAAAAGAAGAGTAACATTGCTAAAAAGCATTACAAAAATGAAGAAAGTAAGAATAGTATTGCTAAAAAGCAATACAATGATGAAGAATGTTTAAGAAGTAAAAAACGTCCCTACAATACTCAACCATATGACTCAAGATCACAAAAACGTGGCCAATCTCCTCCATCTCAAAGTAATAGAAATTCAAGGTGAAAAACATTGAAATTTTTATCATATCTTAATAAAACATAAGTGAAAATAAAGACTTATTCCTTTTACCCTTTTGTGTAAAAGAGAATAATGAGATTTTTTATCTCATTTTAACATACAAATTTACCTTTGTATATTTGTACCAATAATGATGGAGAATCATTTACATAAGAGATTCTTTTTTATTATTAATGGTAATATTATATTATATCATGACATAAATTTATAATCTAGATAAAATAGATAAATTGATAGAAAATTGTTCAAATATTTGGTTTTGGTTACCACCAAATTGAACCATAAAATTACATTGTTTCTCATATATACTTAAAATTTGTAAATCTAATATTGCACTAGATCATTGATAGCTTGAAGCAAAATGTATAAATAACAAATATTTATGCTTCTTGAAAATTTCTTCAATTAATGCCTTATGGTTTGAAATTTGATAACTCTAAAAATAGGAAAAAAGGAAACTATGGCAGATGCATCTATCATGCAAAAGGATTTTGTCGAAGGGGTCCTAATTGTTGGTTCGAGCACACCAATTTTGAAAATGACAATAAACGTCGTAAAAAATGCAGTGGTTCTAGTGAAAGTTCTGATTATCAAAAAGAAAAAGACTCTTATGATGCTAGTGGAGAAAATCATTATCGTAGTATCCCATCACAAGAGGGTGCACCAACACAAAATATAGAAAGTGAACCTCGATTATCTTTTAACAATGAAATAGAGCATTGTGAAGTTCAAACAAAGTCGTTTGATAATGACCAACATAACAAATCGGATTCGCATATGGAACACAATGAGTTTGTTGAAGAACAACCAAATAGCAATTTACCGACTTATGATGTAGAAAAAGATGAATTTATTAATGAAAAAGATAAAAAGGATGAAAATAAGGAGGAAAATAATGTTCGTTGTGATGATTGTACCAACTCACAAAGTGAGTACTCCAAATCATCTCAAAATATACGAGAGTTCTCTTTTGAAAAGAACATCAATCATTCAGAGGGGCTTTCAATGTGCCAAAATCCTACAAAAGTTGGTGATGGTGAGGATTATCGCAAATCTCTGATTGAATCACCTAATAATTCAAAAGTTCTTGAAATGTTACAAACTAGAGGGTCATTAGCACCAGAGACTACGGTATCAAGTGATCATTTCTCGGCAGTATCATCCACAGCTTCTCTTGAGCACACCAAAGATTCGCCTATGCTAATCTCTCCAACTTCAAAGACTTTGGAGCAACCGCAAATCTCTCAGTTACCAAATTTGACTATATTACCAAATAAATCTTCTCTCCCTTCACAAATTTCTCAATTTTCAAAACCAACATTGTTAGAGCAAAGTTCAATGCCACAAGTATCTTATGGATCAAGAGTCACAAATCCATTGCCACCTCAAGTTCCAATAGAAACATCAATGTTGCAGCATATCCCCGTACAATCTTCTATAGCACAAGTTCCACTACAAACTTCAATGGTGCCACAAGTCTCCTTCCAGAATTCAATTCCACCACAAATTCGTCAAGCACCAAACAGGTCACCACCTATTCTCAATGATCAAAGAAGACCATTTTCTACATCACTAGAAAATAATATTGGTAACTTTGCAAATTCGACACCAATCAATAGGTTTACTCCAAACCAAAATCAGAGTCAAATGAATATGCATGAACATGCATTCATACCCCATTTGTCATCAAATAATCATGATGTGGTACATTCACCACCTATGTTAAGTAGATTGCCCGCCAATGGTTCTATAGATCATTTTAGTTATCCTCCTCCAATACCATATCCAAAACTTTACACTCCAATTTCTCAAAATGTAAGAATTCAACATGATAACATTATACCATCCCAGCTTTACCATTCTACGTCAATAATGCATCATAAAGATCAAAATCCATTACCTTCTTTTCAAAATCCACAATTGTCTTATAAAAATATACATGTTCCTTTATCATCACAACCACAACATTATGATTATCGTGGAAAGTCAAACTACTTACTCCAACCGTTAAACAATGGTCAATCTCCATCATCAAATACTTGGCCACAACAGCAAAGATATCTAATCAATTCTACACCTCAAGGTTCTTATTCTTCACAAGTGGAAGATGATATCCGAAATAAGTTTAGAGGACCATTTTTAACAAATACAATGCAATATATGAACAAAGGGTTTGATACACAACCTCCACCTTCTTTAAGCTACACTTCTATATCAAATCCAACAACTTTGACTTATTCCATACAACCTACACATGTGAGTTTTTTTTTATGTATGTTGTTTCTCAAATATATACAAAATCATTTTCAAAAAAACTTGTGTAGTTGGTTTTAACTTAAATACTTTTATTTATAACTTCATCAATGATGAATATATAATAACTTCTATTCCAATTAGGTACCATCTGTGGTGCAACAAGACTATGGAGTTCCATCTTTACCCATTTCTTCATCTTTTGATTCATATCTTTCAACAAAATACAACACCGTTCAATCATACCCACCAACACAACTTTACACTTCACTTCAAAAACCATACACCGAATTGGTATCCCTAGAAAATAAGCCTTGTGAAGTTACAAATACTCATCCAACTTCAATTCCAATGCATCCTTCAAAGATTTTACAAAACGAAGATGAACCACAACCTTATGTGCTAGAAACATCAAATTTTGAAAATGTGAGTCCGATTGGAGGTGGTCAAAGTTGGACAAAATCAAAGGAAGAAAAAGCTTCAGAAGGTGATGCATTTGAATGTATGAAACACGATAAGAAGAACAAGATCCAAAAAGAGAGTCATGTAAAAATACATGGATTGTCTTTGCTAAAAAAAGCTATTGGAGGATATTGTAAGGTATTGTTGAAACCTCAATGGAGGGAAGGATATATGACCAAAGAAGCGTACAAAACTATCATCAAAAAGACCGTGAGTAAGGTGGTCGGAAGTGTAAGACCTGATAATGTTCCCAATGACGATGAGAAAGTTGCATCTTATATGGATGGTGCAAGATCTAAGATCCTTAAACTTGCTCAGGTTTTGGTTCAACTTATCCCTTCATAACCTGCATGCAAACAAATCAATATTACTTGAAATACTCTAAACATATTTAACCTACTAAGATAATTATGAAATTAATCGTCGATTCATTGCAAGTTAGATATGTATTGTAGTTAAATTTGTATTTTTCAATACCTCATGTACTTCTAATATAGGAGGTTGTAGATTGCTCTACTACCAACCATCCTACTTCTCTCTCGAAATTAGTGAACTTATGAGCCAAATCATGCTCAACTTATAATTGTTGATTTTACCAATAAATGATTTAGTTAGGATACTTCTCATGTTAGTTTTTTAAGTGATAGAGTTGACTAACATGAGAAGTTTATTAAATGATAGAGTTGGTAGAATCTTGAAAAAAAGAAGAAGAAGAAGAACACCAGACCCGTAAGGGTTGGCGTGAATAAAGTGTCCGTTCGACCTACCCTTGATGATATGCCCACAGGGCCTAACAACAGTGGTATAGGACTACTAACCCCTCTCAGGGTGAACACTACATGAAAAAAAGACCCAGAACTAGTGAGTTGTTATGTTTGTATAAAAGTAAAGGTTTGGTATTGTTGGTCTTCACATTGTTGACATACCACGTTGTTTGGAAGAGACATGGATGTGTAGTAGTCTTGGTAGTCTTGTACCAGAGTCCTCTTGTCCGGTGGGCATTAGGACACTGGCTTGACGAACAGACACTCTAATCACGCCGGCCCTGAAAAAGGACTGGAGTTTTTATCTATCTTTTATCTATCTGTAGTAGTCTTGAAAAAAACATATACAATGAATAAAGTATCTATATATAGTGTAGATGTTTTATTATTTAAATAACCATTTATGAAATGAAACATCATACAAGTTTTTGCTAGATGGAGTTCCTACTACAAATACTTTCCCCAACGTTAGATGGATACTTCTATTACAAAGAATGAATATCGATTATCTCTCTTAGGATTTTCCATAAATCCATTTGTATAGAATATACATGTCAATTTTCCGCATGACTTTTCCCCACTTATGAAATTTGCATTTGAATCTTAGCTCCCATCTTCTATTAAATAAATTTCAATTAGTTTGGACAACTCTTGCCTTAGCAATGCTTTCAGTTTAACTTGATATTAAATGGTGACTATTTGAAAGATAAGTAGAATTGGTGTTGTTGTGGAGTACTATACCTTCTTTTATACTATATTTTGAGGTAAAGAATCAAATACAAAATTCTTAATTGCAGGGCTACACGAAAAAATATGTAAATAACTAAAAGATTTTCATTGTGCGAAGAAAATATGACAATGAAAGGATAGAAGTACAATGAATGATTTAAGGTGCTTCTTGAAAGGATTTCAAAGACTATTGCAAAGCACTATGCTTGGAACAAGAAATTGTAGTTTCCACTACCAAACATATCCAACTAATGATTAAAAATCATGATCAAATACCCTCGAAGCATTCCAAGTACTATATTGTGGATGAATATTTTTCTTATCCCAAAAATTTGCTTCAAAGAAGTTGGTTGTAAATTAGGAGTAATCTTATTATGAAGCATCGAAGATTAACCGCATGGTAGTTGAATGTGCCTCTCATATAATCAACTTGTATTATTTGAAACTCATAAAACTAGAACAAGAAGAGACAAGATGCTATGGTTGGAGAGGTTTGAGAAATATGTGTTCATGAACACCTACATAGGAAGTCGGGCGTACCATTCATATGCTACACAATCAATAAGACATTTACGTGGCTGGTTGATATTCAACTTTTAAAATGTTTACAAAGGGGCCACTTCAGCTTCTCTTAGATTCCATAATTGTATATTTTTTCAACTCCCATTATTCATTCTTGAGATGATGAAAAGACTTTCTGTAATAACTTGTGGGAATGCTCAAGAATACTCTTACCCACTATTAGATTGTGATATTTTTGAGCTTGATTATATCGATTTATATGTGTTGAGATAAGATACATTCATTCTTTTCAAGATAATTGTGAATGACAATATTTGTGAAAAGCTTTTCTATCTCCGCTGCATGTATATTACTATAACAAGGACTAAGTGGTTAGATTTTGGTACATAAATGTTTAGTGACTGTTTTTGTTAATTATCTAATTTCTTGATGTGGTTGTAATTTCCACAAATTTAATTTCACACATACACTTGAGAAACTATTTCACATGCTCAGTTGAGAGGTTGTCTTTCTACTACCTCTTTCTCAGTGTATTCATCTTCTACATTACAAAACCAAAAGTACAATTTGAAGAGACTTGAAGTGATTTTGTTAATTGAAAGAAGTTGCACCTCACATTACATAAGATAGTTAGTAGGTCATATATCAAATTCTTGTACAGTGCGAAGGTGATCAATTCATCAAGTGTTCCACGATACTTTTTATATGTCATTGAATCTAATAATTTTTATTAGATATAATTTGATTTACTTGGATAAACATTAGAGGTGAAGAATATTAAGATTATGTTACCTCTAAACTTCCTCGTGAACTTTAGTTTACAAAACAAAATTTTCTTCAATTTTTTTATAATTGTAAATAAAAGCAAGATATTTAGATTCCAACCGTAAAAAACTTACAAAACTTGTACTAAACTTAGTTGAAGTGATGTGAATCAAATTTGGATTTATAAGGCCTTATAGATTGTGAGACCGTAATGTATTTTCTACTTCAATCACATTTTCAAATTCCATCATTTTCTTTTTGAAGTGGAAATGCTTAAAAGAAACTAATCAAAATTTCACGACCTACAATGTATTTAATCTTTATCTCAAAAGTATTATTTTACCAAAAAATACTAGTAGGAAATTCCTATGCTCAAATAAGAGCCTCGCAACAGTAAAAATTGTCCCAAATGTTACATAGGAAAAAGAGCCCAAAGCTAAACCTTTTGCACTAAAATGCATACCATGTCTTGAAAACAACTTGGAATGATGTATTATTTGTACCACAAGAACTACACGAGAACTGGAATCCGACCAAACAAGGAAAGTTGAAATCCAACATTTGATGGAGGAGACACAACTCCACAAGGACCATGCATATTTTTCAGCTCTATCAACATAGATACGTGAGTGAAAAGTTACTTCCAAGATGTTGTAGCGGTCCTCAATGGATGCATGGCACAATTGACTTCTTGCATTCATCACCTCAACAATTTCTAAACTAGGGTCACCGAACTAAAAGATGATCTCTACCACACATGACACTACACCATCTTTCGAGCTCATTCCATGTTTATCCTCGACATGGTTATTCAAGCTCATTCCATGTTGAGCCTCATGGTCTCTTTGAGAGTATAATACTTCTGTAATGAAATCTAGCAACAACCCAAAGGCCGTAAATTGGCTTTGTTTTCCTGTAGCTATTAAAATTAGAATTACGGGTCATGTCATAGCTTGTGCCCAACCTGTTAAAACATAACGTAAAAATGTTGCCATGTACTTTCTATAAGAGTAGAATCCTTTGGGTCAGTTTTAAGATATAGTCCTATAAGAGGACTTTCCCAATAATTGTCCGCACCAATGACTTAACTCTCCCATGAGACTACCTCACTAAAGCCCCCTTTGCACCTGTGGTTTGGTATCCACACGGTTGTAAACTTTAACACTGTACCTTGCGAAATATATCGAACGCATTTAGACAGGGAAGAATTTTAAGTGGATTTTTCATGTGGAATGGGTACGAGGCACGGAGGTAGGGACTTCGAATTTCGCACAGGCGTGGGTCCATGCCACTTCATTTTTATGATGGGAAAATCTGAAAAGAGATACGTGAATTGACTGAAGGCGAGGTCTTAAGCTTTTTCGTTGGGCAGGAGGGGCACCTTTGCAACAGGGCGGGCAGACAGCCCGAACGCTTCATCTCCCTCAAGTAGATCACTCTTCCTTTTTTTTTTCTTGAACAGTAAGCAGATCACTCTTCCGAAAGCGCTGATTGCTTTTAATTCGGAGCTCCTCTTGCTAATTTTGATCACTCTTTCAAATTGTGTTGTTCTTGTAATTAGCTGGTCCCGAAGCTGGTTTGCGCTTGGAAGGAGAGCGATGTGAGTGCCCGATAAGTCAGCTGTAAGTGAATTCCATGTGAGTGCTTTTGGCCGCAAGTTTGCAGCCTGGTACGTGTGTCGATTCGGAGTCTGAATTGAGGAGGCAGTAGCGTAATTGTGTAGATATAGGTTTTCGCTTCATTAGTTTTAATTGTTTCTCATCACTTCACCATGGACCAGCGTGTCAATCCAGCGAATGTAGCATTCTTTTTGCCCTCTCCTGTACTCCTGTTGCGAAATGTTGTCGATACGATGTTTTGTCTTGAAGAGGTCATAGCTCCTGACGAGGGAGACGGGTCAGTTGACGTCGCTACAGTTCACGAGACCCTGGTCAGTATGAACACCATTGTCGCGTCGGTATTGCATGATTTCCGGTTAGTACACGCCACGAAATTGTTGGACCAAGAGCTCGGATGGTGGGTGCTCCCCAGATCGACCTCTTGGTTTTCTCGGTTTGTGTTGCAGGAATACAACGATAACAGGTGGCTGGAAAATTTCAGGCTCACAAAGTCTGCAGTTTTCAGTCTCACGAATATATTGCGCCCGCACATAGAGAAACAAAACACTCACTACCGTTTAGCTATTCCTCCCATAGTTAGGGTTGCTTGCTGCCTTTTCAAATTGTGTCAAGGGGCCAGCTTGTTATTGTGCTCAGAATTCTTCGCCGTCGGTGTTAGCACTATTTCAGGAATCCTACCGGATGTTGTCAAGGGAGTAAATGATGAGCTTCGGCATGAAATTTCGTGGCCAACGGGGAACCGTTTGCAGCTAATCATGGCCCAATTTCAGGAGTTTTCTGGATTACCAGGTGTGGTGGGTGCCATCGATGGCACGCACTTCCCAATCCGGAAGCCTAACAGTAGTCCGTAGGATTATTTTTATTTTAAGTCTGGAGGGTTTACTATGCAATGTCAAGCCGTGGTCGACCGGAGCAGGAAGTTCATAGATCTCTCTGTTGGGATGCCTGGGTCGACGAACGACGCTAGGCAATTGCGGAGGTCCATGCTTTATCAAAAAGCAACAACAACGGCCCTGTTCGACCCGGCTGATGCTGTGGAGGGATTCTCACCATACGCGATTGGAGACAAAGGATATCCGATCCTCCCATGGCTAATCACACCATATAGGGATCTTCCGAGGGTGAGGAGGTCGGTGTAGGAGGCCCTTTTCAATAGAAAACTCTCTCGTGCGAGGAGCGTTGTGGAGAACGCGTTTGGGATACTTAAACAGACCTTCCGCGAGCTCCATACCGCGTCTGATCTCCATGTGACTTTACTACCTGATGTAGTGCTTTGTTGCTGCATCCTTCACAATCTACTGCTCGGGCAGAGCACGGAAGAGGTTGACATATTGTTGGGGATGCTCCAGAGGGAGGGATTGGCTCCTGCAGTGGAGGACCACCCCATCCAAGAGCGTCCACCTGAGGACGGCCCCCCTCCTGACGAGATTCAGGGCGAAAGAAAACGAGAATTGCTTGCAGCATTTCTTGTTCAGGAGAGGCCTTGACAGTGATGTATTCACTAAGGTAAGTGAACTGCTCTCAAAACAAATTGATTACAATGCCATGTGTGGAAATGTATGAAGCCATTTTATTGAGTACAAAAGTTTTGTTACATAGGAGAGAGTAGACAGATCATTTTTTTTTTTTTTTTTTTGCCTTTCGTCATTTTTTAAGTACTACCAACATCTCAAATCTCACATCCCTTTACTTAATGCCTCTATTCCATGATAACATCATGGCTTGTGCTCGGTGCACGTGAAGTAGGTTCATCTGATGGAGGCACTGGTACTGGAAGGTTAGCGGCAGTCGGAGGAGTATGGGAGGCAGAATGTCCAACAGATCGCGAAATGGTTGATGCCAAATTCGCTATTGCTTGTACTACCATCGATTGATTGAGTAACCCCAATCGTGTGTGCTCCTGCGCTATATGAACGTTCTCTAAATTTAGTCTGTCTCTATCCCTTTTGTACTCTAAGTTTTCATGGAAAAGCATAGACTATACCTGCAGCTTCTCTTTCTCTGTTGCTTTCTGGGTGTCGTTGATGTCGGTCAACGCCTTCACCATTTGCTCTGCGCTCTTTGTCACACCGTCTGCTATTGCACCGGCTTCGGCAGTTCGTTTCCTCTTATGTCTCGTACTTTCCATTGTGCGCTTGAGCTCTGCTGCTGCAGATGTGGCGGTAGATGACAACAGGTGAATCTCCTCCGGCCTTCTTCCATGCCTACTCACGGGAGGGACTGCACCTGCTGGTGCCGATGCAGCAGCTCCTGCACTTGGAGTCGACGCAGGTACAGGGGCGGTGGTGTACCGTAGGGGCGTTCCTGCAGAGGCGGGGGGTGCGTTGAGACCCATCTCCTGCCGCATCCGCTGGGGGCTCCGCAAGTCTGCACTGTTCCGTCTCAGATCGGCCACTGAAAAGGTTGGCAACGGAGGGCCACCGGCCGTTGCATTGACGAAGAGAAACCGGCCGCTGTGGCCAGATGACACGGCCGGGGACTCTAAAGCCGTCAGGTCGATGTGTGTAGCCGCTGGGCCTATGCCACCCGGGCATCCTTCATTTTCCATAGTCTCCAAGAATCCGCAACCAAGTCCTGAATCCTCCGGGATAGGGGTCTGGAAATTCCCATCGTTTGGATCCATAGTATCTCGAGCATGGGGTAGGTTCATGGTTGCTTTGTCCTTCAACCAATCTGCCATGTTCTTGTACGCAGCAAGATAGAAAGATTTGGGAAGCTTGTTAAGTTTTTTCTCATCAGATGTCGTCTCTGTGAAGTACTCCTCAGAGTTTCTCCCTGTCCGGGAATGGAAGTCCCAAATTTTCTTAAAATCTGACAAGAGTTGGCTCCATTTGTACTTACAAGCGTGCCTATCCCTCTCGACATCACCATCTGCCTTTGATGAGTTCAATGTCATGGAAATCTTACCCCATTTGCCTAGTTCGGGACACATGAGCTCTCTTGCATCATGTACGCTCATTTCGTCCAAGTACTCTTGCCTCTTTGCCTCAATTAATGACAAAATCTTAGCTTTGGACCAATTTGGATCTCTGTCCTTCTTGGAAGAAGGTCCGGCCTCATCCTCTGGGCCTTTCCCTCGCCTTGATGCTCTGCCTGCAAGCCTACTTGTGGGCGACGTAAGGGAGCTGGTACTTCCTGAAAAAACATTGTCACCGTAAGTTTTCAGTTTCAATGAGGCTTTTTACTAACTTGAGCTTCGGAGGGGTTTTGGGGGGGGGTGTGCAAGTTCTTTCTATGGAGAAACGGTTCAGAACGGTACTTCATGTTCATCACAGTACCACAACGACATCATGGTAAGCAAGCACCCCTCCATGTCCATATGCATTTGTCTTTGTGAGCATCCCATCTACCTTGATACACTTGACAGCAATTCAAAAAGTCAAAGAAAAATGTACACTTGCGTTGTGGTGCTTCTTGTGCCTGCAGAGTCGGAGCAGCCTCGGCCATCTTGAGTAGTTGCTCCTCCGAACGTGAAGAACACCACTGTAGAGTAATCACCTGTAATCATGTGCTGTAGAATACAAGAGCAGTAGAAGAGAATTTTCTCGGTACAATAGCCGAGGCTTTATGCATGGATAGTTGCTCTTCGACGGGCAGTTTAGGAGGGCAACATGGGCAACAAATAAAAAGCCGAAAATGTTTCACAACCCCCATAATAAATGGGTCTTTACCACCGCACTTAACTGCTGTCAAAGTAACCGTGTCCATACCTCTACGGTTTTCTCTTTTTTTTGCTATTTGAGGTAGTAGAGGTCCCTTCCAAACCTCTTTCCTGACACCGCCCTCACAACCCTCTGCCAATGTAGTTACGGACTATGCCACATAAGGGTGTGACGAGGATCGGGAATTATCAACCTTTCGTGGTGTGAAAGGCCAAATCCAGAGCACTCCTTTAACTTCTTCACTACCTCTTTTCTACCTCCTGGTGGGAAGGGGGCTTAACCCCTCTTAGAAGGCAACACCATGCTAGGCTCCTTTTCCTTATGGTCACTTTCCCAAGCTCTTTATGGGACCAATGGGGGGCAAACTCTTAAATGGAGCACCTCATAGTGGTCTTAAACGGAGCAGCTCCCATGATACCACTCTTGTACTCGCTGCAAACATTATAGGGTGTCACTTTAGGGCACTATATAAGGAACACCAATATTTACCAACTTCAAAAATTCATAACTCATTGCAGAAACGTCCAAAAATCACGATACCACTTGCTCTATCTTTCTATTAATTTTCCCCATGCACAAAAATTACTCACACTACTAACATCCTATAGATTTTCACGAGCCATTATTGAACACCTTACTAAACACAATGTTTGCATAGAGCACATATAAAAAATATTGACATAACCTAGAAAAGGAAAGTGCAGTAAAAAGGGGCGCTTTTGGGTGCAGTAAATATGCAAAATTAAATAAAAAGAGGATTAAATATATTGGAGGAGTGTGTTCTGACAGATTCCGGGGGTGGTTTTTGGTGAGTGGAGAATTTAGGGGCGAGAATGGGGCCTATAATATAGCAGCATGTCACACATGCGGCAGGGGCCATTGCAGTTTGGATCTGGATCCCAGCCATTATTTAGGGCCCTATTCCTGGGGCTGGGCCACCCTCAATTGGCTCCATTCCAGTTTATAATATTGATTAACGCCAGATGGGAGGGATGCAATCCATGCTTGGTCTCTTCAATGCGAAGTGATCCCCCAATTTTTTTGAAGACGGTGAGTTGGGTTGAAAGTCAAGTTTGTACAACCCGGGATTGTGGATTGCTCTCCATTAGATTCTATGAGGGGCCCCGTGTGGTCTCAAAGATTCCCAAGAGCAACTTCAAAATTATGTTGTACTTTTTGAAGAAAAAAAAAGAAAGAAAGAAAGAAAGAAAGAGAAGAACTATGTTTTGAATGCATCACAGGGTCGCTTTACGCTATGGTCTATGAAGATTGACCACGGCATGTTGAAATTTATGATTGGAGTGCTTCCGGTCCTATTTCCGGCTTTACACTAGTTGAAAAAGAAGGAGAATGACCACTCACTTTGAGGTTCCCAAAGAATGCTGAATTTTCCATAGTGGATGATGTTTTCATGGTCTCCTTCGTTAGAGTTGAGTAAAAGCAACTGCCTCGTCTCAATTACAATCAAGGAGACCGTGGGGCTCAGAAATCATTGATAGGCTAATGTTGGGTGAAAGGAGGAAAAAAAAGGAGAGAATGATGAGGATTTATATTAGAGAATTGACCTTTAGGTTGTTCCGGACCAAATCCACTCTCCACTGTCAGAGTGACCAAGTCACTCAAAAGTCCAATTTTGATTTATCATGGTCACGGCTGAAAATGATTTCAATTTTCTTGGGCATGGCTCTTGGTTCATAGTGTAAAGGGACCCCCTCAAAGAATGTTTGGTGTGATGAAAGTTTTGGTGCCGGAGAGAAGATGCTATGATAATATTCTGAATATCAAAGGATTCGGGGTTTGGGAAACCCTAAAACTCTGACAGCAACGGCACAGAATCGGGGCCAGGCAGGCAGAGAGGGGGCTTGCTCGAGTGAAGTTTGGCGTTTGTTTGATCCAGACTGCCGAACCCAACCTGGCGGGAACCCCGCCATCGCCATCGTCGCCGCAAGCCCGCTACCTCCGCGACTGAACCACACGCCATAGCCACACATGCTATAGAGCGCCATTCCCTCCCTTTCATTCTTATAACCCATTCCCTCCCTTTTCCCAACCCGTCGTCCTCCATCGCTTCTTCACTCCCTGCCCTGCCCCTCTCTCTGGATCCCATTCCAGCAGCAGCAGCAGCAGTAGCAGATCAGGTGCCATTCATGCCCTCTCCACGTGCTCCCTCTCATTCCCGTTGTCGATTCAGTTGCGCTAGCTAAGGTCGTTACCTTTGTGCTTTCCTGTAACGGCCCTTCCACTCATGAAGATCCGCCTTTCCTGCATTCTTGAATGAGCTTGTGCAGGAGCCCGAAGCGTGGACCGATCACCTGTTGCCTCTTCTTCTTTCGCTTGTGAGGTATTATTCTTGATTGCGTTCGATGTGTTCGAGGTTTTGCATGTTGTAGTTTTGTACGATTCTGTTACTGGTTTGAGCTTTTTCCAGGTGGACCTGGGTTTGCATGTTGTATTTAACGGTTCTGTTTCATGTTTTTGCAGGTGGACGTGAGCGAAAATGACGAGCTTCTTGAAGAAGAGCGCCAGTAAAGTCGGCAGGAGTGAAGAGCCTAGCACGCCGGAGGAGGAGCAGACGAAGGTAGGTGTTAAAGCTGATTTCAGAGGAAGTTTGGTTGTAGTGGAGGCGATAGGTGTATTGTGTTAAGTCCTGTTGAGCCAGCTTGGGAGAATGCTGCAATGCAGACGGGAGGTGTTTCGTGTCGAGTGAGTCAGCTTAGGAGGATGCTGACCGTGGTTCGGATCTGTGATTGTGCAGGTGAGTGAGCTCCGAGCTGCTATTGGACCTCTGACAGGTCGCCTTGAGCAATTCGCGGATGACGCTTGCCTCAAGCGTTACCTTCGAGCTCGCAACTGGAACTTAAAGAAGTCTGAGAAGATGTTGAAGGATACCTTGGCCTGGAGGGAGTCATACAAGCCTGAGGATATTCGCTGGGTCAGTAGTCAACTCTCTGATCTTTTATATATGCAGATCTTTGGACTCAAAGAATCAGAGTATTACTGTATCTGACTTTGATTGAAAGTGATCATTTTGGTTTGTAGGCTGATGTTTCGGGAGAATCTGAAACGGGGAAGCTCTATCGTGCGAACTTCAAGGACAAGAATGGACACACTGTGCTGGTCATGCATCCTGGACGACAGGTGAGAATTTGTGCATCTGCGTCCAATCCGACGTTTTAATGCAACTCCGGTGTGGGATAATTGATGCTGATTTTGCTGTCGGATTTTACAGAACACGACCAACCATGAAATGCAAATGAAGCAGTTGGTTTACTTCCTAGAGAATGCTATTCTGAACCTCCCGGAAGGCCAAGAGCAGATGATTTGGTTAATCGACTTCAAAGGTTGGTCCATGAAGAAGTCCAGCCCCGTCAGCGTTGCACGTGAAACCGCAAACATCTTGCAAAATCACTACCCAGAGCGACTGAATGTTGCGATTCTGTACAACCCGCCCCGGCTTTTCGAGGCTTTCTGGACGGTAAGTCTTTAATCACATACAAACCGAACTCCACAACGAATGATGCGTGTGAATTCTGATGCCACTTTCTGGACTCCGCAGATCGTGAAGCCATTCCTGGACCCCAAGACCTTCAAGAAGGTGAAGTTCGTCTACTCAAAGAACGCCGAATCCCAGAAGATCATGACTGAGCTGTTCGAAGAGGACACAATCAAAAGCACATTCGAGGACCCGAACGACTACACGCACGACGAGTACGCGAAGATGATGCAGGACGACGACCAGAAGTCCTCATTGCACTGGAAGTTGGCCGGCGTAGCCAAGCCAACAGAACAGGATATCGTGGTTTCAAAGGACATCGAGGTTCCAAGTGTGGAAGCCGTCAAGACCGAAGACACGACTTCAGCAACAAAGGGAGCTCCAGAAGAAGCTGATGTCACCCCAGCTCCTGAAGAAGCTCCAGTAACACCACCAGTAGCCACGCTCGTTGCTGCACCGGCCCCTGTCGCTGCTCCAGTGGTGGCCCCTGTCTCATGAGCATCCAAGTTCGGGTGCTTCCAATTTTGAAAGAGAACGGATTCACACATCTGTGTATTATGGAGCTGGACAACAACAACATTATTTTAGGCCGTGGATAGAGTGCCCTATCTATCTATAATTTTTTCATATTAGAGTGCTGGCTCTGATTGTATGTTAATAAATCTTTAATTCTTAGCTCTCTAGAGCATCATTAACTCCATCACCTTGTCGGGCATCTCTGCACCGTGCACTCTGCTAACGTGCTCATCGTCTGTGCAGAAATGTCAGTGATGGTCGATTGAGCTTCATGGCTCAGTAAGGCAGCTATCGTGAGTATCAGCATTTACTGCGTCCTTTTTTGATGATGTCTACGATATATTATTTGTATATAAACCTGTGCATTTATCTGAAGAGTTTCAGTTTCAGGTTCAAGGATGGTATCTTTCGAATCATCAGTGTGACTCTGGCAGCACTCAAAAGCTCATCAGTCTTCATCAAGTGCTCTACTTTCTGATTCACACGGCTCGTAGATGGTGTAATAGAGTACACTATTCAAATAATGCTGTCTCTGATGTACTGGAATTCAGTTGACTGCCAAGTTCATTCAATTCTGGGTTCGTACACATGAGTAAATGAAAAGGGCAGAGCTATCCTATTGGGGACATCGAAATACCGGTAGTTTGAAATGAATTGGTAGTATGTGTGATCATCGGGGAGTGTAACAGTTAGAAGCGATTTAACTCGTAATTTCTAAGTTTCAATCACTCAATCAATCAACTTTTAAGTTTGGGGGCGGTATGATCAAGAGCTGTGAGTAATAAATTTGAATAATTTCCATGACGATAGCTCATAGTTAAGAGCCAAGATTGAAGACTGATAGAGGCACCTATAACCGACCACTTAAGGATTTTAGCACATGATATTAACCCCTAAACGCCCGAGCCTATTTTTAGCAGAAATGCACATTTCCATAGAAATCGTCATAGATGAAAATCAAGAGAAGCTATTAAGATCTCAACCGTACAAACTTGTAATCGACTTATCGAAGATCATGTCGACCAAAATTTGAGTCCTGAGGCCTTATAGTTCGGGAGATCATAACATATTAATATCAAAAACAAACTGCAAAATTTCATCATTTTCACTTTGAGGTGGAAATGCTACCAATATACCTATTGCAATGAAAAAATCACCAACTAGAAAGATGTTCACCTTCATCTTGATAAGTCCTTTACCCAACAAAAATTCATCAAAAAAATTTCTTGGCTCAAATAAAAGCCATGCAATGGTAAAAACTATCAAACATTTTACAAAGGAAAAATAGTCCAAAACTAGACCCTTTGCATTCAATTTCATGCCTTATCTTCAAAACATCTTCGATCTTGTTAAGGTTTCTACCACTTAGACTAGACTCTAATTGGAGGTCATCCCAAAAAATTAAGTTGAAATCCAACGGTGGATGAGGGAGATATAGCTCCTCAAATATCATCCATTTTCTCACTTATTCTGTTGACAAAACATCATTGCAAATCCAATAGCAAAATCATTTGGATCAAAAAACTTCTCACTAAAAAGTTGTTAAGAATCACCTTAAGATCATGACCATGAAAAGAAAAATCATGTAAAACTATTTTCAATTTCACATAATTGGCTTGCAATGGTAATACATGCCCCATGCTTGGAAACCCAAAGATAGATAGATAGATAGATAGAAACTCCGGCCCTTTCTAAGGGGCCGGCGTGAATGAAGTGTCCGTTCGTAATGCTAATATCCCGATGGCCACCGGACAAGGGGAAATTCGAACAATACTACTTCCCCCTCTCGAGGGTGGACACTATAACTACGCTAGTTTCTAGCCTAGTTACTAGTGCCTTAAAGATACTTGACATAGTATCCCCCCAAAGGGCTTTGAGGTACCCATACAACAAGGTCCAAAGACCCCCCACAATAGTTGGGTGGACTATAGTGGTGGGCACCACGCCGGCATGGGGAATAGAACCCACGACCTCCTCATTGGAGGCCTAAGCCCTAACCACCAAGCCAAGGCTTGTGGTGCCTTGGAAACCCAAAAACAAGAGTTGTCTTCACTAAGGTGCATTCCATTAATTCATACTTTATTGTATGAGCTTGAAAATTTTACAAAACAAACTAGACTTGATTTGGAACCTAATCCAAGTGATTTCATCCAGAATGGACCTCGGATGAAGAAGATATGGCTCTTCAAAGTTTCTGATGTACATCCAAAATGTCGTTTTTCGACATCGTGGGCGTTTAAGGGTTAAGGTATATGTATTTTTTAGAATTTTTCATGTGTGCAAACGTAAGGTTCTTGATGAATGCAAAAAGTTCCATGATTTTATTTGCATTATTCAAATAGTTATAATTGTTTAAAGTGAAAAGTTGCTTGGAAGCTAAAGCCGATCGCATGCTCAAATATACAAATGAGGTACATCTGTTCTTTCAAAATCTAGGAATTGGGCTTGATCGGTTATTGGTCGCCGGTTGGGAATGGGTCTGTCTACCTTATAAGAAATGAAATGTATAAACGAGTTTATTATATACTCACTCTCATCATTCAATCTTTCACACTCCTCTTCTTCCTTTGTTCTCTCGCCAATAAATGGATTTTGAGGTCCATGGTGTTGTAGATTGTATTTGATTTAAGGCATTTTTGCCTGATTTCAACCATAATACCTTATCCATTTTGGAATATTTAGCATGCCTCAAACTTAGTGGTAGTTGTTCTTTTTTCAAGGTAGTGTGAAGTGAAGTTGGACCAACAAGTCTTTCTTTGCCAATCACAAGTTCAGAGGGGCCATGGTCAATCTTCATGATCCATAGTGATTGCTCATTATTAGTGGGTGAAAATGGCAATTCAATCTTGATATCACAAGAGAAGCAAATGAGAATTACAAAAAAAGAACATTCTATCTCTTAAGTAATTTAAGGCATGAATCAAAATAGGTAGTGTATAGCAAAAAGTAGTTAACGGTGGAAAAATAATGGTTGGTAGAGATCAAATTTCTTTATCAAGTGAGGCGTTTCAATCCTTATGGTACTGAGCACAAGTATTTCTAATTAACAAGTTTCCTAGTCAAATGATCAAATGATTCAATCTAAAACAATGTGCAAAGTTTATGGGAGACTTTGACATGTGATTGCATAATTTTTTTAATAGTTTGAGTTATTCTTGAATATGAAGTAGAAGGAGTATGGGTGCATTAGAATGTTAACTCTGTAATGTTAAATGCTGTTACGTCACGTTCTACAAGTGTCATCTAAAATGTGCTTCCTAAAAAGTGTGGTCCTCCTTATGTCTTGCACTCTAAAATTATGCTATTATATTTGGCTTTGATCTTGACCTCGTTTCCTATCTTGAACTAAAATCATGTGGACTTCTCAACAAATTTGTTCCATACTACTCTTCACCTCTACCTTGCAACTTGTTTTTCTACAAATCTTTTGAACAAAAATACTTTAAAACACGTAATTCATTATAATATGACATATTTAACTAAATATGGACCTCGGGGGGGGCACTCCTTCTTAGAATTAGTATACACCTGCGATAACATAGTATTTGTTTAGGGGCTATTTACCTATTAGAAAAGATTATAAGGCATGCTAATTTTTGAAATAATGGTAAATCATTGTGATTATTTGCACCCTATTGGTAATTATAAATTCTTGGATGGTTGATTTTATGGTACCCTATATTACTTATATCGAATTTTTTTCCCTTAATTGCTCCTATTTTGCAGTTGGGGACCCAACTCAGGCCGCAACTAATGCAATCTATTATATAAGGAAGAAGGGTGTTTTTTGTGTGTCAAACCCTTTCAAGAGTTGACAAATGTTTGAACACAAAACCCTTTCAAGGGTAGACAAATTATCGAGCCACATTGAATTCATATTGCCTTTTCGCAAGCCACAATAACAAACATTTAAGTACTTTTAGAATTTATTGATAAATCATTTCACCACTTCATTCCAATTAATTAAAAGTCCAAATAAGTTACAATTTATCTTTTGGTGATCCCATCTCACTTCCCAAATTGTACACAATCAAGAGGTAATCAAGACACCTATAAATCCAACTTCAAAAACTCATAACTAATTGCTGAGGAGTCCAGAAATGATGATTCCACTTGCTCTATCTTTCTACAATAATTCTCCATGCACAAAAATTGTTTTCACTATGACCTTTGCTGAAAATTGAACTATCATTAACACCTTTCCATAACGTCATACGGGAAAAACAAAACACTAAACAATAGCAACAACAAAAGATTGCAATTACATGTCATTGAAAAACACAAGCCAATGTGTCCTACAGAGATGTCCACAATTCAAAATTGCAACTGTGTATTGATATTTTGATCTTCCACGCCTTGCAAGCAATATCCACATAAACTAGCTAGGCTCTAATTTACACATGTGGAAGATATGAAGATACGAATCAAATGACTACATCGCAATTTAAATGTATACTCATACTCATTTAGCCCTTTTTGCTGATTATGTCTGCACATGTGTGACATAATACAAATTTTGCAGGTTCTATTTCTGATTTGAAATGAACTCATTCAATGAATTTGCATCTACCTCATCTAAGGTGTAGGTTTTGGTACTTGATTCATACTCAAGAGATACAGTTGAGATAATAGCATCCACATCAACCCACACACAATCACTCTCAACATACCTATATTTGTTGAAACCTGATTGTTTTTTGAACCAATGGAGGTAAGCCTGAGCAGTTGGGAAGAGCGCTCCTCTATTTCCATTTTGGACCGCACGTTTCATCAAATCAATGGGTTGCCTGCAATTTCCCCACTTAGTACCAACCTTCACCCTTATCTTTTGAACCCTTCCTATATAGAACATGCCATTATCCACTCCACGGTTGACGGCAACAGGTCTACCCCTCGTCCTTTTTTTTGCTGCCATGACGGTTGAAGAAGTTCCAGGTCCCCTAGAATCTTTGAAGTAAACACCAACGTCAGACCCCAAACCAAGTAACATGGATGTAGTTGATGATGCAGCAGCAAGGTAATCATCCAATTATTAAAATAAATAGAATTTTTCATTCTGGTTAATCTATCCTTAGACAAGTATGGATTTCCATTCATTTGACTTACAAGTGTTGATTTATAAATGGAATGACCTTGAAATGTAACAACAGGGTCAATTTTGTGAGGGATGGGGTCAGAAGAAACTTGTACTTCATGATCACTCAAAAGCTCCATAAACACATTTTTTGTTTCCTCCTCTAATGCGGGCAAATACAATACACCATCATCAACAAAATCTTCCTCAAGTACATCGCTAGGGTTTGGAATACTCCCTGATTCACGTCCAACTTCGGGGAGGGCTTGTAATCTTGCACGCTCACATTCCGCATCTCCATCTAGCCCTGGTTCAAGAGTCGATGTTGGTTGATAGGCCAGGTGTTTAAGATCCTGCTTTTCACACTTCCAAGGAGAGACAAACCATAATTTCTTGGGAGCCGATGCTTGGTTAGATGGAGCCATATTCAAGACTCGTAGCATTACCTGCGCTTCTTTGAAGCCTTCCTCCAAGGCTGTAATAATGGCATCATCTGTAGCAACCAATGAGTAGTCACTGAGATTGGCAGGGGTTTGCCCCTCGAGTAGCGGATGCAACACAGACCAAATATTCTCAACCTTATTATGAACTCTCCCAAATTGAAGGCCATTTTCACCGTATTCAACTCCTGAGAGGCGGTTCAAGGTGTTAGCAGTATTGACCAGGTCATGAAAATCATAAGACCGCTCCATGCCGTTCATACCTCCGATTTTTGAAAAAAAAATCTCACAACTATCGCTCCCGGTTAGATGAAAAGGGACGGGAGATGTGGATACTTATCTCGAAAGTGCTTGACGAGAAGGACAACAAAATGACAAGAGAGTCAGACATCTAGAAAACATTGTTGGCTAACAAAACTCTCTGCCGGCTTAAATGTCACCGAGTTATTTCCAACCGCGTGATTTCCATGAGTAAACCACAACTTCCAAAGCCTAAAAAAGAAAGAAACCTTAGAAGCTAGTACTATCCTACTACGCACATCAAGAACTGGTGAAGCAAATATGTCGATATAGTCTCCACATATCTGCAAGTACATTTCCGTGCCAAGAGTGCGCTCACGATGCGCCTCAGGACTGTTCCTCATCGTTGCAAGGCACTCTTGGGTTTTTCTTTGACACATGCGCTGCGCAGATGCCCAGTTCTGCCGGTCCTTGCGTTTAACATCCTCCAATTTCAGGCCGTGTTCATCAAAGGTATACTTGTTATATATCATACCAAGATGACTGTGGAATGCGCCGTCCTCTCCAAGCTGCAATGTCTTCACCGGCGAGTCAAGAGGATTAATCAACTTCTTTCCATTGTGTATCCAGTCTTGATCGTGAAGCCCGCTAGCGTCGCCATGTTCATTGAGTGACGCCACAAGAACCAACCATCCTGAAATGACTTTCAATCGAGTCCCTTCTTGGCTCCTGTAATCGGACAACATCAGTTGCCGTCGTCTACTGTCTCCGTCGCTAGCATGCCCAACAATTGGTCCCACAATGTCTTTACACTCTTTATTCCACATGTCCTCAATTCTCAGCCATTGTTGCTTCACCCACAACGCATCAAAGCAATTACAAGTACACATTACCACCAATACAAGTCGAGGCAAACTATGGTGTAGGGGATTTACCATTACAATCCTGGCAAAAGCTCCCACACGATTAGTACGAAAACTATCCACAATTTTATTATACCCCTCCTCACCTGAGCCTACAACTTGTTTATAATTAGAAACACACACATGATTATCATTGGAACCACAAAATCCAGTTAGAGTGTCCCAACGATGATTCCATGCAATCCGGCCCTTCACCTTCGTTTCGTCTTCAGCAAGGATTACTGGCACAGGGCCAACGATTCCATGAGCAGCCTTAGCATCTTTGTAGATCTGGGCTACACTTTGAAAAATATCCGCATGAATTCCAGGAACAAATTGCACGCCCTTCTGGTTTTCTCTTTTGGTAGTATTAAAATTAGGACCAGCATAATTCAATGAAAACAAATCGCACATGCGCCTACCTCCATACATTTTCATGGCTTGCGAAAATGCTTTAGAGTTGGTGGACCATCTGAATCCTTGTTTCGAACGGTTCAGGTTGCTAGCAACATCACGTAAATAATCCCACAGTGCCGGTTTACCCCCCATAGCCCCGGTCCTATGTGCTTTAATAATATCTTGACAAAACTTGTAAACATTATGTTGATCGGATGCTCCTTTGGCAGACTCTTTCAATGTAGGACGTTTCATTTTCAATTGAGCAATTTTGACCTTTGCAGACCAATGTCGCATTCGTTCAAGTCTATATTTTTTAGCCAATGTCCGACTGTAAGAGCACAACTCAAAAACTGATAAGTACCCGGCTCTTCGACCTCTACCAGTATCCCTAAGCCCTCTTTTTTCAACCGCATGTTCCTCACGAACTACACGTAATCTAAAATCAGTTTCCAAGACAATACTAGAGCACATCGAGCACGTAAAGTTCTGAAATGGTTCACCTGACATGGAAAACCTTGTACATGACCTATGCCGGAAAGCACCCTTTACAATGACAACATCACCATCTACCTTCAACAAAGCTTCTAAGTGAGGCTCAGGATACCACAATTTACCTGGATGGGGATCAAACAACAATCCATCGATACCATATGACTTCCCAGCATAAACACAATTAGGCCCTCTCATACCCCAACATGCTAACAAAGACAAAGATTCTCTATCGTATGACTGTAACTCACCTTCTACATGCCGGAAAAATGAATGCAGCCCCCTTTGGCTAGCCTCACCATTTGATGCCGAAGATCGACTTGGCCTTCCTCTTTTCCCGGTGGATAAAGCCGACCCTTGAGCAGATTTGGTATTCAAATCCTCCAAGGTTTTAGCGTGTACCACTCCATGGAGATGGTTGAGGAGATTTGCCTCCCAAATTCCGTTTGGGTGGGCACAGCTGAAATACTTCCTTTGGGCATACAACACACCTCACCTTAAACCAATAGGACTTGATCACATGGTCGTCAGGGTCACCAACCAATTGGAAAGTTGGTTTATCCGAATCAACAGATTCATTCACAGTTGCAATAATCCCAATGCCCTCTTCTACCATTCTCTTGTGGTCAGCAGTAGTAAGTATCAGAGGATTGTTTCTTGTGCTACCAGCTTGAGGGTGGTTGGAAAATTCTACTCCCTTCTGCCGGCAGTAATTCCTTATATGGCTAGCACTATTTAGATGGCTTTTTCTAAAATTAGAAAACAAATTTGTCACAGAATTCTTTGTGTGTTTGCCCGTGCTTCCACCAATGAGACTCCGACATTCACCACAATACAACTTGACAACTCCAGCCCCGTCCTGGTCCCAAGAACGCAACGACCAGTCGTGATCCTCCATGGAAACTTGCTTGAGATCTTTACGAAGTCTCTCCTCCGCCTTGTTGTACCACTGTAGCACATCCTTGGAAACAAGGGTGGACTTCATAGCAGGGCCGTCAGTCACCGAATTCTCCTCCGGTGCATTAACTCTTGAAGAGGAGAGTAGACCTGTCTCTACAGGTTCACTGCTCCATGGATCAATTTCTTCTGTATGCACGTTTGGTATTTCATTTGCGCCCAACAGATTCCCCACCTAATACGACGTCACCTACCCGAGGACGCTTACAATGTCGTCCAGCCCCTTCGTCTTCTGTTGGAATCAGGTGAACACAATCTCGAATTGAATTCAACGCTTCAAAGTCGACGTCAATCCTACAACCCTCCTCGGCATCCCAAAATTGAAACGGCCCTAACCGCTTGAAGACATTGAGTTGCTCCAATCTTGCCCGTAGAGTCTCAAGTGAAGCATCCTCTTCAGTGTCGATGGGGCTTAACAACTTCGGAAGGTCTCCTTCTTGCTTGAGAAAATATATCTTCACCCGCACCTTCATGGCGCCACTCTGTCGTAGACGTTTCAAGCAAAGCAATCCTCTGAAGACAAACCCCAAGCCCGACCTTAGAATTCAACCCCTCAACCCCAACCCTAGATTTCAAACCCCAACCCCAAACTTAGAATTGAAACTCCAACCTCAAGATCAAACCCTAAATTCCAATGTATTGTGATGATTTTGCGAAACAAAAAAACAACAAGCGGAATTTGTACCTCTATTTTAGCACCCCCACACCAACGTCGCCGCACCTTTGGAGATATAACCTAAATTACACATGCGCCTCCAACACCAACCAAAGAAGATCACCCCACAAAAATCCAACAACACCAACGTATTGTGTGTCAAATCCAACGCACCCTAAAATGCAAGTATTTTGGGCCAGAACCATGCATTAGCACGCACTCCACCAAAACCCTAAGGCGCTTACAAGATCTCACACAAAACCCTAAGGCGTCGCTCACCCGCTTCAAAGAAGAAACGGAAACCCTCCTACTTCTGAAGAGAAAATGAACTTTGCTACAGTACCAATGACAGTAATTTATTTTTTTTAATTGAGCCAAACGCTTATAAGGTAGGAGCACCCGTTCATGACAGAATAAGGGAATCGGTAACTGGGGAGTGCAAAGAGCATGAAGTGAAACCATGAATGTATTAGCAAATTGGAGACGAAGTGTTAGGTCTTGGAATCAAGAATTTTTGGACATATGAGCAATTTTATACGAATTTTTGAAGAGAAGTGTTGTAGACACCTATTCAAAATTGTAGACTTACCCAAAAGAGACATAAGAAACACATGAACAAAACTTGTCAATGTTTCCATCTCATTGGTTTTAATAAAGTTTTAATCAAGTTGTGGTCCATTTTAGGTTCACTCCCAACTAGTTTATGGTGATATTATACGGGTCAAGCACTCATGAATGGGTGTTCCTACCTTATGGCTACTTCATTAAGATTTCAATGTCTCATTTGGCTACTTAAATTATTATATTTTGTCTCAATGGGTGTGACGATGTTAAAGGTCAAGTATCCATTATCATTTTCATGGTTTATTTCATTATTATTTGAATGTATCTGAACGATGCCAAAGGTCACATACTTTTTATTAAGAGACCACCTAGCACACAAACCTTGAACGTGGTTTGCCTTGTGGCTATTTTTGGTTGAAAAGACAACCTCACTTGTTTTTTTCTCCATGCTATTTTATATGTACCACTTAGGTAATCTAATCATGTTTTATCTACTGCTATATTACATATAATCATGTTTTACAATCCGAGGGCACCCTATATTACATCTAATAATTTTACAAATTTTACCCCAAATTAATATACAAGACCCTATATTTTATCGCACGTAGTTCCTACGTTTTTCGCCAGTGGCCCCCCCGAGATATGGACAGTCTACGGTCTACAATTAAGAACAATAGTTGCAAAATGATTTCTAGAATCTAGGTTCTATGAAGATACTCTTCAAATATGTAGATTTTAAGGTCATGGATGGAGGGATCTCCCCATGTTTTAAAGTCCATAAATAAGCCCAAAGTCCATATTTAGTTAAATGATGCATTAATGGTATTATTCAATGATTTTGAGAAATGTGGGTTTAGCTCGAGTCGAGCTAAATGTACCCACACAGTACATTTGGCTCAACTCAAGCTCAATTGTCATCAATTTGATAATCTGAATATTCCCATTATAACGAATTACATGTTTTAAGTTGATGTTTGTTGCAAAGCTAGAGCATGATGGCATCTTGTCTTCATTAAGCGTATGTTCCAACTTTCACCGATCTTATATTGAAGAAGGACAAGCCCACAATAAAGAAGTAGGTCTCACTAAAGAATAATTGCACTAAATCAAGGCCAAGCTCAATTCATTCAATCTTCTTCACAAAAACCATCCAAGAACTATCTTTAGTCATAAATAAGCTTTGCTCAAAATTTCAATTTACAAGCCACTTGTAAAAAAAATAGAGAATTTTTTTTCTCTAAATCTCATGCTCAAACTCGTGATTAACCCTTAAATGTCAGAGCATGCCCCTTGGGCTTGGTTTCCACTGTATTTTCAGAGGGGCTTGACGTTTAAGGGTTAAGAAAGAACTTAACAAATTTTCTACAGGATTTTGACAAAAATTTCGAACATTAGGCCCGGTTGAGGGTTAAACGCGGCTTGTGTTGAAAATCAACACAATATGACAAGCAACAATTCTGAAGGGCCATATCTTCATCATCCAAAGTTTTCCTTGGATGATATTTCTTGGATTGGGTTCCAAATTAAATCTACTGTGTGTGGTAAAAATTGCACGCTCATAGAATACAACATGGATAAATGGCTTGCATTACACTGATGATAGCTTGTGTTATTGGGTTCTCAAACATAGGCTATGTTTTACCAATGCAAGCCAATCATGTGAAATCAAAAGATCCTTTCGTGAGTTTTTTTGCATGATCGTGATCTTAACATAAAATTTAACAACTTTTTAATAGAAAATATTTTGATTCAAATACTTTTCGTTTTAGATTTGCAATGATGTTCTCACAATTAAAAATGTGAAAAAATGGATGATTTTTGAGAAGCTATATCCTTCATCCACCGTTGGATTTCAACTTTGTTTTCTGGGATGTATTCCATTTAGACAGTAGTTTTAGTGGTAGAAACCTTGACCTTATCGAAGGTGTTTTATAGGTAAGTCAAGAATTTAAAGGTGCAAGGCGTGTAGTTTTGGACTACTTTTCCTTTGTAAAAGTTTAGGCACTTTCCACTGTTGCAAGGCTATTATTTGAGGCAAGAGATATTTTTTATGTATTTTCTTGGTACAAGGGTGTCATTGAGATGAGGTGTACATCTTTTGTTGGTGAAATTTTCATTGCAATTGGTCTATTGGTAGCATTCTCACTTCAAGGTGAAAATAGTGAAATTTTGATGTGTGATTCGAGCACTAATTTGTTACAATCTTGCAATCTATGAGGCTTCCTAACTCAAATTTTGGTTCACATGATCCACAATAAGTCCACTACAAGTTTGTACATTTAAGTTTTAAATAACTTATCTTCATTCTCACCTATGAAGCTTTTAAGAAAATGAGTTTTTTTGCTAAAAATGCACCTAAACTTTTAGAGAATAATGCTTGTATAAGTACCAAGAGAATTTGTATGCGAACCAAATCTCTATTCATCACCTTAACGAAAACAATTCCAAAGAAGAAGCACCTATGACCAATCATTTAATAAATTTAGTATGTAGAATAAGGAATTTTAGAGCACGATTTAATTTTGATTGGTGGAGAGATCAAAAAACATAAAAAGAAAAACATGTAGTGGAAAATTTATAATGAGTTGGAAATGGGTGCTTCTACCTCCGCCGTTGCCCCCCTCCCTCTAAACTTTGAGTTCCTACAACACTTTCCAAAATGTTTACACTATGACTCTATAGAATGTATATTACAAATACTTTGCAATCATCTTCAATAGTTTGTAGACCAATACCCCTCTCAACATACGACCTGCTCCAAAGCTTCTCTAAAACATGGATAACGATACATTGAAAATCTAAGAGTTTCAATGGGTTAATGGAAATTCAAATGACGATGCTTATAGAATCTTTATTTGTTGATTTACAAATCACTCGTAAATCTAATATTTGGAACATATGAACATCAATTCACAAAATTATTGAATTGCTTCATTCACATCCACGTATTATAGTCTTTATCAACAAATCAAATACCTCATAGTAACCACAAGTATTAAACAATTGATGGATCTATTGTGATCATTATCATAGTTCCAATTACAAGATGGAAACCAACTCAAACCTAGCATGTAGCAGTGGTGAACCTCCAACAATTCACTTTGATTGCTCCAAGAATGGTAAGCTTACCACATCTAAGTATGATTTTTTGAATGGGAGTCCATAAAATGTTATTGGGGAATAAATAAAAAGAATAGCTCAATGGTTTCATTAGGTTGGAAATTTGAACTCTTGCACTTTGTAGACCTAATTTCTGAAATATATCTTATTGTGAATAATAAAATACCAATTGTATGTACATTGTAGAACTATATACACCATTCCAAGGTTATAAACAAATGGTGAAGAAATTGAAGGGCTCCTATCGCGTAACAATGTAAGTTCACCAACAAAACATTCGAGTTTATAAATTATACTAATTTGTTGATGACTCGTATTATCTTCTATATGAATTTTGATCTTGATGAGACCAAACACCTAATCCACATGTATAGTTTATGTAGTAACCAAGTTTAGTTGATGATACAATATTTTATTTTTACAATTGCCGATAATTTTTTTAATGTGTATAATTAGAACTTCACCATATTGATGCAAGCTAACAAATTACAGGAATAAAGATAAATTATCATTTGAGCTTCTACAAAAGTGCAGTATTATAGTATTTGGTTGTCCAAAGGAAAAGTTTACACCTCATGAGGTACAACAATGCAACTCCTAGTAATAGAATGTATTGTGGGATAGTGTTAATTATGTGACAATCTAATCTTTGAGATTAAATATGGTGGTCTTTGATAATTTGGATTAGATGCTTTTATATTTAGGGTTATTCAACAAAGATCAATACGAGAATTTAGAATGTACCGCTTAAATCATGGAACAATACATGTTTCTCATGTAAATGATACTCCCTCCGTCCCATTTATATTGTCCAAGAGGTTCTCTCAAATCTACATTGGGAGGTAGATTTGAGAGAACCTACTAGACAATTTAAATGGGACCGAATATAAATGGGACAGAGGGAGTATCTTTTTTGTATCAGAGTGTGTACATTGATGTACAAGGCCAACTTGGAAAACTATGTATCATTTTATAGAATGTCAAAGCTTTTGAGAGTTCTATTTTCTCAATAAAATGACACTTGTAGTCATAAGACTTAGGATGACATAGTAGTAGGCTTGTCAAAACCAAATTCTTTAGAAGATCTATTTCATCCAACCTTCAAGTGTCAATGTACCATAGCAAGTAGAGATTGTCATGGTATTTTTAGCATAAACAAAGAGATCTTAACATGCGATTGTAATTGTGATAAATAGCTTGAGACATTAAAGAAGTATATAAATCAAGGAGGCTCTATGTTATTTTTGGGAAGTGAAGGTGGAAATATGGAAGGAAACCCTCACTTCAATGCTTTGTTGGAAGATTATGGAGTAACAATCAATGCTGATTGCCTTGTATGTATGAATTTCTAGTTTTTTTAGTCTTGAAAGCATGCGTTTGTTTTACTTGCAATAACTTTTATCACATTGTAACATTGTAATTTATCTTCAATTATTGACTCTAGATTCGTTCGATTCAAGAAAAGTACCTACATCCAAAAGAGGTCTTGATATCTGATGGAGTCTTGAGCAAAGAGATAATAAATGTTGGTGATGAAGTTCCAAAATTATGTAATATTTTCTTAAGTGATTAATATCCTACTACAATCACAAAATTTAAAGTGTATGCAATAAATTTCCATCATGAAATTGATACAATAGTTTACATCTACATAAATGCAATAGATCATTCACACCTTCTCAAAGTTCAAATTGAACCGTAATGACATAGATATCATATGTAGTTTGCAGAAAAACATGTTACGGAAAAGTCAAGCACTAACATCAATACACTCAGGTAAAGCCTACCTTCTTACAAGTAATGTTTCCTTCATTGTCATATAGATGTAATGTTGGGTTGTCAAAAGTATAAACAAAAAATCTTATATACATAGTCTTAATTTGGTGTAAATGTTATTTCTAATTTCATTTGAATGTGAGAATAGACTATGAAGCTCACTTCTTATTGTAGCTTTTGAAGCTAAATGTACTTAGATCTAAATTTCTTGTGAAGCATAATAAATTTTATGCTGAAGTAGGACGTTGCAGTGGAAAGAAGAAGAAGAAAGTGAAGATATATTTGCAAAAGTAGAGATGAACGTGGTTTATCCTTATGGGGCTACTTTGTCATTGCAATGTCCTGCAACCCCCATTTTCTCATCTGGTGTATTATCACTTCCAATGCATTGCCCTCTTGGTTAGTGATATGTATCCATATATATTAATTTTAAGTGAGGATCATACTCGAAATCTAAGAAATTTTTAGGATTTTGAATTCTAGAAGTAAACTTCCACCAAGAAAATGACAATAATTTTGCATACTATATATTGTGAATCACAAGAATTTAGGTTTCTTCCAATTATGTACACATTGTAGAAAATTTTCATGGGCTTATTACAATTGTTGGCATTTCATTTTGCTCCATTTATTGATCATAACGTTACACAATCAAATTCTAAAACAATGTAGATGTCTACTTGATGGTATAGATATGCTCATATCATAAATTAATATGCTCTATAACACAGGAGCTATTTCACATGGTGCAAATAAAATTGGAAGGATTGTAGTGATAGGAAGTGCGTCTATGTTTGAAGATGCATGGATGGACAAAGAAGACAATGCCAAATTATTGATATTCTTGTGTTCTTGGTTGTCACATCAGTGCAATCTTCAGGTTTTCATATGAATGTGATGTATTTCTAAACTACATCTATCTTCAGAATTTAATAATATATATCAACTTAGTAATGTAACATTTCTAATCTTCTTGTAGACTTCTTAATTTGTGAATGCAGATGGATAAAATTTGTACGGATGACATTGAGAGCATTGATGTTCCATGTGTTCCTAATATCGAAGCTTTGGCAAATCGTTTAAGGTGTTGTTTGCAGGTGTAACTTAAAATTTAACACCTTAGGTTGTTTATTAAAAATTAGAGTAAATGTTCATTCTTTAATACAATTACTTCTTCTAGATTTTTTATTTTTTTAAAAATTTATTTCGTTGAGGTTCCAAACTTTTACATGGAAGAAACTCAAACGATATTTTATTTCTTTCTTTATTAATATAGGAAGCAGATGAACTTCCAAACGAAATTTCAAAGCTTTTGGATGAAACACTTTTTGAGTACCATACAAAGTTGATACCACATGTTGAGACATTATATAGACAACTCGGAATCAAATATGCCCCTCTAACGCTCATCACACCTCAGGTTTGTTTCAAATTTATAGTGATGCTACTAAGAATCTATCAAATCATTGAATCCTAATTTTTATTAAATTAGGTTCTCTTTGTAAATATGAAACAGTTCTCTCATTATAAGAAAAGAAATCTCAATAAACACATCTTAAAAAGTTGTAGTACTCTAGAAGGAACTATGATCAATTATCTACTTTGGTGTTGGTTGTTATAATGATGGTGTCCTACTTGTGAAATGTATATAAACATATGAAACCCGATAATGGTCTTGTCTTGTTTTTGAAATATAATAGAAATAAGTCAACACTTTTGTATCTAATATATTTGTTTATATCTTGTAGTTTGAAGTGCCCTTGCCACCTTTACAACCTGCAATGTTTCCACCGTTGTTACAAGAGCCTCCTCCCCCAGCATTGGATTTGTTTGACCTTGATGATTGTTTTTCTTCACCATGTGCACGCCTTGCACAACTCACTAATAAGGTAAAGTACTTTCCAATTGTATTTAAATGATTACTTATTGCATTTGATAAAAGATGGGACTTTGATAAATATTATGTACAGATTTCTCAATTGTACTATACTTTGCAAATCCCCTGAAGAATATTTACATGGCCTATGGGATTTTCATTAGAATTATATGATGTCTTAAGTCTTTGTTGTGAGCCTAACTCAAATAGTTTCTTAATACCATAACCACACTTTGTGAAGTAATAGTTGTTCCTACCTTTTGTCATTTTTCTCTTGTATACCTTCCAATACATCTATAATCTCTCAAAAGTAAAAGGTTCATGCATATAAGATCATTTATAAACTACATCATTTGTAGAATATGATTGTGTAGATGCAAAATCTAATACTTCATTTTCTCTTTTACAGTGCAAAAATGCAAACAATAAGGATCTTAGTTTCTACATTACACAAGCAGCATCTATTGTTGGAATAACTCCTAAGGTATCTTTTATTCTTTTCTATGTTAGAAGTACAAAAAATTTGTCTTTAAAATGAATCTTAAATTATGATTGAGCTAAATACATGCAGGTTGTGGGAGTGGCAGAGAATTCAAGAGATGCACCAAAGGCATTATTGGCTTATGTATGTCAAGAGCTTGTGAACATGAAAAGACCAAAGATGGATTTAGAACTTCCACAACCTTGCACTTCTCCTACAATAATCTCGGAACTACCATGATTGTGTTTTACTATTAGGTGCTAGGTATATTTGTATTCAATGGTTGGGTTTTAGGGAAATTCTAAGATTTGCACATCATTGTGTTAATATTGAAGAGAGTTAGTAATGATATTGCAACCCTCTAGCTTGAAGACGTGTCTACATGCTAGTGATTTTTTTCTTAAATTGAAGAGTGATGAAAACAAAAAGTTACTCAATAAATTGAGGTTTTAGCCTGTTGTGTGTAATGTTTTTTTCATATGTCTTTACATCTTCCAGCCTACTAGTAACTGCATGAGATCCTCAATTCCCTTGTGACCCACTCTTGACATTATCATTATTAGCGTACCATCACAAAGGCCACTATCCTAGTTCAAGCTAGGTTTTAAGTAGTATGGTTGATGCACTCACTTTGAGTTTGAGCTAATGGTTGGGGGATTCCCCTAAACTTTAACAAAGTCAAAAACTCCACCAAAAATTGGATATTATGGTCCAAACCATCTCGTCTGACAAATAGATGCAATTAAGATATTGTTGATCTTCATCCATCAACTAGAATTGTTGCTTGAGGCTCACCCAATGTGCCTTTGCCTTGCTTTGACTTTACCTTGAATTAGTGATGGTAACACAATTATGGCCTTTGTACACATACTATGTAATTGGGGTTTGCTTTAGCTTTTGATGATTATTTTGTTGAGCAAACAAGTATATATACTACTAAGAGAGAGGCAATAGTTCAAACACAAATAATAAAGAGAACATTGTTTCAAGGGAACATGCTTAAATTCTGTAAATCGTTCATTCTACCACGTTTTAATCCGTACTCCAACACCTATTATACATTCTAAAAGTCAAACTAAGATTGTTCTTTCATCAGAGGTCATCAACAAACAATGCACATTCTCATAAGAAGAATCCTTTGGCCACTCCACAAGGAACTTGCCACCCTGAATTTGGATCGGGTTTTGAACAAGTCTCTTCTCACAAAGTGGGAAGAACACTCCCGATACATGTAGCAAATGGCTAAAAATGGCTCAACCCAAGAACGCTAGTACTAGCCCTATGAGAGGATATCATGTCTGAGTATCTCTAAGTCAAGTTGCACTAGCTGTTGTTTCTCCACGCAGAGTTTCTATTGATAAATACATTGACTTTAAAATTTTAAAAAAATAAAATAAAATATATAAAGAACGCCAGGGCTGACTAGTTCCACCAAGTTGGAGAGGCAACTGAATCACTTCCCGGACTTAATTTGTACGCACTCCAACAGAACCACTCACTTCAGCTCACCCACTCCAACAAATTTGTGTCCTCATTTCACAACCCACGCCATATTTGACCGGTTTGTTGCAAGTTTAGTACAGTCACACCCATATTGCAACTTTTAGGGCTTTGCATGCTTGCCATTAAGAAAGATGTTCAATAATGGCTCAATTTTCAGCACTGGAAAATTACAGGATGTTACTGGTGCAAGCAATTTCTGTGCACCATGAAAAGTTAGAGCAAGTGGTATCATCATTTTTAGACTCTTATGAAATGAGTTTATAAATTTCTGTAGTTGGAAATACATGTGTTCCTAAAATGATACCCTAAAATGACACTCTATAATGTATACACTGAGTACATGATGCTGTTGCGTAGGGAAGCTATTATGTACATCTGAGTGAACATTACTAGAGCTCACTTAGAGGACCTGCCCCATTTTAGAGCACTCTACTATGGATGACGAGAATCGTTTACCTAGAAAATAATTCGGAGAAACAAAGGTACCAAGGTTTGAGGGTTCATTTGAATGCTCTTGGTGTTACGTGCTACGACAATCAAATCGAGAATTGCTCCGTTCTTATTTCGTTTTTTCAGTGTTTTAATCTTTTTCAGTCTCCACCTGAAAAAAGGTCCATCGCTGAATTCATGATTGTTCAGAATGGTTCAGTTTGGTTGAATGTATGGACTGTTCAGTTGCTGGAGTTGTTCAGAGGTTTGAACGTTCAACTTGTAAGAGTGGTGTGAGAGTGGATGCCACTTTCGCATGGCTTTATCCAACTTGAGTTACAACATCCAATGAACCTATATATATGGTCAGCAGTAACTGTCAGCATTTAGTGCACTGGTGATCTTAGACAATTGAAGCCTAGAGATTGACTCCTACTTCAGTAGATTGAGTTCAGTGAATTTCCAAAGACTTGGCACTAACGTCCTGTGTTTGAAGCAATAATCTGAAATCAACCCGAATAGATAGCTAGACTCATTTTCCTTTCATGATATGCATATAGCTTCGGAAAAGCGTAACAATCAACAGTAGAAAAAGTCGAACCAGTTCAAAACTCACGAAATTAGGTCATTATGCGGGTCAGAAAAGAATCACAAAAATGTGCAATTTCAGATACCTGAACTTGAATGCAGAGAACTTGCAAAGGTGATTACGATGAGCGCTGGACGTAATGATGCAATCATTGAAGAGCAACGTGTACAAGGCACACAATTCCATTAAGAAAATATTTCCGTCCGACAGAAAAAGTATAATATGGCACTGAGAAAGCTAAGTGCTACGATGAAATGGTGCCAAATCCGTGTGGATTGATAAATCCTCTAGAAAGAGAAAGAGCAGTACTTCGCTTATGCCTGCAAAAAGAACGATAACCAATTGATTAGTATATGATCCCACGTCCGCCATACAATGGTGCAGAAAACTCCTCGAATTAGAGTCCTTCAACGAAGTCCTACCTTGTTAGCGATGTTGCTGGACAGCCAGTCGAGACCTTCGTACAAACCCTCGCCAGAAGTAGCGCAAGTGCTCTGAATGTACCTGCGAGAATTAAAGACACGTATCAGGACTGAAAAACCTGTAGAATCGTTCAAAACAGAAGCGAATGCAAAAAGTCGTGGCCAATTACCAGTGGCGTTGTCGGAGCGAGTGAAGTCCAAGCTTGTCAGTAATCTCTGCAGCGTTCATGGCATTCGGCAGATCTTGCTTGTTGGCGAAAACGAGGAGAACGGCATCCCGCAACTCATCCTACACGGCAGCATAGCGAAGAGGAAGTCAGCCAAAAGTTTTCCATCGATGTGCGAAGAGAAGTTGCCGAATTAAAGAAGCACAACCAGTACCTCGTTCAACATCCTATGCAGCTCGTCCCTGGCTTCCACAACACGATCTCTGTCGTTACTATCCACCACGAAGATCAAACCCTGAGTGTTCTGGAAATAATGCCTCCACAATGGCCGAATCTGCAGATAAGAAACAACAAACCTCTCTTAGTCCCTACAAGCCTCCGCCGACGCATTACTCTCCATGCATCAATGTCCAGAAATACACATCGAGCTAAGGTTGCACCAACAACTCCACACTCACCTTGTCCTGACCTCCGACATCCCACACTGTAAAACTAATGTTCTTGTATTCCACAGTCTCCACATTGAAACCTGCACAAAAATCGCACCGGGCATAAATACATCGTCGAAAGCGCACGCCTTACCACGAGAAAAGGAAACACAACGGATCAATGAAACTTCGCGAAAAAATTTAAACCTCAGCCGATAAAAAGACTATTCCAGATCCTGCGTAATTCCAGATCTCATCGGCTAAGAAGAAACTCGATCTCCGACTACGACTCTCAGGAGTCTCAAACAAGAGTAAAAAGAATTTGGAGAACATCCGTGTACGACCTATTTTAGATCGCTCGATCGCGACCTGACAACACGGCGGGAACCGTAATAGAGGCGTTACCAAGAAATGCTCAGCCAAGAAGCGAGCGACCGACCGGTAACCAGAGGCCTCGACAAGAGAGGCGGTAGGAGAACGTACCAATGGTAGGGATGGTGGTGACGATCTCGCCGAGCTTGAGCTTGTACAAAATGGTGGTCTTACCAGCTGCATCGAGACCGACCATGAGGATACGCATCTCCCGCTTGGAGAAGAGCTTGGTGAACAGCTTGGTGAACGTGAGCCCCATGGCGGCAACAACCCCCGCGGGGACTAACAACAACACAACTAACGATTAGCGCCTGTACGCGCGAGAAACTGAAATGAGAGGAGCCAGGCAAGCAAACCCCTGCTCTAACCCTTCCTCCTCGTCCTCACACACAAATACCACCACTGGTGACTCGTATCGATCCAGCAGCAAACATAAGCCCGATCTCTCGGAATACGAGACGCGCGCCTTTCTTCCATAGTTTCTCTGCCAACTCCTACGCGCTTTAAGCGAGATACCCTGGCGGGTATGTTCCGGGTATCCGGCGTGGGCGGTAAGTAATTATTAGTTGCTGCTCCACACGCTTTGGGACCCAATCGAGGTGACGAACGCTCCCACGATTGAGAGCTGGCCACGTCGGACGGCTACGGTGGCGCCTTATTATTGACCTTGGAGTGTAATAATAATTTCTCGAGAATGATTTAACCCCTAAAGGTGAGCAGCCAAAAACCCATCAAAATTGCTCTCATTTGATGCAAGATGTAAATTCTTGAATTCTCAAAAGTTTTGAAGTATGACACCATAACTTCAGTACTTGTACATGTACATGCATACCAAATTTTAGATTCAAATCTCTCATTATTTATGAGATCTAACATTCAAAGTTTCAAAAATATGAAAAATATGAAAAATCCTGGCAAGTAATGGTTTGGGATCTACAAAAATCATTTACAGAAGGAAATTTGACATGAGGCTCTTCACATTGGAAACATCAAGTAACTTCTCTGCAAAGTAAATGTAAAATTTATGATACTTTACTTTTCTGAATTTGAATTTAGAAAATTAGCAAAAAGAAGGCCAACTCGTATCGCTGTACATCAATTGATGACGTGAAAATTAATAACGGTAGATCAAATACTTGAAACAATTTGTAGCAAATATTCTCAAAACCAGACTTTCTGTTTTTAGGCTCTATTCACCGATGCAGACGTTCGTATGCTTCACCGCAGTTCCGAAATAGTCCAAAATGGAGCAAGTCGACAATAGAGGTCTACTACAAATCTTCACTAATAGGTACGCCACTAATGCACCAAAAGCGGCGCCTGAATCGCAGACCTCTAGTGTGCCTATCCCGCTTCTCTCTCGCTCGCTCTCTCCGCTAGCTCTCCCTCGATGACTCTCCCTCGTTGGCTCTCACTCGCTGGCTCTCCCTCGCTAGCTCTCCTTCGCTGGCTTCTTTCACGCATTCTCGCTCGCATCTCTCTCGCTTTCTTTACTCAGCTTTGTTGAGCTCTCTTGCTCTCCGCCGCTTTGCTTTTTTCAATTAATATTTCAATAAATTATACGTTATCGAAAAAAACTATACTCAACAAAAAATTATGTACAATTTATTCTATTTTAATTAAATTAATTGATACTATATTATTAAAATCTCTTTAATATTGATATTAAATTGGTTATTATTCATAATATAAAAGTTTGTGCATCCGTACTTTTTAGTCTTGTAATTGAAAATACATCATGTTTTCAAAATACAATAAGTTGAACAAAATCCTAAATACCTTTCTTTCACTTGCACATTGCTATACGGTAACAAAGCAAGTCATCGAGGAGTGCATAGCCCTATGACTCATGAAATGGATCGTCAACAAGCAAAGGTGTACAAACTTTCTAAAACTCTATGACATGTGAATGAGTAAAACGGGGAATAAAGTAGTGATGTTCATTAGTGTAGTAGTGAAAATATACCCTTTAACGCTATTTGTAAACAACTTTGTCATTAGTGCAGTGTTTGCAAAGATGATCGCATTTTTTTATAGAAAATTAATGACAATCACAATGACAAACATTGCACTAAATCTCACGAAGTATTATTTTTATTATCCGAATTTATCTTACATTACATCATTTTTTGTCTCACATTTCATATTAGAGTTGAATAATGACGATCTCGCCTTCTTGGTTTCTTTATTTCGGAACTCCTTCAAGTCAAAAAAACAAGAATTGAAGTTTTTTTTTATTTCTCAATGCAGCCAAGCAATGTAACAGAAGGGTTAATAAGGGGACCTCGAACCCTAAATTAAACACGCCCCTACCTCCCGAACATGTCTACCCAACATAAAACATCAATGTATCCGGATACATGTGAGTCATTCCTTATTCGTCGTCCTCTAAGAGGACTTGGGTATAATCTTCTCCGCTATAGTTTTCTTCATCGCCCTTCGCATCTATGTGCGTGACATCATCCTCTGCCTGTCTTTGATTCGCTAGTCTACGCTCTCTCTTTGCGCGGTAGGTGTTGTGCATTTCAAAAGCAACATCCATATACTTGTCTTTACCATATAGATTCTTCATTTTGTCCTTGAGGTCTACGTCCGTTCGGTTCTCGACTACTTTGTATATCCTCCCAAACTCCAAGACCTCCGTCCGCGCTGTGCAATGACGTCTAACACCCGACTGTCAAAACAAGGGTTTAAGAATTTACAAATCCACTAGGTGACTCAAATCGTTTGAAAGGTTGCACCTACTCAATTTGTTTAAAAGGTCTCGGGGGTTTACGATAAACCTACGTTGAGGTATTTTACTACGTTGTCGGTCCAAAATTTTTTATCACGTCGTTTCCTTGAGGCGTTGCCTTCACCTGCTTCTCCCTTACGTTTTTGTTGTAGAGGACTCAAGCTATAAATCAGCCAAAATGGATTTAGAATATCTTGCACTCCCCATACAAAACTCACAACAGTTAAAGGATTTTAGAAACTTACATTCGCCGGGCGTTTTCAGAACGTTGTGAATCTGGAACAATTGTCGCCCGATTGCTGTCAAATCTGTGACTTAATGCGTCTCACATTCTGCACTGTCGTTCTGCGGATTTAGGGTTTACTGGTGGTGGCTTAGGGGATTTATTGTCTCCTCTTACCACAACCCCTCGTGTAGTATCGCGGTACGGTTTAGAGTCCTAAGACTTCTACTCCTCCTTTTAAAGGTTCTACATCTTCTCAACCATGTTCACTGTCTTGTCTTGTGCCTCTCTCAGTTTCCTTCTCGCCTCGGATGTCTCGCACCTTGCACAGGTGTAACCTGCTAAAAGAGGCGATATGCCCAACTTCTGTAAACATTTCAGGTGTGTACCTGAGAAACATGTTTAGTACCTAGTCAAGCGATTTGAGTCCTCCTTCAAGCACGCTTGAGAAGTACGTTCAAGCGGGATGATCGCTCGTAACGTACTCGATCAATATATCTCTAAATGAATCCAACTAGGGCCCGATTTGCCTCCTTGCTGCATGTTGCGAGAAAGACACTAACGTATATACGCGTAGTGGATTTTTCATAGGATTAACGAAAGCAACACATCTAGCCACCTCTGGTGAATCATTTATCCAATTTGAATTTAATTTGGTACTAACTCCATCTTCTCTTGATTTTTCACCCTCTTTCTTCGAATTCAGAACTTCTTAAAATTTGTCGCTTAAGTTCACATTCACCTTGACTGGAAGTCCATCAGATTGTATTTGAACCTAGGTATTCATAAGAAAGCAATTTCAACTACATTCAACAAAGTATATTTAAAACTTGACTCATATAATTTCATATCAATAGCTCAAAACATTAAAGCGATTCCAACCTTCTGATGAGGGACACTAGAGGTAATGCCTCCACACCATGTTCTCCTCGGTGGTTCTAAAATCCCAATATAAATTATATTACTGTATGCTTTTAGAAATGTATGAATCATTGGTGACTCCAGATGGTATGAGCCTTACGACTGCCCGTTTGTCCATAAGCCAAGACTGTGCCTGCATCAAATGAATGGTGTGTCCAACTTTCAGCTTCGCTTAGCTCTCTTGCTCTTCGCCACTTTGGTTTTTGAATCAATATTTTGATAAATTATATATTATGGAATTTTTTAAAATTCAATCAAAGATTACGTACGATTTATTCAATTTTAATTAAGTTAGTTGGTACTATATTATTAAAATCTCTTTAATATCAATATTAGATTGGTTATTATTCATAATATAAAAACTTGTGCATCCATACTTTTGAGTTTTGTAATTGAAAATACACCATGTTTTCAAAATACATTTTTTATATGAAAGTTTTGGATTTTAAAGATTATGTAATCAAACACTCAAATAATATTCTTATACATGATACGTATCAATACGATGCCTTCATAGTTCAATCGACTTCGATAAAAAAAAAATTGCATTTATTTACATCTCTCTTTACGGATTAATTTTCTTACTTCGGCTCAGATAGGTGCATGCACAATTTATGATATCCATATTTCTTAGCACAAGAGCATACCAATTTTTCTCCTGACTTATTTCCACTGTTTCTTATCTGTCGGTTCGCTTCCATGTCAAAGTCGTCATCTGCTGTTTACGGATTACTATTGCAGAAAGATAGTTGCACTCCCAGCTTACGTTGATCTAAGTCTCGTATTCTTGCAAATAACAAGGAGAGCATCAGACATACTGAGATAGATGACAGTTTAATCTCAATGTCAATAACCAATGCTCTTGACCCATACATCTACTTCTTCGAATTTTATACGGCTTACTACCACTGAAGCAAAAACCCAAATACCATGCTCGCACCTACTAGTTTTTTTTTTTTTTTTCTGTTTTTCTCTGATCCAATGCAATTCAACTAAATGATTCGATTGCGTTTTCTTGGTATTATCATTTTCTTAATTTTTCCTTTGTTCATGCTCAAGTTTTATAGTTGCGTCAAATTTTATATATTTACAATTCTTGATGCCGTATCACTCTCATTTTATAGCTGCACCTCCTCACTCTCTAACTTTTTACAAACACCAGTCTATTACCTCGAAATTATTACCGAATTTTCTCTTTTTAAACTTGTATTCCATAGCACACCTGCGACTTCATCTTCTACTTTTCCAGTTTTTTTCTTTTTTAAAAAAATAGTGAACCAAATTGAGGTTAATTGAACCATTGCAGTGAAACTTAAAAAAACGTCTAAAAGTAGCAGAAAAAAAATAGGGAACATTGATTTGTGCAGTTTGAGGTCAAAAAACATATTGATGCATATCCTAGAAAAGATAAGACTTATTAATGAATATAAAAATGTCAAACAAATACAAGTTTTCCTCAAATAAAAATCACATTTTATTTTCTTTACTCTTTTGTTATGTGTAACAATTATAAGAAGCATGTTGAACTAATATATAGCATGAAGTATTTCAAGTTGCATAGAGAAGTTATGGGATAAAAGATTTGCTCGAAAATGCTGATCTTTATGAAAAAAACATGCGTAATTTTTGGTGATTGGCGCTTGCGAGTTTTATATTCTTACAACTCATTAGGCATCTAAGCAACACTTTATTAAGTTCTTATGAACACAATACCAATAACATAAATGTATGCTTAAAATCTTTTGAAAAAGTAAAGTATCTTCTTACTATTTTTATAAACGACAAGTGTCGCTTAAAGGCTTAAAATCTTTATACCACTTTGCAACACACAATCTTCATGTATAAATTATAGTTCATGAAAGACTGTACGGTCTTTGAACGTGTAATTACAAATGGATATGAAACTTTTATTACACTATATTATTCATATATTAAGACTATCTGTAGTAATTTTTTTTTAATAATAAGATAGTCTGATATTAGAAATTTAAGGCACTATCTTACAAGATGATTATAATAAACACATAAAGTTACAAAGTTACATGGTTACTAGGTAAATATGTATCCTTTAAAAATAAAATGTGATGTACGAAAACAGTGACTCATGTGAAACGAAACTTCTCTACAGTCTTACCGTACATAGGTGATAGTATTTTTTTTATCTTTACAAATGTAGAAAATAAATCTTTTCGTCAGCTTATCAATGCTGTGAATAGTTGTAATCCTCGTAAATATAGGAAATGACCTTTTAACAATTTTGTGTTGAAATTTTAAAAAGAGCAAATGCAAATTCTTTGTGAACTACAAGTGTAATCTAGGTTTGAATTTAAAAATTGAGTTTTTGCCCTTGAGCTTTAAGAGATTACAAATGTACCATGAACAAGTTGTATTTAGGTAACAAAGATAGGTAGCACAGATAAACGACGAGAGTATCTTGGAGTTGTCGGAGCACTAAGAAAGAGAAATATAGTGGCTCGTATTGATTATGTAGAGAAATTTGGTATCAAACTTGATATCTAATTTGATGTTTCAATTTTATATCTAAGATGCTAAGTTGCTAAAATGTCTAATTTGAAATCTAATTTGATGTCTCAGTTGATGTTTTGAATTTTGCTGTAATATGCAAGATGAATTTCTTCTTTCTGGTTATATTCATTAACAGTTGTGTTTTATTGCCTATCTTATGGCTGCAAGGTACGAGGCGTTTGAGGAGTGGTCGGCGAGGCGCGTTGAGATGACGAAAAATGCTGACAACAAGCGGAGAGTATCGCTTGACAATGAGGATACCAACATTCGAGAGTTGCGGACCAAGCATAAGGAAGACTTCAGAGCTCGACCTAGTAATATCCTGCCAAGTGAGGCAGAGAACTGCACTGAGTGTTTGACTGAACTGCAAGTCCAAGACGATTTTTAATGAGTATATTTTAAACCGTTTGAACTTATGTGTTTTGAACTTATGTGATTTGAACATGTGTGAGTTTCTGTTACATTGTTTAACCAGGACTGATTTCTTGCTATATAGTCGAATGTTTGAGGACCCCTAAGTTGTGGAGGACTCAGATGCCATACAGGATGAGGAGACGGTGAATAGTGATATCGTTGAAGTTTCTTTGGTCCGCAACTTTTCTATTGGTGACAAATCTTGCTTGGTTGCTAGCGAAGTCAACGTATTTTCATACGTAATTTGGATGAAAAGTCTGCCTCGCATGCAACTTTCCATCCATCTTCTCGTATTTCAACTGAACTCGAAGCTTGAAATCTAGCTACAAAAATTTCAGCCTTAAAACAAAGTTTCAAACTTTACTTAGAATCACACAAATTTCTAAGTACTACGTGTCAAATTTCAATATGGTACACTCATATTCTAATGACATCTTTATAAACTAATAAACAAGCAATTCTTAAACATTACAAGTCATGTTCATGCAATACTTAAAGTATTAAGGCTTCATTTGTAACATACATAAAAACAATGAGAGTCTCTCTCTATCCATTACATAGAAAGACTCAACTTTACAAATATGAGTCTCTAACATTACAAAAAGAATTCATAGAAATATGAGGTCTTAACCGAGGTACCCAACAACACCACTACTAACCTAAACGTCCCAATAGTATTATTAACACTAATGTGACTTATTGTTGAGTTAAGCCCTTATTCCATACTACCATCTCTAATACACAAACATAATTCCATTCTGTGAGCCTCTCTCGTGCCGAACCTGACAGCTTGGAAAATTATAAAAAAAAAACAAAAAACCAGATGTGAGGAGCGTCAAGAGTAGCTCCGAGCACAGTGACAACGATAACAAATGTAAGCAGTCAAAACATGTCAATTAATTAAGTTACTTAATTTTCTCAATGTATTGTAAGTATTATCGTAAAATTAAACCATTTTCATAGCTTGTAGCCTAATTAGCAATTATTATTGCAAAATAGATACTTATTTAATTTTGGCAGCCCTAAATTTTGTCACTAAGGCCATTCAAGAGAGACATACTAATTTATGTATGTTGTACTTGGAATAAGCCATTTATTAGTCATGTACTAATTTCTGACATGTAGTACATAGACATTCTAATTTCTAATTTCCGATATGTAGTAGATAGCCATTCCAATTCTTAATTCTAAAATCTAGTAGAATTTTAATTCCTTATTACAATATCTACTAGCTAGCCATTTTATTTCTTAATTTTCAATATCTAATAGATAGTCATTCTAATTCATACTTGCTAAATTTAGTAGGAAGCCATGCTAGGTTCTAATTAGAATATTTAACAGCTAACTTACACTAATTTCTAAATGCAAAAGTCAGTAAATAGCGTATACCAATTCTTAATTGCAAAATTCAGAGAATAGTGATACTAATTTTAATAGCAGCATTTATTGGATAGTTCAATTATTCTGGCCAAACTATTTTCTGGCCGAGCTATTTAGCATCCGCCTACACTATATAAGCCGGAGGTTACACTAATTTTCATAAATTCTTCAGATCTCTTATTGTGCATTTTTGCATAAGAAAATGTCTTCAATCATGCAAGTATTTAACATGAAGGTTGTTTTGTTGCAAATCATCATTTCACATTACGAGTTCTAGGTGTTGATTTCGAATTCTAAAAGTGCTAGTTTTGAGCTTCTTCTTCCCCTTCCTGTCAGGTTGAAGTATCCAGTTATTATCGTGAACGTTCAATCTCGCAACGCAGGCAATTTGACGGAGAAGGTTTTGGAGGAGAAACGCAAGGCCCTAGAAGCTACCAACATATCAGAGAAGAAGGTGGAAGCGGACAAGACGTCCGAGAAGATGCAGCTGATGGACTACAAGAGGCGATATTTTGCGCTCATAATAATCGTGACAATGGCGATGTTGTGGTGTCGCCTATGAAAGTGCAGAAATCTCAGAAAATATGGACTATCTAAATATTAAGATTTATTAACATAGTATATTTTAAACTTGTATCTAAGATTTTGTATTTGCTTGCTAGAAATTATAGTCATGTTTTCTTCCTTAAAATCGCAGCGATGGTAGGTGTTTGATCACGTGATAAAGATTTTGTATATTGTACATTGAATCTGTAGTCGTGTTTGTAAGTTGTATGACTCCTCATAGTTACATGATTGAGATGTATGACGACAAATCTTGTATCATGATGAAGATGTATGGCTATTTTGCAATTGGGAGCTGAAATTTTGCAATTGAAATATTTTGTGTTTGCTTGCTAGAAATTATAGTCATGGTTGCTTCCTTGAGATCGCAACGATGGTAAGTGTTTGATTCTCTATTTAAGATTTTGTATTTTTTTACTTTGAATTTGTAGTCGAGTTTGTAAGATGTACGACTCCTCATAGTCACATGAATGAGAGTGATGGCTACTAAACTTGTATCATGGCACATATATGATTGTTCTGCAATTGGGAGATTTGTGCTTGTTTGGTTGAGAATGATTCACCTTAACAATGACTATAATTACTGTTGAACGCATTGTGCATCGCAAAACATTGACATCCGAGCCGTTTGCGTGGAAAGTGCGGAAGCGAGGTCCAACGATTTGTAAAATTTCCAAACCGATGTCAACAAGTCTACGTCCGCAGCGTGGAACACAACCTCAATAAATTAAGCATCTGAAGATGTGAGAGGATTCACTATCAGGAGAGACCTTCAACTACTGCAATGATGTTAGAGCTAAGATATACCCTGACCAAATTGGCAACACAAATCCTTCTTGTGGCGTGACTAAAACTATTTTTTGCTATGATCTTTTGTAAACTGAGACCGTAGTTGCAGGAAGTCGGACCAAAATTGTTTTTTCTTTGAAGCCTGCGGTCTGCTGCTTACTCCAGCCACCTTTTTTCGAACAGCCAATGAACAGAGTGGGTACAAATGAGAGACATAAAACACTACTAGAAATTTCAGCGTCCAAATCAACATAGAAACGTTGATATTTTCACTTGATGTGGTCGCGTTGACCTGGACATTGATCTACACAAAAGTGTTAAGGGACATCTGTTGATTCGATCAAAGATAATTTATTTTTAAAAAAAATTAAAATTAAAAATTGCTGCCTCGAGAATCCGGGAAGCAAATTTTGTCATTCTACAACATGAAATGAAAAACGCAATTTCAACCGCCACCAATGAGGGCCCACCTCAAACCCAATTGTTATACCGACGAGACCCATTGCGAACTCCAAGTGCCAGCAGCCGAGCTCGAACTCAGAACCTCCTGGCCTCCACCCCATGTCCTTAAACCACACCATTTAAATCCGATCATGCACGTTCGTGGTTCATTTTTGTACTTATAGAAAAACTTAACCATAATTTGCTATTAATTTGCCTTGTAATTTTATTCTTTTTTTTTTTCAAAATTTATTTTTGCACTATTTGATGAAGGTACTTTTCTACACGTATAAAAGATATTATAATTATTTGAATTTTTTTTGGAGGCTGAGGCGTCTTATTACTACCTAGCACACTTTGAATTTTTTTTACGTCATTAAAAAAAAAAAAAAAAAAAAAAAAAAAAAAAAAAAAAAACTCAAATTTTGTTTTGCACTATATATGCAGGTAATTTTCTATATGTTGAAAATATTTCAAAATCTTTTGAATTTTTTCTTTTGAAGAAGTGATGATGTCCTAAAGCATCTTCATTTTTCAATTTGCATTTTAATCACTGACAAAAAAATATTCAAAAGATTCTCAAATATTCCGGAAGATTCCAAAAAAATTTGGAAAGATTCTAAAAAGATTTCATAACTATTTTCTAAGATTCCAAAAAGATTCGAAAAAAGATTTCATATTTGATGAAATTTTGTTGATTTGGTCTTTACACTACTCAAATCAATAAAATATATTTAACAAACTGTTTAGTTTTACAAAAAGCTCAAAAATCGATGAATATGGTCAATGTAGTGCTTCAAACAACAAAAGTCAGTTGATTTTATGTTAATTTAGTTACATTTTTCTAATTGTGAAATGAGACCTCACAAGACTAAAATCTAGAATGTAACCCCAGTCATGCGAGAGAAAAGGCGTTAGTAATGATCGCCTCCAGCAATATCACACATAACAAAAGAAACACAATAGAAATAATCATTCCAGTCACAATTTACAACAAAGCTTCTGTAACACACATTCACGGTGTTTGAAACCTTAACGATTGGAATTGACTTACCACGTCCGAAACTATACTGCTACAATTTACAGATTTTCTCTACGGTCAGCTTTATTACAAAAGGACCGGTGCAAAAGCAAAAGGGAGTAGATTAGAAGGGAGTAATCGATCAGAAGGGTGAAACCGACAACAAACTTTGACATTAAGGATCCCTATGACTCGAGCAGATTTCAATATGTCAAGGTCAGCACAATTTACATCATAACAACACGTACCACATAGTAATGAGTCACGATCAATCCCATGCAATTTATCAAAAGTCTTTTGAACCTGTCTAGTAAAACCCTTAAAAGACCAACAATTCTTGAAAAATCCAAAACCCATAATGGACCAAAAAACTTTTTACAACCATACTAACATTGCAGCAACACAAGAATATTAATTTTTTGAATACAAAAGGTTGGTTTGCCAGAGAAGGTTTTTTTTTGCAATTTCATCTTTTGATTATTATATAATAATTTTAATATAATTTTTTAATTTTTGGGTACCCTATTGTCACGATAAGGCGGTTTTTGAAATAAATAAATTCTTAAACTTTTCGATACACTTTTCGTAATACACTTTGCCAACTTTTTGCGTCTCTTGGCTTGTAATTTTAAAAAATTACGTCTTTTATAAAATAGAAATATGTATGATCCAGTCCGCTATGGTGGTATGGTGAGTCATACGTATGAAAACTTATAACCTTACATGTAAGTCGTCCTTGTATGTGTGTACCAAAACATAATTTCTTATTGTAAATTCAAGATCTGAAAAACATACATTAACCCTTAAAAAAGTTGTTCTCTAATTGTAAAAAGAGTTCCAAGTGTTTTATGAGCCAAAGAACCAATTTTAAGAGTGGATGAAAATTGTGGCTCTTCAAATTCCCATTCCTTAGTGAGTCATGTCCATGCAATTGGAACCCCCCATGCGACCCTCTACAAGTTCATAATAAGCTCGGAGGTATGGTAAAATTCAACTTTAAACCCCAGCATCAATCATAAAAATGGCGTCCAAGATGTTTTTGTAGATGAAAGACCCTAAATCTACGATGAGATTTTATCAAAAGACATTATTTTCAAGTACAAAAAACCAAACTTTGAAAGAAGTCAAATAAAAGTCAAATAAAAGTGAATAGTAAAAAGTAAGTGTGAATTTGTGAAGTTTTTAGAATGAATCTAATCTTGTTTGTTTTGGTTGGATTTTTAAGGAGAAACAATTATATATTGCTATTGGTTGTTTTGAATGAATTTCAAATATTGTTCCTAAAACTTGAAATTTTAAATCTTTTTTATTTTCTAAAGAATTTAAAACATGGAAATACCTTTAGCAAAGGTATGCCAAAAAAAACAGGGGTTTCGTTAAAAGTGGCTTTCGAAATGTGCACTTTTTTTGGAATTGACTTTTTATATTTTAATCACAACATTTTGAAAAGTGTAGGCAAAAACCTAACAATTTGGTCTATTTTTTTGTCGAATAATTATAGTTTGTGCTTTGCATAGTGAGTCATTCGGCCTCTGCACTATAGTTTGAAGGGCGGAATTGACTATGTTTGCATTGTGGCTGTGAACAAGTTTCCAGTTGCTCAGCAAAATGGTCAATCTGACTTACCCTCTATTCGACCCTATTAATTTCTAATATCACTCATTCTTAAGACAAATATTTACTATTTCTTTGGGTGTTTCTACTGGAAGACCTCTATATAATTGATTTTTGTTAGAGATGCTAGTTAGTTCTTTATAGCCAACGCAATCCACAATCATAACTTTGCAGGTAAGATTGGAGCTTTTGACGACAGTCCATGGATTTTTCTTCAAGAGACCCCAGTGACAACATCGAAATGTTGGGTGCTACAATTTTGGTTGGACTTCTTGAAGTTCACCAAGAAAAATACATGTCATGCAATTTTTAATTTTTTTTTAGATTGTTATCATGTTAATGTAAACAGACTTAAATAATGTCCCTTGTTCCAATTATGTTATGAGCAATACATGTTTTTTAACAGGAATATCAATTTTTTTCTCCAATTTATATATATATGCAAATTTTCTACGATATATATATATATATGCGAATGATCGAGTGATCTGAGTTTGGGACTTACGGGAGTCAGGAGATTATCTTTGTGCTTTCGTTTGATTACAAAGATGGAATATAGTTGCAAGAAGCTTGGTGAGTGAGCGAGTGGCTGTTCAACGGTAGCTTATAATTTCAGATAATGAATTTCATACAAAGAAAAGTTTAGTTTGTCGGAAAATCACAGAATTGGGGTTCTTTTACTTGAAGGGATTGATTTTCATAAGATTCATCAAATAGATGTTTGAAGTTTGTGTTGTAATTGAACTTTCCTTTTGTTCGTACCACCTATAGCAACAAGGTTCAGGATGTTAACTGAGCGAGTTGTGAATACATACAATGGTCTTAATCCAAAAACACTAGCTTTAGCTTCGCTTCAACAAAACAAAATTTAAATGTTTTAAATTTTGAATATGCAAAATTAAAAATATAGCATCATCACTGGTTTCTTTCAAAACGCAATGACAAATGGCAATTCCGAACTATCATGCGAATTGATTATGGTTGCCTCATAGATATGAATCACCAAGCGACCAACAATATTATCGGACAACCCTAGTAACAATCTTTCTGTCACAAATTAAAGTTTCATGATTATTAAAGCATCGTTACTGGTTTTTCTCAAAACGCAATGACAAATGAGAATTTCCAACTATCATGCGAATTGATCATGGTTGCCCCATAGATATAAATGACCAAACGACCAACAATATTTATAAGCAACCCCCGCAACAATCTCTCTGCCACAAATTATAAATTCATAACTATTTTCTAGTCAATAAAAAAGAATTAACAAAGTGCATGTATAGAGTTCAGAACTGTACTGACCAGCAAAAATCCGCAGCCAAATTGACACAATCAGACAAACTCTAGAAGCAGAACTTCGAGCATCAAAAAACCAGTGAAAAACTTCATAACTTCATACTTGTCATTCAAAGCAGGGTGTTCCTATAAATCCGATGTTTGTTACTTCAATCCTTCTCACAGCGGACACCAGTTGGTACGAGCTTCACAAAACTCAAGCAGGCCCATTTTGAACAATAAAAGCGTCGAAAGATCTCGTTCGAATGCTTGCAATAATCAGCTAAACTCTAAACCTTAAAAGAAATGCAATAGTCAACGGGAAAAAAATTGCGATGAACCGCGATGTAGCGCCGTCTTTACGGCTGACGAGAGACAAAGACCCGAATGGTGATTGAGAGTATGAGCAAAGACGGCATGACAACACAATGGGGAAACCACCGGTGTGAGCGTTGAGCGGTGAGCGGTAAAGTTGGAGCGGTAAGAAATAAAAATTTTAAAAGTTAATGGCCCTATTACCATGGAATGGGTGGTTCTAAAATTTTGAAATGGTTATTTTTAGGCATAAAAGTACCCAAAACCGTGGACATAGGGTCCTGTATCCATTTCGATATAAAATGTAATGGGGTCCTACAATATTACAGAATTAATCCACATTTGCAAATTTAAATAAAAGTCAATTAAATTATGGGCTCGCATCATCATGTGTAACCAATTCAATTCAAATCAAATACAAAAAATAAACCAAAAGTTGGGATGGCCCTTTCGGTAATCAATAAGTTTCATTTATCGATTTTAAGATGTAGAGACTAATTAGGGCTGACGTCATCAATTTCCTATTACACATGTTAGAATTATATGTATATGCTTCAGTTTATATAATCTGAAATTTATAACTACAGGTCGTCTTTCCGTGTCTCCTTGAAAGGTGAACAAAAAGACATTCATGATTTTACGTGGCATTGTAGTGGCCCGGATTCGATTCTCTTCGGCCTCGTTAGAGCGTTGCATTGCGTCCTAAAGCAGCTATCCTGAGCTATACAAATACTGGACTACAACCCCTACCATCATTGGCAAGATTCAAATAATCCCAACTGAAAATAAAGAAACGTTTTGAAACTTTTAGTTCCCATTGAGTTTAAAAGTTTAACATTTACATGAATTAAGAAATTGTAAAACGTTGATAAGTAATATATATATATATATATATATATGACGTTTATCTATAGCAAAACCACACGTATGACCCAAAACTAGGAAAATAAAATCACCTAGGAAGCTGATGGTGAACGACCATTCAAGTGTTGGTCACACTGATCAGCCTCGTCGTCTATAAACTCAAGCACTCTCGAGCTAAAGCGTGGACGTCTACTACTGTCCGATATCACGGGAGAAGGGGCGGCGACGAAACCTTGAGCTATCATCTCCGCATAAGATGGTAGAGTGAAACTTTGCGGAGGACTGCTGTAGAGACTTCCGTCGGCAATCAAACGTCGATTTGAACCTGTGATTCTAAAGTACAGAAAAAGTCAGTACCAACAAATAATTAGCAACTGAAAGTGACAATAGAAGGAAAGAAAGTAAGAGAGTATTACGCACAAAATGTTGGGCGTTGCTTCTTCGGAAGCGGTTCAGAACTGTCACTGTCGTAGTCATAATCCGGAATCGAATCGCCGCTTTCTTCCTCAAAAGCGGTACCATCCATGTATGCCGATAAAAGACCGTCAAATATCTCTTCGTCAGCTTCAACTGCAATTAGATGACGGTTTGACCGCGCGCACGCAATCACGGAAGCACCTACATACAAGCAACCAACATCAAAACTACAATATTAAATAATATGAATGAGATTTGGTAGTAGCAAGAACAAACCTGTACTAGGGCTCCAGTCAAAGACGATTCCACGCTCGTCAGTGAGAGAATCAACAAAGCATTGGATGAAGGATGGATCCTTCTCACGCGAGCCACACCACGAGGTACCATCTTCCTTCTTACGAATGGAGTCCTTGCTCGCGAAGTTGAAAACATGGTCCTCCTCGTCGAGAAGGATCGACACACCAGCATACTCTTTCGCAACCTGCTTGATGGTGAATCTGGTGGCGAAAGACTTCCGAACAAACACCTTGATGTGAAAGTTGTGAGTCTGCAAAATTCAATCCATTAGAACGATTTAAGAAAATGTTATAAATAAGTCAAATACTACTGCTTTGAATGTAGAATGAAGGCCATACCGTTTTCACGTGAGGGTTCGTTGAGGCCATTGGCATGGGATTATATCCCCACCAATCTCGAACCATTCGGAAATCAAAAGCCTTTGATTCCGTATCCAGAGCTTTCTCGACTCGACGGTCCTTGGGGTGCATTACAAGTATCGCACCCTCGTCCGTCAAGTTGTAGAAACCAAAGAAGAACACACTCTCGAAGTAGCTCTTCTCTCGCTTGTTCCATGAAGGGATCTCGACGGGCGACACGTCGGGCACGGGTAAGTTCTCCGGAACGTCTGCTAGATGAGATCAATGCCGGGATGCGGGTGTTTCGTGCCCATCTCCTTACATGGGTACTTCCTGTCCTTGCCAATCTGTAAAAACCACAGAAAGTTAGACATGTTAAAAGCAAAGTGTTTCATTCAAAATTTCAGAAAGAAAGTAATGTACAAAAAAATATAAGAAGTATTACCTTTCTGATGTGGTTGATGATGTCCAGGACTTGCGTGTCCCAGTCTTTAGTATCATGAGCTGCCTTCTGCACAGAGGCTCCAATATCCCCTTTTTCCAAGTACATTGGGAGATGAATACTAATCTCAGAAGACAAGCAATCTCCAACATGTTTGGCTTCAAGAAAAGGGAGAGAAGCAAACTTCTTTCCGGAGTTGAGGTCGAAAGAGCTCGAAGGCGGTGGTGATGAAATATTTGTAACACCACCTGTCGAGACCTGAGTCGAATTTGCAGCAAGGCTCCGACGATTTCCAACAGCTCCATGAGAATGTTGAGTCACAATTGGCTCACCAACACCTACATCAGGGACATTGGCAGCAGCATTCTTGCGTTTCTTTCCCTTCGCCAAAGGTTGTGCAGGGGCTTCGACTGGTGGTAGTGCAGATACGGGCGGAGGGGTTGGCACACCAGGCAAGATCGAAAAGTCATTGTTGTCGTCCTCGATCATTGCTTCGGTACCAACGGCGGTGGAAGGATATTGAACGAGATGCTTCTCATCTCGATGGACAAAGTTGTCGTGACACTCCAGAAACCAACCTCCTGTCATCAATTGAGCATTGGTAAAACGGTTCTGGTGGTGAGCAGAAAAGAGTTTGTCTGGATCTTCCTCGACTACAACGTCTTGAAAGTCTTCCGGGATGCGAGCGGCAGCGAGGCCTCGCTTGAACACAAGCTCATGCTTGATGTACCTACACGTGGAAGTGAAATTGTGAACGCTTGTAACCAAATGAAAAGGAAAAATGCATGAGAAGTAGGATTTGAAATTGAAACACACCTGAAAACCAAGCGATTTCCGGTCTCTTCGCCACCCGCAATTTTCTCCAATTTGGAGCCTTTAAGGAACTTGGGGCTCGCATTGGGTCCAAGGTAGTTTTCGAAGGCTTTATCCCAGAGAATAAGCCTCCATTTCTCGACGTAGTCAAGAGGCTTCAGAATTTCGTCATTCCAAGTAATGACGAAATTTTTTTGCAATTCTGCAATCTTGTCTTCCAAGTATTTGGCCAGCTGCAATTAGATAAGAAATGTTAGATCAGAACTTAGAAATACAATTGTGGATTCAATAACTGAAGGACGTTGATGTGGTTACCTGTGCCCATAGAGAGGCGCGGTTAAGCCAAACACTTAGCGGTTTATTCTGGACAGGCACAGGGAAATGGTTGGTCTCGCGAACTTCAAACGAATAATTCCACCAGCGAAGCCATTGTGTCTTGAAATCCTTGTGACAATTCGTCGTTGCAATCAAGTACAAGCGGTCCAAAGTGAACTCCGGGATCAAGTTTTTGCTGTAGTGCGAGTATATCTGCAAATGTGATAGACCGCGAGAAATGTCAGAATGAATAGATGTGATTAAACTTTTGGATTTCAAATGAACTTCAGTAGCATACCTCTTTGGCCCATTTGCCCCCAGGCTCTTTGTTTGCAACGCCCAACATCTTATCGAATTCCTTCGAGCGAATTTTCCTTCTTTCCAATTTTCTGGCAGTGTCCATGGCAGTCCAGACTCCCGATGCAGTGCGTTTGTCAATGGGAGTCTCGGCATAGTATTCTGCTTCTGCCTCGTCTGATGCCTTAGCAATTTTCCTCTACAAGGAATAGATATAAGAAACGTAAGCAAAGAAATTAATCGATTAAAAAACGATTTGAAAAGGTACGGAAGATTTAGAAAATCATACCGCGTATAGGAACTTCACAAACACGTCTATCGCAAGAGGGTACCATTTCTCCTTCTTCTTCTCCTGCACTCTTTCGGAGGTCTTATAATCCTCTTTGCTGATTAGATCTTTGAAATCTGTGAGCTTCAGTTTCCCGAATTTCCGCATGCATTGGAGTTGGGAGCAGAAGTTATCTTCGACGTGGGCATTCTCGGTAGACCTCTTCAAAAACATTGAGTGAGATAAATATTGAATGTAGTGCAAGTGAAGAAATAGAAAATAAGAAACTTTGAGAAGCTCACCAATTAATATCGGCCATTGCATTGAGCAGAACATTTCGTTCTTGTCGACCGTCAAGAATGATGCAATCCACGGAAATGTACCATGGCCTTTCATCAGCATGGTACCGCTCGATGTGCCTCCTCCATGCCGTTACTCGATGATTTCCTTCATAAACGTAGAAGTACTTGTCGCTGAACTGGTGGAGGTCAAGATCAGCCATCAAGATCTCCTCAAACTCGTCATTAACCGCTTTCCAATGAGGATTTTGGAGAAAATCATCAGTCGGTTTTACATGACACATCTCCGCCTTCGTAGAGTAGAGGGAAATGTAGAGCACACGATCACCTTCCCGGTACCCCATGTTAAACTCTTTCATGAGTTTATCGACATCAAGGTCAATGATTGGGCGGACCTTCGGATGAGTTTTTAATCGACACAAAGGAATGTTGAAGCGTGATTTGTTTACCGGTTTGTTTCGAAGCCGGTTGACGACATGAATGTGCTCGCCTTTGTGCAATTGTCTCATCTCTTCTCCAATCCATCCGGCGTCTTTGTCCTTGAGATGGTCCGGAATTTTGAAGCCCTCAACGTCTTCTGAATTGGGCCGAGGAGCCTCATCAGCACCTCCACCAATCGTATCTTCCTTTCCTGAGCGCTGTTGAGGTAACGCCGAGGACGAAAGAGGCCCAGAGAGCAATGGCTCGAGTTTCCTGGAGACAATGTCAGCAGTGGGAGTTTCTTGAGTCCCATCACTTGGAAGAGTTTCTTGAGTCTCATTCTCAAGGGAGAGGAGAATAAGTGCACCCGGCGATGGTTCTTCATTAGTGGCATCTTCCTTGAATTGAGAATTGTCGAGATCTTGCATCTGTTAAATTCATAAAGCGAAATGAGTCCAATTTTTTTATTGAAAGTGAATCCAACAAGAAAACATGAACAAATCCTCAAAATATATATTGTAATGTTCTAATACAATGCGCCCACTCTCTCCTGCATTGTGTAAACGAGCGCAGAAAGCTAAGATTAAACTCTTATAATCCGAATCTCCTCAACGTTTATATTCTGCTCCATTTCAACAATCTGCACAAGGAAAGAGCAAGTCAGTATAAACGATTAAGGAGGTGAGCAGTACTATGATTCCAAAACTGAGCTTGCCATCGAATAGGAATAGAACAGAAGCTAGGAGAAACCGCAACAACCACAAACATCACTAATTCATTTGACGCCGCAAGTTTGTAAATCCTCAGACCGTCGAGCTCACATCGACCCCCGATCCCTTTCTAGGTACCAGCCATGACCGAGGGTGCTTCCGCAACAAGCACGTAACGAACGACGGGAAAAAATACAAAACGCAACAACACCGAACTTGACGTTCTACATTCGATGCCGCAAGTTCGTCTCACATGGTGCCACTTTGACATTTGACGTTCAAGGCCCTCAGAAAACCACCATCACGAGGCTTGCCCGGTCCAGTACGCAAGCCCGTTACGTCGGCCAGTACCAGCCATCACCGACACGGTCTGTGCCCAAGCTTGCATGACGAAGTTCGGAACAGGGGGACCTCGCTCAACCACGAAAGCCAACATTCGACGCCGCAAGATTGACTGATGTCTCCGAACCTCGGCACTCACGTTCATGAGTTTGCCCAGCCCTCACCAACAACATCGATCATGAACAGCGGGAACACGATGAGACCAGAACAGGAAGATAACGCAACAACATCGACAAGCACGAACCCAGAATCTCTCCCCTGCGGCCCTCACATTCATGTGTCAATCCACTTCAATCTCAACAAGCCTGGATTCCTTGGTCGATGCGAACCCGCACCGACGCTGATTCCGTTGGAACACCAACGACCATGAACGTCGGGGACAGGAGAAGACCGGAGCAGGTACAAACATGACGACTTAAGTTTCGACGCCGCAAGCTTGCTGCCATCTAGACATTCGGCATTCAAGGTCCTCAAGAAGCGATTTTCAGTCTCCTCTGCTCTTCCCGAATACCAGCCATCACCGACACGGTCTGTGCACGCTTGCATGACAAAGTTCGGAACAGAGGGAAAACGCTCAACCACGAAAGCCAAAACCAACATTCGACGCCGCAAGATGGAATGGCATAACCCAACCTCGGCACTCACGTTCATGAGGTTGCCCAACCCTCACCAAGCCCGGATCCCCTGGCTCGTAAAAGCCATCACCGAGGCTGATTCCGTAGGAGGAGCAACGAACATGAACATCGGGAACACGAATAGACCAGAACAGGAAGATCCAAAACAAATTTCGACGCCGCAAGTTCGTATCAGATGGTGCCATCCCAAATTCCAAACATGCAATCTTGAAAGCCCTCAAATAACCACCCTCACGAGGCTTGGCCGGTCCAGTACGCAAGCCCGTTACGTCGGCCAGTACCCGCCATCACCGACACGGTCTGTGCCCAAGCTTGCATGACGAAGTTCGGAACAGGGGGACCTCGCTCAACCACGAAAGCCAACATTCGACGCCGCAAGATTGACTGATGTCTCCGAACCTCGGCACTCACGTTCATGAGTTTGCCCAGCCCTCACCAACAACATCGATCATGAACAGCGGGAACACGATGAGACCAGAACAGGAAGATAACGCAACAACATCGACAAGCACGAACCCAGAATCTCTCCCCTGCGGCCCTCACATTCATGTGTCAATCCACTTCAATCTCAACAAGCCTGGATTCCTTGGCTGGTACGAACCCGCACCGATGCTGATTCCGTTGGAACACCAACGACCATGAACGTCGGGGACAGGAGAAGACCGGAGCAGGTACAAACATGACGACTTAAGTTTCGACGCCGCAAGCTGGTCGAACATGCTGCCATCTAGATCAGTGTCCTGTCCGGTATTCTACCTAGAATCGAATCATGGATTTCAGTGAGCCGAAGGTTCAGGTGCTTACTAACCTCTCTTGCCGAAGGAGGAGGTGTGCAATCTCGACTGCAGAAGCGTTCCCCGCATTTGTCTTCTCCAATTCACCGAGGGCATGCTTCTGAAGTCATGAAACAGCGATAACAAAGCTAGAATCTACATTCCTCTACTTACAGTATTCGGCCCAACATCGAAGCTCTGCGTTCCTCCCTCCACGATGGTGATATCCCTTTCAACCATTGCTTCGTGCTCTTCGTTCCCGAAATCCTCCTGCGAAACCGATTCAATGTCCAAAAGGATGATGTTTAGGGTTCGGTTCTCTAGCAGGACACCACTCCCATCCTGCCATCCTGCCATCGGCGCGGATCCGGCTTCGTCGCTCAGAGCGCCCAATCAGTCGCTGCCTCGCAAGTCATGGGGGTTCGTTTACCGGCCCAGATCCGGCCCGGTGCATCGTGGGTCCACGGGACCGGCATCTCCAAGAAGGCCCGGTACCGGCATAGCCCACTAGGCCCGGAACCGGTTATGCCCAAGTATCTCTATAATTCAATTGTTGGGAACGGCACCGCTAAAGGTTGTCTTTACTATGCACGGACACATGTATGTTTTAACATATTTTTGACACAATATAATCAGGCTTTGAAATAAAGGAATAGGATATTGACTTACAATTTTCTTCACGCTTTTCAGTGTCATGAGCCTAGCAGGACTGCCGTTAACATGGCGAATTGACCCTTGCGGGCATCAATTCGTATATAGGATTCCCTTACTCATATCTAAAATTTTAATACAAATGAATTCTTCACTAATGGATTACAAGCCAACATGCGAAATTGGAACCTCTTTATGCAAACTACGGCCCCACAATTACTATTTTCTTTCTTTGTTACCTCCCCATGATAGATTATGGTGTTCTCTCAGATGAAGCTTCCGAACAACGCAATTATGGAAATCCGTTTGAACATTCACAAGGCGATTCTGCAATACTCGATTTTTTTTAACATCAAACACTTACATTCAAATCATTATCCCCCACTCTTGTATTCTGGTGTTACGTATACTCCATATCATTGTCAAAACAATTTTTTTGTTACAAAATAACTAAATATTCCTCATACAACCGTACAAATGTATCATGAAAACCTATGAAATAAATGCCAATCCATACATATCAGAACTACGTCAAATTGAAAAATGAATTCTCATTGATTTTATACTTAACCAACCCTAGGTCCTCCCAGTAAACCACGAAGTAGGGTTTCTCAAGTACCTCCTCTAATTCTTCCGCACTGGTTTCAAATCCATCCACCCATCATTTTGTGTCCCCTGATCAAAAGAGGCTTATGCTCTCTTGCCCATATCTGACACTCTTTTCTCCTCAAATATTGCTCCCCCATCTACTAGTCGATCGTCTACATCATCCAATCCCACACGATCCTGAAGACAAAGCACAACTAACATTATTTCATATACTTATTCAGAAATATTTTCACCATTAAAAATATCTGTTACAAACACTTATACCTTACCTCATACTTAGAGTCAACACCTCCGTCGTCATCGCCTTCTGCGCAAACACTCTCGCTAGACGTCTTGAACTGCCCTCCGCTACCTTCCTCCTCTTCGTCGGCTTCGTCAGTCCCGATACTCTCCGGGACACTATCGAGGTTGAGCGATCGCATTTTGATAGTCCGCCTAAATGGCGGTAAAACATCATCGTCAATTAGGATATCGTACCCGTCTGACTCCTGATCATCGCCGCTAGAGCTTCTCCCGTCACGCTTCCGCAAAGCACTACGCCTTTGTGCTTTAGAATTAGTGAACTTCGTTCCACCCCTCCGCTTCTTCTTTCTCTGACCTACCTCCTTTCCTCTGTCGCTACTGCTTGCGGTTTCGTCCATGCTGCTTGCGAAAAGATAACTTCTCACGAGTTCCACTTAACGAGTCCAAGTGTTTCCACTGCAAATGAAGAGGTTGAACTATGTTTTTCAACTCCAATATATAAGGTCACTTATGCGGCTAACAAACCCTAATCAGCCAACGCGTATACCCTAACATTCGCGTATGAACGTGTCTCACAATCCAAAATAAGCGAACGTTTAAACGCATCTATCATCCAACTATATCTCTGACAATGACTGCCGCCGTCACTTTACGCTCTACTCCTACTTGTTTAAATGAAGGATCTACTATTCTGATATGTGACTATTTATCAACTAATGTCAGTCCAGATCATCATGATCACGATTAACTTTATCTGGTATCTATACTTTTTAATATAAGAAATTACACCTCATAAGTATTCAATACGTATGTAACCACCCTCCACCAATTTTCCCTATTTGAACATTCGTAATGCACCTGAGACTCACTTTCTCCTCACACTTGTTCATGCTCTCTTGTTCTCCCGCATCTATCATGGCATCCTCCGCTTCCCTACCTCCCGCTCCAAACGTCATCGCCATTAGGTCTGAAGACTTAAGTCCTCCCATCTGCATTCCTCCTGGGGTGAATGGATTGGCAGAAGTTACTCCGTCTTGGCTAGCACTTCGTTTCGGGTTTGATGAGTCCTCTCTTTGGTTAGAGAACCAACTGTTAGATCCAAACACAAATCTGGTCGAGTACTCTGTCCTTGTCGAACCAGTGGACCTAGAGAGTAATTGTAGAATGTATAAGCTACAGCCCGGACAGTATCGACTGTTTGGCATGACGGAGTCCGTCATGAACGCCTCCACTGTCCTTCTCACTCCTCGTAGTTCTTCTACCATCTCCACCGTTCGTCCAGTTCTTGCTCGTGTCAAGGTCGAACCCGGTCTCGAAGTCCGAATTGATATTTCTGATTCATCCGACGATGAAAGAAAATCGTCCATCCAGTCCCGTCGACTATCATCAAATCTGCCTCCCCTCTCCTCTGCTTCTGAACACAGCCTCAAAACCACCCCCTCTTCTCTTCCCGTGTCGAAAGTCGTACAACCCAAAAACATTCTTTCCTCGCTTCGTAGACTAGGTAGTATGTCTCGCAACAAAACTATATTAAAAAAAATAGATTTCCACTCCATTCGTACTCACAGCGTCTCTTTCCTGCCTCCCGCTTTCAATGGTGATGTCCTATACATTCTCCCTCCTGTTCTACCAACTACTGCTGTTAAGGTCGCCAAATCTATGGAGGGGATGGACAAAAGATACGACGGTCATGTGTGGACCAGAACAATGACTACTAACATCAGTAACAACCTCGGTTTGTCATTCCGCTGCTCTAATTGTGTAGGTCATCTTCAATGCCACAATAAGAACTGCGGCTTCTTACTACGACCTGACCGTAGAGCAGAAGTGAATGAGGTGGAGTTTGAGGGCTTTACCAAGGACCCCTTCTCTGTCGGCGACGCGCCTCCTTCTTCTTCTACACTGGTCTGTAAGATCTGCAAAGAACCTCCCATTTGTGTTGCTTTATGCCCTTCTAAAATATTCTACGTATTTGGAGAGGAGAGTCAAGAGCGAGCGTGTGTGCATATCGGTACCCACAAACATCCTGTCAAAATCGGAGACTACAGATGTGCACGTAAAATAATTGATGAGTTGATAGAAGAGCACGTAGAACGTAACCCACAAGCTACCACGTCCAAAATAGTCATGGAGGCAAGCAAGGACTTACTCGGAAACTTACTTCTCCGTGAAGAAGGTGACCCTGTAACCTCCAAACTCACCCTCCAGGAGCTAGAACCTATCTTCGATCAGTGTAAAGAGCTTAACTCTCCCAGCGTCAGAAATCGTATTACCACTTTTAAGCACTTGCGCAGATACGGTGTTCTTGATGGGATCACCAAGCTTCGAGGCCTCAGCAACTGGGCTTACATCCAACGTAACCAGTTCCCGGGCCAAGGAGATGAAAGTGACAAAGTGTTCATTTTCAAGATGTCCGAGGTCGGCCCTGGAAGCGGTGTTGACCTTGTTCGTCGTATGCAGCCCGGAGGCGACCTGTCCCCCGCGTGGATGATGTTCGACCACGTCAAGCGTGTCAAGAACTGGACCACCATGGCGTGCCACGTTTATGACTCGAAAATCTGCCGCATTCTAACTATTGCATGCTGTGATTTCCAGTCTGAAGACGGAGATGCTCAAATTGTCTTCTGGAAGAACCTAAACCACGTCATGGGCAGGAACGGAGTGGAAGCGCCGCAGTTTCAAGGGTTCATGGCCGACAGTGCGCAAGCCAACTGGAACGCTGTGCGGATCATTTATGGCTCCGGAGACCCTAAAGTGCCTATGGAAGGCCGCAAGCGGACGTGCTACTTCCATTGGACGCAATCTCTAGAGAAACACACGAAACAATACATCGTGCACGAGCTGCAGGATCAACATCGACATCTTTGTAAGCAATACAAGGATGCACGCACCATGGCTGAGGCGGAGACTAGATACTGGGCGATCCGAGCGTGGTGGGCGTCGGCGCAGGCTACTTCCGAAGTTGGATTAGGTCACCTTGAACACTGGCTTGCATTCTGGCACTTCCGATATAGGCAGTGGGGTGGCTTCATGGAATTGGTGAGTCCACAGTCGCGTGTCGCAATTATGTACACGTTCATTTATGTCCAGTAAATCTGTAAAAAATATTTACTTTTTTACTCCAGAATATTCTGTTTTTTGAACTTTTACATGAACAACTATTGTATTGTTCATTACAATAACATCTATTATTAGTTCAAACTTGCGGCGCCGCAAGTTTAACTCGCACTTCATAACGTGATGAACTTCTTCTGTTAATAGGTAAACTGTTTTTGCTTATGGCAGGAAAATAAATATTCTGCAGAGGAGCTGGCAGAGATGCCTTCATGTAACCTTGCGGAATCTATCCATAACAAATGGTTGCAAGCGTCCGGCAACAAGGGTGGGGACTTGTACGTTGCAGCTGTTGATGATTATGTTCGTGCTTTCCTCCAAGTAGTGGGTTACCACGACTTCAACGGAGGTGGCAAGGGTGGTAGTGGACCAACATCAGAAGAACTGTTACTTCGTCTTGCCCATAAAGCTCAACGCACCGGCGATCCATCAGGCCTCACCAAGGCAGTTTCTGACTATCTAGGAGCTGAAAAGATTTGTACCCGCGACGCCCACCTTGAGGGGGCCGAGGTGTTCGGATCCAAGAAACGTAAGGCTGATGTTCCGATTGGAGCTGATGATGAAACGCACAGACCTGACACCGTGAGCTACTCACGTCCTCGAATTGGGAGAAGGGTTACACGAGCTTCTGCTGAAAATCTGAGTACTATCCATAAAGAGGATGAAGTTGAGGAGCCACCGACAATACCATCCACTTTTGCTGGACCTAGTATTGAACGTGTGACCGCTGTTCAAGAGACTAAAGTAGACGAGAGGCTGTGGCACATTGCCCGTTTGAGGAGAATTTGCGCAAGGGCTTGTTGGGGTATCATGCGAAACAAAAAAAAGATGTGACTCACGAATTATTCGAAGGGGAAGGCGACCGCGGCTCCAACTTACACCGGAGTATGGCAACGCCCTCAAGAGGGGCCAAGAAAAATTGATCGATTCTTTTTTTTGCGGGATGATATTGACAGTGTGTGAAGGGTCATCGTCGCAAGTGGATTGAGCCATTTTCCTAAGTCGGATGACCCCCTATTCCTTCAATATGGCCTGTGAAGATAGGAACTAACCTTACACGTGATGAAATGGAGGCGTTAGAGAATGCGGGCTTTCGACTACCACAAAAAGAAACGACTTCCTACGAATCGCACTTTCAATAATCTTTGCCCACACCGCCGGGACACACGGAAATGTAGATGATAAGAATATGTGGAAACTAACAAGAACTCGACGGGGAGTTTGAATTAACAAGAAGAGTACACGAACAACAACAAGAGAGATGAGCTAGAGCTCCAAGAGATGCGTTGTCGAGACTGAGGTTGCCCTCAGCCTCGACTCCTATATATACTAGCTAAGAAGAAGATTCTTCAGAACCTTCCTCAACCTAGGACCTTCTAGGACCTTCCAAGAACTTCCAAGACCTTCCGTGCTTCCAAGGCCTTCCGAAAACTTCAAGGACCTTCCAAAACTTCCAGAGACTTCCGGAACTTCCGGAAGTTTCCGGAAGCTTCTAACCTTCTAGAACCTTCCTAAGTTGTCTACCTAGTACGTGGCCGTGACACAGGGAATCTTCAAGGAATCTTCGAGGAATCTTTTAGTGGATCTTCGAGAATATTTTAGAAGAACCTTCTAGAAACTTCTTGTGTATGTCCGTGACATCACCTCCCTTCTAGCTTCGAGGTCTCCGGAAGCAACGTTGTTGTTAGTCAATACCAAATAGCGGAAAATGAAAATCTGCCGCATGACATCCGCAATAAACTCCAATTGTTGTTCACGGCGCAAGTGGTTCATCGGTCCTTGAAGCCAACGATAGTGGCGACGCCCCACCACTTCGACCGCGTGTGAACTTCTCGTTTCGTTATGGAATTGTCCCGCAAACACACCTTCCTGCGCGGACCATTGAAAGCGGGCTCGACCTCAAATACAATCACCAGCGATCGATTGCTTCGGAATCCTCCGTCGGCGTCGTGGCGTAGGCGGTTCTTCATCTCTCAGGTCGCCTTCGAGAGTTGGTTGGTTGAGATGGCATAACCTGGTATGCTATCTATCTCTTGACTATCCATGACTAAAAACCAAACTATGACTATAGAGAAATTCTATCTAGAACAAAATATGTAAATCAAATGTGAATCGAGGTTGTGTTCACTCTCCCCCTTTTATTCTCCCGAGTGGGCAAAGTCACGGAGAAAGTTATCGTCGGAAAAGGCTTAGGTTTATGAGGATATCGTTGATGAAATTCCTGTCACCTTTTCCTAGCGCATTTACAAGATTTTCGGCATGTTCCCACGTTCTTTCATTGATGTCGTATCCGCTCCAATGCACAAAATACTCCAAGTTTCCCCTTCACGCCGTGAATCCAGAGTACCTTATCCACCTCATATTCCTCGTGGTCTTCAATTTCGATACTAGGTGGCGGCCCCGCACTCTTCCCGAAAAAAAGTCGACTCTCGATAAGGTTCCAATAAAGACACGTGGAAGATCGAATGTACCTTCATAGTAGCCAGAACTCCAACCGATCGCCACCTGGATTGATTTGTTTCTGGATGGCAAATGGTCCCAATCTTCGATAGTCCAACTTATCACACGGCCGCTTGGTCTTGATATTCCGTCAAAGCAGCCATACTTTATCTCCGATCTTGAAAGTAGGTGCCTCATTCCGAAATTTATCTGCGGACGCCTTGTACAACTCTTGGGCAGTTTGCAATTGAAGTCTCAGCGTTGCTTGAAGTTCCGATAGCTTCTGCTTCGCAAAATCTTCTGCTTCTGGGTTGTTATTGGCCACATCAATTCCATAAATCAAGCTTCGGTGGTATCCGTAGTTGGCAAAAAATGGTGTTTGTTGGGTCGACGCATTTAATAGTGTTGTTGTAGGCGAACTTCGGCAAGCGGTAGATACTGATCCAATCGTCTTGGCGATAGTTGATGGTGCAACGTAGATCTCGCTTCCAATACTTGATTCACCCGTTCCGCCTCATCCGTCGGTTTGAGGATGAAATGCCAAGAAAGCGATATCCACCTTCAATATCTCAAATAGAGATTTCGAACTTGAGACGAATCGGGTTCCGCGATCCGACACAATATCATCTCGCAAGCCGTGATAACGATATACATTATCGAAAAGAGTCTTGCAGATCTTCGCCGACGATGTCTTCTTGCAGCGAACAAAATGCGTCATCTTCGTCACCGATCTACCACAACAAAGATCTTTGTCAAACGAGTTTGAAGGCGGCCCCCGTAATGAAATCCATGGAAATTGAAGACCATGGTCGATGCGGGATAGGCAATGGCCGCAAAGTCCATAGGGGCGATGCCGAGGGTTCTTCGACCTTGAACAAATATCACAAGAGAGAACAAACTCCTTCACATCCTTCCACATTTGGGGTCACCAAGTCTCAAAATAAGCTCCAATGTCTTGTTGTATCCAAAATGTCTTGCACTTGGAAAGTCATGGCGTGATTGGAGGACTCGAAGTCGTGTTCGTCCCTTAGGAATATACAACGCCGCTCTTCAAAGACAAAATCTCCTCCACTCAACTTGTCATTATCAAGACGCTTCGATCTCGAGAGCTACGAGAATCTTCAATTGTCGCAAAGACGATCCTCACTGGTTAAGAAGTCCGATCACCGGCATTTACAAGAGCGCAAATTCTAAAATGCTCTCGGTTTTAAAGAATGCGCGCATTGTTGATCAACGCCGCTTCTCCAAACTTTAGGCGCGCCATACGATCTCCTCGATAAGGCATCGGATAGTCCTTGTTGCTTCCCAGGCGATAGGTAATAACAAAGTCAAATCGTGACAACGACATATTCCACCGAGCAGCGTCGATTCAAGACTCGAGCCGACATAAAGTCTAAATTCTTGTGATCCGTGTATAAATACTGGATGTCTGTAGCCTTGAGAAAGTGTCGCCACTCTTGGAAGGAATCTACTATGGCAAGAAGTTCCTTATCGTGGATTTCATAATTGATTTCAAGCAGAAAAAAAACTTTCGAGAATAGAACGCCACCTGGATGAAGCTTTCCGTCCACGTCCATCTCGCGAAAGACGGCTCCCAAAGCAAAATCGAAGCATCGGTCTCCAAATAGAAGGCCTTTGTAAAGTCGGGATGTACCAAGATTGAGCCGATAAATGCCATCTTGAGGTCTTTGAATGCCTTTTCTCGCTGGAGTCCCCCATTCGAGCTTGTCCTTCATGAAGTCAACCGAGTGAGTGGAGCGGCGACTCGAGAATAATTCTTGATGAAGATTCGATAGAAGTTAAGCAAATCCAAGAAAACATTGACGCGTCTCTAACCGTCTTGAACCTCCCACGATACAATTGCTTCCACCTTCTTAGGGTCCATCTTCAAGCCGTCTCTGTAGTTGCAATGAACCCTAAAAACTCCATCTCGGTTTGGTGGAATAGGCACTTCTCCAACTTGGTAGAGTCGCCGTTTTCGTAGTTTCTCGAGGACCAAACGAACGTCTTCTCGTCTTTCTTCTTCGTTTTTGGAAAATATCGGGGATGTCATCCAGGATAGATGACAACAAAGTCGTCGAGGTGCTCCCGAAAGATGTCATTCATCATGTGTTGGAAAACAATGGAAAGATTTGTGGTAAGGCCAAAAAGGCATGACATTATATTCAAAATGGCCATACCTTATGCGAACGCCGTCTTCCACTCGTCTCCTTCCTCGATCCGTCACGAGGTTGTAAGCTCCCCTCGGATCAATTTTGTAAAGATCTTTGACGCTCGAGCCGCTCCAAGAGACCAGAAATCGAGGTAGCGGGTAACGATTTTTCTTAGTTACCTTGTTGAAGCCTCGATAGTCCACGCACATTCGTAAGCCATCCTTCCTTCTTCTTTACAAACAAGATCGGTCTTCCCCGTGGCGACTTTGAATGACGAATGAAGTTCTTCGCTAGATTCTCGTCGATATCTTTTCGCAGACTCCGCTAACTCCGTTTGAGAGAGATTGTAGATTAGGCCAAAAGGCGGTTGTGCTCCTCTCTTGCGCCTACGGCATATCGTATGGCGGTCTTTCCGATAGTATGTCCGCGTTCTTCTTCAAACACGTCCTCAAAATCCTTGTATTCTTTCTGGATGCTTGCCGTCGAACTCTTCTCCGTGCTAGTTGGAAATTGCATAGATGACAAAGTCTTCGCTTCTTTGGATGATCGTCTAACGCCCTTGCTCCAATAAACAATGGTTTCCTATCTTGGGATGTCTACTAGGTTGTCTCTTGGAATGTTCTTTGGAAAAAGTCATTTTCCGCAACTTCCAATCTATGGTAGGTTATATTGTTGTTCTAACCAAGAGAGACCTAGGATGACGAGGGTTTGACGGGGTTCTAATGACATTAAAAACGACGTAACTACTATGGTCCTTAAACGCCACCTCTATAGGTGATTCATGGGTGACACCATGGACAATAAAGGTCGTCCATCTATCACCTCTACATAAACATGAGGTTTGGACTTACATTGCAGACGAATCTTGTGGCGCTTAGCAAATTCTTCATCTAAAAAACAAGTAGATGCTCCCCCGAATCTAATAGAGCTAAAGTTTTGTGTTTTTGAGGACCAAGAGACAAGGAATTGTAAAACAACGGGCGGGTTGGATGAAAAGAGGAACCCGATTGTTGTTGTGGCATTGAATCGTCCAAACGCATGGTTCCCTCTCAGAATGGCATCGTCGTTTTCCGGGATCACCGCACTCCTAGTCTTAACAATGCGCCGGGTTCGCTTCTTGGGGCAATTTCAACCTTGTGGCCTTCTCTTCTCCGATGAAAAACAGAAATCCTTCTTCCATACGCCGTTTCTTCTCTTCGGAGTAAGAAGCTCGACACGTGCCGCGTCGATTTGCGTATGGCTTCTCCCGAATGACAACTCAAATTGTTTGCCGACATACTCGTGGTGTAGCGACTCGTTTGGTATTTTGGGGCGCCTGGCCTGACGACGGAATAAACGGTTGTCGCACTTTATAGCTTGGCTAATGGCTTCGTTGAGCGTTTGCGGATCGGGAAGAGATAAAAGTAGGTCCTTCACATCATCCTCAAACCCCAATAAAACCGACTCACCAACGCTTCTTCGCCCCATTTGATGTCACTAGCCGCTTGTCTAAAATCCGATCGTGACCGACGCAGCCGCATTCCTTGTCGTAGCGATCGGATCTTTGTTGTAGCCCATCGGACCTTGTCATGTTCGCCAAATGCTTCGCAAATGCCTCCGCGAACGCCTCTCAAAGTTGCTCGGGGTGGCGATCGTTTCTCCGAACAAGGGGCAAACCACGACAAAGCTTGCCTCGTAGTTATAGTTCCAACAAGTCCAACACGCGCCTCCTCCGTCGGATATCGTTCGGGTTGAAATCATTATCAACTTGATTTGGTTGACAAAACCTCGAAACTTGGAACGCGTTCCGTCGAACTTGTCGGGAAGACTAACTCTAGGCTCCTTCCGTTGTTGAATCATTGGGTTTTGTTGAACCAAAGGTGTAGTCGCCTCCTCCGGTGTAGTTGCTTGAGACGGTGAATCCTTGATGATGTTATCCCGGATCTTTCCGTCATTGTGAAGTCTTGCCATGGCTCCTTCTATCTCCGCTTGTCTATGTGATAATGCGTGAAGAAAGACTCGTGATGGCGTCCAATTTGGATTCCAAATTTTCAGCCATACTAACGTCTTGATCTTTGACTAAATCTACGAAAGAAAAGAAAAATTTGACAAGAGAACAATATTGGTTTAAAGGAGGGTAATCCGCAACCTCTAAAACACTAGCACACCTTCGAGAAGAGAGGTAATCCACTCTCTAACAAGAAGACTAACTCGATATTTGTGAGAAGGTAGTCTCGACAAACCGTCGAGGACACGGAAATGTATTTAAGAATATGTGAAACTAACAAGAATCGACAGAGCTTGAATTAACAAGAAGAGTACACGAACAACAACAAGAGAGATGAGCTAGAGCTCCAAGAGATGCGTTGTCGAGACCGAGGTTGCCCTCGGCCTCACCTCCTATATATACTAAGAAGAAGATTCTCCAACCTTCCTCAACCTAGGACCTTCTAGGACCTTCCAAGAACTTCCAAGACCTTCCGAAGCTTCCAGGGCCTTCCGGAAACTTCAAGGACCTTCCAAAACTTCCAGAGACTTCCGGGAACTTCCGTAAGTTTCCTAAGCTTCTAACCTTCTAGAACCTTCCTAAGTTGTCTACCTAGTACGTGGCCGTGACACAGGGGAATCTTCAAGGAATCTTCGAGGAATCTTTTAGGGAATCTTCAGAGAATATTTTAGAAGAACCTTCTAGAAACTTCTTGTGTATGTCCGTGACACCCACTTGAGAGACTTGTCCCATATCCCACCTCCCTATAGAAGCGGGACGTGTTCCCTAGGTCAAGAAGATCGAAGAACATGAAACGCATTCTAGCTATGACTTCAAAGACATGAAGAATATTGAGTCCGCCACCTCAATGCAGGCCAAAATTAAGAAGGTGACCACGATCCCCACCACTGGTTTTGGGTGTATCGTGAGACTTGGAGTCGGATTCGGATGCAGTTTATAGACTTTCAATTAGTAAATTCCCGGATTGCTTATGCCCAGTGTTCAAGAAAACAATTTCTGCGTTAGGACGGAGAGATCCATACCGACCGTGCAAGCACCTATATTTCATCACGGTATTGGTTTGCAAATTTGATCCGGATGCTAACCTCTTCATCCACGCGGCAACTCTTAGTTTCAATGAGGTGAAGAAGATTCTGGAGGGAGGAATCCTAGACCATGCTACAGATTAGTTTGGATTAAATCTCCTCCTCTACATACGCTATATGTTAGTCCTATGATTAGGTGCTCCACATTGTATGTGATATTGTTTCACAACCTATTAAAAATAATTATATCACTACCTACATGTACAACAAACCTTGCCAATTTGTCAAAACTTGGAGTACTATACTCTTAGAAATATTACGTTGAGAACCTCTTGTAATTTTCAAATTGTGATTTACTGTCAAGTTTTGTAGCTCAAGTCCAACCAAATTCAGAGAATTTAAGCCTTATGTCCACGGGTTTGGGTCAATAAATCCACGGTAATAAGTCAAGAATATCCGAATATTCCTGAGAATATTCGAAAATGATTATGTATTACCAAAAAAATCTATTTTTAGATTTTTTTTGCTAAAAATACAAACTCGGTCCTAAAAATTTCAAAACTTACCGCTCACCGCTCACCGCTCAACGCTCACCGCTCAACGCTCACACGGTAGCAACGTCCACAACACAATGGAGCCGCTCTAATTACATTCACTATGAAGCCTGCATCGACTCCTAAACCTCGAAAAGAGCTTCAACCAGTATAATGATGCGAGATATAGTAGTCCGAAAATTAGTGTTATCAGTCATTCCGTATATTACATCACACGAGCAGCGATGCCCCTGATGGTTGCCGGAGTAGGTCCTCGAATGCCACGGAATGCACTCCAAGCCATTGCTCAATTGTCGAAGGGTCCGCACCTGCACCAACAGACTGAATACAAAAACGCAAATATAGCAAGCTTAGCTTTGCGTTGCTACCCTATCCCATCTTCAAAGTGAGCAATCACTCACTCTAGCAACAACGACTCCTATGCTGCTGCACCGACATGCACAATTCTAGAACATGCAAATTTCTTAGATCCTCGTTACCAATTTGGACCTCAAAATTGTAGAAAAAACAACTGCAATGGAGGCGAACTAAGGAGTCGTAGGGGCCCGGAGTGAACTCCTCCACATTATCTCCATCAGAGAAGTCTCAGAGCTTTGGTCACCACTCGTATTTGAGAGACCAGAAGTCTAGGCAACGGGTTGCTTTGAAGCAACAACAAGTTCACGAGGTCACAATTTGACATGCATGAGGGCCAAGAAAACATCTTGTAGAGGGGGATGTGAGAGAACGACCGCAAGAACATAATCGATTGTTGTAGCTAACTTCTCTTCGAGATTATTTGTACGACATAGATTTCAGCGGAGACAACTATAAGAACATGAACACCTCTATACTGCTGGCTATCAAGTAACAATGTCACGATATTTTTGAGTACTATAGAGGTCTTGGTAAGGTAGCAAAGGAGACTTTCCATAGCATTTGAGGCGCTAATTGAAGACAAAGAGACATCAGTTGAAGATAAGAATGCAATAAGGTAAGGACAAGTCTATGCATATTTGACACGATCATTGTACAAAGTTACAGAAACGTATCTTGAAAGGGAGAAAACAACTCAAACCAGAGAAGCTGCGACATAGTCGAGCCCACGCGAGGAAGTCGTCTTCAGCTGGACGTAACGAACAGTACGTACGAGCTAAATTGGTAAGTTTTTGATTTAAACGTTTTTGTGTCTTTCATCACAATCATTCCAACTGCTAGCACACTAATGATCATTTCAATTGCCAGCACACTAACTAACCGATATAACATCTCAAATGCAAGAAATTGAGCTCGTGAGCAGCCCAATGAGGGGTAAAATTGAAAAGAAGCTTGCAAGGGTAAAATGTGGCCCGTGAATAGTCATTTCGGGAAAAGAAATCTTTCCGGCTAGCCAAGTATTTGATGTACAACCAAAGTTCTCCAGTGATTGGCAAAGATCCATCGAGAAGAACATCGAACGCATCATGCAGCACCTGCAGATTCCCGTTGTCACTCTTACGAAGGCACTGAGTGAAAAGATTAGCTCCAGCTCAGAGTCTACCGGCTCCGACCCTTTGAAAATGTATGTGAGAATGTTCACTTTATGTAGTCATGATCGATATTAGTAATGAAGTTAAATTATACGACTTCTCACAGTTACCGGTTTTGAATATATTACCATCGAAAGTCATAGAACTTGAATAAGTGACGAGAGTTGTAAAGAAGATGTGTCAATCTTAAGTTGGATTACTAACATTGTTCATAATTCAATTGCAAAGAAATGACCCAGAAATGACCTAGAGGATTTATTCAGAAAAGATATGTGAGAATGTTCACATGATGCAATCGTGATCAATATTAGGAACGAAGTTAGAATATTTGACTTCTCACATTCACCAATTTTGAATATATTACTATTTTTAGTCATAGAATTTGAATAAGTGACTAGAGCCGTAAAGAAGATGTGACCATAGCAGAATCACTAACATTGCTCATAATTTAAAGCAATGACAAAGAGGATTCATGTTCACGTGTTGCCTCTGTACTTTATAGGGATAGCACGAAGCAAGAGGATGCAAATTGCAGCCTGCAGATTTAGAGAAAGCAATGGAGATTTCTATAGTAGGTGATGTGAAGGACTCACAGACAACACGAATTTTGAACAACCCTATAGGAGCCACTGTAGATTGTAGTGCAATGACTATGGCAGAGGTAGGAGGACGTGCCGCATTGGTGTATACAACTCGAAATTTGCAAGCCTCTAAGTCCGCAAAGGAGGACACTTGTACCTAAAAGATAATGCGTTTGAGAAAGGTTGAGAAGCTGAAGATAGACCACGATTACATAGAGAAGCAAAAGGTAGTGTAGGGGAGCAAAGAGAAAGCTGAAAAGAACAAGCAAGGGAACGTTGAAAATCAGCAGATTGAGAAAGGGATGAGGAAGAGAAACGTGAACGCGCAAGTATATTTACATGTTTGTGTAGTCAACATTGTATAGTCCCATTTTTTTTTGAAAGCACTAATTCAGTCTCAGCTAATCTCTGTTATGTGTATTTTTTGCTTTTATAGGTTGTAGAAGAAATGTCCGGCCCTAAGTCAAAGAAGGGTGACTCTGAGAGACTGAAGAAAAATGTGGACCCACCAATGAGATCAGTTGTAAGTGCCCATGAGCTACATTTTGGATTTTTATGTTTTAGTTTGTAGAAATCGAGTATTCCAAGTTCGTGACTGTTTTTAGTCATTTACATTGGAGGAGTGACCATGCTTGACTAGAGACATTCATGATGTTGGCATATGTAACTGAGATTAGTAATGAGATTATAATATGTGACTTCCCACAGTCATGGAATTTAAATAAGTGCCATGAGACTTGGAGAAGTACATCTTTGTATCAAGGAAGTTTTTCAGTCTCAACTAATTCTTGTATTGTGTTTATTTTTTTCTAATATAGGTTGTAGAAGAAGGGGAGGACTTGGAGTTCAAGAAAGGTGATCATGTGAGACTCAAGAGACTAGAAGAAGGCGAGGAGGATAAAGTCGTGGCACTTGGGAAGGTGCAAAACGTAGTTGGGGCTTCTTTACGCGGGAAAACTATATTTCTAAGTTCCGTGTCTATAGAAGTGGTGAAAAACATAGATGAAAACTACAAGGGTACGGTTCTAATATGGGTACCCCCTCCAAAATAGTGTGATTTTTTTTAAACTACTTTTTTGATAAAAAAAAAATATTGAAAAATTATTCATACCAGATGGTATTATAGGTGACACGACTATAGTTGTATACATGTAGTTGAAAAATGGAATTTCTGGCACATATATTATGAATTACACATAGGTCACATATAATGAGACGCGTCTTAGTGGTACCCATATCAGAACCGTACCCACAACTTGTTTGCACCTGGAGATCTAGATGATCCTCTCATGATCTTGGTAAGAGTAGCAGTAGGGTACTTTGTGATGTCGCCCAAAGAGGTTATGGAGATTGATCTGTCCTTCTCTTAAGCAAATTAGTCTCATAGAGTTGGCGTTGCAATGCATCATGTTTGATAACAAATTTTCTCTTTTAATGAAATGTTTGAAAAATCACATGAATGACAAAATGTAGTGCTTACAACCGCATTGTTGACTTTTAATAGTCATTAGATTTCATTAGCACCCTAATCCGAAACTGAAGTATGTGACTATCGACAGTAAGAACGCTAAAGTCTAAGGCATGGCATACATTTAAATTAGTTACGGACAGTTAAAGTGTAGTCACAGAATCTCGGATTCAACATTGAAAATTGACTCCTAGTGGTGAAAGAAACAAATATACAAGGAGTCCACATAGTCATCAAATAATATGGGATACTATATGTAGTGAAGTATATTTGACTCCACAGAGTCATAAAATTTCAAGTCTATATATGACGCAATACTGTCACAATCACATCACTACGCGTAGTGATCAAATCATTAATATGTTCACTCATAAATCACAAAGATTAGATGTTTCGATATCATAATTTCAATATTGTAGACTATGTGTAGTTGATTCGATGTACTATTTTCAAAGTCATATTATACCAAGTCTATGTATGACTTAATATAGTCAAAACCACACTACACTACTATGCAAAGTGATAAAATTGTTTCTATATTCACTATGAATACCATTCAACAGAATATCATTTAGTCATATATGGTTGACTAAAATTAGTTACAAATATAAAAATAGCAACTAATTGATGTCACTACTTGTAGTGAGGTAACTGTCAACTTGTTTCATAATAATATGATAGTGATTGAAATCAGTCATACATTAACTTCGTGAAAACGACTCTTTAGAGTCACATCTACTTGAGTACTTCTAGTCAATAGTACCAAAAGATCATTTGAATGATATGACTTCACAATTCACAATTCATCAAAATGTAAACAACGTTGTTTGTTTGTCCAGTATAAAAAATGATTGTACAATAAATTAAATTTTCCATCAAAAATAGGAAAAATTGCTTTTATGCACAAGAATGGGTGCTCCTACTCTAATGATATTGGAAACTTCGCATCTCAATGTTTCCGATGTGGGCAAAAAAAAACAGAAAGCAATAAATGGTTCTGAAAAGGATAGATAGAACCTGTATAGGGTTCAATATATATACCCCAGGAAGGACTCCTAGATGGTTGAGTACAACTGCAGCTACGGCAGTGCTTTTAGATACTCTGGCGGTGCTTTTAGAGCACACCACCAGTAGGACTTTTACCTAACTGAACTAACCGGAGGATAAGATCCGCTTCTATCTAAATTTGTATACGGAGTGAAAAGAGGATGAATGCGAGCACCCCGGAGTTCCAGGTGCTAGAAGGTTCTGAGGGCATGCCCACCCATAGGGGCCCCCTGAACTGAAAACAAGAATGGAATTCGTTACAGCAGTCACCTGAATCGTTAGGGCGGGAGAGGAGCCCCAACCATGACCTGACGGACGGAGGCCTGATCCTCCATGTGAGACCGTTTCGCAGCACAATCAAGGGCTCAATGCTGTTCAGGGTCGACACGTGGCTGCGCACCTTGTCTTCTTGTGAGTTATGTTGCGAGTTCAGGCCCGCCCACCTCCCTGCAAAAAGGAGGCGTTTTGCAGGTCACACTGATTAAAAAGGATGAATAGTAATTCAATTCAGAGGTTTTGCCGGTTGGTGGGGCATTTCCGCCTTGAACTGAACTACTATTCATCCTTTTTTCAGTTCAGGGCATGATGGGTGGGAATGTTCTGAGGTCGCTCATCACACAGTTTCAACTCGTTCCACGCCTCCAAGATGATTCTACTCAGCCGATACCCGGAACGCAGGGTATAGGCCGTCAGCCCTAAAGAGAGAAAGAACGAGAAAGAAAAAGCTTGGAGCTCGCAACGAAAGGGAAAGAGAGCTCGATTGTCTGCGTTTCGGTAACTTAGACAAGGGATGGCCGAAGTCGGCGGACTATCATCTTCAACAAGCCCCGTGCAATGCTCTGACTGACTGGCAATCTCAAACAATTCGGGACAGTGATAGAATCAATAAATCTTTTAGGTTTTCGTTGCTGGCAGGATCGTTGCTGCTGCAACAACCATGGGCGCTCCTGCGTTGCCTCCCAAGGAGGCCAATCTCTTCAAGCTCATTGTGGTATGGTCGCCTTACTTCCATCACTGTCCCTTTTATCCCTCAAAACCAGTGTCACAACCCAATTCAGCTGAAATAACCGACACTGATTGATTTTGACCTGAATCCAATTTTTCAATGAAGTGTGATTGTGATCAGTTGATGGATTATCATTGTATTTTCTGCATTAATGCCTCGATAATTAGACCTTATGTGAATGACATTTATTATATTATGGTTTTAGTTGTTGTGAGAGATTGCTGCAGTCGTAATTGCAAGACGAGTTCGTTCTTGTTATCAACTTGTGTAATTCAAAATTTCATGGAGTTCTTGTTCGATAAGAGGTGTTCTGAATGCATGTAGAGAGTTCGTTTATCGACAAGAGGATGTTCAAGTGGCAGTAATCTTGCATTTCTTTTGGTCGTGAGCTTATGCATTGAATCTTGGTCTGTGAAAGAATTAGGGTTTAAGGATCAGAGAGACGGGTGCTCATTTCAGCAGGGTCTGATCATCAGTGCAATACGACCTCAGGCATAATCTGATTGAGGAGGTGCTTGTTGGTGTGTTATGTGCAGAAATCATATGAAACAAAGCAGTACAAGAAAGGATTGAAGGCATCCGATCAAATTTTGCGGAAATATCCTGATCATGGAGGTAGAGGCTTCAATCACCTAAACTTTGCAAGTGGTGCCGATTTTTGTATTATGCTGTGGTATTGAGCGATGCTTTTGATGTGTTCAGAAACTCTGGCGATGAAGGGTTTGACCTTGAACTGTATGGACAAGAAAACAGAGGCTTATGAACTTGTCCGAAAGGGCTTGAAGGTAGGTTTTCGCATTTTCTGCAGTGAGAATCTTGGATTTAAAATCAATGTAGGTATTGAGACATGAGCTGAATTTAGTTCTATCAAGTGTCTGACGTTGTTTGTTGTTCTCTTTGCTGGTGTACTGTGCAGAACGATCTGAAGAGTCATGTGTGTTGGCACGTCTATGGGCTCCTGTATCGCTCAGACCGGGATTACCGAGAGGCTATCAAATGTTACCGAAATGCTCTCCGCATTGATCCAGAGAATATTCAAATTCTCAGGGACTTGTCGTTACTCCAGGTGTGTTGTGGTACCATCATACCAGGTTGTTGGTGCTTCGTTCAGTTGATGGAGGTGTAGGTTGTTTTGTGACAATCATAATACCTTTACAGATCGTGATGGGGGTGCTTATTAGTGTTAATGTTGGGATATTGAATGGCCAGGCACAAATGCGGGAGCTGTCAGGGTTTGTTGAGACTAGAAGGCAGCTGCTAACATTGAAGCCTAGCCATCGCAATAACTGGATTGGTTTCTCCATTTCGCATCACTTAAATCATGAGTAATGTTTCTTCACGTGCTTATCTCTCTGTAGTTCGATCCGTTGGAGTATACACATGAGTGTGCGTAGCAAGAACCTTGAAATCTGTGAAACGTGATTGTTTTTAGAAGAATGTTGCTCATGGAGCAAGTGACCGGATGTCGAGTATGGTCGTGTTTATTAACTATGTGATTGTTTCAGGCCTCGAATGGCTGTAAATATATTGGATGCTTACGAAGGCACCTTGGAGGAGGATTTTCCCCCAGAAAGCGAGCGGTACGAGCACAGTGAAATGCTGTTGTATAAGGTAATGAACATTACAGCGAATTAGACTATTTGGTGTTGGGATTTTGAGTGTCGTGAGCAATCTGCTTGAGGTTTGATGCATGAAAAGCCACACTGATGTCTGGCTTGTGGAGTTCAGTTCTTTCTCTAGGACTATTCCTATCACTAGAGGCACACTTCTTGAAATGAAAGTATTAGTTATGACGTGCTAGCTTCTGTATCTTATCGAGAGTTCCTTGATTACCAGGCCACTCTGATGGAAGAAGCTGGACAACCGGGGAAGGCATTGGAAGAGCTTTCAAAGAAAGAAGCGAAGATTGTAAGCTAGTTGCTCCATTTACTCAGTGATTCTGCATGCTTGTCCAGCCAAATTGCGGGCTTAAAGCCACGTGATTTTTGGTGCTTGGTTTGTGTGCATGCTCTTAGTCTTTAGATGGAGTGTGACCATAACAATCGGCTTCTGCGAAATTGATGGGTTGCCATGCGAGTTAAGCTTGTTAGTTGAGCTTGTTAAACAGATGGCATGGAGAGTGGTCCTTTCGTGCTTATTGAATCATTAGACTATTTCTTGCAACAGGTAGACAAGTTGGGACTGAAGGAACAGCAGGCATCGTTGTATCTGCAAACAAAGCGTCTAGCTGAGGCCGAGGATATATACCGAAAGCTTCTTGATTATAATCCTGACAATTATCTGTACGTTTCCCGGTGGACCTCTCTCATTCACACTGTTTTTATATACACATTGAGCTTATATTCAACATTATTTGGGTGTAGCACCTGATGAAACCTTAGAACGTTCCAGTTTGAGACTTATTACATTGTGAAAAAACAGTATCAATTTTGTTTTCCTGCCGCTCTCAAGTATGAAAATCTTCCTTCTGAGTGCAGCTACTATGAAGGTCTGCAAAAATGTCTTGGGTTGATGCCAGATGGAAAAGTGTACACCTCCGAGCAGGTTGAGAAACTTGTGGAAGTATACAGCAACCTTCGCCAAAAGTATCCTCGCTCTGCAGCTGCCAAGGTCAGTTCTAGGAATATACGCTCTTCTGTGACAGGTTTTGAGGACATCGGATTGGTTAACCAGCAAACAATAATATTTGTGGAGATACGCAGTCGACCCATCTGGTGGTAGATGTTTTTGGAATGATTTGTGTCATGCCTTGGTATCTTACTTGGTAATGAAGTATGAGAACTGATCTTGTTAAACTTTGGGTCTTTGAGTGCAGCGGATACCCTTGGATTTTTTGGAAGAGGGTGCATTCAAAGCGGCAGTTAGTGAGTATGTTCGTCCATTTTTGAGAAAGGTTTGGTTCTTTCACCTCCGGTGTTGCGAGCTGTCAGTTGCGAGCTGTTAATATCAGTTGCGAGCTGTTAATGATCACATGTTCATATCTGATTTCGCCTTACTTTACTATCGAATCATCAACACAAAATGCATGGGTTCATTCTTCCGTTTTTAGTGAGTTCCGTCGAGCTCTTTTGAATTAAGTAGTACTTGACGTAGTAGTAGGGGTTCTGAGCGAAGTGACTACGTCTTGTTACTGATTCCTTTTCCATCTGTTCTCAGGGTGTACCATCACTTTTTTCGGACCTTCGTTCGCTATATAGCCATCCTCAAAAGGTATGGATTGTAGTTTCGGAAGTCATATGATGTCTTCAAGGATCAACTGAATGCTTACCAGGTGCTACATCACGCTTACTAACCGGCCATTATTTGTTCTCAGGTAGAAATGCTGGAGGATAATTTTCTTGAAATCAAGTCGTCTCTCGAGAGTTCGAAAACATTTCCTAGCAGGTAACGTACTGACTTGTTCTTTGTACGCTGAGGTTAGTGATGAACATGACTGAGTGAGTTTGGGACACAATTTTTCTGCAGTAAGATCGTTCTGTTGTCTACAGATAATATGAATCAAATGACAGTCCGAGAGATGGTGGGCAGAAACATTGGAATTGTAGATATTGATAGAGCAGTTCTAGAGGTTCTGAAGGGGTGATTTGAGGTCTAAATGTCGTGAATTTCCAAAGGTTTTGTGTACAGCTCGCTCAGGAATAATAGCTTGCAGAGCAAGAACTGGAACGGGGTCTTTCAGTTGATTCGTAGGTAGAAAGTTACGTTCCTAGTTTTCCATTATCACTGAGGATCGCTTGTTATTGTAGCCGCATTTTGAGAGCCACTGAGTCTGATGCGGAGTTTCGATGTTTTTGCAGTTCTGAGATCGAATCGCCTTCGACGTACTTGTGGACTCTCTACCTTCTTGCCCAGGTCTTTTCTTTTGCACAGTCTTCAACTTGATTGTTCTGTCCTTTTTTTTCGAGGACCAGGTCTAACTTGTATTACCCATGTGCACGATGTCACAGCATTTTGATGAAAGAAGGCAATATGAGAAGGCTCTTTCCTTGATCGATCAAGCTATTGCTCATACGCCAACAGTCATCGACTTGTACCTCGTGAAGGTGCTGATCGTAACACTTAATTTATTCAAACACGGCTAATGGTTGCGCATCGGAGTGCTCTCGTTCTCTTTTCAATAATTTGTTCTATCATGACATTCGGGTTCTGCAACATTCCCATATACTGTTCGTACCTTCTTGTGCTCAATTAAGTAAACCTCTGCCCTCTTTTTCAGGGTAGAATAATGAAACATGCTGGAGATCCTGTGGCTGCTGCAGCTTTAGCTGATGAAGCTCGTTCGATGGATCTCGCTGACCGGTTTTTAAATAGTGAATGTGTGAAACGTATGCTGCAAGCCGACCAGGTATTTGCGAATAACACCGAGAGTGTTTGTTTGTACGTATCGTTGGAATTAGACTACTGCTACACTTATATTTCGGTACTCCAGTATCAATGCGTTTCTGAACTCATCACATCCCTATTGTATATAGGTCGAGCTCGCAGAGAAGACTGCCGTGCTCTTTACCAAGGATGGAGATCAGCACAATAACTTATTTGACATGCAATGCATGTGGTAAGTCAAGTTTGTCTTGAACGAAATTTGGACTACCTTGTATTTCTCCGTCCATATCGTTAAAGTGAAAAACTGCATTGATTGATATTCTTTTGTAGGTACGAGCTTGCATCTGGTGATAGTCACTTCAGGCAAGGAAGTATGGGTAAAGCTTTGAAGAAGTACTTATCAGTGGAGAAGCATTACAATGACATGGTTGAGGACCAGTTTGATTTCCACACTTACTGCTTACGTAAGATGACTTTGCGGGCATACATCCGGATGCTCCGGTTCCAGGATCATCTTCATTCTCACCGTTTCTTCTTTAGGGCTGCCACCTCAGCCATCAGGTAGGATTTTCTGATTGCATCTTAATTTAGGAATTATTTTTGCAGTCTTGATGAAGTTATTGTGCTGTAGACTGCTAATCTCAGAGTGTTGTGACTTTGTGAGGCATGTTCCTTATGTGCATCTTGCTTTCAGGTGCTACATAAAGCTACACGATTCACCCCCAAAGGCAGCCGCAGAAGAACAGGAAGCAGCTGTAGCAGGTTTGCCTGCTGCGGAAAGGAAGAAATTGAGACAAAAGCTTCGCAAAGCAGAAGCGAAAGCTAAGAAGGTACTGACGTACTTGATTAATGTTTTATGTCTGCAGATTGTTGATATTGCATCGAAATCTGGTGTCTATCCTATCAGGTGTCTATCCTATCATATTATCTTCCCCCTAACCGGCCTGGTTTCAGCATTAGATTGTAAAATCCAGTAGCCAACTCTGATGTGCTACCCAGCAAGATGTTCACTGATAACGAGGAATAGTTAATCTATATCTGTATTCTCAAACGATTGTTCCTTGTAACTGGCGTCCGTTACCATGCAGCTTAATGTTTCGTCTGCAACTATTTGAACAGGAAGCTGAAGAGAAGGCCAAGGAGGAGGAAATTGCTGCGACAACGGCAAACAAAGGAGGGAAGAAGGGTTCACAAGCACCGCGGCCTGTAGATACAGATCCGGATGGTGATAAGCTGATGCATGTATGTAAATTGCAGCTTTCACTATTGGCACTGCTAGATTGCTATTCTTTGAAATCCTCTAAAAATCTGACATATTGGTTGTCTTTATTTGTATAGGTTGAAGAACCTCTGACTGAAGCACTGAAGTATTTGAGACTTTTGTTAGAGCACTCAGCAGATGCCCTCGAAACTCACGTGCTTGCTTTTGAGGTGTACTTCCGCAAAGGCAAGAAACTACTTGCTCTTCAGGTAAGTCGACGTTCTCTTCTGGAACTCCGTACATCTCAACTGCACCTTACCAATCGCTGATGACCAAATTTTGAAATTCATACTTATTTTTGGTCTGTTATGCAGGCCGTGAAGAAGCAGCTGTCATTGGATCGAAATAGCCCTGATGTACACCGTTGTTTGGTGAGTTGAATATCACTTCGACTACTTATTATGTCCATTAAAGTTCATCTCACATTCTGATTACATTCAATCGCTTCAGTCTATCAGAATGTTCAAGATTGACTCTTCTGAGTTACGAATCCCTCATTGTTGCGCATTCTTGAACGCAGATACGGTTGTTCGAGTCTTTGGACAAACTACCGAAGCCAGAAAACCACGCGGACAAGATCATTCATGATGTGGTCACTTCAGAAAGAGCATCCTTGAAGTAAGCTTTCACGTACCTAGCATCTTCAGGATGACACTCCTTCTGTGAGTTCACATATGCTAATTATCTTTTTTCATTAGTAAAATAGATTCTATGATTTTGGTTTGCTAACATCGTGTTAATATTATCACAGGGAACTCGGGGAGAAGTCGCTCATAGATGTCAATAAAGAATTTCTCGAAGTTCACCGAGGTTGGTTTGTTGTCCTTCCCATCTTCCATGTCAGTTTCTCCGATGCAACTTGAAAGGTCGAATATCGCCAAGAAGTTTCTTTTGCTGGTCGTCTCATTCCGACATTTTTGATGTACCACAGACTCCTTGAAGTGTAGAGTTGCCGCAGCAGAAATTAGTCTTCTTCTCTGTCCAGAAGCGAAGTCAGAAGCAGTGAAGATTATCGAAGACTCTTCCGAAAGCGGATGGCTCCTCAAGGATTGTGTAGCTGTACATCAATTGTTTGAGACTTCTTTCAAAGATTCAGATGCTGCATCAAGTAAGCTACTTTGACCATTGTATTTCGCGAAAGCACTTGCCTGGTGCAACTAGTCACAATAAGAACGATGACATAGCTCGCTAGAGACTTTTCCTTGCTTAACCATTGAGCATTTGGCGTGGCAGGGTGGTCAGCACGTTGTGCAGAATTGTTCCCGTACTCTACGTATTTCAAGGGTGCAAAAAGCTCTGCAGTTGTAGGAGTGGCTTCCTCCAGAAGTTCAAATGGAGGATCTGATAGCGTAAGTCAGAAAGATAACTTGCACACAGTGAATGGCGGGCTCCGGGACTTAGTTTTGAACTAGAGGTAACTTGTGTTGTAGTTCTGGCTGCTAATTTTAGAGAGGAACCAGTTAGGTTTTTCCACACTATTTTTGAGTCAGCATCAATTAAGTCGTTGGTTTCTGGAGTTGAAGACGAAGATCAGAGTCCAAGTAGGAATAGGCGTGAGTCCAAGTATGATTGTTGGTGAGGTATTGGACATGTCTTGCCAGAGTGAAATTATTATGATGGGTGCATGACAAGCACTGCCACCCAACTAGTTGTCTCCTCAGGTAAGGTGACAACACCCAATTCAAAAGGGCGATCTTTTATGACAGAGTACATATTGGATTTGAGACTGTACTGTACACTTTTGTATCATTTGAACTTGTTTGTATCACTTGAATTTGATTACGAGATTTTTGGTGACTTCTACTTTGATTGTACTCATATATGTCATAAAAGGTTTTACTATTACTTGTAGCCACTTTGAGTATATCAAGTGTACAATAGGGTCCAAGATAGAATGGCGTTTCTGAATTTGCAGTGAGAATAATTTCATTACCGCCAAACTTTGAAAGCTTCCTGAGAGCACAAAAATTGGTATTTTTATGTTTACCACATACTTGTCTTTGCGTTACTTACATGTATGCTAAATTTCAAGGCCAAAAGATTCATTGAAAAAAAGTTATTCAAAATCTACCGACTATGAAAACTTTTTCACTGTTTTCAGCTTTGACAGGGTCCCAAAGATTGATTTTTTTATTTTTTATTTTTTATTTTTTATTTTTTTGCCATGAAATTCTTGGAACAAAAACCTCTTTAGGTAAATAACATCTGACACAAATATCAAGGCCAAAAGATTAATACAAAAAATGAGATCACAATCCCCATCCACTAATATGTGTAGTTGTGGGAAACAATGGGGAATCCATTTCATTGCTACTTCAAAATGTAATACCGGTAATATATGTTAAAAGCTCTATATGGGTGTTCTCGCAATAGTCAAATATCTTTTATTTTTATGTTACTTTCACCTAAGTTTTTTGAAATGTACGTACACCAATACATATACAATAATCAAAAATAATTTTCAGATTTTATTCTTCTGGTACTTTTGGAATTTTCGGCATTTTCTTCCAATGGCCTTGTATACCAACCTCTTTAGAGAGCTATGATTAACCGTCGTCCACAAAAATGTAAAAGGCTACGTGAAAAGCTAAACCTAGAACAACGCCGTCGTCCTACTTTGACGTTTTCGGTGGAGATGCTTCAAATCGGGCACTGCACCGGTACCCGAGGTAGGGAAGGGAGAACCCCTTTGCATTTAGAAGCCCAATCTTTCACAAGAGCTAGGGTTTAGGGTTTAAGGCTTCTAGGGTACAGGGGCTTCCAGTGCAATCTTTGTCCTTGTCGCCCTACCGATTGCTCGCACATGCTTCTTTGATTTGTTTCATTGCTTTTCTAGGTCGCAGATTTGATTTTGCCGGATTGGAGTACGATGTCGATTCGGCCGGAGAGGCAAGCGCCACCGGAGATATTCTACAACGACAGGGAAGCACGCAAATACACGACCTCATCACGAATAGTCAAGATCCAAGCAAAGCTCTCGGAACGCGCTCTGGAGCTTCTTGCACTTCCCGACGATGGCGTCTCCCGTCTCCTTCTCGACATCGGATGCGGCTCCGGTCTGAGCGGGGAGACACTTTCCGAGAGTGGCCATCACTGGATCGGCATGGACATCTCCTCTTCGATGCTGGACGTCGCCGTGGAGCGCGAGACCGAAGGCGACTTGCTGCTCTCCGACATCGGCCAAGGGCTAGGGTTTCGACCCGGCACTCTCGATGGTGCCATTAGCATCTCCGCAGTCCAGTGGCTATGCAACGCGGACAAGACTTGCAATCACCCACGCTTGCGCCTGAAAGCATTTTTCGGATCGCTTTACAAATGCTTAGCGAGAGGGGCAAGGGCAGTGCTCCAGCTTTACCCAGAGAATCCCGCGCAATTGGAAATGATCTCTTCCGCAGCTATGAAGAGTGGATTCTCTGGAGGATTGGTGGTCGATTACCCGCACAGTACGAGAGCGAAGAAGTATTTTCTTGTACTCAGTTGTGGTCCGCCGAGTACGAGTACTGCCCTTCCGAAAGCGAAAGACGGTGATGAGATGATGTCTGGGAGTGATGAGGAGAGCGGTGATGAGGAGAATGATGGGACTGTGAATGTTTCGGAGAGACAACGGCCTGCTAAAAAGCAACGCCGCGACGGAAAGAAGGCGAATGTGAAGGGAAAGTCGTGGATTTTGAAGAAGAAAGAGCAGCGGAGGCATCGGGGGTATACGAATGTGCCTGATGATTCTAAGTACACGGGTCGCAAGAGAAAAACTCATTTTTGACAGTTCTTCCATTTCTGTACCGTAGTTTTGTTAGCTAGATCGATTGCCAAGGTGCTTGTTCTCAAGAACGTGCTATCTCTTTTACTTCATCAAGAATACTTTTCTGAAACTTGTTGCTCGAACTTCTGCTTCGCTGAGAATGATCAGTTTGTATTCAAGCTTTGCTGGTCTTGCTGTTTGAGGTTTAGAGTTTAGAGGATGTCGTGTTTGCTGTTTTTCAATCGGTTAGAAGCTTCCTGTTTCGTCTTATTATGAGATTGCTGCAAGTCTCGAAGTAGTGATCCAGATAAAGGTTCTCTACCGAATATAAGGAGTGATGATAATTCAGTTCCTCCTTCAGAGTATTCTTGCTTGCCGAGGAATAGTCTTTTCGAGTTACGTGATTCAAGGTTCTCATGTCTGGGAATAGAATTGTGAAAATTTGTTGCATGAATGATTGGCTTGTCCTACAAGCTTTGGTCGTCTGGCTTTTTGAAGCGAAGCTAAGGAGGTACTTGACGAACTTGATTATTGTTTAATGTCTGCAGATTCTTCTTATTGCATCAAAATTTGGTGTCTTTCTTATCTATTTCTACTGAAATGCTGGAATGCGCGGTCATCAGCAGATCATCTTCTCCCTAACGGGCGTGGTTTCAGCATTAGATTGTAAAACTTAGTAGCCAACTCTGATGTGCTACCCAGCAAGATGTTCACTGGTAACGAAGACAAGTTAATCCATATCCGTACTCTCGAATATCCTTGTAACTAATCTTCGAATATGGATTAACTAGTCTTCGAATATCCTTGTAACTGGCGTCTGTTGCCATGGAGCTTAATGTCAGGAAGCCGAAGAGAAGGCCAAGGAGGAGGAAATTGCTGCGACAACGGCAAACAAAGGAGGGAAGAAGGGTTCACAAGCACCCCGGCCTGTAGATACAGATCCGGATGGTGATAAGCTGATGCATGTATGTAAATTGCAGCTTTCACTATTGGCACTGCTAGATTGCTATTCTTTGAAATCCTTAAAAAATACTATGACATATTGGTTGTCTTTATTTGTATAGGTTGAAGAACCCCTGACTAAAGCACTGAAGTATCTGAGACTTTTGTTAGAGCACTCAGCAGATGCCCTCTAAACTCACGTGCTTGCTTTTGAGGTGTACTTCCGCAAAGGCAAGAAAGTACTTGCTCTTCAGGTAAGTCGTTCATATCTTACCAATCGATGATGACCAAATTTTGAAATTCATACTTATTTTGGTCTGTTATGCAGGCCGTGAAGAAGCAGCTGGCAATTGGATCGAAATAGCCCTGATGTACACCGTTGTCTGGCCATTATTCCATGTTCTTCAAACAATCTTAAGGTCATTTTCGTTCACAATTCCATGTTCTTCAAACAATCTCAAGGATACATCCACCTGTATTTACTCCAATTCTCATGTAAACAATGAGACTTAGAACTCATCCACAAAGCTTTCAACTTCTTCTCTCACAATATGTATACTTATAATTTCAACACAAGCAATTGGTTTGGAATTTCTTATTATCCTCAATAGTGTTTACAATTTCCAAACTTACCCTCCAATTCATTCAACATACATGGTTCCAATTTTATACTTTAATATTACTTGATTATTCATCAAGTATTATTTACATACTTCATACTTTGTTGTTAAAACAACAATTTAGTTTACAAACTCTTTCACAATTCTATACTCAGTCTTCACGATTCACAAATTCACACTTCTTTTGAGTGCGGGATACACATTTCACTCTTATGTGTTCCAAGGAAAATGACCAACTCTTTCCCACTTGTATTCTCAATTTTACAACTCACATTTGACTTATGCCTTTTCATTCTCTATCTTTTAACCTAGTCTCTCTTTCAGTCTTATTTAAACTCAAATTCACACTTAGAAAGGGAAATGAAAGGTAAAATGGACTTTTACTCATGTGAAAAGTCAAAAACGTATAGTCAAACTGCAAAAGAAGTGTACGACATGTGACCTTTGGTAAAGCACTTGCACAGATGCTTGGCATAAAATTATGCATATTTGGCATCCTCTATTTGTAACATTTTCCCTCTGAACGGTCTTATTTGTTACATTTGCCCTCCGAACGGTGCTCTTGCTGAGCAGCAATTGTTCTAGCCATGGCACTTCCCTTCTCTGGTCGGTGTATTTTTCTTCTTTTTGGAGCCTCGAAGCTTGATGGTAGAGATGGTCAGCGACGGTCATGGCAGGAACTACAGATTCAGAGCTTACCAGAAAAGATAAAAACTTCTCTAGTAACGAAGGGCGGCAGGTGTGTTGGAGGTTCTTGTGCATTTCACAAGACCCTATTGTGGGGATTGGACAACACAACTAGATATTACGGAAGAGGGTTGGGAAGCACTTTAATTGCAATAACCCAACTATAGGAGGAAAAAGGCCTACACGATCATTGGAGACAAAGTGGGGCTTGCTCAAGTATGACATTAGGAAGTTTAGAGGAATTTACAAGCAAGTGTATGATTGCCAAGGAAGCGGCTCTTCTCAAGACAACATCCTTCAAAATTCCATGTAGTTATACAAGGTAAAACATCCAAAGTAGCAATCTTTCTCTTTTTTACAATGTTGGTTGTTGTTGCAGGATATCCCTCGATGGATGGAGTGAGTGCCGGACACAAGGCAACGCCAAGGTGCAATAATCTCTCTCTCACCGTTGTCCAAGCCCGAGACCCCCTCCGCCAACATGGAGAGAGATGAAGGGTGTGGGATTCAGCATCAAAGTAGAGTATTGGAGGAATCCAAAGCATTGTTGCGTGGGTCATGCAACACCCTTGCCGCTCCTTACATGTTCAAGTAGCACGATGCCCATGCTATGCAAGTCAAGCGCAGATGCTGTAGCAGCCAACATGACTCGTATGCAGGTACTATGTTCACAATTCCTGGCAAGGAGCGCCTCTCGCATGAAGCAAACGGTTTCTTGAAGCTTCATCAAGAAGAGGGAATTGAAGAGCATTTGCCAAAAAGGTAGGCAAGTTGTTCAGCCAAGAGACAGAGATCCAAAGGATGTTGGAGTGGAGCTTCTTGCTTCTACCGAGCCCGGCATGCACTAGGAGTGCTTCAATGAAGATTAGGACGGCTGTGACGTTCAGACTCATTAAGCGTACATTTCTTCTCCAAGCAGCCATTTTCCATAACATGTTTGGCAGCCCTCCACTAGTAGAGCCACACTTGTTTCAGCAAGTCACTCTTGAATTTTTATTTTTTCCCCTCATTGCATGTCATTTCCATTTTTCAATATTGCATGTCTAGAAATTCATCATTTTCCACAAGAATTCAAGCAAATTCTACCACAGAGTGGCAATGGGAGGACATTGACTAGGAGTCCATATAGAAGTAGGAGAGGAATTTATGGAGGTGGTTGTACAACAGATGGTTTTAAAATGTAGCATTTCTCTCAATATCATTCTCGAGGCATACTAGAGGATATGGTCATTTAGGTAAAGCTTTAGGTAGTGGATCTCAAAAGGAGGAAAAATTCAACCTAAATGTGAATGTGTATTTTGAATAGTGCAAGGTTATGAGGGTGTTGTTATTTCAACCATGTTTGAGTTTTTTCATTTCCTAAATTTCTCGATTTGGAGAGAAGGCCAACAAACCTTGTCCATGAGTGGGGAGGGGCATGCCATACCAAGCACAAAAATAAAACACAACGTTCATCATTTTGACATACCTCAGGTGCATTAGGGGCAAGGCTAATCAAATATAGCCGCTTCTTAGAGAGATCACACCAATAATTGATGATGTGTTTTTAAAAATCAACGCATGACCTTTCACAAATTGGGGAGCTTCACATTTCTATCAGTCATGCCTGCATCTTTGCTAATTCCCTTTTCTACAAAAATCGGAAAGGTTCATGTTTTTATGAAAGGTAAAATCAAACCTTATTGGCCTTCCCTCATTGCCCTATCAAAAATTGGTTTTAGATTCTAACCCCGCTCATTATCAATAATAGTGTTTTTGTAAAATAATGCAACACATGATCATATCATTTTTTTTTATCTGCCACTATCTGCAAGGATTATTTACAATGTCCCAGTGGGCGAAAACCCTCTCGACATCTTTTCTAGCGCCAACTTGCATCTTTGTTAAATGTTGTCTTTTCTCACCTTGAGGCTCTTGAATGCTTTGTAAAAAACATGACAACTGTAGGTATATTCTATCAACAAGGAAGTAGTACCTTGGGTAAGTGGTGCCATTTACCGAAAAGTCAATTATTACCTTTTCCCCCAATAAGTTATTCACGATTGGCGACCGGTCCAATACATTAATGTCATTGTTTCCTCTAGGGGGCCCACAAAAAGCATGCCAAATCCACATGCTCTCCTCACCCCATCTTTATCTTGGAATTGGCCTTGCCATGCAACCGGACATTTAATCCACTCCCAGTGCATGCAGTCTAGACTAGCAAACATACCAAGGAAGTCTCAGGCTACATTGATCTCCATCTGCTTCTTATAATCCGCAAGGGACAGTTGTCACAAAAACACAAATTCAAAAGAAGCACGGATAGCTATAATGAACCTCTTCATAGCCTCCATAGTTGTACTCTTCCTTATGCGACGATACTATAGAAAATATATCTGGTATATATTTTGTAGGTGATTACAGCATCATATATTGTATTGTATATCAACTAAAAATAACATGGGATGTTCTGAGAGAACATGACTATTAGTATCTGTATATGAAGTCGCATGGTATCTGAATTAGTGACTAGTGTACTACTTAGTTACTAGTGTATTGTTGTATGTATCCAACACTCCTACTAGGACACTAGTCTCGGCATTTTCATTCATTCTAATTTATCATCGAGCCGTCATCCATTTCGCTACTGATCTTGTCGAGCTTAGGGTTTGCAGCTCTTTCTTCCTTGTGCAATAGCTCGTCACTAGAGCAGCCGCAATGATAATGTGGTTCTTTGTTCATTTGTGGTGGCGTTTTCAACGAGATGGTGATGCAGCTTTTAGTGCGAGCAGTAGCAAGTTTAGCTGCTCATCCTCGTTGATTAACGAACCGGACAAGGTCTGTACCATGCCGATGCACCGCAACAACTTGTTTTCCTTTGAGTTGTGGATCTTATCTATAGTCTTCATCATGCGCACCAGGCGTACGTGGATGGTGATGAAGCTCATGAGTACAATTGCAGACTACTTATTTGCTTATAACACTAGCAGCATGATCGGTGTGTTGTTGCCTTGTTTTTCTAACGACTTCCTATTGCTCTTTAATATTGAGGTAAGTTGATTGTATACGCATTCTGTAAGTAGCTTCATTAAAGTTTTGGTTGACATTTTGAATCAGTTGAGTAACTTTTGTTTTTTTTGAGTTGTTGATGTTAGTGCTTTATTGAAGCTGGTCGTTTGACATTTGATGGAGTTACGTCGGAATGATGGAGTTTACACTTCATGGAGAATCTTCTCATTGCAAGGTAAGTGTTGTCCGTACATATCTTGCTTGTGCTTTCTTGGCTTTATAAATTTGATGCTTGATGAATATGTATTCATCGGTTGTCATTGATGTTGACTTGTTTGAAAATTGCTTCTTTATGAGCGGCAATATCTAGTCGGTATATCTCTATTTCTATCCCAGTTTTGTACAAAAGAGACAAACTTTTGTCCTAAATTGTTGAGAATAGTTTTTTGAATGATTGAAATTAATTAAAATTTGTTGAAATCTTCTTTGATTGGTCTTGGATAACTTAAGATAAGGTTTTCTTTAATATCTCCCACTCTAAGACTTATCAATTGCTTGGATTGCTGCACAGTGGAAGCAATAGAATTCAATATAGGATACAAATGTTAAGAGAATGAATCAGTAGGAGTTAGTGGGTTACTATATATAAATGACAGGGAGTAACTCCGAGACAAGTAAGACAAGTAGAAAGACGTATCCAAGTGTTTGGTATAAGTGGTCAAAGCTTGAATATTTGAAGTTGGAATGGAACACATACCTAAGCGAGTCATACAGTGTTGATGTTTATCTTTTGGTAACGACTTAGTTAAAATATCAGCAGTCATGTCATTTGTAGAAACATAACTTAGCTGAATTTCATGAGCAAGGACCTTTTTTTTGTAAAGTAATATTGGGTATACACATGCTTGCTGCGGGAATGGTATTTAGGTTTGCACTTACTGCAATAGCGCTTTGGTTGTCACAATAAATAGTGGGAGGATTTGATTGCTGAAATAATAATTTGCACAACCAAACGACTTCAGGTGTGGCTTTTGATTAGGCCATATATTCAGACTGAGAAGATGATAAAGCAACACTTTGTTGCTTTTTGCTACGCCATAAAATAACTCCACCCGCCAATAAAAAACAATATCTAGAAGTTGACCGGCCAGTATCTTTATCCAGCCAACCAACATCACAAAAACCATGAAGAATATCCCCATTAGGTAATTTTTAATATTTGACGCCAAAAGGAAGGGTGCCTTTAATGTAGTGCACTGTTTGTTTAAGAGTTTGAACATGTGTAATGTCTGGTTTGGATAAGCTTTGTGCCAAACTAATTATAGTATAAGCAAAATCTGGTCTTCAGTAAACTTGAGCATGCATTAGTCTATCCACCAATTGAGAGTATGGTAATGAGCTGACAAGATCGATTTCTTATGAAGTAGAGGAAGAATCATCTTCACTTAATCTGATGGCACATTGCATAGGTGTAATTAGTGAATTACAGTTTGACATATGATATTCAGCAAGTTTATTAAGTAAATATTTTAGCTGATGTAATATAGTCCACCATTCTTGATAATTTTGAATGATAGAATTGCTAAGTATATAATGGAATTCGCCTTCAAGTGGAATTTCAAATGTCGTGTGAAGTATTGCTTTAATTCTATGAAAAAGTGAGATGTGATTACTAATAAGGATGCACTCATCAACATACATTGCTAGACTAATAAATTCATCATCATTGTTGTGTTTAATATATATGTTGACGTCAGCTTCTAATGCTAAATCTTTGTTGAAAAAGATAAGTATCAAAATGCATATACCATGCTCTCGATGATTGTTTAAGGCCATATAAGAACTTGATAAGTTTACACATCATGTTTGAAGGGGCATTAATCCTTGGGGTGTGAACATGTATATGTCTTCTTCTATATATCCATGAAGAAATGTTGTTTTGACATCTAGTTGGTGGATTCCAAATTGTATTGAGTCTTTAGGACTAAGAGGATTTTTATGGGATTCAGTTCTACTACAGGAGAAAACGTTTCTGAATAATAATGCCTTGTACTTGTGTAAATCCACTGGTGACTGACCTAACCTTGTATTTGTCAATAGTCCCATCGGCATGAGTTTCGATTTTGAAAACTCATTTTGAGCTCATTCGTTTTCTATTTTGTGGAAGGCTTGTTAAGCTTCTAAGTCTTGTTTTTTCCCCAAAGATTCTAATTCAGCATTGTGAAAGTGGTATTCTTCATACCCCTCCAAATACCTTACCTATGATGTTGTAACTCATTAAACCCTAAAATTCCCATATCGCTCCCAATCATCGCTTCTCAATATCGCTCCCAATATCGCTCTCAATATCGCTCCCCAATCGCCCCCAACACTAACACGTAAATCTCAACACTAAGTTTAACACCTTTACATACAAATCCTTTCATAATGTCATTGAAAAAATGATAGTGATAAGCATTTCATTTCTCGCTGGCGCAGCTACACTGTCCTTCCAGGTACCATGAACTGACCTAAGCCGTAGTTCCTGTCACTATCCAACACTCCAGACACACACACACACGCCCTAGCTCCAGCATGAGAGACAGAGAGAGAGAGCTCCAAAAACTCCTCCAAACCCTGGCTGCCAAACCTTAATCTCCAACCCTAGCCGCCTTCATCCATCCACAGGATTTCATCCTGCAATGTGATTTCATCCTAGCACAGATTTTCATCCTGCAATGCGATTTCATCCCAGGACTTAATAGACTACTAGAAGATTTACTCTTTTACTGGCTAGGTAAATCCCCGGTTAACAAGCATCAATAACAGTTTGCCAATAATGGGCATGATCAGGATTGCCTAATGTGAGAGCGTGTAAACGCGCTCTTGTTAAAGTATTATTTAATGTGGTTTTATTAATGAAAAGTCAACAAACCATGTCATTTGGAAGTAAATTGATGGAATTAGGATAATTTAATCATGAATGTAATATGTATGTTAAAAGTTAGTTGTTGGAAGGCCTTCGGTAGATTGTTTGGCGCGAAATTAAGCTTTAGGTTAGGATTAGTGGAGAAGGACTAGAGGAGGGAAGACCCCCCATAGTGAATCCAATGAATGATGGGGAAGGACTAGAGGAGGGAAGATCCCCCTAGTGAACTCAAAAACTAGAAATATGCTAGCTGCTTAAATTAGAGTCGGACATTTTACCGTCGGCCTTTCACCTCTAACCTTTGATGTCCATGTTAGTGTTTATGATTGATTGTCTTGGTTTTATTCACTTAACTTTGGGTGGTATGTGTGAGCTACTTGCATTAATGGATCCGGTGATAAATTTGATGCTTGAAGGATGGAGCGCGTGAAGTAGTGATGACATTCATCTAAGAAGACCTTAGTTAGGGCTTTGAGCCTTGGTTAGGATTAGAGTAAGCCGCCACTTTGGCGGCTCCATATTTTGTACTTAAGAGCTTGTTTCCAAACTTCGTTTAAGGGATATTAATCTTGTGTCTTCTTGTGACAATCACTGCCTTCAATTTTGTCTCTCTTCTTCTTCTCCTCCTTGTCATGCTTAGAAGTTAGGAGAATGAAGGCCGTGGGCCTCCTTCTCCCCTTTCTTGATTTCATCTTCTATCTTGGTGTTGATTGCTTGAACCCCATGTGTGCGTGGTGTCCTTTCCTTGTGTCTCTCAGTTTTTTCCTTATCAGTTACTCCATTTTTCTCCAAATTAGTTAAGACTTCTAAGGTGCGTAGCTTATAAGTAGATCTTTCCATCGGTATATGGCATGTTTAATTTAGAGTTGTAAGGAGCGAGGAACACCGCTCCAAAGTTGGGGGTGCAGTAAGGCCTTTCCCCACCGGCAGTAGAAAAGTAAGCCCCAGTCATTCTGCAATCAGTCCTAGGGTATTGGTCCAATGACTTTGAGATTTTAGTAGTGGATGCACAACTGACTTAGCTTTTCAAAAAGCTATGGCATGCCCCAAACGGAGTTAGGTCGAAAGAATGGCAAACAAAAAACCACGGGTCACTTCCAACGTGATCTGGCCGCGCGGTTTCCTTCTTCTACTCTTCTTTGCGCCTTGTCTTCTCCTCATCTTTTCTAGTCTCTTCTTCTTCTCTTCATGTAATCTTCTTTTTTATTTTCTCCTTGTGACGAAAGGCCATTCCGTGGTGGTTTTTGGACTCACACCTATGTCGGTTTGCCTAAGACTACACTTATGGTTCAAGGTGGTTCTAAAGAAATATTTGATGTCTTAGCCATAGTAGAGTCATGGCAAGACTTACGATAAGAACAACCCTGTTTAGGTGAGGATGTACTGTGAATTGACTCAAGTTACCGTGTGGATGGTTCAATGGTTCTTTTAGGTCGAGAAGAATTAGCTGGAGGAGGAGGTTCTTTAACCCCTAACTCTCCTTGAAGTCCAAAATGGGTTTTTGCAATTCCGAACAACCTAGATGAAAGGGTTAGAAGTAATATGTTTGCCTAAGAGTTTTACTGGGTCCTCCTTATATTGCAAAGTGTATGTGGTAAAATTTGCAAAGTCAAATTCCAATTTTTGAGTCTTCTAGGACAATCGTTGGGTTGCGAGCCGAGATGGGGCAGCTTTAAAAAGTAACTTTTTAAAATTTGTTTTATGAAACATGTTCATTACTAAATCACTACTCAAATTTCAAAGTGATTCAAGTCAAAAAGTTTACCAATTTTACAAGGGCAGCCTCCACAAATTTCAAAACCAATCTTCGCAATGCCCAAAAAAACTTGGGAAACAAACTTTGAATGTTATGATCTCTCAAACGGTAAACATCCAACGGTCAATTCTTTGAGCAGTAATCAAGCATATTCTTAGGTACAAGATCTTACGGTTGAAATTTTTAAAAAAGAAAAAGAAATTAGTTTACACCCCCACGAGTGCTTAGAGGTAGAAAATCGCAGTTTTGAGGTTTCAAGCTCCCAAAAAACACCAAGGAGATTTAGGGATTAACGGAAGTGACTTCTTCATCATTATGAGGAAAATCAATTTTATTTTGATCTAAGGAAGAATGTGAAAAGGTTTTTACCATAAGAAGGTGGACTTGAGTCACTTTGTAGATGGTCCTCATGAAATTTTTGATTCGATAATGATGGAGTAGGTGTAGGTGTATGTACTTGTTGAGGTATTCTTTATGGGTTTCTTGGAGTGATAAATAGGGATCTAAATAAATTAGAGTTACCATATCTTTCTATCTTCATTGATGTGAATATTTGAATTTATATGGTCATTTTTGTTGAAAATTACATCTTGAGATATAACAATTTTCTTACTTTGTTTATCCATAAGTCGATAAGCTTTTGATTCTTCGCTATATCCCAGAAAAATTGCCTCAATAGAATGTGAGTTCAATTTTCTTTTGGTTTCCTTATGAACAAGGATATACGCTGTACTTCCACTTCCAAAAATCTTCAAATATGATAAATTTGGTGGTCTACCAAACCACATTTCATAAGGTGTTTTGTTTTTTGCTATAGATTTAGTTGAACTTCTATTCTGCAAATAATTTGTTGTTTGTAATTCACCTCCCCAAAATATCTCAGGAAGTTTAGCATAAGATAGCACTGCTAAGATTGATCCTACTAAAGATTGATTTTCCCTTTCAGATAGACTGTTTTGTTGGGGTGCATAGGCTGTAATAAACTCTTGTTTAATGCCTTGTTCTTTTAAGGAATCTATATTACAATACATGAGGCTTTGTCTCACACGACGGTTCCGCGCTGGAATCCGTCGTGGAGACTTGCCTCCTGTATCCACACTTCCCGCTCAACCGCTCAACCAACCGCTCAATCAAGCAAAGTTGAACGTGCTCAACGGCACGGGTCCCATTAGCTATTAAATAAATCAGCCATAAATTCACCACCGGAGCTTAGTATTTTGATTTTATGAGTAGTTTACTTCTCTACAAAATTCTTGTAGAGGAAAAATTTATCAAAAGCTTCAAATTTTTGACTCATCAAATAGATGTGACAATATCTGAATAAATTATCTATAAAGGTGATAAAATATTTACATTCCGAGTACCAATTTGCATTGGGCCACAAATGTTTGAATGTATTAATCCTAAGAGTTGGGTAGCTTGTTTTCCTCCTCCTTCCGGAAATTTGCCTTTATGTTGTTTGCCCTCAAGACATGATGAGCAACAAGTCATAGAATGTACATCAAAATTGTCAATGCCTTTCGACATTGATTGGATTTGTTTCAATCTGTATTGATTGATGTGACCTAGTCTAAGATGCCATAAGTCTACCGTACTCAAACTTTGCATTGTAGCTGGTATAGCTAATATTTTATTATTTGGGATCACGGTTGTATCCAATTCGTATAAGTCAGGTTTTAACCCCTAACTCTCCTTGTTGCAAAACGGTCTAAGTCACAAAATTTGACCTTCTTTTAGATTAAGCTCAAAAAATCTCAATCTAAGCATCAATTAAAAGGTTCAACCGTAAGATCTTAAAGTTCACTTGACATTCTTCTCACATACCAAATTTGAACTGTTCATTCTTCCTCATTTGTGAGATTATAATGGTCAAAGTTGGCTAAGTTTTTCTCCTGCGGGAACCTCCAAAACCCGTTTTGGGTTTTAAGGAGAGTTAGGGTTAACTTGCAATTTGCAATTGTTTGGCCTGATTTATTTAATAATATTGAAATTACTGATTTAACCCCTAACTTTCCTTGAAGCCCGAAATGGGCTTTTGCAATTCCGGGCAGCCTAGATGAAGGGGTTAGAAGTAATATTTTTGACTAAGAATTTTATTGGGTCCTCCTTATACTGCAAAGTGTATGTGGTAAAATTTGCAAAGTCAAATTCCAATTTTTGAGTCTTCTAGGACGATCCTTGGGTTGCGAGCCGAGATGGGGCAGCTCAAAAAAGTAACTTTTTTTATTTTATTTTTTTGAAACATGATCATTACTAAATCACTACTCAAATTTCAAAGTGACTCAAGTCAAAAAGTTTACCAATTTTACAAGGGCAGCCTCCAAAAAAATTTAAAACCAATCTTCGCAATACCCAAAAAAACTTGGGAGACAAACTTTGGATGTTATGATCTCTCAAATGGTAAACATCCAACGGTCAATTTGAGAGTCTAACTATAACATCACCAAGTCCTTCTATATTATAAGATGTACTATTATCTCCTAAATATACAAATTGTCGATTTTCATATTTTGTATAATTATTGAAGACATTTGACTCATGACACATTGACACATGTGTTGTGTCGCACCTGAGTCTACATACTATGTAAATGTAGACATTTTATTGATTATGAGTGCAGCCACATAAAGTCTATTTGGTTTTACAACCATATTTGATTGTTTTCTCTTTTCAACAGCTAATCTTGTTTTACAATCTTGAATTAGATATCATGATTTCTTACAATAGAAATATTTCTTATCAGCAGAATAATTCTTCTTTTTAAAAAGTTGAGAAGAGCTTTCGCCTTTTGGATTTGTAAATTTCTTTTAGTTTTTATCATAATGTTGTTTCTTATTATTATTTGACTGTTTCTTTCTAACGTAAAGGGCTGATGTATTATCCATATTTAAATTCATATCCTTCATTGAAGCTTCTTCTTGTATCAAATCAGTTATCAATGATTGTAAGGTGATAAATGGCTGCCTTCTTAAGGAGCTAATGAAAGATCTGTAAGATGGGGGCAAACTTCTCATGAGAGTCAAGATTGTCTCATCATGTTGAGTTGAACATCCGGCTGCTAATAGTTGTTCCAAGTGAGATGTGAAAACATGAATATGTTTATTGACACTTTTTACCACTTTGTCTGTGGCCATTGAGGTAAAGACATTACGAACGGACGCTGTTATCACGCCAATCTCTTATTGGAGATTGGAGTTCTTATATATCTTATATATATATTTATTGACACTCTCATTTTCTTTCATTTTGAGAGTATATAGCTTATCCTTGCGATACATTTTTGTTATGATGTCTTGTGATTCAAACACACTCTTTAATTCCTTCCATGCTTCATTTGATGTCTTACATGATTGTATATGCGATACAATATTGTTTTCAAGGCAGTTATCAAGGCAGTTAATAATTATGGTTTAAGATAGTGTATCTCTTTCCTCCCTCCTAATGCTTTTGCTTTTAGGCAGGCAAAGCTAGGGTACATGCAGCAATTTGTGTTGCTTTAGGTGTTATAGGTAAGGGTTCACCACCACTTACTACAGACCATAACTTTTCAGCCTTAAAGACTAGTGTGAATCTAAGTGCCTCAAATTTAGAAATGTGACTTATGTTAACTTTGTGGGTCATTTTTTATGTTTAATAAAATGAACTTCATACTACTTTATAAAATTAAAGAACTAAATTGAATCACTGTATTTTCCATGTTACTCATGGATTTTAATTTTGGTTGTGTATGATCTTGTATATATTTTGTAAGTGATTATAGCATAATGTATTGACTTGTGTATCAACTAAGAATAACATGGGATTTCTGTGAGGACACAATTATTAGTGTTGCATATAAAGTGTAGTGTATCCGAATTAGTGACTAGTGTACTACTTATTTACTAGTGTACTACCGTATATATCCAACAGTTACTCATTTCTTGCATCGGCAACACTGCATTTTTGTAAGGAAGAAATTCCCAATCGACTCATGGACTCATGGCATCCCTCGTTTGCACAAACCAATCGTAACATGTGCACTCCTCTTGCACAATAAGTAAAAACAACTTCCTCATTTGTAAAGCGTCTCCTGAACTTCACTACACTATAGGTAGGATTCTCTAAAAGTAGTCATCATACAATCTCTCATGAGCTCTCTCTCTCTTTCCCCATAAATGTATCTTGTGCCCATTCTACTTCCTCCAAATTTAGGTGGTGATGGTGGTCAACCAATACCCTCTCCTCTTATTGCAAGAAACATCTCCCTGCCACCCCTCTTCAAAACCCTCATCATCTGAACCCTCAAGCCTACATTGCAACAACTCTTCAAGTTCCTAGTGCCAAACATCCATTACTACGACAATGGAGAAAAAAACAGAAAAACAAGAAAGAAAAAAAAAAGAAAAAAGACAAAAAGAAAAACCTTGAGAAAATTGAGACCATTTGTTGTATTCATTACACTGGAATTTAAGTGCTCAACACTTCCTTTCCATTATTATAACGCTCTCAACATTACTGACAACAACAAGGATCATAGGTTGATAAGGAATGTGGTACAAGACACAATAATCATGTCAACCTCAAGAATTTACACATAAAATTCTTCCAACTCCAAAGCACCATCCAACCGTTTGAACAAGCTTGAAAGTATTGTTATCAAAATAACATTTTGTACAAACATACTCTCCCATCAATACCAAGCCTGAAATACTATGCATCACTTTTCATAACCTATGCATGTACAACAAAAAAAAACATATCAAACCCCCTAGAAAACTAATCCCCAACACAAAAAAATTGTTATATATTCTATCTAATTTTCCTTGAAAGGAGAATGCTCTTCCAATTTGGTTTGCTTCTCCTCCAAGATGTTGTCAGGAACGTCCTCAAAATCGCGCTCTGGCAACACCCACATGCCTTCCTCGTTGCGCACTAGCCCCTTGTTGGCTGGTTGCCACCAATTGCCGGGGATGCCTGTCTTCTTCGGGCACACAAACTCCGAGGCTTTGTTGATGAGA